>CM046877.1:108173401-108853053 GCA_025667525.1 Glebionis coronaria
ACTGGAGGCACCAGTGTTATGACTTCCTCACGACGAAGTGATTGCTCGTGGCGTCCCTTTTCAGTTTTGGCCATTATATTATCTTATCATGTGGGGCGTATGGGTGCATCCTAGTTACATGTTTATCAGTATTAGCAGAGTGAATGCGATGTGTGCCTTGCATCCTTCACTAGGAGTTGCTCCCTCCTACCCAGACTATTTAATTAGAGGCAACCCCTCTAATTGCATGACGGGGTCTCCCCTCCAAGTATTCATGCACGGTGGAACCTAATGACCTATATATGTTATTGGCTAATTAATAAAGTTTTCATATAGAAACATAAGTCTTTTCAAACTATAAAACCAGTTTTATGAACATGTTTCATGTTTTCCAGGACTTATACATTTCCGCTGCTATTAGTCTTATTTATGTTTCAGTCATTCATACTATGTCGTATATCCGTGCACTGAGCGTTATGCTCAACCGTTACTTTCCTTTCCATGTCCCAAAACGGCAGGTACCCAAGGACGGACTCGAGCATTTGGAGGAATTGCATAGGTTGGAAGCTGCCATAGACTTCTTCTCCTTTTTTTCCCTTATACTTATGCTTGTTTAGTCTTTCCTAGTTCATTTACTTTATTTATGTTTTGGGTTTATGTTTGGGAACCGATGTTTGATTCCGGTTTTTCCTATGGTCATGTATGTTTACTACATATTACCTTGCATGCTTTGATGACACGCCATAATTACGCGTAACGATCCACTTATCAAAGCGGGGTGTTACACTTAGGAATTAGCGTGGTATCGGTATCATACCGATTCTTTATCGAATTATACCAAATTTTTCCCGATTATAAATTAATGGTACCGATACCATATCGAACGGGATTCGGATACCGGTACCGTTACTGGTATCGGAAATCAGGATTTTCCTGTTTTTTCGAGAATTTTCTGATTTGGTACAAATCCCGTACCAAATTAGTGGTACAAATTTTTTTCACCTTATTTCATAGTATCGATACCGTATCGAACGAGATTCGACTACCAGAAATCGGTACAGATCCGGTACAACTTCAGGATTCGGGTCCAAATGCTCATCCCTAATTTCTCTGATGTTAAGTTTTTCTTCCGAATAACATTAAATGTACATTAGGCGTTCTTGATGATATTTTCTTAATTTATAGGAAAATAAAACATGTACGAGCTGAGATTTCTAGGGATGGCAAAAACACCCGAAACCGATGGAGAAAACCGAAACCCGAACCGATTGGATCGGGTTCGGATTCGGGTTGGCGGGTTTGGATGCGGGTTCGGGTTTGAATATTTTATTTTTTGCGGGTACGGGTTCGGGTTTTAGTAATACCCGCCCCGTTTACCCGTTTATGTAGCCGTTTACCAAAATACATATCGTTTATTGCTATTTTATATAATTTTTAAATTTGTGCGAAATAGTAGACGAAGATTATTAGACAATTGAAATGCTTATATTAGTTACATTTTGTATGCATTAAAATTTTGTGATCAAGCATATTTCAATTTTGTAACTTTATATAAAACAATAATTTATTCGATACATTAAATCGCATGATATGATATTGAATTAGAATTCTTCATCTTCAAAAAACTTAAAAAATTATATTAGGGTATTTTGATTGTTTTTCATTAGTTTTTTTACTTTATACGTACAATTATATCCAACGAAATTTAATTGTGGATACCCGATACCCGCGGGTAAAAATTGAAAACCCGTTGGGTAATAATAATCGGGTACCCGTCGGATATTAGGGCGGATGCGGGTTTAGATATTATAAACGGGTGCGGGTACGGGTTCAGTAAGACCCGACCCGAACCCGACCCGTTGCCATCCCTAGAGATTTCTAATAGTTTACAACATAAGACTTAGATATGGGTTTCAATGATATTTTCAGTCTTTTACTATTCTACGGTATGAAAGAAGTTTCTGAACCCTAGTTTGGGTTCTAATTCAGAATGATACTTAATAAATTAAAGTCACTCATGAAAGAAACTAAAATAGCATGTATTTGTGAAAGTGAACTCCGTGCCTAAATTTACAAATATAAAATAAACAGGACGAATACCATTTGCTAGGATCATTTCGATCAAAGACAATCATTTTATAACAGTTTGGATTCATAGTATAAAATGATATTGAAGCATATTTAGATATTTTGTAAATAAATGACTTATTTTATCTTTTATATATGAAAAAATTTCAAGAATAGTCCCTATCGTTTGCACTGATCATCAAGTCTCGTCCTTATTTCAAAATAAGTACACCAGTCGTCCCTATCGTTTACAAATTGGATCAAGAATAGTCCGTATATTGGATGAGAGTTAATTTTGGCCGTTAAATGGTATGAAGGGAGGGGTAATTTGGTCTTTTACTTGTTTTTCTATATATACTTCAAATACACTCACTTACTTTTTTCTTTTAATTTTTTTCATACTTATCTCTTTATCTCTCTCTCTCTCTCACATCTCTTAGCCCCTCTCTCTCTCTCTCTCTCTCTCTCTCTCTCTCTCTCTCTCTCTCTCTCTCTCTCTCTCTCTCTCTCTCTCTCTCTCTCTCTCTCTCTCTCTCTCTCTCTCTCTCTCTCTCTCTCTCTCTCTCCCCTGCTCCTCCATCAAGATCTGAAAACTTTTTACTATCAACTAGCTTACTGTACACATCATACATACTCTCAAACTCATCTTCTACTTCTAAACTATTAGCTTCCAAGATCTCTTCATAGGTTGATTCAGATTCCTAAAGGGTATCCATGGTTTCATTATCTTGAACCTCACAGGAAAACTCATAAGAGATCGTGACGAACAAAGCACTCAGTGGGTGCTAAAATCATAGACGGATGGATCTAGGTATAGTGATGGGTGGTGGTCTCCAAGGTAACAGATCTGATGGTTCATCGAGTGGCTATAGTTGAGTGGTGTAGATCTGAATTTAGATCGATGTTGTGGTGGTCAAGGTGGTGTAATAGATCTCGTGATGGAGGCTGGAACGTGGTTAACCACCACTATGAGTGGTAGTGATGTTGATGCTATGGAGGATGGCAGCAGGAGGAAGCTGATGGCAGTGGCTGTCTGTGGTGGTGGATCCATTTATTAGATAGGGGTGGTGGTCCAAGTGGTGTTGTACGACAGCCAAATAAACCACGATGGTGGTGATGTAGGGTGATGGAGATGGTGGTGGCTAGAGTTGGTGGCAGTTTTGATGTTCTTATCAAATGTGTAGCAGCTAGTTCTATACATTTTGTTTCAGTGGGCCTATCAAACAGTTTCTGAAATGGATGCAAGCAGTAGGGAGCTAGGGACAGGAAGACAAGAGAAATTAAGATATGTCAGAGATGGTGATAATATATCTAGGTGAGAGAGATAGGTGAGAGAGAGACGTGTGAGAAAAAAGTTAAAAGAAAAAAAGAAAAGGAAAGTGAGTGTATTTGTACTAGGGAGAATTTAACATAAATGAAAAGATGAAATTGCCCCTCCAATAAATGGACTTAACAGTCAAAACTAACCTCCATCCAAGATAGGGACTATTCTTAATCCAATTTGTAAACGATAGGGACGACTGGTGCACTTATTTTGAAACAGGGACGAGACTTGATTTTCAGTGTAAACGATATGGACTATTCTTGAAATTTTTACTCTATATATCAAGTAACTCCATCCGTTAAAAAATAAAGTTTTAAAAAATATTGTCGTTACAACTTTCTAATTTTCTCACAATGAAAGTTTACCATTAAGTAATTAATTTACAATTTTTTAAGTTTTTTTAATAGTAGAAAAATAATATATCTGTCTACAATTTACAAAAAAATATAGATTTAACTTCATTTATATACCAAACTTATCTAAGATATAAGGGGACTCATCCCCACATTTCATCTTTTTCATTCAATGGGTGAGATCATATCCCCGTTTTACACTGTAGGGGTATTTTGGTCATTTCACCGCTTACTATATAAGCTTTTTTTTACTCATCTCCTTAGTGCTCATAATAAACACACACACCGTCTCTTCCTTTCTCTCTCTACCCCGATCTATTTTCTCTCTCTACAAATCCATCATCACAAATCCATAAACATATCACGAATCAACCATCACGAATTCATTCCGAAGCGATCATCACGAATCCATCACGAATTGGTCACCACGAATTGATTGATCAATTACCAGGTTAGTTTAGTTACATGTATTTTTATTTTAGCTTATTTTATTTGAATAAGCTTATTAAATTATTGTCATTCGAATTTATAAGCGTTTAGCTAGCTTATTTTGAATAAACTTCCCAAATTTATTCTTTTTAATTATAAACTAGCTTATTAATTTATTCCTGTGAGTATTAGATTATTGTTAATAAGCTCATTTATGTGAATATGAGAGGTATGAATAAGCTCATTTTGGTTAATTATCTTATTTTGGTTAATTATCAGGTTTTATAAGTATGATAGGTATGCATAAGCTTATGTTAGTGTGAATTATTAGGCTTTTTAATCAGTGGCGGACTATGAATTTATAATAGGGTGTTGTACGATTTTTTTCTATGATTATTATCATCAAAGTTGCCTTACATTACGTAAAAATGGGTGTTGCACGTATCGTGAAAAGCCCTACTTTTTAAAAAATTTACCTTTCGTGAGCTAAAATCGGGTGTAGCCCGTTCCAAACCCGGCTCCCATGTGGGTACGCCCCTGTTTGTAATTAAGTTGCTGATGTAAGTTGTAAGTTTGATGTATCAAATATGATACCTCATTTATCATATATGATAGATATATGATATGTGATATGTGATACATTTATCATATATGATGCATGAAGTATCATATATGATGTATCTGACAAATCATAGAAAAATCAAAATTTGTAACTAAATTTGCACAAAATCTTTTTAAGCTCTTCAAACTTGCCTTATATCATATATGATTCAGTTGCTGATAACATGATGCCTAATATGTTCTCTCCTTCCTTTATAATTACAGACTGTGCAAACAAAAACAACGAAGGGATGATGCAATTTCCCGGGTTGAAGCAAAGCAAGAGGACGTGCACGCTATGTGTGGAGGTGCGGTTAACAACATGTAGGGATGAAGAAGCAGTTGATGGTTTTTATTGAAGAAGTTTTGTAATTTAAGGTTTTTTTAGAAAGCATGTATGTTTTAGTGATTTAGCATATATGTTATTTGTTGTACACATCAAATATGATGTATCATGCACTTGCTACATGTATATATGACATATGTTTTAGTTATTATCACATAAATATTATGTTCATTTATCATATATGAAACTTGTGGTTTACATTTTTTACGCGGTGTATCATATTTGATATGTTGTACACATCATATATAATGTTTCATAAATGTAATCTATGAAACTTTTTTTTGAGTATCATATATGATAACGCATTATCATACATAATAATTCAATACCATATATGACATAATTTTAGAGTTACATGAATTATCATATATGATATTTCATTATCATATATGATACTAAATAAAAGGTAAAAACAACTATGCTTCAAATGCTAAAAACATCAACAAAATAGGCATTTATCCAAAAGGTACATCCGTAGATGTTTCGCGATTTTCATATTCAACAAAAAAACTCAATGATTTAGTAGCATTACAAAGTTAAAGCATTACAACGTTATACACAAATTACTAAAATATAAACAAGTCAAATGGCTAAAACAATTGATCTTGATTCCGTGCATAACACTTTGGTTGCAAACTTGACACTCGTCTTTTGTCATCTCATGCACATGTCGTCGTTTGTTCTTTTGTAACTTGTCTTATGTTCACTTCTTTTGCCCTTGAGATGTTTGAGTTCTTCAAAATGCATGGAAAACAACCTTTAGTACACATATAAAAAGATTTGCTTTTTGCTTCAAATAGATTATCAAATATGATATTTTACATAAGCTAAATTTCAATCAGATTATCAAATATGATATATAAACAAGTTGAATTTCAACTAGATTATCAAATATGATATATTACAAAAGCTTCCTTTCAACCAGATTATCATATATAATACTATATACACAACTAACTTTAAATTACCCACCAGTAGATCACAAACTTCGTTGTATTTGTTTTCAAGCATATTAGCATGTTATCATACATGATACCTCGATATATCATATATGATATATTTATCATATATGATGTATGGAGGTATCATATATGATACATCTGTTAAGTGTAGCTTACAGTGTGAGCATGAGTATACTAATAAGCTTATTCACAAAACTCACCTTATTCTTATCATATAGCTTCAACAAACTCTATCTATAAGCTTATTCACATAACTCTATTCTAGTTCATATGCTTATTCATATAACTCTCCTAATAAGCTTATTCATATTAAGCTTAATTATAAAATATCAAATAAGCTTAATTATAACACATCTAATAAGCTAACACATCCATAACCACATCAAAATAAGCTGAAAAAGAATAAATTCATAAGCTAAAAAAGCTATCATCTTATTCACATCAAATTTAAACTCGTATATAAATTCATGTCAAATAAATTTAAAAATAAGCTTATTTACATCAAATAAGCAAAAAAAATATTGATCTTGATGATATTACCTAATATTAATAGATTACAGATGGGGATCATTCAATTACGAAAGTGATTATGATATAATAGATCGAGGATGGATCAATTCGTGATTTAGATCGGGGATTTGATCGAGTATTTGTTTGTGTGTGTTTTCTATGTGTGTTTTAGAGAGAAGAAGGAAAAAGACGATGTATGATATGATCTAGGATAATGTGAGGTGGGAGGTGGTGTTAGGTGGGAGAGATGAAATTACTAAAATGTCCATCCGCTTTTTTATTAATAAATATGAGGATTCATCTCAACCCTTAATTTATATTGGATGAAAGGTGGAGATTGATCCCCTTGTATTCAAAAGATACAAAATATCTAAAATAACCTTTCTAAAAAATATAACACAATAAAATGTAGTGTATCAAAGTGATTTACTAAAAAAAGTAAAACACGCAAAATCAAAAAGATGATGATTGAGCCAAGTGTGATAAATGGGATGACACATTATTGTATAAAATTTTATTTGTAAATGTTTTGTGAATATACCAAACCTTGTAACAATAACCTTAACATGAGATATTATGAATTGCAACTTGACTTATATTTCCTATTTATTTTTTAAATTAAACAATTAATTTGTGAAAACCTAAAAACGAAAGTATAAACAATAAATATGAATCGAAAAGCTTCTCAGAAATGTTTCAAACAATACATATTTAACACGGCCATAATATGAAATACAACTGTTGGATAATTCAAACGAACAAACAAATACGAACACACGAAGCGGAAGCTTTTATTCAATACTCAAAGTTATAATTCTAAAGGTACAAAAAAAACTAATAACATTTGCCTCTATTTATAGGGAACCAATGACATAAAACTTACCAAACAAAAACATACTAAAAATAACAAAGCTTGTAGGACAAGCCAAACAAATTTACTAAACAAAACCCTAAAGTTTAACTCACTTTCCAACAATCTCCACCGTGAGTTCAACTTTATAAGAAACTTCAAAACAAACGAATCTTGGTCTTCAAATTCAAATATCCGAACACCAAATTCCAAACGCCCCTTGAGAGTTTAAGTCACTTTTCGAACAATCTCCACCGTGACTTCAACTCTATTCAAAACTTCAAACCAAACGAACATTCCGTCTTAATTCGGAATTTCAAACGAACGAACAAATAAACGATCGAATCAAACAAACAAACAAATGATCGAATCTGAAAACGATCTCAAACAAACAAACAAATGATCGAACCTGAAAACGATCCAAACAAACAAACAAATGATCGAACCTGAAAACGATCTACCAAACAAACGACCGAACCTGAAAACGGTCAACCAAACAAACGACCGAACCTGAAAACGGTCAACCAAACAAACAAATCACCCCAAACGATCTTCACCAAAGACTATCAAATTCGAACAACTAACTTCAAAAAACTCTAACGAACGAAGATCCCAAATTCTCAAACGATCGAACAAATCCGAAACAATCCGATAATTACCTAATCTTCAAACGCCAGATCGATCTCAAATACCGAATAATTACTCCACCGTAACCAAAAAATTCCAAAAGCACTAAATCTTATTCAAAAGTCGATCTTTAAATTCTAAATAGTTACTCCACCATAATCACAATCCAAATTTAAAATCGAACAAGTCTGAATCCAAATATCGTACCAACAACTCGAGAGTCCAATCGAATCTTCCAATTCAAAACCAATATTCAAATTTTGACAAACTTTACTCCCGAATCTTGAAATCCATTCGAAACTAAACTAATAGACGTGATCAAGTTTACTCCACCTTAACATAACGCGTGGTACGAAAAGGAATAGATCGAATAAACAAAGTATTCAAATCTAATCACTGAAAGTCAGAACCATTAAATATGCAAACAAACAATTGAATTCCACGCCTAAACAATCTCTACACACCAATCTGACCAAAACAATGTAGCCCCACCAAAATCGATGATACTCAATAATCGATCGCACCAAACAGACGAACTCAATTCGAACAAACCCAAAGCGAACGAACACCCTTTTTTTTTTCCTTTTCTTCTTCATGATTGCGGATCGATCACGCTCTGATACCACTTGTTGGATAATTCAAACGAACAAACAAATACGAACACACGAAGCGGAAGCTTTTATTCAATACTCAAAGTTACAATTCTAAAGGTACAAAAAAAACTAATGACATTGGCCTCTATTTATAGGGAACCAATGACATAAAACTTACCAAACAAAAACATACTAAAAATAACAAAGCTTGTAGGACAAGCCAAACAAATTTACTAAACAAAACCCTAAAGTTTAACTCACTTTCCAACAACAACTATTCACATTTAACCTACCTTTTTGTTAGTTTGGGTATCAAATAAAATAGATATATATATGTGTAGCTAGGTCATGCATGATGTATCATCTCCTATGGTGACTAAAACATTTGCCTAATAGTATAAGATAAATATCGGGTTGAGATGTTATGAAATTATGGACTCGTAAGACCACAAGAAGGTTGCTAAAGGCATGATAACACTGGCCTGTAGTGGTGGCTTGTGTTTCATAAAATGTTCATTTCATATGTATGATTTCAAATACCCAATGAATTTCAGTAACGTGCAATTCTTTTAGTGTTAGTGATTTTTTGAAGGATAATCATCCTTTCAAATGCACCGATTTAAATTTAGTTTTTTAATAAAAAAAAATTTAACGGCAACAATTATTATTAGAAATTAGCAAGAACTAAAAACTCGGAAATAAATTTATGTTTTTTAATGAAATCTACTACTTTGTTCTCAACTTTTTATATATTGCAGTTTAAATGTATAACATATCGAAAGCAAAATAACTCTGAAAGATGCACACTATGTTACCACATTTACTTGCTTAATTACAAAAAATGGCTAGGTTAATTATATATATTTGTAAGTGCTGAATTAAATATGCAAAATGTGTTTTTACTAAGGCTGAACGGGTGGGCTTCATCCCACGAGCCACTTTGATGAACCGACGCGTAATTACCATTCCCCAATAGGGGTGAGCAGAAACCGCACCACAATCCGCAAAACCGCAATAACCGCAAGAAACCGCATCACAACAAAAACCAGTAGATTGATTTTAAGAAAAAAGAAAAACAGCAAATGCGGTTGTTGTTTTACCCGTAAAACCGCACCACACATTAATTATATAAAACCAAAAAACGATAAATCGATTATTTAGTTCGTGTCATAAAGGTTTTAGTGCATATTTTCACTAATATTCTAAGTAATGTGTGCGTTTACATTAAATATATGCATTGTTATAATCGAAAATACCTACATTTTAAGCCAAAAACCGCAAAAACCGCAAAAACTCACATTAATTATATAAATCATAAGTGGTGGTGTGATGCGGTTAAAATCCACAAAACCTACAAAATCCGTAAAACCGAAACCGCATAAAACTGCGCGGTGCTGATCCACACTTTTTTAGAAACCGCAATTGCGGATGCGAATCCGCACCGCCCCGCACCATGCTCACCCCTACCCCCAATATTCACTCACGCACGACTTGCTGGCTTTGATCAAAATCATGGGGCAAACTCACCAGCGTGAGTTTTATATATGTGGTCCGGTGTGTTTTATTCTTTGGGTTAGGTTTATTTTTGGTATTTTTGTGAGTGAGGTGTTTAAATAATTAAAAAATAGGTATTAAAGGCGAGTGTGAGTGAGTTTGAGTGAGTGTCGTTACCCTCGTGAGTGAGTTGTAGTGAGTTTGTTAAAAGTTGATATGGCGCTGACGTGGAGGTGAGTGAGTTTGCCCCCACTCCCCCTAGTCTAAGACTAGGGGGAGTAGGGGTAAACCCACTCACCTCCATGTCAGCGCCATATCAGCTTTTTAACAAACTTACTACAATTCATTCACACTCACTTTTAAAGGTAATGGCACTCACTACAACTCACTACACATAACTCTCACTTTTTTATTAAATATTTTTTAATCATAAAATAAAAACTTGTATTCATACATTTCACTCAAACACGGTACACATAGGTAAATAAAAACGATACACGGATAAATTTAAAAAAACATAATAGTTTAAGAATTGTCAAACAAGTGTTCGACCAAATCTGCTCGAAGATTGTGATGTTCTGGCGTTGAGTTGATTTGCTGCATAACTTATAGCACGCGTTCTTGGTGTCGTAACACGTCTTCCGATTGAATTTCTTCTTCTGGGGACCATGTATGAGATATTGCTTTGTTTTGAACTTTCGAATCATATTATGTAATATGATGCATGTGTACATCATATTCATGATTCTTTCTTTCCGGAATGCTCGTGCAGGATTGGCTAATATGACCCATTTCTTCCTCAAAACATCAAAAGCTCTTTTCACATCTTTTCTTGCGGATTCTTGTTTTTCTTATAAAAAATCCTCTTGTGGTCACCATCTGCTTGTTCGGGAATTGTTTTAACAAGTGTTGCCAATTCCGTATATATCCCGTCAACCAGATAGTAACCCCATGGATAGTGTACACCGTTAGCTATAAAATCAACTTCTGGTGCTCGTCCGGCTTTCAAATTGTTAAATAAAGTTGACTGAAAAGAGGGTATTAAAAATGTTTTTTTTGTTTAAAGGTAATGGATACTTTGCATGTGGGCCTAAATAAATAAAAGTCGCGCATGGTGAGTTTGCTCATGGTTTTTGGAGAAAAAGTGAAAGTCGCGCGTGAGTGGGTTAGTGGATGGGTGGAAGTCGTGCGCGACTTATAGCAACCCACTCGTGATTTATCCCATTCCGTTCAACCTAAGGGCATTCGATATGATGAATTTCTTAGAAGATTTATAGTATTGTCACATACTCAAATATCATTAATTTATAGATCTTTATTAGTTATAAACTTAACTATATATATCTTTTAACTAGTAGTTTATATAATTGTCAAATTATGTAATATATTAAATTATACAGTAAATATTTTTAAATTCTTAAACCTATTCATTCCACAATAAATTTAAAATAGTTTCTCACTCAAATACACAAAATTTTAAATATTTATATAATTATTTGAACCTATCTTTAAACCACTATATTAAATATATTAAATGCTCTAATCTGTCATTTTTTTCTTATTCTTGTTTTCATATGTCGGCTTTGTCATAAAGTTTGTAACAAGTTGCAATTTATATTATAAAAATTACAGGACAACGGTAGGTCACATGGTCAATCTAGAGGGTTAACAACATATCACGTGGCAGTCGGCTCCCCCCTTGGGGCAGAAATGGTCATCTACTCTTTCTTACGTCTATTTTAACCTTCGTTAAACAAAAACAAAAACAATATTTCAACTAGGTCTTCTGAATTCTGAAATGTGTTTAATTTGTTTATGATTTAGGGTGTGTTTAGTTAAGGGTATTAGAGGGTAAAAAATAAAAATGAGAGTGATTAATACTATTTGTTTAATAAAACTATAGTTAATTATTATTTACTAATAGATAATAAACTATTCCTATATAAATTGAAGGTAACTGATTAAAGGTAATAAATTAACGTATATATATATATATATGTGTCTTCACTTATCACCACCATCATCACTGACCACCATTATTGTCCCTACCACCACCACTCTCCGATACCACCACTATCTGACATCACCACTCTTCGATGTCACCACCACCACCACCACTACTACTGACCACCACCCTCCTAATGTCATCACGACTCTCGGCGCCACCACCACCACCATAGCCACCGACCGCTACCACCTCACCATGGTATCGCGTCGTAAAATCACCACCCCTATAATCGACCTCAACCACGACCAACATCACCGTAGGTTCAAGTGTGTATTTTTTTCCCCAGCGACCACCACCTCTACCGATGTCGCCACCACACTCTATCACCATCATAAACGGCTAATGGCGTCACCGCTACCACCAACTCCACCGATGCCGCCACCACACTCAAATACCATCTTTAATGGGTTTTGATGGCGTCACCGCTACCACCACACCACCACCTCTACGGATGTCACCACCACACTCTAGCACCATCATTGACGACTACCGATGGCATCACCGCCACCATCACCACACCGCTGATCATTACCACTGTCACAACCTCCACATCCCGTCGCCATCTATACCAACTACGACAATCCCTTATTGCAACCACCAACCAACCGTCAATAACCACCTAAAAACCACCTAAAAACCACCAAACCACGCTATTACCACCACCTCCACCGCGATCGCCACCTTCACCGACTACCACGAGTACGCAATCGTCTGTAATGACCGTCGTTCTCAACCACCACTAACCGCCACCAATTTTATTAGTTGCTTCCTTTACCAACATCGTTATCGTCACGACCACTGACTATCACCCTAACAGTTGTTTTCACCATCTCCAATCACAACAACGACTTATATTAACCAAGCACCAATAATAGTAATGATAATACCAAAGAATGTTCATTACATTCATTTATAATCTCGTACCCTTACCCATTCCCATTTTTCTCAGTTTAATCAAGCTTAGTTGAAAACAATGGCCAAAAATATAAAATGACTACGTAGTATTAAATTATCTTTATTTTTTCCAATAACAAGACCTAAGAGTTAAAGCTTTAACAAAGCCATCATCTTAACCGCAAAAGACTAAAAAACTTAATAAATAATCAAAACGTCAAACACTAAAAAAAATACAAAAACTATTACAAGAATCATAAACCATGATAAGATCTTTAAAAAAACCTATCCATTTAATTTTAATGTTATTGTTTTTGTTAGATAAAAAACCGAATTTTAACAAGTATCCATATCGGTTATAGTTTATGCCTAAGATGCAAAGCTAATTCTCTATAACTCTGATACCAAATCTGTAACACCTCAAAATGTGATATGCGGAAACGGTGAAGTTCGGGGGCTGTTACGTCATTGTATCATAGTTCAAGGTACAAGAGAACGACTCTAAATGAGACGTTTTATAAAAATACCTCGTTGAATTTAATAAAAACAATAAAGTACAAAGGTCTCGGTTTTCAAAAAGATAGCGTAGAGGAATATTAAAATTTTAAACATCAACGAGATAACAGTTCAAAAGCATAAATAAATAAATGTCCGAAGATAGCCATGAAATGCATGCGGACTCCAAGTACTTCATACAGCAGATACAAATCATCATCAATTACCTGAGATAAATGCTAAATTGGGTCAACATAAAGTTGGTGAGAATATAGGTTTCAAGTAAAAATTCATAATAATTCGTTTTGCAGATTTCATTTCATGTACACATAAAACTATACAAGATATAGTGCCAAGTGTAAGATAAATCAGGTGTTCACAATATTTATGATAGCTAAGCTCGTGACATCAAACTAATGATCCAATACATACAATAGATTGTATATATAAATTTCTCCAGTAGAGTACCTAGCCAAGATAACTCAGTTCACACAAATGGTATACACTCGTCCGGCGTCAGAATGCCCGAGTGGAGGTTGTCAACCCTCAATAGATCTATCCATAACATAAGAGCTTACTACAGCAGAGTAATTAACGATTCACGATAGTGGGGACTATGGCTAAATCAACTTAAGCTATATCATAAACAGTGCTCACAAAGCTTTCACAGAAAACTAGTTTTACTTGCGTCCAGAAGCAAGCATCAAAAGCATTTATCACATCTCAAAACATTAAACATATAAAACAGTTTAATAGGGATCTATAGACTCATCTCAAGCAACGATTCAAACCGCACAAGTATGATCAAATACTAGCGAGCAACTCTAGCAACAACCTGAATATAATACTATAGTTTAGGCGCTAGCAATTAAATCACAATAATTCGTCACGTACGTTACCCATCAATCATATATATTATTTTGTAGTTAAATCATGACTTGTAGATATTTTATCGTTATAAGCATTATAGTATATATACTTAGGTAAAAATATTTATTTTTGACTCGACGAAATTTCGACAGCCTTTCGGCGTAAATTTTAATTTACCCAAATTTATCTTAATAAATTTTCTAACACGATTTCTATATAAAATTCGGCAGCCTTTCGACGTCATATTAAAATTTGCTATTTTTAGTAAGTATCCAAATCTCGACCTAATATCCCTAATTTCAACACTTTCTCAATCACAAATATTCAACAAGTCATTTTCCCGTGATAATACCAATTTCCACTTTTAACGCTCAAACTTTTAACAATGAACCAAGTATTCACATTTCGCGCTTATACCCTTTCACAAAACGAGACCAACATTTATCTATAACATTTAGTACCCATTTCGACACTTAAAACAACTCGGTTTAACTCGAAAACATCGTTTCGACCACTTTAAAAATCTAGACAGCCAGTTAATTAGTCTTTTTCACAAAAATTAAGTTTTCCGACAACGAAATTTAAACGACCATATCTTACTCATTTTAACTCCGTTTTTAGCTTATAATATATCGAAACGAAGGTAATAACTTATATTTTCATAATATCGTAGTAAACTAGTGTCAAAACAATTCTTTTCGACCCGTTATGCCTCATACAAAATTCGGACAGAATGTACATTTTTCGTAAAAATCCGTTTTCGACCATTTTCAAGCTTACCCACTAGTAGTAACACTACTAGTTCCCTTCAAATATTCATAAACACAACCAAAATAAAAGATTTATCTTCAAGTCCATAAATCTAAAAATATACATTTATATATTTTACAAGTTCTTTAATTTAAATATTTTCATGCATGGATTTAATAGATCCAATCATTATTTTCATAAATCTAAAGATTTATTATGACCAAAATAATTTTTATCTTTTTTACTTTCAAGAAAATAGTTAATGAGTGACATGCATGCATTGATATACATAGATTATGCATGAAAAATGAATAAGATGAAAAAGGTTCAATAATAACCTCAAGTAACGATTCTACGTAACCACAACAACCCGATCTACACTCTAATCAACTAAAAATCAACAATAACCCAACTTCTTCAAAACTTCAACAAAACTTCTTAAATCAACTAACCAAGAAAACCCATTCTTATTTATGCTTGTATAAACCCTAGGATGTATTTGTTTTGTGCTAGATTTTCTTAAAATGGAGCTTTTAAAAATCAAAAATGGAAGTTTTGGGGGGTTTGGTTTGTGCCGTGGGTTTTTGAGATAGAAAGAGAGATATGTGTGTTTTTTTTGTGTGAAAATGATAAGTGATAGTTGATCTAATTTAGTTAATAAGTTAAAACTTGTAAGGTGTGTAAGCTTAAGCTCAAAATGGCAAATTATGAATTTTTTTGTTTTCCTCCATGTGGGAGGTGTTTTTGGCCGGTTATGGGGAGGTCCCACAAGGGTAAAAATTCAAAAATTTAACAAAGGTAATTAGTTAGAAGGTTTAAGGTAAAAAGGTTAATTAGTTTTAGGTAATTATCGAAAAGTATGTAGTTATGTTTAAAAATACGTAAAACTTAAAAATTTGACGAAATATATTAAATTTATGATTTTTCGACGAAAACTGATATTTTATGATTTATAAAGTAATTTATGTATGCTAACGACGGTTAAACGTAAAAACGATGTAAAATACGAAAACGCGATACGTTAATTAGATATTAACAGAAAGTACGATTTATTACTATAAATAGTAAAAATATTAAAATACATGCATATAAACATGTACATATTTAATTAAATACGTTGTTCATGAAAATAACAATCACGTTGATAAAAACTAAACAGTTAAACACACAATTCACAGATAACGAATAATCTCACGGATTATCGTCAATTCATTGACCGTCTCAGCATTTTATTCAGATTCACATAAAATGTTTAGAACGATGACTGAGCACAGTGTCAAGTCATTACTTGTCATCAAACAGTTTTTCAGAAAACGTGGGATAACTTCCCGGTTTATACACAGTTCAAGCACATAGTTGACTAAATAAAAGTCAAAGGGTAAAATAGTCATTTTACAAGGTAGGAAAATTACCATGTGTTACATCATCCCCTTGATAGAGAAGCTTTGTCCTCAAAGCTTAGGAGTGTCACGGGATATAGTGTTGTCAAAGAGTTGCGGATATTTCTTATGAAATTGATCCTCACGCTCCCAAGTGAATTTAGGTCCACGTTTAGAATTCCACCTCACCTTGATGATCGGAATACGACTCAGCTTCAATCGTTTGACCTCACGGTCCATGATTTCAACAGGTTCTTCGACAAATTGCATCTTGTCGTCGATTTGGAGTTCCTCCAACGGTATAACGAGCGTCTCATCAGAAAGGCACTTCTTCAAGTTCGAAACATGAAAAGTGTTGTGCACACGGCTCAACGCTTGAGGTAGTTCGAGACGATAGGCTATATAAGAACTCGTACTTTTCCAGTATTAAATTATTCTTTTATTCGTACTTCTCGATTTTACAATGTTTTACTTGTTCCTCTTTACTTTTTCATACGTAAAATCTGAGATCTCGAGAATTTTAATTAAATTGTATTTTAACTATTTTTCCGATCATTGATAATATTATATTTGAAATTATAAAAAAAAGTTATTTTTATTTTTCCATATTTATTTACAATAGTAACCCGAAAGTTAAAATTAACATTTTGACCGAACTCTAATTCTATTCCTAATATCCGACAATATTTATTACCCGACTTTTAAATGTCATGTTCGTTCTATAAATAATATGGAATTCTCGGCTAACCGGCAAGGTTAAGGCTTTAACGTATCGAGTACGTGTCATTTATTATTTATTGCAAGTTTACGTCCGTCATCGATCGTAAATATCGTTATGACATAGAAATATTTTCTATTGTCTTCATTTTAATTTCTCGTTTTACGAGCATTCTTTGTAATTTACGTTAAACATTTAGGCGTCATTCGTTTATTCGACGCATTAACGTTTAATTAATTATAATCCCTCGTTTATTTATCAAAATATTAAAGTTCTCCAAATGTTGATATTTTTATTTTATATTGAGCGTTTAATTTTCGTGATTCTATACGTATTTTCCAAATTACGTGATTTTTAATATATCCGACCTCGATAATACCCGCTTTACCAAATTATGGAGCAAGATTTTATAATAAACTCAAATTACTCATTCAACTTACACGTATGTATATTCATACTCATATAATTACGCGTCTCTTAGTCATTTAAGTTGTATATATCTATTTCACATCTCTACTCTTATTTACATCAAAAAGAAAAACACCATTTCTCCTTTGCTATTCTTGTTTTAACGTCACCATCCAAGACCAAAATCACATGCCATCTCATAGTTTAGCTACAAGTCATGTTACAAGAGGTGTATGTACTAGTTGTATAATTTGGTCTTATTTATTCTTAAAGCAAGTTTTCTCAAGTATGATTATAAGCCATTAGGAGCTGGAGTAAAAAGTATTTTCAGAAAAGGGACAGGGTGTTCGGTTTTGTTTGCAAGGGTTAAAACGAATGAGGGATCGTTGGTTTTTAATTCACACTTCACGTTCGTACATGCTTGTGAGTTCACAAAACTGCATTTCTTTTCATTCATATTGCATATGTCCCTAGTTCCCTATGTACTTGAGACTTTCATTTGTGTTTAAGTTAAAACAAGAATAAAAATCTGTTTCTATTCGTAAACCATTACTGACCTTGTAACCTTGTATATATATATATATTCGGTAAATAGGGTCACGGGATGGACTTAGGGTCAAAAGTAAGGAAGGGCAAGTTAAAAAGTGAGCTAATGAAAGAAATATACTTTATAAACGCAGCCGTGGACCTATCTTTAGACCACTTAACGAACCACCTAGAGATGATTGCCCACGAATTTTATGGGGGCAAATGGTAGTCGGGCTAGCAAAGAATTTATAGAAACTCGAATCACTCAAATCGGTTATGAAACGATTTAGATATCAGTCGTTGAAAAACATTGAACATGACTATTTTGATCGAAAAATAACACGACCTTTACGACCCCTTTTTGACCCTCGAAATGACCTTGCCCCGAGTCGGCCACATGATGGAAGTTGTAGACGGCCATACCTTTGGTTCGACCCAAAAGTTATTATCGAGAACCATAGATGCGATCGAAACTGACCCGTTAAACATTTTTCTTTTAGAAGTAATTGCACGACCCCTACTTCGAACATGATTTTGACCTATCAAATGACGTCGATTTATAAAACTTAAAACATTTACTTATCGATCTCCTGGCTAGCTACCTAACGGTACTTGCGGTTTACTCCGCGAGTTACTAACGAGCCCGCTATTCACTCTTGAAAACCAAAGAAATTGCCTTTACTTCGTAAAATGTATGATAAGCGAATTGTAAGTCTCTGTATACGTTTTCAAAACAACAAAAAGAAAACAATATACTTTTTATGTCTCATGTTTCCCAACATGAGACATGTTATAAATAAATTAATAATTTTATTAATTTTAGTTAATTTATTTCTTTTATAATAAAAATATAAAATGTATTTTGAATATTTGATACATTAAACGATCCTGCTAAATAAACTAACCCGACTGCGAAGTGTCCAATATTGTTAAAATATATCCCGATTAAATGACTACGTTATTATTAAACGTTATATGTTCACTAGTGTTAAAATAGTTGATTTTTTTAAAAACTCAAGCACATACTAGGGGACTAAATTCTACGTTTATTGTCGTTATGCTTGTATAGTAATGCATCCTTATTTAACTTAGGTTACAGATTGTTCTGAGATATTATTTCTCCATGTCTAAGTTTGTGCTATTTTACCGTTGCTATTGCTTCGAGGTGAGTTCATAGCCCCTTTTTACTACTTATACATTTTACTAAATGCGGGGTGAGATTTTATATGGTGAAACACATTCATTTAAATTTGTATGCTATCCAGAACTTGTATGCTATCCAGAACTTGTATGCTATCCAGATCTTGTATGCTTTTCCAGAACTTGTATGCTTTACAGAACAGATTACAGTTATTATTATTGCTTTTAGTTTCCATAGCCACTGAGTTTCCCTACCATTTCATGCACCGTTAATTTACTTGTGTTACTAAGCGCGAATGTTGTGGGTGGATTCATCGGGATTGACAATCCCCGTCTCGTATTACTTTGACGCATTACATTTGTTTATATTTGAGTGTTTAGGCTGAACACTCACTAGGGAAACTTACATTTTGTTAAGCTTCGGTGTCATGAGATAAATAGCAATAATAATATACATCATGACTATGGATAATGTACATAGTCATCCCCCCATTACTTGTTTTACAAATGAATGCTTGTGTTCCACACCTTTATTGCTAACCTATGAATATCACTCAACTTCGTGTTGACGATTTTACATGTTTAATCTCAGGTATTAATACTTAGCTTTGCTTGAATGTGAGCCCACAGGATATTATCGCATCTTGGAGATTTCTATGTTACTTTTTAAAGTTTGGTTTAGGTAATAGCTGTCAGGAGTTATTCTGCATTTTTAGCAACTATATATTACAAAACCATGATTAAATAATATATTTTTCCGCTTAGAACTCTGGGACCTTGTTTAAAACTCTGATCTTTTATGATATAATGTAAATGTTTTATTACGTCAACCTTGTGTCAACAGTATTTCATTGTTTCTTGTACCATGACGTAGAGCCCCCATGCTGCCTACGTGTTTCCTTGCCTGATTTTAGGGGTCTCACATGCTACGGTTCCAACCTTTGCCAGAATTTTGAAAGGTCCAATATAACGGGGGTTCAGCTTTCCTTGCTTGCCAAAACGTACCACACCTTTCCAAGGCGATACTTTTAACATCACTCTGTCTCCCACTTGAAATTCGAGAGGCTTACGTCGAACATCGGCGTAACTCTTTTGACGTCACGGGCTGCTTGAATTCGGCTCTTGATTTGAACAATCTTCTCAGTTGTTTCACGGATGAGTTCAGGGCCAGTGAGTTGACTATCCCCAACGTCACTCCAACACACAGGCGAGCGACATTTACGACCATACATCGCTTCAAACGGTGCAACCTTAAAACTGGTATGATAACTATTGTTGTAAGAGAATTCCACTAGAGGCAAGTGTCTATCCCATTGCTTTCCAAAGTCAAGCACACAAGCACGCAACATGTCCTCTAGCGTTTGGATAGTTCTCTCACTTTGTCCGTCAGCCTGCGGGTGATAAGCAGTACTCATGTCCAATTGCGTACCCAACACTTTCTAAAGTGATTTCCAGAATTATGAAGTGAATCTACCGTCTCTATCAGAAATTATCGAGATCGGTATTCCATGTTTAGCGACTGCTTCCTTCAGGTAGAGTCTCGTAAACTTATCCATTGAGTCATCTTCCTTCATAGCCAATAAGTGTGCAGATTTCGTAAGCCGATCCACAATTACCCAAATTGTGTCATATCCGTTTGTCGTTTTAGGTAGCTTAGTTACGAAATCCATGGTTATGTTTTCCCACTTCCACATAGGAATTATAGGTTGAACCAACAATCTAGATGGCTTTTGGTGTTCCGTTTTCACTCTAGCAGAAGTCAAACACTTCCCTACATAAGTAGCGATTTCAGCTTTCATATTTGGCCACCAATATAGCTTCTTCATATCCTGATACATTTTGTCAGATCCTGGGTGATCGAATACTTAGATTTATGCGAATCGTGCATAATCACGTCCCTTAGTCCTCCAAACAGTGGTAACCAACTTCTACCATTCAGACATAGCGTTCCATTAGTGCTAGTCTCCAACTTCTTAGTAACCATTCCTCCTAGTTTCTCAGCTTCAACATGTTCAGGCTTAAGGGCTTCAGTTTGTGCTTCACGAATTTGCATAGGTAAGTTCGGATTGATAATCATAGCTAACGATCTAACTTTACGCGTCATCAATTGTTCCTTTCTACTTAGCGCATCCGCCACTACGTTGGCATTCCCAGGGTGGTAGCGAATTTTACAGTCATAATCACTGAGCAACTCGATCCATCGACGTTGTCTCATGTTTAGTTCCTTTTGATCGAGAATATGTTGCAAACTCTTGTGATCGGTATAGACGACACACCTGGTTCCATACAAGTAGTGTCTCCACAATTTCAAGGCAAATACCACCGCTCCTAGCTCCAAGTCGTGCGTAGTGTAGTTTTTCTCATGCGTTGTCAATTGTCGGGACGCGTAGGCGATAACTTTCTTCCTTTTTATCAACACATCTCCCAATCCTTTTGCTGATGCGTCACAGTAGACCACAAAGTCTTACGATCCTTCTGGTAACGATAGGATAGGCGCGCTACACAACATTTGTTTCAACTTCTGGAATGCTAATTCCTCTTTATCTCCCCATTCATATTTCACCTTCTTTTGAGTCAACCTTGTCAATGGTTTCGCGATCTTCGAGAATCCATCGATGAACCTTCGGTAGTATCCGACGAGTCCTAAGAATTGGTGAATTTCAGTCAGTGTTGTAGGAGTAGCCCACTCCCTAATTGACTTAATCTTGGCAGGATCAACATGAATTCCTTCGCTGTCAATAACATGACCTAGAAATTGTACTCTTGGCAACCAAAAATCACACTTCGAGAACTTTGCGTACAATTCCTCCTTCTTAAGCAATTCCAATATTATCTTAAGATGTTCCTCATGTTCCTTCTCATTCCTTGAGTAAATCAGTATGTCATCGATGAACACAATCACAAACTTATCCAAATACGGTTTACACACCCGGTTCATGAGGTCCATAAACACGGCAGGTGCGTTTGTCAAACCGAATGTCATCACTTGGAACTCATAGTGTCCATACCTTGTCCTAAAAGCAGTATTTGCAACATCTTCCTCACGGACTCTCAATTGGTGATAACCAGACCTAAGGTCAATCTTTGAGTAAACGCTCGATCCTTGCAACTGATCAAACAAATCATCGATCCTAGGTAACGGATAACGGTTCTTGATAATAAGTTTGTTCAACTCACGATAGTCGATACAAATTCGAAAACTTCCATCCTTCTTCTTTACAAATAAGACTGAAGCTCCCCAAGATGAAGAACTCGGTCTTATGAATCCTTTATCAGTCAACTCTTGTAGTTGTGTCGCTAGTTCTTGCATTTCCGACGGTGCTAAACGGTAAGGCGCTCGAGCAACAGGTGCAACTACCAGTATTAAATCGATCTGGAATTCAACTTGTCTGACCGGCGGTAATCCAGGCAAATCTTTAAGAAAGACTTCCGGAAAATCCCGTACAATAGGTACATCTTCCAACAGTTTTTCTTCCGTCTGGTTTTCAGTAACACAGGCTAAAAATACGTGGCAACCTTTCGACAAAAACTTTTGAGCCTTGATACACGAGATAATGTTCAGTCGCGACTTCCCTTTTCTGTTACTTGTATCCCCTTGTACCTCCAAAACTTTATCGCCAAATGGTAAACGAACGATCTTCTTGTCACATAATCATAGCATGGTATCTCGACAACCAATCCATTCCGATAATTACGTCAAACCTCCCTAACTCAACAGGCATAAGATCGATAACGAAAGGACGACCTAAAAGATTCAAAGTGCACCCGCGAAGTATAGTGTCGTCTTCTATCAACTTTCCATTAGCTAACTCAATAGTGTACTTAGTGTCTTAGGGCGAAGGGGTCACATCAAGTAAAACACTAAAAACAGTCGACACAAAACTCCTATCGGCTCCAGTATCAAATAAAATAGAAGCATAACGACCATTGAGAAGAAACGTACCCGTAACGACGTCGGGGTTTTTTTGTGCTTCTCCTCCTCCTATCACATAAACCCTTCCACGAGTTTCCCCAGCCTTAGCAATCTTTCCTTGGTCCTTATTCTTTTTCTTTGGGCACTCATTGTTGTAGTGTCCCTTTTGTTGACATTCAAAACAGGTGATGTTGGCCATTGGGTTTGGTGGTGACTTACAGTCTCTAGCAATGTGTCCAGTTTTCTTGCAGTTGTGACATTGCACATTACATTTTCCATTATGGTGACGCTTACATCGGTTGCACAAAGGTAACGTCCCATTGTATACTCCCTTTTCCCCTGTACCAGCAGTGTATGCCTTCACGGTTTCTTGCCGCTTATTCGAATAGTTTCCATGGTTGTTCCTTTGGTTATTTCCCCATTTCTCTTGTTGTCCGCGGTATTCCCAGCATTTGCTCGAACAACTTGATCCATCAGGCTGTGAGCCATCCTTATAGCATCACTAACTTTTGTCGGTACAAACGATGTCACATTCCCTTGAACTCTACCAGGTAAACCCCAAATGTAGCGCTCAACCTTCTTTTCTTCATCTGGAACCACTCCAGGACATAGCAAACACAACTCTTGGAACCTCCTAGTGTACACACCAATGTCATTGTTCTTCACAGTCAAGTTCCACAGTTCAATTTCTATTTTCTGAATTTTGTTACGAGGACAGTATTCCTTAGTCAACAACTTCTTGAGTTCCTCCCAACTCATTCCATACGCCTCCTCGGCTCCAACAGTTTGCACATTGGTGTTCCACCATGTCAACGCTCCAGCAGCTAAAGTACAAGTAGAATAAGTCACTCGGTTTTCAACAGTACATCCACTGACACGGAACACAGATTCCATCTTTTCAACCCAATGAGCTAATCCAACAGCTCCTTCAGTACCATTAAAATTCAAGGGGTCATAACTTCTAAAGTCCTTGTAAGTACACGGCTTAGGCGGTCGATTGTCAACATCGTTCGGTGGTGCTCGGTTCACGTTGTTGTTAGCTTGAACGTTTGCCAAAGCAGCGGTCACTCGTTATGTAATTAGTTCTTCCAATTGTTCGTCAGTCATTACATTACGTGTGTTCACCATTGTTTCTCTACGTTAAGAAAACAATGCAAATAAGGTTCAAGCATGAATATACACGTTATACATTTCTTATGCTAAAAATGCAGAATTTAACGATACAACAAACGTAGAAAGGATAGTCACTGATCAAAGTCATAAGGTTATATTCCCATTCATAATCAAAATATCAAGGACATAGTCATAAAATAAGAGTTTCGATTACATCTAGTCTACTCCAACTAACCGAGTACTACTCTAGTTTAGTGGATACAATGCCCAAAAGATAAAAGATGCTAATCTACTCTAGAATTCAGCACGATAACGGTGAAACTCTAAGTGCGACGAGGACGATCACACTCAACACATCTCGGTGCGTCACCCCTCGGCCCCAATTTGCATCTCGATCTCCACTACAAACTGACGCTAACTCACTCCTCAAAACAGTAATCCTACTCAAGCGCAGTATCCAACATGTCGCGGGTATCCTCCTGATCCTCTAACAATCCAAAAACCGCATCCTCAAGTCGAGGAAACGAACAGCATCTAAATCGCTAGCAGACCCTATCATAACAACACATGACCTACGTCTAGACGGCTCTCCAACATGATGGGTAGGTGGTGTAGAAACAGTAGTAGCAGCTCGACTCCCATGAGTAAGCGATGTCTCAAGTGTAGTGTGTGAATCAGACATACGAACCTTCTTCCGTGGGCATGACGAATCAGAATCGGATAAGGCTCGAGATCTAACACCGGATGGTCCAGCTCCATCAGCAGGTGGTACGGTATCATTAGAATCAGTGTAAATCTTAGCAGGTGTCGTACCCCATATAGCTTCCCTCTACTCTCTAAACCGTTGACATGGAACAGTAAGCTTCTTCTTCAAGTTAGATGTCTTCCTAATCTCACTCCTCCTAATAGGCTCAACTCTCTCAGGTACAACAGTCAAAGCATCAACCCTACTATCATCATCAGCATCAGCATCCTCGCTATCACTCCTAGCTACATCCATCCAAACGCCAGTATCACTCTCAACCACATCATACATATCCTCATCATCCTCACGATCTACCTCATATCCATCCATATCCTCATCATCCTCACGATCTACCTCATATCCATCCATACCCTCATCATCCTCACGATCTACCTCATATCCATCCATACCCTCATCATCAAGTCCTAGTCTAGGCAATGGTGATCCCAACCACTCTAGGTGAAGCAATCTCAATACCATCACTCTCCACCTCCTCATCAACATCCTCTGGATAATCTACCGGATTATCCTCTCCACCATCCTCACTATCACTAACCCACTCGATCAATGTACGATGCACAACAGGTGGCATCCCATCAACAACATCAGAAGTATCAGACAATACAACAGGCTCACCCTCGTCATCCTCCTCCGGTTCCTCATCAGGATCATACTCCTCACCTTCCTCCTCATGATCAGCCTCCTCCGGGTCATTATCTGGCTCCACATGACCTGGTATCAACTCGATATCCTCTTCCCACTCTCCGTCAGTAGAGTCGGACTGGTAAGTAATAGTACATGACGACATAACCTACGACAACCATTCACGCGTTAGAGCAGTTGTAGGGTATGCATGAAATAATCATGTATAGAAATTAAAGCATGCAAATCAGTGAAATGCATATGTATATAATACATATTACGTATAACATAATATATATCACATATTACTTATAGTGTTATCTTACGTAGTACGTTACGTAGTACATATATGTATACAGAGTAACAAGTAGCCACATCGGTTATAGTCTAGGCCTAAGATTCAAACCTAAAACCAAGGATCTGATACCAAATCTGTAACACCCTAGAATGTTGTATGCGGAAGCGGTGAAGCTCGGGGGCTGTTACGTCATTGTATCATAGTTCAAGGTACAAGAGAACGACTCCAAATGAGACGTTTTATAAAAATACCTCGTTGAATTTAATAAAAACATTAAAGTACAAAGGTCTCAGTTTTCAAAAAGATAGCGTAGCGGAATATTAAAGTTTTAAGCATCAACGAGATAACAGTTCAATAACATAAATAAACAAATGTCTGAAGATAGCCATGAAATGCATGCGGACTCCAAGTACTTCATACAGCAGATACAAATCATCGTCAATTACCTGAGATAAATGCTAAATTGGGTCAACATAAAGTTGGTGAGAATATAGGTTTCAAGTAAAAATTCATAATAATTCGTTTTGTAGATTTCATTTCATGTACACATGCAACTATAGGAGATATAGTGCCAAGTGTAGGATAAATCGGGTGTTCACAATATTTATGATAGCTAAGCTCGTGACATCGAAACTAATGATCCAGTACATACAATAGATTGTATATATAAATTTGCCCCAATAGAGTACCTAGCCAAGATAACTCAGTTCACACAAATGGTATACACTCGTCCGGCGTCAGAATGCCCGAGTGGAGGTTGTCAACCCTCAATAGATCTATCCATAACATAAGAGCTTACTCCAGCAGGGTAATTAACGATTCACGATGGTGGGGACTATGCCTAAAGCAACTTAAGCTATATCATAAACAGTGCTAACAAAGCGTTCACTAAAAAAACTAGTTTTACTTGCGTCCAAAAGCAAGCATCAAAAGCATTTATCACATCTCAAAATATTAAACATATAAAACAGTTTAATAGGGATCTATAGACTCACCTCAAGCAACGATTCAAACCGCACAAGTATGATCAAATAGTAGCGAGCAACTTTAGCAACAACCTAAATATAATACTATAGTTTAGGCGCAAGCAATTAAATCACAATAATTCGTCACGTACGCTACTCATCAATCATATATATTATTTTGTAGTTAAATCATGACTTGTAGATATTTTATCGTTATAAGCATTATAGTATATATACTTAGGCAAAAATATTTATTTTTGACTCGATGAGATTTCGACAGCCTTTTGGCGCAAAATTTTAATTTACCCAAATTTATCTTAAAAAATTTCCAACACGATTTGTATAGAAAGTTCGGCAGCCTTTCGGCGTCATTTTAAAATTTGCCATTTTCAGTAAGTATCCAAATCTAGACCTAATATCCCTAATTTTAACACTTACTCAATCACAAATATTCAACAAGTAATTTTCCCCCAATAATACCAATTTCCACTTTTAACGCTCAAACTTTTAACAATGAACCAACTATTCACATTTCGCGCTTATACCCTTTAACAAAACGAGCCCAACATTTATATATAACATTTAGTACCCATTTTGACACTTAAAACAACTCGGTTTAACTCGAAAACGTCGTTTCGACCACATTAAAAATCCAGACAACAAGTTAATTATAGTCTTTTTCACAAAAAATAAGTTTTCCGACAATGAAATTTAAACGACCATATCTTACTCATTTTAACTCTGTTTTTAGCTTATAATATATCGAGACGAAGGTAATAACTTATATTTTTATAATATTGTAGTAAAGTAGTGTCAAAACAATTTTACGACCCGTTATGCCTCATACAAAATTCGGACAGAATGTACATTTTTCGTAAAAACCCATTTTCGACCATTTTCAAGCTTACCCACTAGTAGTAACACTACTAGTTGCCTTCAAATGTTCATAATCACAACCAAAATAAAATATTTATCTTCAAGTCCATAAATCTAAAAATATACATTTATATATTTTACAAGTTCTTCAATTTAACCATTTTCATGCATGGATTTAATAGATCCACTCATTATTTTCATAGATTTAAAGATTTATCATGACCAAATAATTTTTATCTTTACTTTCAAGAAAATAGTTGATGAGTGACATGCATGCATAGATCTACATAGATTATGCATGAAAAACGAATAAGATGAAAAAGGTTCAAGAATAACCTCAAGTAAAGATTCTACGTAACCACAACAACCCGATCTACGCTCTAATCAACTAAAAATCAACAATAACCCAACTTCTTCAAAACTTCTTAAATCAACTAACCAAGAAAACCTTATTCTTATTTATGCTTGTATAAACCCTAGGATGTGTTTGTTTTGTACTAGATTTTTTTAAAATGGAGCTTTTAAAAATCAACAATGGAGGTTTTGGGGGGTTTGGTTTGTGCGTGGGTTTTTTAGAGAGAAAGAGAGATATGTGTGTTTTTTTTTGTGAAAATGATAAGTGATAATTGATGTAGTTTAGTTTATAAGTTAAAACTTGTAAGGTGTGTAAGCTTAAGCTCAAAATGGCAAAGTATGAAAATTTTGGTTTTCCTCCATGTGGGAGGTGTTTTTGTTCGGTTATGGGGGGGTCCCACAAGGGTAAAAATTCAAAATTTTTACTAAGGTAATTAGTTAGAAGGTTTAAGGTAAAAAGGTTAATTAGTTTTAGGTAATTATCAAAAAGTATGTAGTTATGTTTAAAAATACGTAAAACTTAAAAATTTGACGAAATATATTAAATTTATGATTTTGCGACGAAAACTGATATTTTATGATTTATAAAGTAATTTATATATGCTAACGACGGTTAAACGTAAAAACGACGTAAAATACGAAAACGCGATACGTTAATTAGATATTCACAGAAAGTACGATTTATTACTATAAATAGTAAAATTATTAAAATACATGCATATAAACATGTACAGAATTAATTAAATACGTTGTTCATTAAAATAACGATCACGCTGATAAAACCTAAACAGTTAAACACACAATTCACAGATAACGAATAATCTCACGGATTATCGTCAATTCATTTACCGTCTCAGCATTTTGGTCAGATTCACAGAAAATATTTAGAACGATGACTGAGCACAGTGTCAAGTCATTACTTGTCATCGAACAGTTTTTCAGAAAACGCGGGATAACTTCCCGGTTTATACACAGTTCAAGCACATAGTTGACTAAATAAAAGTCAAAGGGCAAAATAGTCATTTTACAAGGTAAGAAAATTATCAGGTGTTACAATATACAAATTCTATTTACAAATTTTATAGCATATAAAGTTATTTCGAATCGAAATGGATGTAATATTTTATTTACAAATTTTACCCTTAATTTTTTGGTGTTTATCATTTTTTGGTTTAAATTTTCAAATTTTTGTAATTTTTTAAACGTGTTTAGCTTAAAATTGTATTCTATTTTTGTAACGTGATATTATTTAAGTATTTAATTTTTATTTAAGTATTTGTAATTTTAATTTGGATGAAATGAATTTTAATTCGTGTGAAAATGAAAATAATAAAAATAAAAGATAGTGGCAAGGTCAAAGTAGAGAGAAGTTAACTCTCCTCGAAGAGGTCTTTTGATTATTTGTTTCGTGATGATGTGATAGTTGTGGGGAAAAAATTAAGAGGATAACCCTCTCCATGACACCTTTCTATCTTAGTGCAATAGCGTAGGTTTCATGGAGCTATAGGTCAAATTCATAAAAGGTCTATTTTCTATCAATCTCCTAAGAGCATCTAAAATTCATTCAATAAATACAACAATTAAGCACTAAAACTTCTTATAAAGACTTGAAGCTTACCAAGTTTTTATTAAAAGCTTTACAAAAAGTCATTGATGCAATGCAAAAAATTTCTTTCAAACATTTTTTAAGATAGTAAAAAGTTTTTCTTCATTTTACCTATTCTAGATGCTCTAAGAGCATTAGCAATACATCAAGTCTTTCATGACATGATGCATTTAATGCCTTTAATGAAAAACACATTTAAAGGGTAAGAGCATCTACAATGACTCAAATTTACAATAGCTTTTTACTGTTATAAAAAGTTTTTAAAAGAGGTTTTTACGGGTAAAATGCAAAAAACGTCCCTAAATTTTCCGAAATCCGTAAATATGCCCCTGAGTCCAAACAACAAGCATTTATGCCACTGAACTTTCATTTCGCCTGCATTTTTACCCCTGAGTCGTCTATTTTTTACTTTTCCTAATGTTCTGTAGTTAACTCTCACACGTTCCTGGCACGTGAGGGTATAGGCGTCATTTCCCGCTCAACCCCATCTCCCCACCTTTCATGAGATGCGAAAAACGTCCCCAAAATATTATTAAAACCATTTATTCCTCGTCATTATTAAAATGTCATATTTTAATTCGGGGACGTTATTTGCACGAATGTATGAAGCTATGAAAAAGCTAAAATATGATGAAACCCAACCAGACTATACTTGGGTGTTGGGAATAAAATGAGCCAAGACACTTTAACGCTGACAAGAGTTAATTGGACGCTGATAGGAAGAAAACAAGCGCGGACAGATCATGCATTGACAAGAGATATCCAAGCGTTGATAAGAAGAAGTCCAAGCACTGAGAGGAAAACTTAGTCAACACGTTTGTTATTTGAAGAAAAGATATACTCAAATATTGTATTTTCTATATTTATCTTTTCCTAAAATAGTTGATAGGTTATCCATTGTACACGACTCCTTATGTTAGAAAAAGAGGCCGTAGGATTTATAGTTTAATACGCATTATTCAGTATTCGACTTTCATTGTACTCAAGTTTGATAATCAATCAAAAGTGAAAGTTTGGTTTATTGTTTTTACTTGTTCTTTATTTTAAGTCTTAATTCCGCATAACACTTGAATTGTTCATATAACAACAAAGTTTCTCTAAGTGTTTAACTTGATTCAATCTTGTTAACACAAAGCTAAACGATCTAAGTTTGGGATCAACAAGTGGTATCAGAGCTTATTGAGGAACTTTGATCTAGAAGAACAGTAAACCCTAAAAACACCAAAACCCTAAAACCAGAAAATATGTCTGCTACATAATCTTCTTCCTCATCAACCCACAACCTAAAAATCCCCATGCTCGACCCTGACAACTTTGAACAATGGAAGTTCAATTTTGAACAATACCTTCAAATTCATGATCATACTCTCTGGGAGATTATTGAATATGGAAACGAATTCGATAAAACAGCTAAGATTGTTGTTGCTATTCTAGCAAGGTCTGGCACTGGTTCTACTGCTGAAGAACGTAAAGAAAGACCTGAGGATGGAAGAGTTGTCTCAACTGCTGATATAGCCAAGAGAAGGAATGACATGAAGACCTTAAACATTCTCAAACTCTCCTTAGGTCCAAATAATCAGCATAAGTATAGGAGCTTTGAGTCTGCCAAAGAACTTTGGGCAACTCTTCAAGTCAACTATGGTGGTAATAATGATACTGCTCTAGAAAAGAAGAAGCAACTTTTGCATGAGTGTGCTGTGTTTAAGGCTCTTCCCAATGAGAAGTTAAGTGAGGTAAGAAGCAGGCTTCTAGACATCACTAGCAAGTGAACAGAGTATAATGATGCTGATATCATTACTACTTTCCTTAAAAGTCTTGGTGATGCATGGAAAATTGAAGCTAGGTATATCATTGCTACCAATGCCCACAAGAGTTCTACTTTTGATGACGTCTACAATAAGCTAAAGATTGTAGAGAATGAAATCTTATTGGATCATGGAAGCAAATCTACCTCTGGAAACATGTCTTTCATCTCACATAGTTAAGCTCAAGTTGATAAGAGAGAATCATATGTACATCCTGTTACTGGATCACCTTGTGTCAGCGGTGGATCAACCTTTGTTAGTGCTTCACATTTAGATGCTGACACATACAATGTTGACTCACCAATGATTAAACCTGCTGGTATTGATCTAGACACAGTGTGTGTATACATTGCTGCATTGCCCAATGGTTCAGTGATTACATATGAGGACCTTGAGCAAATCAATGAGGAGAATTTTGAAGAGATGGATATTAAATAGAATATGGCACTTGCAAGTATAAGGGCCAACAGATGGAATAGGAGATTCAGAAATAAGATGACCTTCAATGCTAAAGACACTGTTGGGTTTGATAAATCCAAGGTTGAGTGTTACAACTGCCATAGGATGGGTCACTTTATGAGGGAATGAAGATCTCCAAGAAGATCTCATGTTGGAAAGCCTTCAAGCCAAGTCATCAAGGTTGAAGAGACAAAGGATATGGTTGCCATGCAAGACATTGATGGTGTTGGATGGGATTGGAGATTTTTGGCAAAGGGTGTGGAAGAGAATAAGGCTTTGATTGTAGAGAAGGAAGAAGAAGAGCATGTTCACTTTGCTCTTATGGCACATTCCTCGTCTTCATCAGATAATAAGGTATATGATGATGCTTACTATAGTAAAGGCTGTCGTTTAAACACTGAAAAGCTTAACAAAGAAATTTTAAAGTTAAAATCAGATGTTTTTGATGAAAAATGCAAGCTAACTAACTATCAAATGGCACTTGTTCAAACTGAAAAGACTGTTGAGAAATATAAGAAAATGGAATTTGACCTAAATGATCAAATTAATGTTTTGTCTCATGATCTTAAAGTTAGTGTTAAACTTAGGGACAATCTGATGAGATCCAGAGAAGAAGTACAACTAAAGTTAGATGAGGCCATTAAGGATAAAGAGAATGTAGGGCTTAAAATTAAAATTTTTGATAAAGCAAGCCAAACCCTAGAAAAATGTGTTAGTGAACAAAGAAACCCTAGGGATATGTCTGGAATTGGATTGAATGAATATGTTGTTGTTCCTCCACCTGCTGGGAACTTTTATGGTGTTCAGAGAAAAGATCTCTCTTGGACTGGTATTCCAGAACTCCAAGAAGATGAATTTATTCCTCCACCTAGAGTACTCACCCCAATTGAGGAATATCAACAAAAGGTGACTGGCCTTGAGCAATGGAAAGCAGCCAACCCTTTTCTCTTTGTTAAGGGTGGAATGCTTAGTGAAAGCCCACTTGAGCCAACACCCATAATTGTGACCAACCCTACCACTAGAAAACCTGTTGACCTTGGCTCATATGTTAATAGAAAACCTAGTGTTAAGTATGTTGAAATGTACAGAAAACCTAGGTCACCACAAAGCCAAGCTAGTGTTAATGGGACAGGGTTCTTTCAATCTAGACCTAAGGTTATGTCTAGAAAAGCTTGTTATACATGTGGAAGTTTTTCTAATTTGGCCTATAAATGTGTCAGTGTCTCAAAAGTCAACGCTGACAATAGGTCAACCATGGTTAAACCCAGACCTTATGTCCAACCAAGTCCACAAGTTACTAGACCAGCTCCATTCTTTACTAAAGGGACAAATACACATGGACAAATACCCTTTCAAAAGACCAATACATAGTCTAACAGACAATGGGTTCCTGTAGCAAACCCTAATTTGGGCGCTGATGAGTACAAATTTAACGCTGACAGGAACAATTTCAACACTGACAGCTCTAGGTATGGTATGAAAATGCCACAACAAGCTAGTGTTGGTGCTTATGTTAGACCAAGTAATAATAAGTACTTACAACCTAAGGGAAAGGGGTCTAAAGCTTCATCTAGTTTAACTTGGAGACCCAAACAAGACCAAAACCCTAATAATAATGGGATTTCCATGACCTATGACAGATTTCACTGTATTTTAAAGGTCATGACTAAACCAATTGGGGTAAACTGGGTGTTCAGGATACAAAGGGATGAACAAGGGGTTGTTATAAGTACTAAGTCTGTTCTTGTTGAACAAACAAATGAATCTAAGTCTGCTCAGGCTTGGGTTCCCATAGAAAACTAACTTGTTTTCTTTATGTGCATGGCATTCAAAAGAAGGTAAATGATTATGGATATTGGGACAGTGGATGCTCTAGGCACATGACGGGGAAGGAAGATTATTTGACTAACTTTACCCCCATTAAAGATGGTGACAAAGTGTACTTTAGAGGAGGATATGGTACTATTTCAGGCAAAGGAACTCTTATCACCAATAATTTACGTTTTGAAAACGTATTCAGGTAAAAGAACTTGATTATAATTTTTTTAGTGTGTCACAAGTTTGTGATAACAAGAATAAGTTTCTTTTCACTGATACTGAATGCTTGGTGTTAAGTAAAGATTTTAAGATGCCCAATGAGAAGTTTATTGATTATAGAACACCTAGACATAAGGACATTTATAATTTTAATCTTAATGGAATTAGGATGAACAACAATTTGTCATGTCTGTATGCTAAAGCTTCAGTAGATGAAAGTAATCTATGGCACAAAAGGTTAGGGCACATAAACTTTAAGAACATCAATAGACTTGTGAGACATGGTTTAGTTGATGGTTTACCTTCAAAGGCTTTCCACAATGATCATTCTTGTGTTGCATGTCTTAAGGGCAAACAACACAAAGTCTCATTTAAGTCTAAACTTGTGCACTCCCTTTCTAAACCACTTCACTTGCTTCATATGGATTTATTTGGCCCAACTAATATAGAAAGTTTGAATGGTAAATCTTATTGTTTTGCTATAACTGATGATTTTTCTAGATTTACCTGGACTTTCTTTTTGGCCTTAAAAAGTGAACTGACACAGTTTTGATTAACTTTATTACCCAAATTGAGAAAAAAGACAGGGAATAAGGTTAAAATACTTAGAAGTGATAATGGTGGTGAGTTTAAAAACTAATTATTAGATGCCTTCTGTGTTAATAAAGGGATTACTAGGAAGTTTAGCATAGCTAGAACCCCACAGCAGAATGGGGTGGCTGAAAGGAAGAATAGAACACTCATGGAAGCAGATAGGACTATGTTGGATGATGCTAATTTTCCCATTGCTTTTTGGGCTGAGGCTGTGAATACATCCTGTTATGTTCAGAATAGAGCATTGGTTAACAAAATCCATAATAAGACACCTTATGAGCTATTTTGGAATAGGAAACCCAACATTGGTTTTCTTAAACCCTTTGGATGTCATGTAGTGATTTTAGATACTAGTGATGCCGTAGGAAAGTTTAGTGCCAAAGGTGATGAAGGCTACTTTATGGGTTATTCAGTGCAGAGCAAAGGATATAGGGTTTACAATAAGAAAGAAAAACGTATTCTTGAAAAGGTACATGTTAAGTTTTTAGAAATAAACCTAGTGATCCTGAGAGTGGACCTGATTGGTTCTTTGATCTAGAGCCTTTATCTAGAACCTTGAATTATATGCCTGTTACTAATCCAGACATTGTGAAAAAGGATTCAAATGTTTTGGAAGAACCTATTGTTGAGATTGCAGGAAAACAGGTTGACAAAAGGATCACATGCAGTCAAATCAGACCCCATACTTGAGTATGTTACCATTCCTATATGGATTGATGGATTAGCACAAGCTGCTGCTGCTGAAAAGAAGGAAGTAGATCCACAAGAAAAGCAAGTTGATGAAAACATGCATGAATCTTCAAGCGCTGATAAAGTAAAATCCGACGCTGACAGGTTAAATTCAGACGCTGATAGCCCAAACGCTGATAACTCGTTTGGACATTTATTCTCTTCCAATACTTTTGAGCAAGGTGAACCTTCCATACTCAATCAAGAGGTTGATTCAAGTGATGATGGAAGTGGATATGAAGATGATATTGGCAACATAGAAACTGAAATAGAAGACAAAACACTACTTGGGGGAGGAACACTTACATCTACTATCAAAAATCATCATCCTTCTTTAATCATTGGTGATGTTTTGTCTCTTGTTCAAACAAGAAGGTCTCATCAGACTCAAGGAGGTTTCATTGCCAATATCCACAAGAAGGTTGATACCCCTCTTGTATAGGCATGTTTGTTTGCTTGTTTTCTATCACAATAGGAACCCAAGAAGATCTTTGATGCTCTCAAAGAACCAACTTGGGTGGAAGCAATGCAGGATGAGCTTCACCAGTTTGCTATTCAAGATGTTTGGGAGTTAGTGGATTTTCCAAGGTATGTAAGACCTATTGGGACACGTTGGGTTCTTAGAAACAAGAAAGATGAAGAGGTATTGTGGTCAGAAACAAGGCACGTTTAGTTGCTCAAGGCTATACACAAGAAGAGGGAATAGACTATGAAGAGGTTTTTGCACCTGTTTCAAGGATTGAAGCAATAAGGATTTTCCTAGCCTATGCTTCTTACATGGGCTTCACAATTTATCAAATGGATGTGAAGAGTGCTTTTCTCTACGGCACAATTTCAGAGGAGGTTTATGTTATGCAACCTCCTCGTTTTGAAGATCCAGAACATCCAGACAAAGTGTGTAGAGTCAAGAAAGCAATGTATGGACTTCATCAAGCCCCAAGAGCATGGTATGGAACATTGTCCACCTATCTGGTGGCAAATGGATTTAAGAGGGGCACCATAGACCATACCTTATTTACCAAGAATATTGGTAAGGACTTTCTACTTGTTCAGGTCTATGTGGATGATATCACCTTTGGTTCATCAAGTCCAAAGATGAGTGAAGACTTTTCCAAGCTTATGAGAGACAAGTTCAAGATGAGTGAAATGGGAGAGATGAACTTCTTTCTAGGTTTACAAGTTCAACAGAAAGAAGATGGTATCTTTATCTCTTAAGACAAGTATGTAGCAGAAATCTTGAATAAGTTTGGTTTTTCTCTACATGAAAAACGGGCTAGCACACCCATGGATAGGGAACACCCTTGGGGAAAGACTGGAGATGGAAAAGATGTGGATGTCAGGCATTATAGATCAATAACTGGATCATTGATATATCTTACAGCTTCTAGACCTGACACTATGTTTGTTGTGTGTGCATGTGCACGCCATCAGGTGACTCCCAAAGAGTCTCATCTCCATGCTGTCAAAAGGATCTTTAGGTATCTTAGGTGCTATCCCACCTTGGGATTATGGTATCCAAAGGATTCTCCATTGGAGCTTATTGGCTATTCAGACAGTGATTATGGAGGTGAAAAGTTTGATAGGAAATCCACAACTGGTGGATGCCAATTTCTTGAGAGCAGATTGATATCTTGGCAATGCAAGAAACAAATAGTGGTGGCCAACTCTACAACTGAAGCAGAATATGTAGCTGCAGCTGCTTGATGTGGACAAGTTCTATGGATACAAAACCAAATGTTGGATTATGGGTGTAATTTTATGCATACCAAGATATTTGTAGATAATAACAGTACATTATGCATTATTAAGAATCATGTACATACTCTAAAACAAAACACATAGAAATTAGACATCATTTTATAAGAGATTGTTCTAAAAAAGGTTTAATACATCCAGATAGGGTAGACCCATAGAAGAAAATGTGGCTGATCTTTTAACTAATCCTTTTGATGTTGGGAGGTTCCAGTACTTGGTAACAAGTATTGGAATGATCAATCTCACCTAAATGTGTTTTTGAAGTCATTGTATAGTTCGTATAGGATGTGTACTGTTATTAGTCTTTGTACAAGATTAGGTTTTCCATTTTATTTTTCTAACGCTAACAAAGGTTATTTTAACGCTGATAAGTGTTAAAATGGACGCTGACAGCAATATGTTAGTTTTGTGGTTTTTGATCTAATCATGCAGGCAATATGAGCATTGTACAAATGGATACAGAGTTGCTTATGGATCTTTGGAGCTTACTAGGAATGGGTTCAAGTTTATGGATGATGGTTGGAATGTTTACATTCCTATCTTGACATAAATTTTTATTGCATATTTTATTTTTGGCAACTTTGTATATCATAGTTTAAGGGGAGGTTTAGGAAACCTTTAGGATTTTTGGGTATTATTATAATACTCTCATCATAATTCTAGATTGTGTCCACTGGTGAGTACGAGTTAGTTTTCTAAATCGTGAGGCACTGTAGCATGCAAAGTTGATATATTGTGCACGCTACCTAGACTTTTTGGCCTAGAATTAGATTTGGTCGGTTGGGAGACTTGGGAACGTTTTTCTTGGGCTTACCTGGGAAGTTACAAAGGGTTTATATGAGATAACTTCAGTGTTTAGAACTTTGGTTAGCAAGGGACACTTGAGGACAATTATGTCTATCTTGCTTAAGCAAGTGTACATGATTGGACAATGCTTGCCACCCTATTGTGATTTTCAGTCTATGAGTTATCTTCACTAGGGTAAAGTACTTTGTTAAGGTCCTTTTTATTTTTAATTATTTTTATTTTTGGACACTGACATTTTTCTTTCCAAACGCTGATAAGACCAATTTTAACGCTGACATGTCAAATTTCCAACACTGACAACAATATATCCGTTGGACGCTGATACGTTGTTTTTGACCGTTGACAAACATTGGGTCCTACACAGTTGTTATTTTTGACGAAAATATGGACCGTAATTTTAGGAGTTGGTAATTTTTAATTAATGTATGAGATACGTTATATATTTTTCAAGATTTTCATTATTACTTTTTAAATATATCTGCCTCATGTTTTGACCAATCACATATATTCACCTCTCCTATATATTTGGCTTATTTCTTTTAAACGGGGTAACTGCTTATTCTTGTCTAACTATAATTTCTCAAACCTTAATCTCTCCATAACTTTTATCACAGTTTTCTTGCATCAATCTTCATGGCACCAAAGTTTAAACCTGTTTTATTGGAATTGGGGTTCAGAAGCCAACACAACATGGTGGCATACTTGGAAGCTGATAATACTCTATTTCCCCAATACACACAGATGGTTGGGTATTTGAATGCGTCCCCATTAAGGTATGCACTTTCATATACTCCTCTTGTCCCTGTCACACACATTAAATAGTTTTGGAACACTGTCAGTTCCTCAACAGTTAATGGAGTGACTACATTGACTGCTATTGTCCATGGGGTTCCATGGATGGTTACTGAAGCTTTGCTTCGCCAAGCTTTTCATCTTAATGATGCAGATGGTATAACCACCCTTCCCATTGCAGAGCTAGAGCAAGGACTTCAAGCCTTGGGTTATCCTTTACCTAAAGAAGGCCATTTAAACAAATATACAAAACAACAATTTCCCCCGGCTTGGAAGTACCTTATACATATCATCCTTCAATGTTTGAGTCCTAAATGCTCCTCACACAATGGAATCAACCTTTCCATTGGGAGTGTCATTGTGTGTATTGCAACTGGGAAAAATTATAATTTTTCAAAGATGATTTTTGATGGCATGGGTCATAATAAGGGTAACAAGATGAATCTTGCTTATCCTAGGTTTTTACAAATGGTTTTTGACTTGCAAGGATATTGTAATAGGGATCATGACAATTTTTATATGATCCCTGTTCAAAAGAAAGCAATTTTTGGGAAGATGAACACCGAACCATAAAGAGACCTACCACCCACGCAAGCCATGCTTGCTGTCATTGAGGCAACATCAAACCCACACCCTCAACCAGAACCATTGCCTGAACAACCTCCATCACCCCAGCATATGGAAATTGTCCAAGAACCATTCGACGCTGACACTCAAAATGTTGGCGTTGACACTACAAATCCAGACGCTGACACCTTTTTCCCACAAACCCAAACACCCCTTAACATCCAAACAGACCCTCAATCCACTTCCTCTTCTACACCCCCAGACTATAGGTTGGAAAAACGCCAAAGGACTGCTTGAGTGTTCTCCTATGGTGGTCCTAGCCATGTAGTAGAGAGAACCACCACCACAAGTGTGGTTGGTGACATGGGTGGGGCTGGGACTATTGGTTCTAGCTTAGATGCAGGCCAAGACAGTCCTAACATCATTAAGACCCCATCCATGCCCCATGAATCTACTTTGGGAGGTCAAATTCCCATTGTAGAAGAGGGCAGATTGGAACCTTACACTATTTTAGAATTGACGGTGGTCTGCATTAGCTTGCAAAAGCAAAATGCAGACCTTGTACGGATTGTCACAAGTCAGGGTCTTGAACTTAAGCAATTGAGGGAGAGATTAGTTGTTTTGGAGACTGCCCAAGCTAGGAGGAGGCAAGCAAGAGTCCTTTCATCAGGGGAGGATTCATACAAAGGGGAGGAAGATGCACCAACAGAACCTTTCAACTTGAGTGACAGGGTATCACAGGATGAAGAAGGTGGTTCTTTTGGTACAAAACAGGTGGAAATTGCTGAAACTTTGGCTAGTTTTAAGGAGAAGCCTGTTATTGATGTCTCCTTGATCACTCTAAAGAAGCTGTCATTTGTGGAGATGATGGAACATGCTACAAATTCAGCCGTTGATGTTCAAAGTTTAAGCGCTGACAAGAGTAAAGAAGGCGTTGACAGACCCACAGGTATGATTGGTGTATCCCAACCACCAGTTATTATTAGGGATGTTACAACACATGTTCCACCAAGTACTTTAAAGCAGTTTTAGTGGAAGTTGAGAAGCCAAAGAAGAATGAAGCCCATATATAATTTGATCAAGCTTTGGTTGCACAACTGCAAGAGCAAGATTAGGCTACCACAGAGAAGAAAAAGGATGGTAGTGATGATGATGAGAGTTTTGGATCCAGTGTGATGATAATAGAGGGTCCAGAAAGGTTAGAATATGGTGAGGATGAGTTAGCCAAGGAGAGGCTAAGAGAGTTAAAGGGCAAAGTTGATTTTGATATGCCTGAAGTTAGAGAGACGTACTTTTCATGGGATAACAAGATAATAAAGCATCCAGAGATGTCCATCACTGGACAAATATGGGGATTAGAGATCTTGTTGATAGTGCAGGAAGACTGCAAAATAATTTTGAAGCACAAGGCTAGCAAGGTACTTTCTGAGCTCAAGAGAGATAGGAGAGAATTGTACTACATGTTGCTCAGGTGTCATCAAGATGGATGGACCTTTGATAGGTTGAGAAGACTCTCCTTTGTAGAATTGGAACATCGTGCTTATCCAATTTGGTTAAGAGTTTGTGAAGAAAATACTATGAGGCTTCTCTCAGGAGAAAGGAGAGAAGAGATTGAAGAAAATTTGCAGATCCAAAGGGCTTCAATTGCACCAAGACCTGTAAAGAAGGGAGTTCCTATTGAGTTCCCAGCTTCTGATAGATTGAATCTTAGTGAAGCATTAATCAGAAAAAGCATTAAGCTTTCACCATTGGAAGCTTCACATGTTGCAGAGGTATTGCCTTTAGATTTCAGAAATCCCATAGTTCACTATGAAGAAGATGCAAGTGGGTTCTGGATGATCACCAGATATGGCAAGAAGGTACATACTTTCACTTCTTTGATCTCATTGTTTGCAAGCCTGGATAGAGAAGACTTGGTAGATCTTTGGATATTGATGAAGGCCAAGTATGAGGTTGAAGCACCTACTTTAGTCAATGGAATAAAGATCTGGACATCCTTCAAAAGGATGATTGAACCAGATGAAGCAGATCCAATATGGTTTGATCTGGATGATATCAGTGGACTACAATGGCGTCTACATTCAGCGGCTGGTGTTTACCATTTGAGCACTACAAAGTTTTCAGAATATCTTCTTGTGGATGCTGAATATCCTATGTCCAAGGAAGTTTTGAAGAAGATGTTTTCTACACAGCTGGAAATGGATTATACTAGTGATGTTGGCAAAGATTTAATTAGGTTTATTTATTTTCTAATTAAAAAGTGATTTGTATTTGTAAGAATCCTTCTTGTACTTAGTTTTTATTAAGGAACTTGATTACCAGAATAGATATCAAGTTTAGGGGAGGATTGTTGGGAATAAAATGAGCCAAGACACTTTGACACTGACAAGAGTTAATTGGACGCTGATAGGAAGAAAACAAGCGCTGACAGATCAAGCATTGACAAGAGATATCCAAGCGCTGATAAGAAGAAGTCCAAGCACTGATAGGAAAACTTAGTCAACACGTTTGTTATTTGAAGAAAAGATATACTCAAATATTGTATTTTCTATATTTATCTTTTCCTAAAATAGTTGATAGGTTATCCATTGTACACGACTCCTTATGTTATAAAAGGAGGTCGTAGGGTTTATAGATTAATATGCATTATTCAGTATTCGACTTTCATTGTACTCAAGTTTGATAATCAATCAAAAGTGAAAGTTTGGTTTATGTTTTTTACTTGTTCTTTAGTTTAAGTGTTAATTCTGCATAACACTTGAATTGTTCATATAACAACAAAGTTTCTCTAAGTGTTTAACTTGATTCAGTCTCGTTAACACAAAGCTAATCGATCTAAGTTTGGGATGAAAATTGGGATCATCAAACAAGCAGTATAACATATGAGTTCAGAGATCTGAATGGAGATCCTTATTACAAAGTGTACAAGTTTCTTGGGCTAACAAAATGAAAGCCTAATGTATATTAGAAACTAATCACAAACACTTATATCCAAAGGGAACTATAAAATGTATTTGTGTAAATCAAATTGTTTGTAAAACAATATGATGTTTGGTTATAATCTTTTTGTTATTTGTATTTTGTGTATTTTTTGGCTTATTTGTTACTTGTTTGAGCTTATTATGTGGATCTTTTTGTTATGGGAACTATAAAATGAGGTTTAGTGTGCTTTTTGAATTGTTAAACTGTGTTATTCTTGGCTCCCCATAAGCAGAACGCATGTGAGGGTGGCTTTGTCCAAAAAGAAAAAAAAGTATATTGTGGCTTTCGAGCACGCGACCCCTCGATTGGAGGAGTATGTGCATTGCCAGTGTGCTATACTTGTTTTTTTGTTGCCATTTCATTTCAACACTTATCTAAACATTCTTTCATTTCCACCAGCTTTAATAAGTCGTGGCTTATTTCAACTGTTTCTGGCTTATTTTGTTTAACTTTTTCATTATTTTCATTATTTTCATTATTCCTATATATTATTTAACTTTTAGGATTTTTTTTCTGCTAGTATTATATTTTTTCCTTTCATAAATTATTTTTAATTCATTTTTCTTTTTCTGTTTTTTAGAAAGTCAATAAAAAATAGTAGTTTTGTTTTTTAAAGTACTAAAAAACAATTTTTAGCATTAGAACAATATAATTGAGGTTTACAAGTCATAAAATCTTGTTGAGACTTTATCTTTATTATTTTTTATTTTATGTCTTGTATTAGACTTTAAAATTAGATAATAAAAAACATAAAATAAAAAATAATAAAGAAAAAGTTCCAACAAAGATTTTATTACTTTTAAACCTCAATTGCATTATTCTAATGCTAAAAAGAATTTTTAGAAATTTTAAAAATATAAAATTACTATTTTTATTGACTTTCTAGAAGATAGAAAAAGAAAATTGAATTACAATACTTTATGAAAGGAAAAAATATAAAACTAGCACAGAAAAATCCTAAAAGTTAAATAATATCTAGGAAAAATAAAAAGAATGAAAAGGTTAAACAAAGTAAGCCAGAAACAGTTGAAATAAGCCACGGCTTATAAAAGCTGGTGAAAATGAAAGAAGGTTTAAATAAGTGTTGGAATGAAATGGTAACAAGAAAACAAGTATAGCACACTGGGAAGGCACATACTCCTCCAATCGAGGGGTCACGTGTTCGAAACCCATGCTATACTTTTGTCACTTATTTTTTGGTTTTCTTTTTGGACAAAGGCACCCCACAGAAGTTTTGCTTATGGGGAGTCAAGAATAAACTCAAACAAGTAATAAATAAGCCAAAAAAATCTACATAATAAGCTACATTTCATCAATTAAAAGAAGTTTGACTTAAAAAAGTCAAAGTGTAAAGACAACCCAATCATAACATAAACAAAAGATGCACGACTACATTTTCATTAGTTTTAACATAGATTGTTTAGAAATTTCCAAATTCCTTCTTAGCAATTTTGTCCCATGTGATCATAGACGCAAGCCCTACGATGCAATTCTTTATTGCAGGTGGCTTTTTCCCTGGAACAGCAGGTTGTTGATGTTTCTTGTTGGACCTCAATTTAGCCTTATAATTATTGGGAGTTGAACACAGCCTAACTGGATCATTTTCAGTGTTGGAGTCCGAGTCAGTTGTTATAACTTCTTCTATTAAGATATCGGTCCGAGTTAAAAATGAATTGATAAAAAGGATGCTTGGAAAAACACATTTTTAATCAAAACCCCATATTGATTAATGAATGTTTACCTTTATTCACTAGCAGTCGCTCCTTTGATGCTTTAAAGATCTTTTCTAGTTTTTCTATCCTAATTTCAAGAGCATCGAATCCCTTTTTCAGATTCCCTCCAAAATCCGCTATTAATGAACAAAAAGTTGGTTTTTTGTTATTCGTTAAAGATGTTGTGACTGCCGGTTTAATTTATATGGCCAATACTCTAAATCTAATGGGCTGAACCCATTTGCATACCTAATTGACTTTTGAATTTTATGGAAAACTAGATAATGAAATAAGAATTATGGAAAGCACATTCAAACACCCCTTTAGCAAGAACAAAAACCATACTAATTTCAATATCATTTCATTTAGTGCAAACATAAGTATTACATTAGATATTGATGACGTATAGTCCCCAACCGGGTCATGGACCCGGCCCACGGGTACTACCCGCATCTGGCCCGTCACGGATGGATTGGATTAATGTCATTTAAGCTTATGGGCTTCAAATGAATAGTGGTCGCATAGATGTGTGCGGCCCATGGCCCGACACGGCCGGTACAGGGTTAGACAGAATCACAATCTTATTAGGATTGAGATTTACCCTAAAGTGGAGGATATACACTGACCATAATTAGAAGATAACAATCAAACTAATTATGTCACTTATCCTTTTCTTGGGGCCGAAGCATCGGTGACAACCCATTAGGGTTTCACCGCCTATATAAGGAACCCCCAAGGGTTCCACAAAGGTACCACATTCTTCATACTCTCATTATACAACCGATTACTAACCCTAAATCGATTACTTACTCTCACGCCGGAGTCTAATCGTGGGACACGTTCCTACGGTAAGCTTAACACGTATTGTTTTAGTGTGCATGATCTCAACAAGAAATTCACTTGGTGCAAGAGCCGGAGCCTAACACATCCGAATTAAGCCTAATTCGGATTAAGCAAGGATCATCCAACTTTTGTATCAACAAGTTGGCGCCATCCGTGTGGACCAACACTAAACTCAATCTCTACCAATGATGAAGGGAAATCCTCAGGGAAACCCAAGGAACACGAATCCTGGAAACCGGAAGTTTGGGGGTGATGGGGTACTCACCCAAACCCCACTTCCCGTTGGCCAAATTAGAGGACTGAATAACCGAAACATATCGTTCAATCTCTTGGTGGGATAGGAACGTCCGCCAATACCCCACCACCAACTCTCACTCTGGATAATCTCGATATGGAATCTGCGCCAAAGGCCTCTAGTAAGGAGCCGCAAAAGCCACCTGTGGTCGAGGAGGACTTGGAAGTTGGTTCACTCGATGATGAGGACCTCGAACGCGTACTCACGCAAAACTTCGACAGAATCATCCCGGGCATCTCAGCAAGGTTAAGTATGGGAAGGAACCTCCAATCCAGACTTAACTTCAGCAGCGCCGCGCACGGTACTCCCCCTCAATCTCGAAATAGGGGGAGGAAGCCTCGGGCTCAGGAACAGCCTTCCTTCGAGGAACTACCTCGACCATGGAATGTGTTCGAGCGCATAGGGGATCACATCATGCAAGAATTTCAAGAAGCCCAGGGGGATGAGGATAAATCTAACGGCTCCACTAGACGCGCGGTGTTGGAAACTCCTCCTGTGGATAATCGTCGCACCAGTGTGTGGCGTAGGATAAACTCTGGTGGGAAGAGAGTCCCTACCCCTTCTAACAAAAGTGGTTATCATAATTAATCGAAAGATGGGGGAAACCCCCTATCACGACCCTTCGGGGTCTGACTCGGATGATCATCACCCAGACGCCGCCGACCTAGGTATTCCACCCCTGAACCATCGGATGACGAAGGACGCTACGGCGATACCTACTATCATGCCGAAGACGAGGAAGATCTCTCCCTTCCATGGTGTAGCGAGAGGGAGGATGCCTTCACTCTTCGTATACGGAATTACTCCGAGGAAAAGAAGCGCCGCATGCCGGCGAGCGTCAAAACCTATGACGGTTCTAGTGATCCGGAGGATCACCTAAAGGTGTTTGACACACAGGCTAAAATTGAACGATGGTCGATGCCCATATAGTGTCAGATGTTTAATTTAACCTTGATTGGCAATGCACGCGACTTGTTTGAAAAGCTCCCATATCGAAGCATCAACAGCTTCGATGAATTACGCACAACATTCCAAAACAATTATACTCAACGAAAGAAGTATAATAGAGATCCGGTCTCTTTAGCAACAGTTAAACAAAGGCCCGAAGAGTCTACAGAAGACTTCAGGGAGCGCTTCAATGACGAATTTACGCGCACAAAAGCATGCCCATAGCTCTTTCAAATCTTCGACTACATGCACGCCATAACGGACAAGGAGCTAATTAGGCGCATCAACGATAAACGTCCGGAGAAATTCGACGAACTCATGGAAAGGGTTCGAAATTTTATGGAAGGGGAGGCCGTTGTCGCTGCGGCTTACCCCACAAAGGGGAACCACGGTTATCGATGAAACGATCAGCCTAGAAGGCAATCAGGTGGCCAAGGCAACCACGACAATGGGAGGAGCTTGGATTACAAAAGTCAGGAAAAAGGAGGACGGTCGGATGACAAATTCACCCCTCTAAAGATGACTTATCGAGATATCTTATTGACAGAAGGAGCAAATTTTCCGAGACCTCTGCCAATGACAACTCCAGTTGATCGTCGTCAATGCACTCGCTTCTGTGAGTTCCATAATGAAAAAGCTCACGGTACAAAAGAGTGCATTCAGCTCAAGAAGCATATAGAGTCGCTGATTAAATCAGGCAAACTCAAACATCTAGTTAAGGATTGGAAGCATGGGAAGGATAACAAAAAGCATGACAAAAAAAGATTCCCAAAAGTATAAGCTTACGACCATATACATGGTTCAATCATGGCAGCGCCGGACGAAGCAGAAAGTTAGTAAAAAATTTTACGCGGCAAGGAAATCTCGTTCCCTCCTATCACGGCGAGCAACGTGGCGGACGCACCTCTCACGATTGAGGTAAGCATTAGAACACATAACGTTCGTCGTATGTATGTGGATGGAGGATCATCGGCGGAAGTACTCTACGAACACTGCTTCGTACAACTACGACCAGAAGATAAAAGCCAATTGATGTCGGCCACGTCGCCGCTTATTTGCTTCAGTGGAGACACTATCTGGCCGATAGGGCAATTACGCTTGCTGGTAACCATTGGAGATAAAGAGCATTCAACTACGGCATGGATGAACTTTATGGTGATACGTTCACATTCTCCATAGAATGGTATTATTGGAAGACCAGGAATCCTAGCCATACGGGCAATCCCGTCCACGGCACACGGCATGATTAAATTCCCGGTGGAAGGGGGAATCGTCACTATTTACAATTCAGTCGTACCAGCATCGGAGTGTCACGCCGTGACAACACCTATCCAGCCAGCTCCTATCAAGGAAGGTCACTACCCCCGAATTGGAAAGTGATAATCCACCCTGACTATCCGGAACAAGAGGTGGCTATCGGGGGAACGCTCTCCAAGAAAGGGAAGAAGGTCACGTGCTCTCTCCTAAAAGCAAACCTTGATATATTCACATGGGAACCAAAGCATATGACGGGCGTACCGCGTTCGATCGCAGAACATAAGCTTCAAATCCGCCCTGGAAATCCTCCTGTTAAAAAAAAGAAGCGCGGTCAAGCACCAGAGCGCAACCAGGTAATACTGGACGAGGTACGAAAACTGGTAGACGCAGGAATTATGCGCGAGGTATATTACCATGAGTGGCTCTCCAATCCGGTCATGGTTAAGAAGCATGATGGAAGTTGGCACATGTGTGTGGACTTCACAGACTTGAACAAAGCTTGCCCACAGATTGCTATCCGTTACCAGAAATCGACTGGAAAGTGTAATCCTTATGCGGGTACTCTTTTAAATGTTTCTTGGACGCATATAAAGGATACCATCAGATCCAGATGGCGGAGGAAGATGAGGAGAAGATGGTATTCCATACCAGTCAGGGCGTGTATTGTTACACAAAAATGTCGTTCGGACTCAAGAACGCAGGTGCGACATATCAATGGCTTGTTGACAAAGCCTTCGACTCGCAGATAGGTCGTAACCTTAAAGTCTACATTGACGACTTGGGTATCAAAAGCCATACGAAGGACGAACTCCTCCGTGATATCCAGGAGACATTCGACACATTGAGGAAAATCAACATGAAATTGAATCCCAATAAGTGCACATTTGGAGCAACCGAAGGAATGTTCCTTGGGTATATGATTAATCCAAACGACATCAAGCCATGTTCGGAGAAAACAGACGTTGTGATACAACAACCATCCCCTCGGAAGCTTAAAGAGGTACAATTACTTAATGGAAAGTTGGCCGGGCTTAATAGGTTCTTATCAAAGTCCATAGAGAAGTCATTTCCTTTGTTCAAAACACTCAAGAAGTGCTTGAGGAAAGGATATTTTTGCTAGACAAGAGAGGCAGAGGAAGCGTTTGGACAACTCAAGCAACATCTAGCGGCTCTTCCCATGCTAGTCGTCCTGCGACCTAAGGAGGAGCTAATTATGTACTTGTCCGCTACGTACGGAGCAATAAGAGCAGTTCTTATGACTGGTCGGGATTCAGTCCAGACTCTGGTCTACTTCATAAACAGAGCGTTGCAAGGGCCAGAGCTGAATTACTCACCAATGGAGAAATTGGTCTTATCATTGGTCTACGCCGCGAAAAGGTTACGCCTGTACTTCCAGGCGCACCCAATTGTGGTTGTCACGGATCAGCCGATAAAACAGATTATCTCTAAGCCGGTCGTGGCAGGGAGATTACAGAAGTGGAGCATCCTACTCGGGGAACACAACATCTCCTATAGACCAAGAACATCCATCAAGGGCCAAATCTTGGCAGATTTCATAATTGATAAACCTGAAGAGGAGGAGCAAATGGCGCTAAATGAAGAAATTCCAACGGAACCATGGGTCTTGTTTACTGATGGATCCTCTTGCACGGACGGATTAGGAGCAGGCCTCATACTCACAAATCCGAAAGGCATGGGGTTCACCTATGCCTTGCGCTTTGATTTCACGGCTACGAACAATGAGGCAGAATACGAAGCATTGATTGCGGGTTTGAAAATCGCCGCTAGGATGGGAGTGCGCAACCTTGAAGCCTACGTGGACTCACGGCTTGTCGCGAATCACATCCTAGGATGATACGAAGCCAAGGAGGAGAACATGATCCAATATCTGGAGAAAGTCAAGTCACTTATCGCTAGTTTTAGCAAGTTCTCTATCAAGCAGGTACCGAGAGGCGAGAACAAGAAGGCGGACGCCCTTAGCAAAATCAAGTCTACGAGCTTCGCCCATCTATCCAAACAAGTGTTGGTGGAAATACTCAAGGATAAATCAATTACAGGAGAGGAGGTCGCAACGGTAGTTGATGAGGTGGGGCCTACGTGGATGACCCTGATCATAAACTATTTGACTGACGAAACCCTTCCTGATGATGAAACAGAGTTGCGCCACATAAAAAGGAAGTCAAAACATTTTAAATTCCGTAATGGTGTCTTATACAAACGCTCATTCTGTTAGAAATACGTTTTAACGTATATTAGAAGTATCGGTCACTCCACAATATGATTTATGTTGTAATAGCTCGTAGTTAGCAAATAGTTATTAGTTACTTATTAAGTTAAGTAAGAACCGGTCCATGGGCTTGTCATGGACCGGCCCAAGCCCAATGTTAGGCTTGGAGTATAAATACCCCTTTCCACCATGGAAAGGGGTTGGTTGTTGTTCCATTTGCACTTTCATAGTAATAAAATCACACACATTTTCTCTCACTTTCTCTCTCTAGTTTCTCTCACTAGAAAACATCAACCCACTTCATAGATTCATAGGTTATCAATATTCTACATTTGGTATCAAGAGCTATGGGGTGATTTAAGGTAAGGATTGTGTTGCTTTTTTTAGTTTTTGAATCAATTAGTGATCTTTAGAAAAAATCATTCTTGAATCTTGTTGTTTTTGGTGTTTTTGTTATTGGGATTGATTGATAAGGATTGGGTTTAGCTTATTTTGGTAAAAATCATAAAACTTTTTGTGGTTTTGGATCAAAAATCGGAGTTAAAAGCTGTTTTTTAAGTCTCGGAAACATTCTTTCCAGAACTTTCCGAATAGGGATTCCGAATAGGGAGATTTTCAGTATAGAAGGTTTATTCCGAATAGGGATTCCGAATAGGAGAAATATTCAGAATAGCAGAAGTTTCCGAATAGACTTTCCGAATAGAAGGATTTTTCCGAATAGCAGTTTTTTCCGAATAGCATATACTTTCCGAATAGCAGAAATCTTTCCGAATAGCCAAAAACTTTCCGAATAGCCTACATTTTTCCGAATAGCCAGTATTTTTCCGAATAGCCAAAAATTTTCCGAATAGGAGAAATTTTTCCGAATATCTTTCCGAATTGCCCATCATTCCGAATAGGAGGTTTTTTCCGAATAAGCCAAATTTGCCATATATTCCGAATTGAAGAAATATTCCGCATAAGGGTTTTTCCGCATAAGGGGTTTTCCGCATAAGGGTTATTCAGCATAGAGTTTATTCCGAATAGGGCATTTTCAGCATAGGATTATTCCGAATAGGTATTATTCCGAATAGGGTTTATTCTGAGTTTGGGTTATTCCGTATAAGCAAGTTCAAGGGGTATTTGAGTTTTTTCGACGATCTTTAGTGGATTTAATCTTGAGTTCAACCAACACAACACAAATTCTCAACCTTTCTTCACTGCTCGATCAACCGATAATCTTTGAGTCTGTTAAGTGATCACAATGAATCCAAGTTCATTAATGCCTCAGATGACATCTCTTACGGATATCTCGATCATAACGGGGACTGATAGTCGTCCACCGATGCTTATTAAAGAGGTGTTTGAAGCATGGCAGGGCCGTATGATGCAATACTTGAAGGGCAAACCAACATACGGAAGGCTTATGGTCAAATCGATTTTGAATGGTCCACTCGACTATGGTACCATTGTGGCAAATAACATGTCTCGACCAAGAGAATATGAAGAACTCACACCGGCACAACAACTCATTGCTGATGCTGATGAAAAGGCTCTACAGACACTTCTCCAAGCTCTTCCGCATGATATTTATCGTATGGTTAGTCAATATACGGTTGCCAAAGATTTATGGGAACGTCTAAAGGTGTTGTTACAAGGTACGTCTCTCACCAAACAGGAAAGGGAGTGTCAGCTGTATGATCTGTTTGATAGATTCACGTACAGCCCAGGGGAAACACTACACGATTATTACTTCAGATTCACTACTCTAATGAATGATCTGAATGTATACAATCTGGTGATTGCTCCATTCCAGGTTAACACCAAGTTCTTGAATACTTTACCTCAAGCTGAATGGGGTGAGTATATTACCGATGTGAAGTTAACCCGGGTTTGCATAAGTGCAACTTAGATCAAATCTATGCTTTTCTTCAGCAGCATGAGAAGCATGTGATTATGCACCGTTCTCCTCGCGGTATGTATCCAGATTCCTTAGCTTTGATGGCGAATCAACCAAGCTTGTCACACAACAACACACCTTATATCTTGGGACATCAAGCCTATCATCCATCACCTTATATGACACCAACCTTCCCACAATACTCGATTCTACCGCAACCACCCACCTCACATCAGCAACAATATCGGTTCAATGCACCTTCACCACAGTGTGCTTCACAACTTCATCCGGCAAATGTTGCACCTTATGCTCAGCCTTCATATTCTTCTTATCAAGAGAATGCAGCATATCCAACAAGCTACCCTGATCAAATGAGTATTCCTTCTACTGATTATGCAGCTCATCCAGATCAAGCACTGTATTGTGATGATGAGGAAGTCCCTGTTCCTGTTTTCCAACAAGGAGCTGACCCAGTTGAAGTGCTAACTACTATGTCTGCTTATCTCACACGAACTTTAAGCAAACGAGGATACAGAGGATCAGCTCCTACCAACAATCAGTTGAGGAATTCATCCAATTCTCGTCAACAAGCTACTATTGAGAATGGCAGGGTCATGGTTCAGCCTATTCAACCATATCAGGGGAGACCTACCACATCAACCACCAATGCTCGCACGGTCAATCAGGCACCAATGGCTAATCCTGCTCCACGGGCTAACTCCACGGGCAAGTTGCGAATGATTACATGTTACAACTGCAAAGAAGAGGGTCACATGTCCAGGGATTGTAAGAAACCCAAGAGGAGAAGGGATGGACAATGGTTTGCAGAAAAGATCTATCTGGTAAATGCTCAAGCACAAGGAAGGGAACTTGATGAAGAGGAGCTTGCATTTCTTGCTGATCCAGGGATTGCTGAACAAGACGTTGTCACTACACAGAATGCAGCTTACCAAGCCGATGATCTTGATGCGTATGACTCCGACTGTGATGACTTTCAATCTGCTAAGGCTGCTCTCATGGCAACTATCTCCAGCTTAGGGCCAGAAAAGAGATCTGAGGTACTTATTAATACCATCGATAATACCACTGATGCTAGTATTCAACCACATCAAGTTGTGCAAGAGAGTGCTGACTCGAATGAGTCTTCGGTGGTGAGTCTTTCAAATGAGGAGATAAACAATGATAGCAATATCAATGTGAGTCCCCAGACTTTGAGTGAATCACAACCGGGACCCATTTCGCAAACGCCTACTCCTGCTCAACAAGATTTGGTCATGGTTCCTGCTACATTACTTAGCCAAATGAATGCTGCACTCTTAGAAACCTTAGCTAAGAATAAGAATTTGTCTGATGAGCTTACCTTAAGCAACGAGAAAGTTCAAACATTGGAATTAGTGCCCTCGTCTAGTGTTCTAACTAATCTCGAATATGATCATTTTAGAAACAAACAAATGGGTCACTTGCAAGAAATCGAAAACTTAAGAGCAAATTTGTCTAATGAACTTAAAGAAAAGGAGTTAGTGGTCACTAATTTTCAAAAACTTCAAACAGATTTTGAATCACTAGAATCTAAGAAGAATGAAATGGAGATTAATGCTACTAATAAGATTAGAAGCCTAGATTATTTGCTTTTAAGACAATACGCTGCTTCTCAACTAGTTCACTTATTTGATGCTTCATTTAGAGAATTTAACTTATCACGTCTAAAAGGCCTTCCCCCTAATCCACGATATGCAAAACAAGCTTTAAGACATAGTCCTAGACTTTATAATGCAACTCAATTAGGATTGGCTTTAGACCCGATTGTTTTTCCCAATGATCAAACAAGTAAGGATCTAGTTGATGAGGATCGGTCATATAATTCTGCAAAATATCCCGAGTGTGATTATTTTAAATTGAATAAGGAGCTTGCAAAAACGGATTTTAGAATTCGATTCCATATGGACAAAGATCTCATAACAGCACCAACCTACATATTAGATGAAGAAAACCCTAGTACTTTTCCTACACTTGTCAATATGGAGGGTCCTAAGGAAATTCCAAAGGATCTTCCACATGTTAGCACTGTATGGTTAAACTTGCAAGAGATTAATCAATACTTTACTAATTTTGACAAGGTCATTTTGGAACGTACGACTTCAAATGGCCTAAACGCCGGAGAATGGGCTTTCGAACATATGAACGAGGTGTTTAAAACTGAGATCAATCCGTTTGTCGAAAGTCTAAAAGGAATTTTTGCATCTCTTAAGGAAAATCTTGTATTTGAAATTGGTGAAGTTCAAAAAGTGTTTTACGAAATGGACACCGCTTACGAACTGCAACTAGTTGAAAAAGAAAAGATTTTAACCGAATATGACCGATTCTTGTCTGCAGTAATCTCGTGTGATGTGCTTACCACTGTAAATGTTAATTATTCGAATGAGCTTACATCCGCTATGATTAATTGTGATGCTATGAATATTTGTGAGGATACTTGTGATGATGTTTGTAATCTTTCTGTAAATGTTGCTGATATTGTAAATGAGGTAGATAATCATTCTTGTCACGAATCTAACGCTGAGTTTTTAAAGCTACAAGATTCTTACAATTTACTTTCAAAACGCTTTAATCAACTAGAACAACATTGTATATCTTTAGAATTAAAACAACAAACTCAAAATGAGAATCTTTTGATATCAAATGTTTGTGAAAACGGTGTTGAGAATAGTGACAATATGATTGCAATTGTTAAGACATTAGAGGAAGAGATAATGAGATTGAAGAGAGATGTGTCATCAAATGAAACACTCAAAATGGAACTAGCGGCTGCAGAGTCTAAAAACCAGGTCTTAGAAATTAGACTTTCGTCTGTTCTAGGGGAGATGGATCGGACAAGACAGGGACTATCCGCTCTTTATGGTTCACTAGAAGAACGCTTCGCTTTTAATGCGGCACAGCAACAATATTATGTTGAACAACTGAACCACAAGTGCGAGGAAATCTCTGACTTGAACATCCTGCTCATTGACAAAAATATGGTTTTGGCTGAGTTAAAGGAGACACTTCTTCTCACCCGACAAGAAGTTGTTGATAACTTAGCTACCGACTCTGCACCGTCCACTAGTGCTCCAACAACCAAATCAGTAGTGCTTTATAAGAATCCGCTTCATAAGAGAAACCCGGTTACCTACGATGATTATATGAGGAATGCCATTAAGCATGTCGATCTTCTTAGGGATATTTTAGACGATCTTTATGCCTTAGATCCCTCAAGTAGCGACTATTATTCGGCTCATGAATATGTTAAGCGAGTTCAATATTGCCTAGCATATTTGCAATACATAGGTACACCAGGTTCTGCACTACTTAATAATAGGCCCATTGCTGTCACTCCATTTAATAAGACTCCAGGAGCGAAACCGTCATTGGCACAATCAAGTAAGACACCTTTAAAATCTGTTGCTAATATTCCCACTTTGCCTTCTACAGGATTAAAAGAGACTACTAAGGCTAAAGGATCGCCACTCAAGAAAGATAAGATCAAGCCCTCCACTAGTAGTGCCACAAAGAAGAAAGTAGAAGTTCACAATAGGAATGCTAGTTCAGTTTTAAATAAAAAGAATCATGTTAAGACTAAAAGCTCTGCGCCTGTGCAGCAGCCTAAACCATTCGTGAATTCTGATTTAAATTGTTGGAATTGTAATGAATGTATGTTTTCCCAGCGTCATGATTTGTGTCTGATTGATCACGTGAATGAAATGAATGCTATTAAGAATGGTCTTGAATGGAAGCCAACGGGTAGAACTCGTGCCCAAGTTGGCTGGCAATGGCGTCCCACTGGTAGGACCTTTACATTAGATGGAAAAATGTGCCCTTGAACTAGGAATGCATCCATTGAGGTTAGGTCTGCGCGTCCTTTAGTTAGGAACACTCGCACTCAAGTATGGAAACAGCACCCTTTAATTAGGTCAGCCCCCACTATAGTGCCTATCAGTGAAGAAATACCTCAGGATTTAAGCCAACTAGAATCTACACCACCAATTAAGAAGAAGAAGGCTAGGAAATCTAAGAAACCTAGAGTTAGCAAATCTAAGATTATTAAATCTGTACTTGCTAACAACAAGGAACACTCAGATTCCGATACCTCTACATTGTCTTTGTATGGTGATATTTTCAGGTGGTCCAAATCATCCTGTGGTATTTGGACTCCGGTTGTTCAAAACATATGACCGGAAATCGCTCGATGCTCCGAAATTTCGTCAGCAAGTTTCTTGGTACGGTTAAATTCGGGAATGATCATATAGCAAAGATTATGGGGTATGGTGAATATCAGATTGGAAACGTGACGATTTCTAGGGTATACTATGTAGAAGGTCTTGGTCATAACTTATTCTCAGTAGGACAGTTTTGTGACTCCAACCTTGAGGTTGCTTTTCGACAACACACTTGTTTCATCCGCAACTTGGAAGGAAAAGATTTGTTGAAGGGATCTCGTGGTGCAAATCTTTATACGTTGTCTCTACAAGATATGATGGCAGCCTCTCCAGTATGTCTTCTCTCTAAAGCATCTAAGACCAAGTCATGGTTATGGCATCGCAGATTATCTCATCTTAATTTTGATGCTATTAATCATCTGGCTAAAAACGAGTTAGTTCGTGGTCTTCCAAAGCTTAAATTTCACAAGGACCATTTATGTTCCGCGTGTTCAAGGGGGAAAAGCACCAAGAAATCTTACAAACCCAAAGCTGAAGACACTAATCAAGAAAAACTTCATCTTTTGCATATGGATCTTTGTGGACCGATGAGAACTGAAAGTGTGAGCGGTAAGAAATTCATTCTGGTAATTGTGGATGATTTCTCAAGGTTTACATGGGTTAGATTTCTACGTACAAAGGATGAAGCACCGAAGGCTATCATCACTTTTCTGAAATTCATTCAGGTACGTTTGAATACCACTGTCCGCCGTATTCGTACAGATAATGGTACAGAGTTCGTCAACCAGACTCTTCGTGATTATTATGAAGGAGTTGGTATATCACATGAAACATCCGCTGCACGCACTCCACAACAAAACGGTGTCGTTGAAAGACGGAATCGTACACTTATGGAAGCTGCTAGGACCATGCTTATTTATGCGAATGCTCCATTGTTCTTGTGGGCAGAGGCTATTTCTACTGCATGTTTCACCCAAAACCGTTCTATCCTTCGGAAACGCCATGGAAAAACACCTTATGAGCTTTTACATGACCGTAAACCCGATGTTTCATTTTTCCATGTGTTTGGTGCTCTTTGTTATCCAAACATCAATAGTGAGAACTTGGGTAAGCTTCAACCGAAAGCCGATATAGGTATTTTCATTGGTTACTCACCGTCCAAAAGAGCATACCGAATCTATAACCGTCGTCTTGGCAAGATTGTAGAAACTATGGACGCAGATTTCGACGAGCTGACAGCGATGGCTTCTGAGCAACACAGCTCTGAACCCGCGCTTCATGAGATGGGAACCGGTGCTATTAGTTCCGGATTAATTCCCAATAATCCTACTTCTACATCATTTTTACCACCATCAAGGCCCGAGTGGGATAAACTGTTTCAACCGTTGTTTGATGAATTCTTCGATCCCCCGACTGATGAAGTTCCAGCACCTGTAGTAATTGCTCCAATACCTGAAGTGGTTGCTCAAGTTAATGAACCTTTATCTAATGCATCTACAATTCACATTGAACCGGATGCACCTTCACCAAGTGATTCTCAAACTACACCTGAATCATCACCCCTACTTGTGCCTAATGATGTGGAAGAGGATTCTACTGATCACGACTTGGAATATGCTCACTTGCAAGAGCTTCCTTTCTTTGGTGTAGCGATCCCTGAAAACCCTTCAGCCGCGTCTACCTCAGAAGAAGCTCCTTCTATTGTTCACTCCAGACCACCTAGGATTGAAAACCATAGCACTAAATGGACAAAAGATCACCCAATTAGGAATGTTATTGGAGATCTAGATCGACCAGTCTCTACACGCCATCAATTACAAGAGAGTGCACTTTATTGTTACTTTGATGCATTTCTCTCTGAAGTTGAACCCAAAAATTGGCAGCAGGCTATGACCCAATCATCTTGGATTGAAGCTATGCAGGAGGAACTAAACGAATTCCAACGACTTGAAGTATGGGAATTGGTTCCTCGCCCTGACAAGGTTAACATCCTTACTTTGTTATGGGTTTATAAGGTTAAACTTGATGAGATGGGTGCGGTATTGAAGAATAAAGCAAGATTGGTCGCTAGAGGATATAAACAAGCCTTGGGTATAGACTTTGAGGAATCTTTTGCTCCTGTGGCTAGATTGGAGGCGATTAGACTATTCCTTGCGTTTGCTGCTCATATGAACATGATCGTCTATCAAATGGATGTGAAGACGGCATTTTTGAACGGTGAACTAAGGGAAGAAGTTTATGTTAGTCAACCGGATGGGTTCGTCAGTACGGAGTCTCCTAATCATGTGTACAAGCTTAAGAAGGCTCTCTATGGGTTGAAACAAGCTCCACGCGCGTGGTATGATCTCCTGTCAACATATCTCATGTCGGAAGGCTTCTCCAAAGGCAAAGTGGACCCCACTCTATTCACTCTCAAGGAAGGCAACGACATGCTTCTGGTACAAATTTATGTTGATGATATAATATTTGCTGCCACTAACATAGAATTGTCAAATCGATTTGAGAAGATAATGTCCACACGCTTTCAGATGTCGATGATGGGAAAATTTTCATTTTTCTTAGGATTACAGATTTCTCAGAATCCCAGAGGCATCTTTATTAATCAATCCAAATATGCTCTAGAATCTCTTAAGAAATATAACTTTGAAAATTGTGACCCCGTAGACACTCCAATGGTGGAGAAATCCAAGTTAGATGAAGATAGGAATGGGACTATTGTCGATCCAAAACTTTACCGTGGGATGATCGGCACCCTTCTATATCTGACTGCTAGCAGGCCTGATTTGTAATTTGCTGTATGCATGTGTGCCCGGTATCAGGCTCGGCCTACCGAAAAGCACCTACATGTAGTTAAAAGGATCTTTCGGTATCTAAAAGAAACACTTCATCGTGGTCTATGGTATCCGAAAGATTCCTCGATTGCTTTAATATCATACGTAGATGCCGATCATGCTGGATGTCAAGACACGAGGCGTAGCACTTCTGGATCTGTGCAACTCCTTGGAGATAGATTGATCAGTTGGTCTTCAAAAAGGCAGAAAAGCGCTGCAATATCAAGCACGGAGGCTGAATACATCGCCATGTCCGGTTGTTGTGCTCAAGTCCTTTGGATGAGATCACAATTAACTGACTACGGTCTTGGATTTAACAAAATCCCGATGTATTGTGACAACAAGAGCGCCATTGCCCTTTGCTGCAACTATGTTCAACACTCCCGGGCCAAGCACATAGACATTCGCTACCATTTCATTAAGGAGCAGGTGGAGAACGGAGTGATCGAGCTGTATTTTGTCACTACTGAGTACCAGCTGGCGGATATGTTCACCAAAGCCTTAGATCGAGGACGAATCGAGTTTTTGATCGACAAGCTTGGCATGAAATCATTCACCCCAGCGACTCTCAAAGAGTTGGCAGAAGAATCAGCTGAATAGTCGTGGTAAACTATTCAGAGTATCCTTTGTTCGTGATCATGTATATTATCGTAAATATATAAAACACAAAAAGAAAATACAAAAATATAAAACCAAGAAAAACCATAAAAAATATAAAACCTATAAAAACCATAAAAATTATAAAATCAAGAAAAACCAAAAATATTTTTCGTTTAAAACGGGCATGTCTTTTAGTACGGTAATATTTACGGCCTTAGAAATGTCGATTAATATTGACACGGTGCCATAAATAGAGTCCGTATAAAAGTTGTAATGTTTTAAAACATGCCCATTATGGCTTGTAGTTATTTCAGACTGCAACCCGGTTTTCATATTAAAGTCACGTATTTCCTAGGAAAACGTTGGCTCAGAACGGGAATTAATTTTCTCGGGCGTGATTTACAAGCCAAATCATGCAAAGGGATCAAGTTTACTTTACAACTTGATCTAACACAAATTTGTGTACGTCTCAGTGCATTAATTTGTTAAAATAAGAGAAATCTTATTGACACCACGAATCAAACTTTTTCAAGATATCAATTGGGAAATGTTTTTCATCATCCTGTGCCTCGTTAAACAATGACTACAGCTCTTTAAATAGAAAACGGGTCATCGTTTAAGGGGGAGAAAATGTTTCATCATCTTTCACATCAAAAGGATCTTCAAAAGTCTTCAAGGAAACTCACAAAGCTTAATGGTTAATGGTTGGATTGCTTTGGCACTTGTCTTGTTGTTGCTTATAAGCTTGTCATGAATAGTTTTGTGGTTGTGTTAAGATAGGATAATCACAAAGGCTAGGGTAATTAACATAAGATAGGTCAAAATGACAAGATTTAAAAACTTGGAAAAACAAAAGAACTTTGTTTGTTGAAAGTAGAAAAATTGAGGGGGTAAAGTTGACAATAGGTCAAACTTGTAAAAAATTTGACTTAGTCAAAATCACACCCCCCCCCCCCCCCCCCCCCCCGTTCCCTTTCTTCTTTCACTGTTCCCCTAATCTTACTTGCCGCCATTAACACACAAAATCACAAACACTCACGAAAATCAACCAAGAACATCTCAATATCAGTAATCTTCTTAGATCAAGATCATCAAAAAGGTATTAAATCGGATTAATCTCTCATGCACAACAAGTTAATTAACTTTTTAAATTGAAAACAATCGAAATCAGTTTCTGCTTCAATTAGGGTTAATTAAATTGGGGGTTTTGCCTGGGTTGTATTCGGAATGACTCTAATTGCACTAATTTGGCCTTTTGAACACTTGAATTAATCGATTTCATGCCTAATTAGAATATATATAAGTGTTGGAAACTTTCCGAGTAAGAAGACTTTTCGAGTAAGAAAGACTTTCCGCATGGTGAAATCTTTCCGCATAGAAGCTGTTTTTCCGAATAGAAAAGTTTTTTCCGCATAGACAAAAGTTTTCCGCATAGGCCAAATCTTTCCGCATAGAGAAACTTTTTCCGAATAGGATTTTATTCCGCATAGGACCAAATGTTCCGAATAAAGATTTTATTCCGCATAGGACCAAATGTTCCGAATAAGGACTTTATTCCGCATAGGCCAAATGTTCCGAATAGGGGATTTTTTCCGCATAGGACCAAATGTTCCGAATAAGGAGTTTATTCCGCATAGGCCAAATGTTCCGAATAGGGGATTTTTTCCGCATAGGACCAAATGTTCCGAATAAGGACTTTATTCCGCATAGGACCAAATGTTCCGAATAGGATTTTATTCCGCATAGGCCCAATGTTCCGAATAGGGTATTTATTCCGCATAGGCCCAATGTTCCGAATAGACATTTTATTCAGAATAGGAATTTCTTTCCGCATAGGATAAATGTTCCGAATAGCCTTTTTATTCAGAATAGGGATGTTTTTCCGCATAGGTTATATGTTCCGAATAGACTTATGTTCCGCATAGGATTCATATTCAGCATAGACCTATTATTCCGAATTGAGTGATTATTCCGTATAGAAGATGTTTGAATGGTTTTTCAAAGCTTAAGGGATTATGTCATATGTACAATGCTTAGGTTTAAAGTCATAATGATATTCATACTTGTATGTATCAACCTTTGTGTTTTATCTTAAGCAGAGACGATGACTAACCCTACCGTACAACAACTACAAGACAACAGAGCCGCCGCCATTGCTGAAGCCAAGACTCTAAAGTTTATTCCAAACAACTTCCGTTTGAAGGAGGTATCTCACTCTACTCATAATGGATTTAAGGTAGGTACAGCCATGCTTGATAAATCTCATTTCAAGCATGCGCTAAGGAGAAGTGCTTCAGTGCCCTATGAATATCTTTACGAGTTCTGGGCTACCAAAGAGAGGACGTCGAACAAAATCACTTTTTCCTTGGACAACAAGCAGCAGACGCTTACTGTGTCAGACTTCAGGAAGATCTTTGGCTTTCGACCGATACTCAAAGGTCTATCATCATACTCAGCCAACCCAACTAAGGACCAGATCATGGAGATGTTCACCGCCATTGGATGTCTTGACATACGAACCCCGTCTGAGTTTACTACTGCCAAAGTTGGTCAACCATGGAAAGCTATTTTTGGGATTCTAAGCCGATGTTTAACACCCAAAACAACTGGGTTTGATGCTGTCCGTCCACCAATCATCAAGATGTTTTATGGTATGTTCAAAGGTATGGGTATTGATTATGCATCACTGCTGTGGGAGGAGTTTACTTTTCAACTCTTCACAAACACAAAGGGTAAGGTTAAAAGCTACCAGTACCCTAGGTTTATTAAGTTGATCATACATTACTTTATGGAAAACGATGCATCCATTAACAAGCGTGCAGGTAGTCGTCACCACACGATAGATGATGATGATTTGGTAGACTTAAGGCAGGAGACTCATTCGAATACGGTTATTCCTGGTCCCATTCCTGGTCATCTTCTAACCGATGAGATTATAGCATCTGAAGCTTATAAGAACTTGCTAACAGAAATTGAGAATCAACGAGCAAGTATTCTAGCAGGTGAAGACTCATCTACCACGGTTAAGAGCAAAGGTAAAAGGAAGCAAACAGATTTACCTGAACCCAAAACCAAGAAGAAGAAGACAGAGGGTAAGAAAGGAAAGGGTAAGGCTGATGAGATGCGTCTACGTGATGAAGAAAACATTGTTGATCCTGCTCTTGATAAAACTGAGAAACAAATGATGAAGATAGCTATTCAAAGGAGTAGGAAAGATACTGGCGGTATTGGTTCAGGTGCAAGGGTAGACGTTGAGGATGAGTACATGGAACCAGATGATGTTGATGAGTTTGGGTCACCTGAACATTATTCCACTTCGAAGGAGCCATCAATCCCTATTTCAGCAAGTATGGAAAAGGAGTCTGTTGCTCCTACGATCACGATGTCAACCCAACCTTTAGCAACTCAACTTCAACCAACTCAACCCTTACCAACCAAACCGGTTTCAACACCATTTCCTCCACCACCAATAAAGCCCATCCTTAGTACAGCAGTTACAACCGAGCCTATTCCATCAACCCAAAGCAGCTCTGCAACGTCTGCAATGGCCGCATTGGTAATGGCCGAGATGTTGGATAAACATGTGGATACTCACAAGAGAGAAATGGATGAACTTCGCCAAGAGCTAAATAGAAGAGCTCAAAGTGAAGAAGCATCAAGGAAAGCTCAAGAAGAGTTGATTGCCAAGTTCGCTGCAGACATGGAATTTACACGTAAAACTCATGCAGAAGAACTTGCTCGGGTTAAAAAGGCTGAAGCTGATAGGCATCAAGCACGAATTACGAGACTTAAAGCTATTAAGGATGACCTTAAAGAGCAAAAAGCAGCTCTTGAAGCTTCTATTGAGCAGAGAGTGAAAGACTCCATTGAATCCCTAATGCCTAAACTGCGTGATGATTTGAAGACGCTTGCTGCTGACAACTTAATGATCAAATCATCGAATCCTTCAGAATCCGCCTACAAGATTGCTTATGACTTGACGGATTTTGAACTTAAGAAGATCCTCAAAGCTCGAATGAAGGAACTTGGATCGTTTCATAAATCGAGGATTCAACGGGCTCTCTTCAAATCCCTGAATGATGCTATCATGGAGGATGATAGGTTGTTCAAGACGTTTGGAAGTGTGGTACCCTACCACATTCTCCCTGAAGAAGAAAGGGAAGAGAGTGACGAAGAAGAGGGTACTGGTGGAGAAGAGGAAGAAGAAGAAGAAGAAGATAAGAATGATGATGATGATGAGGATGATGAGGATCAGAATGATGAGGATGATGGGGATGATAATGATAAGGATGATGATACTGATGATGAGGATGATGATGACGATGATGATGATGGCGATGATGGTGGTAATGGTAATGAGGAGAGTGTTCGGGGGAGCAACGGGGATGATAATGAGGATGCTGATGGGGGTAGACAACCTGAGAAAGGGGATAAGGCTGCCAGCTCAAAGAAACCTGACAAGTCTGGCACCAAGTCAAAGAAAGATGCAAAAGCAAAGGAGAAATCCACTTCCACGGAATCCAGACGATCGAAGTGGCGCCATGATGTGAATGCCACTACAGGGTCATCTATTCCTGGTACATTTATCCCTGCATCCATACCTGTTACAACTAACCCCGTTAGTTCTATTGTTGTTGCCCCTGTGATTGCAGAATCGCTAACCGAACCTGAAGCTGCACAACACTCACCCGTTCATGACACTGCCGACATGCCTGAAACAGAACAAGCAGATGTTCACGTCTCCACTCCTCTGCAACAAAACCCACAATCTACTATTCCAAGCACAAGGGACTGGGAGGACACGTTGGAGATCGACGAGACTGCACCACCACAGGCTTGGATCACGGCAGCAGCGCAGTATGATCCGATCACCGACGCTGACAAAGATGTCTTGTATCTTCGTATCCGCAGTCCGATTGACTTATGTGCATTTCTTGCTCATGAGTATCAGACTTCGGTTACTCCATCCTTGGTGAAGAAAGTACTGAAGGATAAAAGACTTCGCGCCAAAACCCGGTTGACCCAAATGGAGTTCGAATATTATGCCGATGAGATCCTGAAGGCTCTGAATACCGTTCAACGGCTAGGTCTTCATGAATCAGAAAGAGCTCCACCTCCAATGGATCCTACTCAAGATAATCAGATTGCTCTTGACTTCTTCGTCACCAATGATCTTGTGTATTTACTGAAGGGGTCATCAAAGTACGCAACCTCCCTGACCTTGCTGAAAGCTGCCAACTGGGGGACAATACCCTTTATCGAGGAAAAGGTAAACCGACTCTGGGTCCCTAAGATAAATCGTAATTATGATATGTATGCTGTCATAGGTGCATCTCATTGGGACGAACGAGTCCGAAGGGCGTACAGGGGTTGCTGCTTGGTCAATTCTGGAAGCAATGTTAGATCCGACATCCGCATCTCCAGCATCTTAGGAATGAAAACTGAAGCCAAGAATGGCTATTATCATGTGACGGAGATTCGTTTGAAAAGGGAGGATGACAGGGAATACAAAATCCAGCAGGGAGATTTTTCCATCATTCGCCTTGAGGATATCGAAGATATGCTGCTTCTGATGACCAGAGATCAACTCACACATATTCCTCGTGAAGACCTCATTGCTTTGAATACAGCACTTCGTATGTTCACACGAAGCGTTGTCATCAAGACACGAGTTGAAGATCTTCAGTTGGGAGTCGAAAGCTATCAAAGGAAGCTTAACCTAACCCGTCCAGTGAATAAAGTGCTACCTCAACATGTAGAAAGATGTCCCTATACCGGTATTTCTGTCCCGAATTACGGCATCTTCTACTTGAACAGTCGAGGTTTAATGAAGTTTATGAGGGTGGGTGAGCTCCATAAGTACAGTGATGGGACTCTTCTACAAGTCAGAGGAAAGTTGGAGCATCTGAACTCGGGTGGGACGTTGCCAGAAATGACGGAGGATTGGCATCCAGGTTACCGGCAGATGGCGAAGTATGTCATCAAGAAGATCGATCAGAAGCTCCGTGAACGTAGATTGATGAGGAGCTTGGAAAGATTTGTGGGTGGTAGACCATATGGAGTGCACTACAGGACACTGCAACGATCCATCTAATGGGTCGTACATTTCAGGTCACTCTATATTGGTATTATTTGTGAATATGTATATTTGTGAATAATGTGCTTTAATGGCTTGTTGTAGTGTTAAGGTATGATAATTTTTCAAGAATTTCTCACGAGATTCTAAATCTTTCAAAATATATCATACCAAAGCACTACAACTATCCCTTATTAAATTAAGGGGGAGCAATAACTTGTTCTATGGCCAAACATCGATTTCATTTTTACCCAAAGACCGGTTAATCCATTCAATATCCCAAATATTAATGGTTAACATTTTGGATAAGGGGAGAAAATGGGATTAAGGAGACGTAAGTGATACTTGGCTAAAAGATGAAAAAGACTTAAAGATTATCCAACTTAATATGTGTAAAGCACGTGTTAAGGGGGAGCGTTTTTGATGAACAAAACACCTAAGGTACAAAACTTTTGATTTCAATATCACAAGTACTTTAGGTGATTTTCAATGATTTTTCATGGTGGCAATTCCTTCCCAAAACACGCTTAATTCACGACGAATGTGGTGACAAAAGGGTGGTAGGAATAGGTTTAGTCCAATGATTCATCAGAGCCGATGGAATCTTCCCAAGGACAATTCCCTAGATAGAATTAGAAGTCCTAGGAAAGATGGAGAAAGAATGTGAACGTAGCTGAATGCCGACCAAGTACTTAAGCTAGCACTGGAACAATCACAACAAGGTGCTAGTGATGACGTATTGGTAAGCATTGAAGGGGTTGAAGAATGAAAAAGAAATGTAAAGATAAAGGGTGTAAAGAAAGAAGCCCTCCTTACAACTTTAGGCAGAAACCGGGTCAATACATATGCTATTGAGGTCATTTTTGCTAATGATTCTCGGTATTGAAGAAAGACATCATGGACCCAGTGATGCAATGCACAACCCTTCCCAGCTAACTCAAATATCTCTCAAAAGGTATTTGTTTTAATCACACGGAGATCAACACGTTATCTATTGGTTTATTCACTCCGAATAGACTGGTATTGAAAAGGTGGCACTCCTCTCCAGCCATCGCTCACTAAATCAAAACGCACAATCGAGTCTAGAGCCAAGAGATCATCAAAAGTCTCATTAGGACACTTTCCATTTATTCCTTGCTTTCTCACACACTGTGAAAAGTAAGAGATTTTCATGAGTCCTACGCAGTATTCCTGTAATATTGCCAGAACATCCGAGTAATACGCAAGTATTACAATGAAGATGGAAATCCTGCTTGAGCCAACATCAAACAAGCTCATGGTAGGTTACACGTTCGGTTCTTTTAGAACCAATCTTGTGAAAAACTGGAAGGTAACAGTGGTTTAATTCTTAATTGAACTTAAACTCGTTCCAGGCCTCTTCGCATTATCATATGATCTTTCCAGAACACTCAGAGTGACTCTTTATTGACCACAGTGACGAGTGGAAATCCTTCTAGTGTTAACATCAAACAGCACTTGGTAGGTGACGTGCAAGATTCTTTATGAATTGAGCTCGTGACAACTGGAAAGCAACGATGGTGAAAATCTTAATTGAAATTCACTTGTTCCAGGTTTCATGAATTGACGGCTTTTAATCACAAGGATAATTTATCCAAGTGATTCACTCTTTATGTTCGCAGTCAGCTTTGGACGGTCGAATAAAGAGAACGGGTTTACCCGCGAAATCCTGTCAGGAAGTTACTTAATTGAAACTATCCGTCACGGGTACGATATCTAATATCGTCCAACGGTCTTCACCGACCGGAGGTAAAATGCTACCGAATTAGAATAAAATGTTCAAAGCCATTTTATTCGTGTCGTTGCTGTGTACCTGTTAAAGACGGTGGCGTTGCTGTGTACCTGTTGAAGACGGTGGCGTTGCTGTGTACCAGTGAAGACGGTGGTGTTGCGGTGTACCTGTAAAAGTCGTTCCCACATGCTTATGTCTTTTGCAACAAAGTTCAGCAAAAATTCAAGAAAGTACAAGATGAAGTCTTCCGCTGTACCAAACTCTGAAGCTTTCAAGAATTCAACAAAAAGACGTAAGTGTGTGGAACATGAAGTCACGAGGAGGCAAAGTTCACAAGAAAGGCAAAGATCGCACGTGAAAGGCCAAAGAACAATGCTCTCAAGTCAAAGCCAAAAAGATCAAACCAACATATTCACAACAAAAGAAAGAAAAGAAGAAAAGACTACGAGCTAAAGAACGAAGACTTAGTATAGTATGCTAGGTTTAGAACTTTGTAACGTGGAGTGACCTCCCTTAGGGGGAGATTGTTAGAAATACGTTTTAACGTATATTAGAAGTATCGGTCACTCCACAATATGATTTATGTTGTAATAGCTCGTAGTTAGCAAATAGTTATTAGTTACTTATTAAGTTAAGTAAGAACCGGTCCATGGGCTTGTCATGGACCGGCCCAAGCCCAATGTTAGGCTTGGAGTATAAATACCCCTTTCCACCATGGAAAGGGGTTGGTTGTTGTTCCATTTGCACTTTCATAGTAATAAAATCACACACATTTTCTATCACTTTCTCTCTCTAGTTTCTCTCACTAGAAAACATCAACCCACTTCATAGATTCATAGGTTATCAATATTCTACACATTCTTACAGCCGTGGTTGCGATGTGTTGGACCACGCCAAGCTAGCTATGTGATTAGTGAAATTCATGAAGGGTCGTGCGGCATGCACGCCAGCCCCAGACCGGTAGTAGCACCGGCTCCACGCACAGGATACTACTGGCCGACTATGCATCAAGACGCACGAGATATGATTCTTAAATGTAATGATCGCCAAGTGCATAGGCCAGTACCGTGTCATCCACAACAAGAGCTGACGCCCATCACATCCCCATGGCCATTCTATAAATAGGGAATTGACATAGCAGGTCCTTTTCCTGTTGCAGCCGGAGGCGCTAAGTTCTTGATCGTGGCTATGGACTACTTCACTCGCTCGATAGAAGCTAAGGTGGTCACAACAATTACGGGAAAACAAGTAAAAAAGTTTGTTTGGGAAAATATTGTATGCCGTTTTGGTTTACCATGTGAGATTATCTCGGATAACGGAAAACAGTTTGCGGATAATCCATTCAAGGATTGGTGTGTAGCGCTGAACATTAAACGGCGCTTCGCATCAGTTAAACACCCACAGACTAACGGTCTAGTAGAGTGGGCGAATAGAAGCCTAGGTGAAGGAATAAAGGCGCGCTTAATGAGAGAAGCGCCAAATGGGTGGACGAACTACCACATGTCCTATGGGCACATAGAACAATGATCAAAACAGCTAATGGGGACACTCCATTCGTGCTAGCCTATGGAACCGAGGAAGTCATCCCAGCGGAAATTGGGATGCCAACGATCCGCACGGCGAAAGTTAACGTCGTCACAAATGTTGAGGAACTCAGGGTCAATTTAGACTTATTAGAGGAGAAAAGGGAGATAGCAACTATAAATGAAGCTAAATCTAAAGCACGGATGAAAGCTTACAACGACTACAAAGTCAAGGGTGTCTCCTTTCGGCCGGAGATTTTGTTTATCGTGCTAATGAGGCAAGCCGCGTGGAGAACACTAGAAAACTAGGACCAAAGTGGGAAGGACAATACGAGGTCACGGAAGCTTTGGGGCTGGGCGCGTACTAGTTGCGTGACATGGATGGCCGCGACTTGGATCGTACATGGAATATTTGCAACCTCAAAAGATGCTATCTCTTAAAGGCTACGGGCTCCGCATGGACACTACGCTGTAGACAACTTCAATAAAGATCCATGTATTTTTGCTTTCATGTTTTCTAGGTTCTATTTGTCTTAGGATTTTATAATTCTGTCAAAAAATCGTAACCGTTATAATAAAACGCCGTGGTGCCTAGCTAGCTCCACGGCTTGTTCTTGTGCAAATTATTGTCTTTTGTGTCCTTATAATTATTTTTTGTTTATAATCTTAAGTGTTATTTCTTATTCATATGCATTCATTCAGCTGTAAATGTACTATTCGCTCCTAGGTGGAGTAAGAGGATTAAGTGAACCTAATAATTCAACTTGTCGCATAAGAGGGATGCAACCCCTGCGACACGGATCATGTATCCTTACTAGACACCTTATTCACAAGACGTTGTAATAAGTTTCCTCATGTCGTACTTATATAGTGCTGGACATGATAAAGACACACAGTGCACGTCTAGTAAATTATAGACTTAGTATTTTCTTAAACAGCCGTGACACGTCATGCAAAAGATACACGATATCTAAGAATAAATACAAGTTTCAAATATACAAAACAAAATCCGCCGTGATCATCACGGACACATATATTAATAAATATTCTAAGTGTTTGAAATTGAATTACAGAATAAAGCCGTGGACATCCACGGACGAATATACATTACAAGGATATCAGTACAAGTGTTCAAAAGTTACGACTACATATATTACAAAGAAGGAAGGAATTCACCTACTTCTTTCCTCCTTTCGGCTATCAACGAAAGGAGTGCCTCACCACGGGCCTCTTTCCTGCTACGAGCCCGGGCTAGGTTTGCTTCAAGCGCCTCACCCAACGCCTTCTCGCCCTTCACGACCTTCTAGCTAGCATCATAAGTTGGAAGGGTGAGTTGGCTGGGGTCCGGTATAAGATGTGCCCGGGGGTCCACCCCACTTTCTGGCCATGCGTCTGGGCGAAGCTTCGCCATGATATCTTCGTTCGACGCGTCCTTTGTAGCTTCCATTTCGGACAAAAAAGGATACTCCAAGTCTCCCAGGACACCCATGGATGAAGTCATTTTTGCCTCGGCACCCAGGTTGAAGTAGGTGTGCTTAGTGATGTCTTCTTTCTTGCTTATTAGATTGACAGCCTTGGTCATACCTTCGTGACGGTCGCGGTCAATACCGTCTGATACGACATCGACTAAGGACTGTACAAACTGAGGTGACTCCATCACTCTCATCACTGCTAGGCGCATCCCATGGCCCACCATCCACCTACGACCAGCAATGGCCGTAAGAAGTTGGGGGCACAACACTTCATCACAATCCGTAGCTAGCGCGTCTAGTTCAGTGTTCACCTTCTCCAAGGTCTCAAACATTCGCCTTTCCATTTCAGTCCTCTCCTTGGCAAAATCTTCCTTCAAAGCTTCTTCGCCCTTAACCAACATCCGCGTCTTCTCTAGTTCCTCTGTGAGGACGGATGCTTGGTCAGCCGTGGTCTTAGCAGAGGCCTCGGCTACGGCTACCTGTGAATGAAAGGCTAAGGTTAGAAAGGAATGGAAAGACAAGTGTGGTAATACACAAAGTATGGTTTTACATAAAGACACATACCTTGTCGTGGGAAGCCTTAAGAAGCGCTTCCAATTCAGCAATACGCTCGTCACAGGCATTGACATGGCTTGCCTGCTCTTTTATCGTAGCCTCAGCCATGGCCAAATCCGCCTGCATGGTAGATATTGTCCGCTCATGTTTTTCCACCAATTCTTCCCTGCGGGCAATCTTCCTATTCGCGCTTTTTACGTGATGTAAGGCCTCCTCCAAACGACGTCGCAGGGCTGTACCAACAGTCATCTGGTGCGCCGTGGACACATTGAATTGATCAAAGAGGGTCCCATGGCTGAGCTCATCAAGATCTTGCGCCAGGGTCGGAGGATTTAAGTGATCCACAAATTCTTTGCATTCCTCCTCCGACTCTAGCCTTGTCAGCTTGGACAAGTTCCATGCTGGGTGGAGGCAGGAGTCCGGACCTTCAGACTGGGGCTATTCCACATGGGCGGGGGGAGGAGTTGGTGGGCGGTCTTGTATCACGGGTGATGGATCCCTGACAGCGTCTCCCTCGTGCGGCACGGCCTTCGAGTCCACCCTGTTGTACACTTTAATAAGTGTGAAAACACTTATCCTTTTACCACTTATTTCCAATAACAACAAGACCAAAACGTGTATTTTATGTCGTAAAAGTCGGAATTATGCTTGGTTTGTGTTTTTATTGTGTTTCAGGATAAAACTATGCAAAAGGAAGAAAACATGGGCTATCACGGGATTTTATCGAAGAAAACGACAAAAGACGAAGTCAAAAGATCAAAAGTGTATAAAGAACGGAAGTCCAAGGCCTATTCTGAAGATTTATCGAAGAAAAAGTCTAAAGACGGAAGTTTAATGAAGTCGAAGAACTCAAGTCTAATAGAAGATGAAAATTATAAGACAAGTTCAATTTATATCGACAAATCCCGAGACGACGTCGAGAAAGACAAAGAATTTAAATCGAGTCAAGACAAGAAGAAAGAAAGAAGGAAGCAACACATGCACTCCCCATCTCCTATAAATACCCTCCTAATGACACATTAGGAGGGTGTTAGCTAGTTTATTTTTCTTTCTTTAGTTTTATTTTTAGAGAGAGAAAGTGTTTAACTTTCTCTCACTAGAACTTCATCTTTTCTTTCACGTTTAAGATTTAGTTTAATCTTGTATTTTGGAATCATTAATCTACAAGTTCAAGTTTAAGATTTTCATCTTTAATATTCTTCTACCTTTCTTGATTTTAATTTGTTCTTGATCCGAAATTTTAATGCTTTTTGTTTAATTTTGATGTTTGTGTGATTAAAAAGTTTAACTTTTTATCCATATCCAAGTTTATACGATTTGAGCTTTGAGCTTATCATGCTTATTGGCTTATTGTGTATTTAGCTTATTTACTTTTAAGTTTTCTTAAAAGTTTAGTCTTTTTAAAGATTGATTTATAAAGTTTGCTTAATTCGTGTTTTGAAAGTTTTTAAATTTATGCTTGTTTTCATTCGGTTAAGATTTGATTAAGTGCTTATTCATCTTGCTTATTTGTGCTTATTCATTTTTGCTTATTCTACTTTTGAATCCCATCGTAACTGCTTTGATGTTTTACCCAGTACGATCGAGTAAGTGTGATCGCATAAACCCCTAGGGTTTCTACTTGTGATCCATTACTGCGATCCTTAGTACGATCGTTCGCTACGATCACACTCATTAATCCACATGTTGCGATCGTGGGTACGATCATAGAGTGCGATCTGTGGCTGCGATTGCCTTGGGTGCGATCACTTGTTTCCATCGCATTGAGTGCGATCACTTGACCACGATCTAGGCTACGATCGACTGTTACGATCGTAGGCTACGATCACTTGGTGCGATCACCAAGTACGATCCAATAGTGCGATCCCTCATCCTTGAGTGCGATCCACCACTGCGATCTGAGTACGATCGTGTTGCGATCTGACTTATGTTTTTGTTTTATTTATCTTAGTTTTCAAATTTAACTTTTCCCGCATTTTTACTTAGTATTATTTTTAAACGTGTTTTGTCTTAGTTTATTTTTACAAAGTTTTCAAGTTTTAAATTCATGACGTTTTAATTTCCAAAAATTGCACGCTTCCCGAAATTTCTGTTTTTACCAAGTGTTTTTCTAGTAATTTTTAGTTTAATTTTTAAAACTTTTATTTTACTCAACGACATTTTCATATTTACTTTTAGTTTAAATAGATAACCAAACCATTTAATTTTTCACCAAGAACGACTAAGTCGCAATTTTAACTAGTAATCAATTCGAAAAGACTGGAATAACGAACTTTCATAACTAAGTAAAATCTAGTTATTACACTTATTAGTCTTTTGAAGTTTGTGCTTAACATATACAAATAAACAATGAAAATGGATGATAAAGGACAAGGAGGGACACTTACGTTGTGGCTATCGTGGGCTCCGTGATTGTAGGGGCCACGGTGGTAACAGGAGTAGCTTTCCACAAGACCTGCTCCGCCTGGCTACTAGTCACGGTGGGGGGAGGAAGTGGGTTGATTTCTGGTGCGGTACCGCTGCTGCTTTCCTTGTATTATGGATGGTCTTTGCGTAACCTCTTGACAGGCGCATTGGACACGCCCACCTCTTCCTCCGTTGGCTTCATAATTCTCCTCTTGGACGTGCGCCTTCTTTTGGTGGGTTTGGGTTGTGTGGTGGAGTCGGGTTGGTCTTCTACTTCTTCCTCCTCGGATTCAAGCATCTGGTCGACTCCCTCAGACCCTTGATCTTGATTGACCCCTTGGTTCTCTGGGTGATGGGTTGTGGTGTTTGTCGTCGTGCCCTCACCACTTTCTAGCAAGAGGTTGTCGCCGTCTTCGTTCAGGAAATCCAACGGCGACTTCTCTATTCATTCTCCCATATCTGAGTGGGGCTCCGGCACGTCTTCCAGGGGCAGGGTCATGTGTTGAGTAGCCGCAAGAAGTGGTACCTCGTCCTGACGCAGTGGTCGTGAACCTTCGGCGACCTTCTTTGGGTCTCCTTGGCGTAGCAATCCGAATAGCCTCATCTTTGTGGATACATAAATACAACGACGTGAGTTACATACACGACTTATTCAAATATGCATACAAATGTGTTTGTTAAGTATACCCACCCTGACTACGGTCATTCAGGAAGCACAGATATCTGTCCTCCCTACCAAAGTAGTTACGGCTAATCCCTACTAAACATAGGAAATTCTCTGGTAAATCCATATGAAAATCAGTGGGGTTCTGTCTAACGTTCTAACGTCCCGACTGCTATATTCACTGGATGGGGGTGGATAATCATGTCGCACCCTGGTTTTAAGGACAAAAGGTGTGGGGAAAACTTTGGCATCTACAAAGAAATAATGGTCATACCATTTCTTGAGCGAGTCTAGCGCTTTCCTATAACACATGGGGGCATTCACGGATCGTTTTTTGAATGACAGCCACCCATTTACCATTTGGGGGGGGGGGGCGTAGAAAACCATAAATAGACTCACGGTGGGGGCTACCTCACAGGTATGACATGTGATCTCAAACTGATTAATCTTACACGCCCCAATGCGGTGTAGTTGGGTTATGTGAAAATCAAAATAGTTTAGAACGTCTACAAGGAACCTAGATAAAGGGATACGGTAGTTGGCTAAGTCAAATAGGCGTGTATACACACCTATCTTTCCAGTCGGAGCATCCGTGATCGCTTCACCATCACCCGGATAGGTGGGGTGTACGCTCTCAGGAATGTAATAGTCAGACAGGAAATCCATAAATTTCTTCGCCGACATCACATTGAGTACAGTCGTGATTGTGTGGTTTTCTTTCACCGTGATTTATAAATATGATAAGAAGGGCGCGGTGATCTAACTTGGTACGACGGATTTCCGTGGAAAGTAAGTAGAAGGAACGAAGGAATGAAAGGAAATGCAACAATGGTGGTAGAAGGTGTGAATTGTGTGTGTGTGTGTGTGTGTGTGTGCACAGTCACACACACAGGCTTTTTATAGGGTTGTCTCAGTTTACGAAGTAGCCTAGATGATTGTCACGTGTAATCCACTACGCCCATCTAACGGATGGGGTTACTGCTATAGTCGAAACGTCAAAGGGGCCCAACGGTCACCTCTTAAACAGTTTTGTGTAGCTCGAGGGTGGGACCATGTGGTGCACTTTTGCAGAGAAATATTGTGAGACCCCCAGAATCTAACATGGAACAACTAGGCAACGAGGGGGTAACACGTCATGGTACAAGAAACAATAAATTATTGTTGACACAAAGTTGACGTAATAAAAACATATACATTACATCATAAAAGATCAGAGATTTAAACTTAGGTCCCAGAGTTTTATGTGGGGAAAAATATATTATTTAATCTTGGTTTTGTAACATATTGCTACTAAAAAGTACAGAATAACTTCTGACAGTTTTTACCAAAACCAAACTTTTAAAAGCATCACAGAAATTTTCCAAGCTGCGATAATATCCTGCGGGCTCCCATCCAAGCAAAGCTAAGTAATAATACTTGAGATTAAACATGTAAAATCGTCAACATAAAGTTGAGTGATATTCATAGGTTTAGCAGTAAAGGTGTGGAACACAAGCATTTATTTGTAAACACGAATTAGGGAAAATGGTTATGTACAATAACCATTGTCCGAAACTATTATTATTATTGTTGTTCAGTTCATGAACCGAAGTTTAACTCAATGTAAGTTCCTCTAGGGAGTATTCAGCCTAAATACTCAAGTATAAACAAATATTAGTGCGTCAAGGTAATCAGGACGGGGATAGTCAATCCTGATGGATCCACCCATAACATTCGCGCTTAGTACTCAAAATTAACGGTTCATGATCAGGAGAGGAAACTTAGAGGCTATAGACTAAAAAGCAATAATAATATCGAAATTCTGGAAAGCATACACGTTATGGATAGCATACAAGTTCTGGATAGCATACAAGTTCTGGATAGCATACAGTTTTTAAATGGTTGTGTTCCACCATGTAAAATATCACCCCGTGTTTAGAAACCATATACAAGTAAAAAGGGGCTATGAACTCACCTTATCCACGAGGTAAGTGAATCACGGTACTCAGAAGCTGAGTAGAAACGGTAGTGGTAAGACGATCACCGACGATATGGATGCCCGGGAAACACATAAACCACAACCTATCAAAATAAGGCGCGCGTTAAGACTCGAACTGAAATATCGATATATACCAAGTATAATAAGACTTAAATATTTTCAAAACCAGTTACACGAACCAAATGAATCCATATTATCCCATTTATCCGACACTACCCGTTTAAACACTTGTACACTTGAAATTGACCCGTCATAAGACGCCAAGTCAACGCAAGTCAAACTATCCCTTTACCTTACTCCGACAAGTAGCTAAGTCATTTATATAATGACTAAACACTGGATTAAGTCACCATGTCCGATAGTGAATACTCAAACTCACGCCATACATGCATTGAACTATGTGTCCAAAACACAAATCAGCAAGTACACTTCGAATGTACACACCCATCTACCCTATATAGACTTGTCCGATTTAGATGAAATTTGGCGTCAAAGTCACTTATAACCTGTATAAGATCCTGCCAAAATTTGAGGCAAAGTTCACACTTTAAAACCCATCAGCTCGACACTTTACTCGACTCTAAAAATTTGGGACAAAATTGTATACTTGTTTCATAAAACCGTTTATACCACTTTAAAAGTATTATCTTGACAATCCACCTTTTAAACTCACTACTAGACTCATAATATTAGGTTTATAAACTTTGAAAACCAGTAGTATCCATTATCTAACCATGCCTAAAGTCCCCGAGAGTCGACCCAAAATCAACCACAATTTCGGATTGTGTCGATTTGCATCTCCCGGTACACGAATACTAAAACTAGCATAACTTTTGATTCGTAATGAGTTAGAAGCTCTATCTTATACCAAAACGAGCGTCTCGGAAAACTTCACAACAAAATCAAATAATCTCAGCCTATCCCAAATCATAAACCCACGAAAAACAGCCCTTGACCCACTGATGTAATATACACTTTTAGAAATCATATCAAATCAATTTTCCAACCAAATCTAATCATTCCATACCTCTAAAATCACCCTACTATCAAACCCATCAACCAAACACTCCTAAACACTTGCATGTAAAATCATAACAAAATCAAAGATCAAAAATTAAACTTTTTAGGATCAAAACATGATGATCTTACCAAGATCATCACATGCATGATGATTTAAACATAAATCAGCCATGGATTCATACAAATTTTTGAAAGTTGATGCATGTGTGAAAATTTAGTTTCAATGGATTCATCTTTGAATTTGTAGCATGGGACTTGATTTTGTTTTTGTTAGATCAAAGGGAAAATTGATGAATTTGGGGTGTTTTGGGGTTGAAGGTGACATAAAGAAAGAGAGGTGGGGGAGGAGGAGTGATAAAAATTTTCTTGTAAATGATTTGTGTGTGTGTTTTGATTTAAAAGATGTATATATATGGTAGGTAGTGGAGGGACTAGTTTTGCCAACTTTGAACCTTTGGACTTAAAAACACTTAATAGTTTAAAGGATAAAAAATGACTATTAGTAAATATTGAAAATATTTACGGGGCTCAGGTTTCGTGAAAATACTTTTCAAAAGTTACAATACATCATAAATATGATTATATGGTTTCCCGACACGACTTCACACGTATTTAAAACAAAATCATTAAAAATATTAATTATCGAAACAGTCGATAATAAAATGTAAAATTTTGGGCATCCGTCGGTATCGCGATCACTAAGAATTCTCGTTGTTCATTTATTTTGAGTAAACTCGTTGTAAAACGCACGCGGGTGATTTTAAATCAAAAACTTTGATTGAAATAAATATGAAAAAATAAAATAAATTTTTTATAATTCCAAGTAAAGTATTTATCAATGATCAGAAAATACTTGATAAGTATAATTTATTAAAATTATCATGATCTCAGGTTTTACATATAAAGTATTCGAGAAAATGAAATACGTTGGAAAATTCAGAAACACGAATAAAAAGAATAAAATAATGATGGGAAAGTATGGGTTCTTACAAATATCTGAACCGTTCTCTCGACTTCGCCTACCATTAATGCATTCATTAATGTTGTCCCGGTCAACAGTATTGTGTGTGCGGCCATTTTTTTCGTAACGAAAGAATAAGAGACATTGGTTAGTCTAGAGGTTACGCCTACGGTTGTAACAACTAGACTAGGGGGACATGATGACGTATAGTCCCCAACCGGGTCATGGACCCGGCCCACGGGTACTACCCGCATCTGGCTCGTCATGGATGGGTTGGATTAATGTCATTTAAGCTTATGGGCTTCGAATAATAGTGGTCGCATAGATGTGTGCGGCCCACGGCCCGGTACGGCCGGTACAGGATTAGACAGAATCACAATCTTATTAGGATTGGGATTTACCCTAAAGCGGAGGATATACACTGACCATAATTAGAAGACAAAAATCAAACTAATTATGGCACTTATCTTTTGCTTGGGGCCGAAGCATCGGTGACAGCCCATTAGGGTTTCACCGCCTATATAAGGAACCCCCAAGGGTTCCACAAAGGTACCACATTCATCATACTCTCATTCTACAACCGGTCACTAACCCTAAACCGATTACTTACTCTCACGCTGGAGTCTAATCGTGGGACACGTTCCCACGGTAAGCTTAACGCGTATTGTTTTAGTGTGCAGGATCTCAGCAAGAAATTCACTTGATGCAAGAGCCGGAGCCTAACACATCCGAATTAAGCCTAATTCGGATTAAGCAAGGATCATCCAACTTTTGTATCAACATATATTGAACTAATAATACAAAAAATGAGATAACAGCCAAACAAACACTCGTCTTTATTCACTAAGACGTGAAAGCATCTTAGTCATGAAGACGGTGTTTGTTGTTGCAACACGTCGGGCTGCTATCACCAGCTCGTTCAACTTCGCAACCATGTGTTCGTTGCGCTCACGAGCGTCTTTCAGTTATGCTAAGCTCATTCATCAAGTGATTACAATGGTTCATCCTCTCTTGAATCTCGTCGATGAGGACCTGAAGGTCCCTAGAATCAGTATGATTATGTTGTCTTTCTCTAGTAAATTGGACAAAAAGCTGCTTCTCCATATGAGAGGAGTTTGCATCCCGTGTCAATCTATCGCACAAAACCAACCTCCTTGAAGCCGCCTCTTGGTTTGCCATTGATTAGGTTAGGATTATTATAACTCATAAAGGTAAAAAGTAGAAGTGTGTGTTTCAAATGAGATTAGAGGATCACTTATTTATAGCATATAATCAATCTACTATTGTTCACGAACAGTCAAGGAGAGTTTAATTCCTTGAAAGTGTGACTGACAATGGATACCAAGAGTTTATGTTTATTCGCGAAAATTAAATTCTGGGGGCAAAGTTTCGAGGACGTTTTTTGCATGCCCGAAGGTGGGTTTAGAGGGGTACCGTGGAAGTTTCAGGTTAGAAAAGTATTTAGGGACATTTTTTGCATCTCATGAAAGGTGGGGAGATGGGGTGGAACGGTAAATGACGCTTATACCCTCACGTGTCAGGCACGTGTGGGAGTTAACGGCAGAACGTTAGAAAAATTCAAAAATAGACGACTCAGGGGCAAAAATACATGCGAAATGAAAGTTCAGGGGTAAAATTGCTTGTAATTTAGACTCAGGAGCATATTTGCGAATTTCGGAAAGTTTAGGGACGTTTTTTGCATTGTACCCGATTTTTACCATTGCATTCAAAGGTTTTAAAAATGTTTTGCATATAGGAAATCTTTGTTAGAGCATCTACAATGGGTAAACCAAGTAACATGTTTTTACTATTTTATAAAGTCTTTTGAATAGGTTTTCAAGCAATGAAGTAAAAGGTTTTCATAAAGCTTTTTCAAAAGATTTTGTGTTTATAAAGTGTTAGTTATAAAATGAAGAATGCATTAAATGCATTCAATACAAAACGCTATGAAAGGGTTTACTCATTGGAGACACTCTTATAAAGATTGGCTATTGAATGTGTATGCATTAAATGTTATCAATGCTTCAAGTTATTAACACCTTTAAGCATTGCTGATTCTCTAAAAGCCTTTACAAAATACTTGATGTTTATCAAGTTTTTGTAAAAGTCATACCAAAAAGCTTTCATTACAATGATTAAAAAATTTAAAAATAACTTTGTAACATTGTAAAAAATCTTTAAAGACTTTACTGAATACTGAGTGTAGATGTAGGGCTGAGCATCGGTTCAGGACCGGACCGGACCGGACCGAGGATCGAAATGGTCCGAAATTTCAGACCGAGACCGGACCAAAATAGTCTGGTCCGGTCCGGGTCGGTCCGCTCCGGTTCGGTACTCGATCCGGTCCGATCCTATTAGGGAAAATTGATAAGATTTTTTGTAAGACCGAACCGGACCTACCGGACCGAGTACCGAAATGGTCCAAAACCCCGGACCGAGGACCGGACCGAAATTATACGGTCTGGTTCGATTCGATTTAATCCAGTCCGAGTCGGTTTAAATCTGTCATGCTCAGCGCTATGTAGATGCTCTAACAACAAGCGATTTGTACGAATCTAATGTCATACTGATTACTGAGCTACAGTAGTTTCCAGCTTGGATTTTATTTGGATGGTACAACGACTCCATGATTATATGGTCAAAAATAAAAGATGAGTCATTGTAGAGGTGTTTGCTTATATATAGTATTCGATTTTCAAGTTATATTTTATAAGCTCCTTTTTTTGTAGGTTTCTTTTCTGCTTATATGAACTTATCATGTCACACTAAACTTAAACTAAATGTTACTTAAGCCTCAAAAAAGGAGTTCGTATAAAATAAGAAAAAAAAAACCAAAGAAGCTGCAAGCCCACTTTTAGGAAAATTCGAAGACATCGTCTATGGAATGGATAAAAAGTTTTTTAAAGTGCAAACAACTACAGTACGAAACAGCCTATGCAACTTTGACTTTGACTAAATAACTCGCATTTGTCAAAAGTTGGTCATACATATATTATAGGCAAAATTATTGAAATGCTCAAAGTTGCACTCAGTTTCTAAAAATGCACCAATTAAATGAAAATTTTTTAAAATGTCTTATGTAATTTAAGCAACTTATACGTTTTTTCCAAAAAAGGAAAAAAAATTAAAAATTTTCCCAATTTTTTTTCATTTTTGAAAAAGTCATATAAGTTATATAAATTACATAAGTTGTATAAAACATTTTAAAAAAATCTTATTTGATCAATGAAAAAAAAAAAAAAAATTAGTTCTTGGAACATTTCAAGAATTTTCTCCATATTATAATGGAATTACAACGCACACTACATTATTAAAAAGGCAAGATAATGTAGTACAAAATAAAGGTTTGTACTGAAAGAATGATTTCTTGAATTTAAGGTATCAAAAACTTTATGATAAGACACGAAAAAAGTTTTCGCACGGCTGCAAACTTATACAGTATGATATTATTATTATAAGAAATTAATAAAAAATAACTAAAGGACTCTTGAAGGCAATATACATCATGTAGAATTGTAAAAGACAACCTGGTGATATTTATCAATGTTACATTGTTTTCATGAGTTTTACTTCGCGTTTTGCGAACAAGAATATGTGTAAATTACTTGACTCTACAAATCGTGATCGATATATATCGATGTTACATTGTTTTCATGGGGTTCACATCGACGGGGTTTACATTGTTAAAGTTAGGAATTTATGCACAGTCTCTTGATCATAAATTATTCGCATCTTGTGTTTGCATGTCGATATAATGCTACTCGTAAGAATTATTCTTTTCGTCCCATATTAATAATTCATGTTATTATTTTTTGAAGTCTCAAATTAATAGTTTTATTTAAAAATATATAAAAAATGTAGATTAATTTTATTATGTCACCCTAACTTGAAGTATTATTACAATCAACAAAAAAGTTGTAAATTAATTTATTAAAGGTAAAATTGTTATTTTATAAAAAGTAAGTGAGAGAAAGCTGAAAAAGTGATATTTTTTATTAAACTGCGCATTTTTATCGATGAACTATTATTATGGAACGAAGGGAGTGTAAGTTTATGACCTTTAATGTTAATAGTTGTGTGTTAAGATCGAACTCGGGATTACGGGATTGCACATAATACGTATAGAGTTGATTTATTTAATAAATATATTTATATGTTTATTAATTAAATCGAGCGTTAAACATTTAACTGACGTTAAGTTTTAAGAGTTAAGAACTAACGGTTATAGTGGAATGAATTAGAAGAGAAAAAAAAAGATCCGAAACACCCCTTGGGTGGGCTTAACCAGCGGTGGAGACAAAGAATGGAGAAAAGATTTTTATTTAGTTTTATCTTGGGCTACAAGTTTGAATACCCTATATAAACACATGGGGTGCTTCATAATTTTTACCCCACTTCCTCCTATCTTTCTCCTGCGATCGACCCAAAGGAAAAACACACTTTTAGGGTTCCTTTTATCCTTTGGTTGATTTCTTGAATCAACTCCTAGCCTCTCTCTAGGGTTGTTGGGTTGATTTTTCACTATACGTTTAAGCTCGTTTTATACGTACTAGTATTATGGTTAACTCGTTATTATACGTGTGTACAAGAACGTGATACAATCTCATTATAGATTGAATCTTGGATCGATTAACAAAACGGTAAGGGGTTAATCATTGATCCGTCATAAACCCTAATTGGTGGTTCGTTCTTATCTTGTGGAATCGCATTAGCTAAAAGGTATGTAACCATAACTCGAAACCTTCAGTGGCATCAAGAGCCGTTTTAACATGTTATAATTATCGATATCAAAAGATCTTTAACTAATAATTGTTTTGAGTTAAAACCACATGTTTTTTTTTGATAAAAAAAGTTTTGATCATTTTTTTTTAAATCCGATTATAAAAAAATTTAGGGTTTTGTTTGGTCGATTTGTTTTTTAAGCCGATTTAAAAATAATAATTTGAAACCCTAGAATTACATGTTTGATCTTTGATAAATTGCATGATTAATTGTTATGTCATGTAAATTAAGCTTACGATCCGTAGAGGCTTCATTAATTTGTTAAGTGATTTGGGTAGATCCATGATGAACATGCATATTTTTATGGATCATATGATTTTATGTGGTAATTGTACGTATCTGCTACTTGTTTTATTTGATTCAATAAATCTAGAATTAGGGAAGACTTTTATATGAATATAAAAACCTAGAGTTGATAAATTTATTGAATAAATCGTTTGCATGTGGCTATTTGATCTATTTATTGCACATATAAATTGTTATTATGTGTTTATGATTTAGTTTTTTTTACCTTATTGTTTCATGTTAGAAGTAATTAAAGTGATGGTCATATAATGTATCGTGGCGAAGCTCGTGAAAAATGTTATTTAATGATGTCGAGAGTTTTTAGTTATTATTGTTTATGTAACGGGATTTAGTCCCGAACACTCAAATGAGGAAGGCATCCTAAACAATTCTTAATCTATATACCCTATAAAGGGTGTATCCTAATTGTTAAAAAGTTGAAAAGTTGAAAGTTGAAAACATTTGTATTTATGGTAATATTGAAAAGCTGTGGCTATTTAATCTTGGAAAGTTGTTCTCTAGCCCATTATTACGTTTCAAATCAATTAACTGAAATTCGAAGAAAACACATAAAACACCTTTTTTTTCTCTAAACCCTAAAATACACAGCCGCCATAATCTTATCACCTCTTGATCTGCCGAATCTGCCACCATATGTATGTGGTTTTGGTGGTTTCAGGTAGTTCTGATTGGGGTATGGTTGTGGCTTTATGTATTTGGTAATTTTTGGTGGTTGTTCCAGCTACCAACTAACCTACGCCGCCGTCGTCCAGTCGGAAAGACGTTGTCGCCGCCTTTGTAATGACAAGAGGTTTGTTTTATAGATCAATAAATTGTATTTAAGATTTGAATTTTTATAAACTTTCATGCGGTTTTTTTCAGCAACTATGTGCTGCCACTTTCAGGTGCGAGGAAAAATAAATGATGATGGGTAGTTGAAGAAAATTATTGTGCATACAATATTCAATTGATCAAGGTGATAAATCATGTTTTCTGTTTCATTTTGAATTTCGAACGAATCATGTTCTGTCTTTAATTGGTGTGGTTGTTTAATTGGTTTGATTGTTTATTTCAAACGAATCATGTTTTGTGTTTCATCTTGAATTTGTATAATCTCTTGCGATATATTATATTATCAGTTCAGATTTATTTATTTGTTCGAATCTATGTTTGTGTCCTTTATAGTTGTTGAATTTATGCCTCTAATAGGTATTGGGATGGCAACATTTCGTCTTCCTTTAAAGGCACAAGGTCTTGCACACTTTTTTGGTATGTTCCGGTCCTATTCCACATGTAAAGCTACTATTATTAATTTATGTTTTATCGACATCAGTAAGTTGTTTGCTTTACTTTGGTTATTCATAACCCTTAAAGTTTGTTAAGAACAAATGGGAATTTTCGGGTTGCAATATTTTAGGGTATAAATCTTGAATTACTCTCACAAAGTTATAGGCGAAGACCGATACTTTCGAAGAGAATTTGTTTTTTTAAACTCATATGCTGAACAGTTATATAATCATATGGGTCGATGAGTTATACGGTTTAATTTTAAAAATTAAATAAATATTATGAGTAGCTGAATTTGTAGGGTTTGAACTTTGAAGTTTCTTTCATTATGTAACTTGTGCACCTAACCTTATGGTAATTCGTTTGAAGGTATGAACACCGCCTCATTGATGATATGGTTACTTGTGATCTTAAGAGTGGCGGAGCCTATGTATTTTCAAGCAAAAACTATGATGGAGATGTCAAAGTGATATGTTGGCACAAGGTATGTGTTTAAAGAACTTTGGTAAAAACATTGTGTTATTTTTTGCAACTTTTTAAAGACACATATTCGAACTCTGGTTTGATGACTTTATTTGTATTTACATTGGCAGGTTTTAGATCTCCTGGACTAATGACTTTATATTAGTATTGGTAACATGCTATTCCATCAGGGGATATAGTTGAGTTAAAATTTGTAGACGTTTAGACACGTAATTTGTTCGGTTAGTTTCTTTTTCTTGGCTTAAAAGTAGAGGTCGTAATATTTGGAACTCTTGGCTCATTAAGACTTTGTAATTTTTGGTCTAACGCAGATAGGTTTTAATAAAATCATCGTTTAAAAAAAATTATACGTTAATCATTCGTTAAAACCGGTTTACTTAAGTGTAAGTGAGATCATTTGTAGGAATGTGTTTTTGTGTGGTTTGGTGGTCTGTGTGTGATTTATGCTTGACCGGGTATGATTTGAAGCCCATTGTAGGTAATTAGGATTGCAAACTGTGACTACTTAGGGGTGATTGGATTTTGTTAATAGTTAAGACTGTTGTTTTTTATGTGGTAGTGAAGATTCATGCGTAAGAGATATCATCTTGATTGCATTAGCCTAATTTATGATCCAAATATGCTATTTTGCTTATGGTTGAATACTTTAGTTTCATGCAGATGGCGAATACTCCCCTTCATGTTGTTGCGGGCTATAATAGCGTTGAAGTAGTTAAGTATATGCTGAATTTGGCTGGGACTGAAACTGTTGAGTTGGTAGCAAAAAACATGGTAAGTGAAATCTAATTCTCACCCTGATTAAATGCGAATAATGGTTGTAATGAAGCTATATGTCTTCTTCTTTCTCACGGTGCCTCTACCGAGGCCAAAGTAAATGTATGTGTTTACTTCTCATTCTCTTGATCATCGAATTGACCAAACTGTGAAAGTTTATCTATCTTATGAGGTTATGTAGTATAAACTTGATAAATATTTACTTGTTTATTTTTTATGCAGAATGGGGGAAAGACTCCATTGCATCTTTCGGTATGGCACTCACTCCGAACTGAGGACAACTCTACTGTGGAGACATTGCTCAAGCATAACGCTGACGGTTGTGCCAAAGAGGATGTAATATTCATTCCCTTATACATTTTTTATGTATTAAACTTTGTAGAATTGTAGGTTGGGTGGGTTAGGCAGCGAGTAAGTGAATAATGTTGGTACGGGTCAACACCTATTGTGTATTTTGAGTAGCTAAACCATCTCACCAAGCATTAGAATGGAAAAAATTGATGCATTTTGGTTCATTTTTAAATAATTTTGTACGTTTGAGCCATTATCAATACAATAGAACCTGATTGATTACTATCCATATAAATTGAAACTTAAACCTAATTACTGAATCCATATAATTAGCAACCATCAAGGTATTATATCTAATAAGTTGAAGGATTAAACAAGGAATTGACAGTAACGCTGCATTTTTATATATCCTTTTTGTATATCTTGCTTAAAACATTTGAGATTATTTGAAGGAATTAATGTAGAACTAAAGTAGAGTCTGATAAGTCAGTTCTGCCAGACAGAAACTTATTAGAAGATGCGTAAGCATTAAAGCACAACCATGTTATCACTTCCCATTTCAATGGGTTCTTAATTCCGACTATAAGAAGGTAGTTCTTAGTTTGGTTGGTTTTTATTTGGTGGGTTATAAATTACAGCTGAAGTGAAGTACAATAATTAACTTCTCTTCATCTACCATTTATAAAATTGACAATGGCGTAACTATCACTCTATGGTGAATTGGTGATATTGTATATGCACACAAATCACTTTATTTTCTAATCATGGTTCTTTCTATAGAAAATACAAGTTATTCCTGGTTGTATCTATCAGCAAGTTAGATGTTTAGAGCAACGACTGATGTATTTTGAGATAATATGTTATGTGTGTTATCATAGTATTAACTTTGAGATTATAATTCCTGAATGTGAAACCATTGGGAACCCACATTTGGATAACCATGGAACTGAGAGCTGATTTTGCTGTTGTGGCCACCTGCTTTTTGAAGGAACTTTGCGCAATAAAACCATATAGCAGGCATTGAGAAGTAAAGCTCTCATTGGTCATGGGTTATAAAGAATGTTGACGTTAGTTTAAATTTTGTTGTGTTTAGTATTTCAAGCATCACAATTTGTTCACCTTTGTGTTATAAATAATATATAGAAAATATGAAATTGAAATGCGTATATTGTAGCTTTTGTTTTGACGAACTTAAATCGTTCCGAAAATCCAAAAAGCACGATGATCTATTTGTCAATGACTTGAGCTAATTAGTTACGGGGTATAAATCATTCTTTATGAAAAAATATATAGTATTCCATGTGCAAAATGTAGTAGCAGTAGAATGAAAATACACTTTACTATTTGATAAGTGCTCACACTTTACTATTTGAAGGCAACTTGTTATAATATCAAATGTCGAGTTTTATCCAGTGATGAAATAAACTTGATCCTTGAGAAATAAGAAGATATGATCTCGCCACAAGTTTAAGCTTTTGCTTTTACATAATAATTTGAAGTTTCAAACATTTTGGTCTTTTATTTTCATTATGTCAGTGACAGTCGAATCTTGGTATGAATGTTTTCTATTTTTAATCTGTTTTTAAATGAATATTCAGCCGAAATAATGTGTGATTTTTTTTGCATTTTACGTTACTGGTCGTTTTAACTAATGTGTGCTTTTTACAATCAAACAATCCAACAACTTTCACATAATCGAGTAACAATAATACTAGATAACCAAAAAATCCAGAATCACCTACATGACCTTCCATAATCATTAACTTTGCAAAAAGCTAATTATCTCCTATCTTAGTTTTTTACATGTATGTTTTCAACTAACTTTGAAACTTAAATACTACTTACATAGTTTTACTTTAATAGATTCTTTACAACAACTATTATCCCACTTTAACGTGATGCTTGTCATTAAAATTAACCTGAATTCATGTAATTGTTAAACTTTTCTTTTGTTGTAGTTTGAAAACATGATGTTTAGACTTACACAACTTAGCACCAGTATTATGACTCTCATTTATGTTGATTTAAACAAGGTATGATAATTTTGTTTGATACATTTAATCTGACGTAATATTTCACTAAAAGTATTTTATATTTTGTTCGATACATGCTTGTTTGAGATTTTATTTAAAGTTCTATTATTGCATGTTATGACACTTTGCAATTAAAATTTGATCTTACTGCGATATAAAGTATCATTTATTGTCCGTCGTCAGACAATCTCCGCCACTATGCGCGGGTAATCGCCTAGTTAGTATAAAAGCCCCCCTAAGCCTCTTTGAGTGTGTGCTTTCCATTTTGATTAGTTTTAGAGAGAGAAATGTGTGTTTGTTTCTCTCACTAGGAAAACACCAACTTTGTATTTCTTTTCTTCATCTTAATCTAATCCTTCTTTTTTAGTTTAATCACATCATGTTATTTGTGTTTGATTAGTCGTGTGATTTAGTCCTACAAGTGGTATCAGAGCCAAGGGATTCGTAGTTAGCTTTGGTGTTGATTTGATGTGGATTTGGTATTGATTTCGTAGGTTTTTTGGTATAGGCTATTGGATTCGGTTAGTATTTGAGGCTTTGAGGTGTTGTTATTGGTGTGAACGAAGTGGTTATTGATTTTGGTGGTTTAGCATCATCTCTGTCGACTCAATACTGTATTTCTATATTTTTCGGAATAATCTTCGCAAAAGGGTTTTATATTCCGAAATCTTGCTTTTTTTCTGAAATTTTTTTTCTAAAAAAACCCATTTTCCGAAAAATTTTCTCTGAAAATCCATTTATTCCGAAAAAGCCATTTTCTCTGAAAATCCATTTATTCCGAAAAAGTCTTTTTCTCTGAAAATTTCCTTTATTCCGAAAAAGTCATTTTTCTCTGAAATCATCGTTTTTTCCGAAAAAGTTCATTTTCCGAAAACATCTTTATTCCGAAAAAACCTTTATTCCGAAAAAGCCTTTATTCCGAAAAAGTGGTTTTTTCTGAAAACCCCATTATTCCGAAAAAATCATTATTCCGAAAAAATCTTTATTCCGAAAAAGTGACTTTTTCTGAAAATCCCATTATTCCGAAGATTGGCTACTTCTCTGAAATATTCAATTATTCCGAAATATTTTCAAAAATAGTGTTTTTGAAAATTTTTAAGTGTGTTTTTTTGGCCTTGGAATTTTTGGTTTCAGGAGAGCTCAATTTAGGGGATTTAATCATATTTAGGGGATTTTAACTTCAACATTCTACTTTCTACGAATTGAGATCCTGTTTTTCACACGACTTCTACGATGACGTCTCAACAAGATATTTACGCTGCGGGTACCGAGAATCGTCCTCCCATGCTCACCAAGGAGAACTACACTACATGGGCTAGTCGTCTCCTTCGTTATGCAAAATGTAAACCTTTGGGAAAATTGATTGTCAACTCGATTCAAAAAGGTCCATATGTTAGAAGAACAATCATTGTGCCTGGGGACCCTACGAATGCTAACCCAGTGGCTGACTCAAGTCATGAGCAAACGGATGAAGAATTAACTGAAGTTGAATCTAAAAAACTCGACGCTGATGATCAAGCAATTCAAGTCATCCTTATGGGACTTCCCGAAGATGTTTATGCTGCTGTCGATAGTTGTGAAACCGCACACGAGATGTGGCTTAGGATTCAGAAAATGATGAAGGGGAGTGAAATTGGTTTACAAGAGAAGGAAACTAAGTTGCTTCGTGAATAGGAGAAATTTACGTCTACTGAAGGGGAACAAATTGAACCTTACTATCATCGATTTTCAACCCTCATGAATCATCTTAGAAGAAACAAACATGAACCTGCACAAATTGCTGCAAACATCAAATTTCTTGATAATCTTCCTTCTGAATGGTCAAGGTATGTCACTCTTTTTAATCAAACCAAGGATCTTCATGTAGTGGACTACACTCAAGTATATGATTATTTGAAGATGAATCAAGATGAAGCTAACGAATTTAGGGTTGAAAGACGTGCCAAGACACAAGATCCATTGGCTTTCATGGCAAACTCTCCATCATCTATGTCATATCCCATGGTACCTTACCATCAACCCTCATCAAGTAACTTTATGCAACAACAACAACAACAACAACTCACTCCTTATGAATATCAACCTCCTGCTGCGGTGAACTACTTACAACAACCCATTGCCTGTTTTGATGACATCACCGATCCTACTCATGCGATTAATACTGGTCTTGCACTTCTTGCAAAGGCATTCAAATTTATCATTAACCCCACCAACAACAATCATAGAATCTCCTCGAACACTAGAAATAGGCAGATTGCTCAACCTTTCATGAATGCGAATCAAGATCGTCAATTAATAGTTGTTGGGACACAATATGGTCAGAATGTTGGGAATGTAGGAAATCAATATGGACAAATTCGTGGTCAGAATCCGAATGTTCCAAATGTGGGTAATCAGAATGGGTTAATAGTTGTGCCAGCGGTTGGTAATCAGATGGGAAACATTATGGCTGCAAGGGCTGAGAATACTGGTACGGGAAATGGAAACAACAATCGTCAAGTTCAGTGCTACAACTGCAGGGGAATTGGTCATTATGCTCGAGATTGCACAGCCAAAAATAAGAGGGATGCTGCTTATCTTCAGACTCAACTTCTCATAGCACAAAAAGAAGAGGCAAGGATTCCACTTCAAGTTGAGGAATTTGATCTTATGGCTTCTGCTGCAGAATATGACGAGGAAGAAAAGGTGAATGCCAACTACATCTTGATGGAAAACTTACAGCAAGCATCAACCTCAGGAATGCATGATGACAGAGCTCCCGTCTATGATTCAGACGGTCCCTCTGAGGTACACCCAAGTTTTGATGATAATAATATATATAATATGTCTAATCAGGAGGAAGAGTATACTGAGATGCTTGAGCCCTACATTGAGACACATGAGGACCAAACGAATAATAGTAATATTATTTCGAATGAGCCTAGTGTGGACCTTAGTGTGGATCAAGTTGCTCAGCCTACAACCCTTCCTGATGAGACTCATGCGTATTATAAATCTCTATTTGATAAGCTTGCTAAGGATGTAGATCATGCTACGGTGGTTAATAATAAGTTTAGAGAAACTAATGCCAACTGAAAAATCTACTATTTTAGAGTTAAAAGAAGAACGAAAAAAGCTGAAACATGATTTCAAAATTCGAGAAGATGGGCTTCTTGAGGATTTTTGCAAAGCTCAGGATAGGATTAGAGAATTAGACAACCTTTTAGTTAAACGTGGCCAAACTATGCAGACGATAAATATGCTCGCACCAAAAGTGAATGAGATAAATTACACTCGATACAAATTGGCTTTAGGTTGTCCTCTTCCCTCTAATCCCGGATACCTTAAGCAAGTTCAGGCCACTAATAAAACTTTATATAATGGTAGTGTGCTATTGTCTGATGAGCATGATCCTCCTAGTGTGTATGATTCTGAGGAAACTACTGAACTTGCTGTAGAGACTCGTTTAAGAATGAAAAAGCTTGATAAAGAAGTGACACCCGTTTATTATCCGAAAATTAATCCTTCAATTGTTTTTGTTCAGTCTAAAACGAGTACTGAAATGCTTTTGCTACCAAGTGAGGAATTGTTTGATGACCCTCCTAAACCGAGTATCACACGCCGATTTCTAAACGAGCTTAAAGATAACTTTGTCATCCTTAAACATGTTGTTAATTCCAAAATAACTAGAGGAAATTTTACATCACATGTTCAGATTGAGGTCCAGAAAATTCTTCAAAACAATATTAATCCGATTATTAATCAAGTTGATGCTAGGTTAGGTAATTTGGAACACGCTTTTCTAAAATAATTTGCCAACTTTGTTGAAGACTTTAAATCTTTGGCGAAGGAAGCTGATGAATTTCTTGATAAAATCAAAGTTTTGGAAACTGATCTTGAACGCCTCTCTAAAGCTCGTGATTGTATTGATAGTAGCCCTGTTGAGTTAAGTACCTCTGTGTCGTATAATGAAAACCTTCAAACTGAGATTGATCTTATGAAAGAGAAAATGGAATCTTATGTCATTAAAAAAGATAAAGAATTCACCGATCTTTGGAATAAGTTTGTTAAAAAATGTGATGAATGCAAATATGACAAGATTTCGTATGAAAAAGCTTACAATGAAATGCAACAAACTATCGCACGGCTGTAGGCTCAGTTAGGAGGGATTAAGGAAACGAATTTGGCCTCTTCAGGGTTAGAGAGTGCTAGTGATGGTAATGTTCAGAAGCTTCAGGCTAAGATTGTAGATTTAGAATCTGTTGTTGTTTCATATAAGCGGGCTGTTGAACAAAGCAAGTCTGTCTATCAAAAACTTATTGATAAAATATGTGAAAACTGTAAATTAAAGGCCTTGTTAAAAGATAAAACTTCTGAGCCTAGCTCAATTGTGGATACGATGATCCAGAAACCAGCAACCTCGGGACCCACTCGTATTGCTGTAACACCATTTCCCAAGGCTGCTGGAATGAAAGCTGCTGTTATAGCCCCAGGAATGTTTCGCGTTAGACCTTCATCTCAAACTAGGGTAGATATCTCTGTGCCTAGCAACCAACGTAAAACAAGCGTTAGGACAAAACCGACCACTATTGCACAACCACAAGTCATTGATTTAAAAAATGCTAATTCTAACAAGCATGTGTCTTTTTCTACAGGAATGAACAACTACACTAAGAGCAGAAGGCCACAGCCTACAAGCAATACAAGGAATGATAGGGTCCCTTTTGCCTCTAGAAGTAGTCGTCCCAAGGCTAATAATGTGGAAGTAAAAGAACACCGTAGGAATTTACCGTTTTTTATTCATAATCAGAAACTTAATTCTTCTGAATGTAATGACTTTAAACTTGCTATTCGGAATAAAAAATCTGAAGTTATTTGTGCTAAATGTAATAAATGTTTCTTTACTTTTAGTCATGATGTTTGTGGTTTGACAATGAATGGTTTGAACTATGGTGGTTACACTCTACTTGACAAGCTTTCTATCAGTGAAACACATAGCACTCCTAAGGCTAAAGTGTATGTTCCAAAAACTAAGCAGGTAGGGTCCACTGAAAGTCTTGCTACGCCTAAAAGTCCTAGAGTTACCTCTAAGTGGTTGCCTACTGGAAGATATTTTGCCTCTAATGGTCATGTTATTGTTTCTAGTAGATCTCATACTAATAGTGAAATGTCGGTATGTGATACGGCTTGATTATTCCTAACCATACAGGAACCTATTTCTTCGGTTGCCAAATTTTCTCTTCTCTTATCATTGGCAGGCTATTGAAATATGTCTCTGGTGCGTGGACTCGGGCTGTTCCAAGCATATGACTGGGAATCGAAGTCTTCTCAATAACTTTGTGTGGCGTTTTATGGGAACTGTTCGATTTGGAAATGATCATGTTGCTGCAATTCTAGGCTATGGTGATCTTCATTAGGGAAATATTATCATCACCAGAGTATCTTTTGTTGATGGCTTGGGACATAATTTATTCTCGGTTGGGCAATTTTGTGATTCAGATTTGGAGGTTGCCTTCAGAAGTCATACATGCTTTGTTAGGGATCTTGAAGGAATTGATCTGTTGAAAGGAAATCGCACAACAAACCTTTACACCATTGATCTTTTTCAAATGTTTGCTGCATCTCCAATTTGTCTCATGGCCCGGGCCACTTCAACAAAGTCATGGTTATGGCATCAAAGGTTATCTCATCTCAATTTCGATGCCATCACCCAACTTGAAAAAGATGATCTCGTTAATGGTCTTCCAAAGTTCAAATATACTAAAGACCATCTTTGTCCATCATGTGAGCAAGGTAAAAGCAAGAAGAAGCCTCACAAACCTAAACCTGTTCCAAATTCGACGAATAGGTTGCATCTCCTTCATATGGATTTCCGTGGTCCAATGAGAATCAAAAGTATTAATGGAAAGCGGTATGTCCTTGTGATTGTGGATGATTATTCTCGTTACACATGGGTTCATTTTCTTGCTTTGAAAGATGAAGCCCCGGATGTAATTATCAATTTCTTGAAGAAAACATCAGTGCTACTTCAAGCCCCTGTTATCATTGTTAGAACGAATAACGGTACAAAATTCACCAATCAGAAACTGAAAGCTTATTTAACACCCCCAAATTTACACGCAGCGGAATACATCTTTGGGTGCTAAACAATGATACAACAATACATAATTTATAAAGAACGACTCGAAAAGAGACGTTTTAGATTTATCGTTCCCAAAACATTCATCAGAGTAGCGTAGTCCCAAGTAATCGTTACCAAAAGATAAGTTAAAACAACATATTAGTTTGTTTTAAAAATGGAACGATAAATAAATCAAAGAGTTTGAACAAAATAGCAGTGCACAACTTCATTCTCGTGACCTCCAAGCTTCCACTTCTTGATTACCTGAAATACATGTGAGTAAAACAATCAGCAAAAATGTCGAGTGAATCTATAGGTTTATATAATCATTTTTGAACACAAGCAAAGATTATAAGTTTGTGGCATGCTTATAAGCATCAAATAATAATTTGCATCAACAATGATAATTGTATATAGCATAAATTGCAATAAGCTCATGGAACCGAGCCCTTAGACACTCCCTTTAGAGGTCTGATAAGACAGGAGATTTATTAATTGTCGGTTACCTCTAGATTAATGGTACATTTCCGTATACCTGACTTCTCAATACAATATGCTCAAACAGTGTGGAGGTCGGGCCTAAGCTTCTATGACAAGTCCACAAAAACTGAACCGGGGCGGCTTCCCCCATAGATCTATTAATTGTACTAGCGGTTAACCCATCATAGGTTAATTAACGGTCCATAATTGAGGTTTTAACAAAGGCAATCACTTAATGCAATTTAAAGGCAACCACGGGTCCATTCATAGAGGGACAAAGCATACCATAAAAATCTTGTGTTCTAAGTTTATAAAACATGTATTCCCCCTCGCGGGTTTAAAATCATTTAATAACTAATATAAAGCGAGGCTATAGACTCACCTTAAATGCAGATATCAGCAGAATATAAGTATCACACCACACAGCATCACATAATATATACGGCTTGATTCCAATAGTCGTAATACACCATAATAAATAATCATGTAGCGTCAACAAATATCTTTCCGCGGTTGTAAATAATTCCACAGCTATGCTCCAATCGTTTGGTGAGGTTTAAGTTTTGGTGTTTTCCCGATGGATGGTTACATCAACTCGACATAAAATAATTAATAAAATTTAACTCGTAAAACTTTGGTGGTTGGCCAAATAAAATAAAATGATAAAACAAATCATATAATATATCCAATATATATTTTAGATGTGAAAATGACGCCCATAAATCATGTCGTAAGTTACTATTTATAATAACATATAAAAATGTATTTCTTAAATTATATACTATATCCTTCAGTTATAATAGAGTATACGAAGTTATTTTTATATAATTCGACACTCGTTCGAAAATCATTATATAACTCATTAAAATTTATTTATCATTATATAACGTTAAATGTCATATTAACTAAAATAATACTTTTCGAAAGTTATTATATAACGTAGTTATTCGTTATCAGTTTCTTTTATAAATGTAAACATTTTTAGAAAATTCCGGCATGACCTTGCCGTTTTTATAACATTTCCATGTATATAAAATACATAATTTTTCACTTTTCTAAATTAATATCCCAATTAATACTTTCCTCAATCAATATAATTATTATATTAAATATATATTCTCACCATTAATATTTTAATTACCTTCCATATCTCTTAAACTAATTACTTTCTACTTTTAATCAATACCTTAATTAATATATTAATTATCCCCATCAATATTTTAACTACTTTCCATATATCATTAAATAATTTTATATTTTAATATACCATTTATTAATATTAATATTAATAACAACACTCTTTTAAATATATATTTATTTATTATTTTTTTATAAGTCATCAAATAATTATATATCTCATTTTATCAAACAATAATTATTATTATTATTATTATATTTTCAGAATTTTTACACTCTATTATTTTATTATACCATTTTATTTATTATAATCTATGTCTCCTCAAATAGTAATTCACCCAATTATATCAAATAATAATTATTGTTATTATTATATATCCTCAAAATATGTACTTTCATACATCCCACTATTGTTATTTCCTTTATTTATTTATTTATTTCTTTTATATATCACTTTTAACCTAATAAAAATAAAAATAAACTTATTATATAAATGGTTATAATTTTATTTATTTTCTTATTCATTAAACTTTGTATTTATCATTTCATTATTAAATAAAAAATAAAATAAAATAATAATAATAAAAATACAAATACAAGTATACATCTAGATCTTATACCCAAAATAACAAACAATCAATAAAAACAAGTCCAGGAGCATCACCACCACAAGCCCGACACCACCATGGTGCGGCTGTAGTTGCTGTGACGATGTCCAGCCGCCACCACGACGGTGGTTGGGCGGCGGACTGCCCTTTTTCCGATCAAAATCGCGGCCAAAACAACGATAACATATAAAAATAATAATTAAACCACTTTGTCTAATCTTGATGTAACCATCTTGCATGGTAAGATCCGAAATAGATACGGGGTTTTTGGGAGTTTTTAAGGTTTGCTTATGTGTTATAACCATAGATCCATCACCCACACACCACCACAAGGTGGCGGCGGCGAAAGTAAGACCACCACAACGGTGGTTTGGGGTTGACAGCGAGAAGAGGAGTTTTGAGGGTTGGAGAGGCGCGACAAAGTTGGGGAGTTGCGGTGATTCGCTGAAAAAAACCCATCGGAGAAGAAAAATACTCGCCGGAAAATTTTCCGGCGGCGGCGGCACAGCGGCGGCTGGTGGCCGGATTTGGAGATAGAGAGAGAGTTTATATTTTAGGTTTTAGTGTGTTTTTGGTTTTGAGAGAAATGAGAGAAATAAGGTTAAAACTTTATTTATATGCTATCATTAAAATTAAAATGGCAAGTAGTGGATAGTATAGGGTAAATTTCGTAAATACTTTATTTACTTTCGTAAAGTAAGCGTTCGAGGCTCGTTTGGGCGACTTATCGGACGATTCAAGTCACGAGACTTGCGCCATCGTTTTTTAAATCATTTTTCCAATAAATATGAGTCCTTACTTTGTCAAGTTTCGAAAACATTTGCTATTATTTATTTAATTGCTCGTTTAATCATTTCTAGCTATTTCGGTTAGATTTCGCCGTAAAGATAAAATGTAAATTTTATTACTCACGTTATTAGCAACGTTTTAGAATATAATAAAAATACTATTCCTTCATATTTTCCAGGTTTTCGTTTTGAATCGTTTCAACTATTATTTTTATTAATTTTGCTCAGTCCGTCGTTTAAAACGTCGATAAATATTACAAGTAATTAAAATAAATATTTAATTTTACGAAACGTAAACGTAAAAATTTTAAATTTCTCAGTTCATAAACTAAAAGAAAATATTCAAAATAAATTTGAATTTTAGCTAACACGATCTTCGTTAAATTATCGAAAATAAATAACAAGTTTCGTAAATGTTTGAAAAATCTTAATTTAAGATTTGGTCAAAATTTTCGGGTTGTTATATCATCCACTCCTTTAGGAAGCGACGTCCCGGTGCTTAATTCGCATACGATAGTCTTCAGTCTAACAGTGAAGAGTGAAAAACAGGCAAGTCATCATCTAAGTTCCAAAGAAAGTCAAAAGATATTATATGGTACACGTTCTCCATGATCGGACGTCATTGGACAATGCCGTCTGAAGTTCTCACAACTTACGATCATTCGACTAGATCACATGCCACATAAGTATCTAAAAGCAAAAGTCAAACATAAATATCAAATACAGATTTCCGCCGTTTGTCATCGAGTAGGAAAATGAGAGAGAAGAATAAATTATACATTATCATTAAAATAACATTTGTCACAATTATCCGTCCCGGATTTGGTATTACCTTAAAAATCGGTTGAGGTACTTTCTCGATAAAGATGATACATCAAAAATAGAAGTAAAATAGTTTCAAAATTTATTTTGGTTGTCTTAAGAAACTTTGAAAGAATGACATGAATTTACTAATTAAACTCATATTGTTGGTTACAATTAGAAGATATAATTTCCAAATTAAATCATTATTAGGAACATAAATTAAACCGGTTTTTTCATTACATTAAAAGTAAAGTATGATAAGTCAATTAGTTCAAAAGGTAGGACATAATTTTATTTTAAACATTAGTTTTAGTTATACAAAATATGGTGTATAAATTTGACCTTTTACTTGTGATGGTTATTTCGATGATTGTAAATCATTAGAAAATGTAGACAAGTTCCATAAAAAAAAATTATAATACTTTGTAGGAATACATAAAGGTGTTTATCATTACAAAATAAATATGGGTTACATTCGGGTTTCGAAATGTGACAAGATAACAAACGAATACGAATGGAAATAATAGTCAACAATTAGTACGAAATCAATGGTACAAAAGAGGACGAAGCAAATGTCGTATGAATTCTTAAAGAGAATAATAAAATAAAGGCGTTGATGGTAAGACGATAAGAAATAATAGATTAAACAAGTTGTCAATTTTGTTAGTGCGGTTGATGGTTCACCAATATCAGCTCGTTAACTTAGCGGTGGTCGTTACTCGATCGAAAATAAGATCCATACAAAATTTTTAATAAAATAAAATTCCTAATAATCACTTGTAATTAAAACAAATCAAATGAACGATGTTAGTGTTTAAAGAGAGAAATCAAAGCACGGTTCACAAGAGTGGATTTCGAGACAAACGAGAGTGACGGACGTCATCCCGGATATACGGAAATCACTCTAGTGATAATTCATTATTCACGTGCGGAGACATTCCAAAGATCTACCCAGTCGCATAAAGAAGATTGGATGAGAAGAAAGGATAAAACATTGAGACTTTCAAGTCATTTATCAACAGTCAGTAATTAGACGAACAGTCAAAAGAAATAAGTTATAAGATAAAATGAAATAACAAGTGGAAAAACGATCGTCGAGTAAAAACGTATTCGTAAGTGCGTAATTAGTTCAAGAAAAGGCAAGAAAACGTATGCGGATGCATAGAAATTGCGCTACTTGCATAAAATACAAAGGTTTTTAAAACTACTTTTCATTTTATTTCATTTTATTTATCTTTATCATAAACACAAGTAAAAAGTTGATTATTATCAAGATTTTTAAGTGGACTACTATTCCGCCTAGCATGGCTCCATCTAAATTAGACATAGGTGATCAGGCCATGTATAATTTAGGAATAGCAATGCAGTGCTCAGTTTCGTCGAAAAGTATTACATTTTTTATGTTTATATATAAACCATGCCATTTGTAAAATGGAATTTAAAAATAGTTTATAAATTTATAGGATACAAGTAATTTATGAGATACTCAATAAGCAACTTTTAATGTTACGAAAAGTATTTTATAAGACCAAAGTAAAAACAGTTGGTGAAAGTAATCGTAAAACAATATCAGATTTATTAATAATGTGACATTACGACAACGTATAAAGTAGCCAAAGGTTTGCAAGAAGTAGCAAATAGTAGCTCATAAAACAACCAATGAAATGGTCACGAGTTAATAAGGTTTCAAAAGGTTATAAGGTATAGACGGAAACGCCATGAGACAAGTGATGAGAATATCGACGAAGAATGTGAAGGCAAAACATCAAAACTCAACCCAAATCAGTGAAAGGTTAGGAGAAAATAAAAATAAAATAACATCGAATGACAAATGAGTCATATATATAAAAAGAATAAATCAATCTATATGTGTATTCTATGTAAGATACTCGACACAATCTGCTTTTAAGAAAGTATATTATTCATTTTCAAATTACACCATTAATCCGGTAATTGCTAATCCTGTAATGTTTCTATTTTTAAACATTTTCACATGCAACTGGTATTAGTTACTTGTAAAATAATATTTATTAAAATTTTACGATCTCAAATAAAATCAGAACTGCTTAGAAACATTTAAAACTCATGTTCTGAATTTTCTATCAGATTTAACTTTTAAATATGAGCCGATTAATTGACCCGATAAACGACATCTCCAAGACTCAGAGTCTAAAGCATTTTGATGCAAAACGACGTTTCAGACGACTTTCTAGTTTTACCCGAGACCTGAAAACCAATGTAAAATGACCAAAATACCCCTGTAAGTTCTGTGCAGTTTTGACTATTTTATTTTAAAAATGCAGGTTTTACTTTTAAGTTTTGACCTGTTTATACTGCCCCTGCAGTTTCTCCATTAAATATATTTTTCGTCACTTCCTAACGGCTCAAAATATATACATATATACACACATGTCTTGTGGATTTTATAACAACGAAAAATAAATCTCGTAATGAGCATCAAATAAAATATAGCATGATGAATGACAGAAAATGCTTCAAGGTATTCAACACGAAATTTAGGAAGCAAGACGGTGAAAGACGTTCGTAATTTAGATTTCAAAATGCAATGTAGGCAAATCTCCTTGGTGCCACGATTGTCAAAAACACAAAACATAACAAGAAAAGAATGGAACATTAACATGCTACACTCCGGGAGCAAGAAGGTTAATGAAAAACAAATGATACAATTTTATATAAGTAAAATCGTATTCCAGTCTAGTGCCATAATCTAGACGATGATTTATAAAATAACGATGACGTTACCAAGATATAAGTGAACAATACACTTCGGAGTCGATACATATAAATGTCAATGAATTAAATCTTCGCATGTCGTGTAAAACGAGAATAAAAATCAACAAAATATTATGAGAACCATGATATTATTCAACACGATTATAAGAAATGTTTCAAAATGTGTGACTCACACAATAGCGGTTAGTCTATTACAAGGACACATTGAGCTACACAATGGTCAAGAGACTACGTTTCAAGACGTCCAAGCACAAACAGCCGAAAGACGATTTGGATATATATAAATATCACAAGGGTTAACAATAAAAGTAACGCGCGCAGATGAAGGTATGTAAGGTCATAATATAAAATTTTTGCAATAAAAGCAATTTAAATACTTCAAAAATAAATACAGAAAGATCATGAAATTCATTGTATTTATTTAAGTTAATCATTAATAAATGATAAACTTTTATCGAAAAGTTTAACGACAAAAATATATATCGATAAAGGGATCCTAGATATAAATATATATCCATAAGTGGATCATAGTATTTATTTATAAATACTTGCCAATAAGGTATACGTAATAACGCATACTAAAGTGGTAATCCCAGAAGTAGCTTGAACCTGAAGTCACGCGAAATCATGTGCACCGACTCTTTGAAAAATAAAACCGACAGTTATAGTTTAGGTTTTTAGAAAAAGACCTAGTTCTCAATAACTCATGGCTCTGACACCAATCTTTAACACCCCCAAATTTACACGCAGCGGAATACATCTTTGGGTGCTAAACAATGATACAACAACACATAATTTATAAAGAACGACTCGAAAAGAGACGTTTTAGATTTATCGTTCCCAAAACATTCATCAGAGTAGCGTAGTCCCAAGTAATCGTTACCAAAAGATAAGTTAAAACAACATATTAGTTTGTTTTAAAAATGGAACGATAAATAAATCAAAGAGTTTGAACAAAATAGCAGTGCACAACTTCATTCTCGTGACCTCCAAGCTTCCACTTCTTGATTACCTGAAATACATGTGAGTAAAACAATCAGCAAAAATGCCGAGTGAATCTATAGGTTTATATAATCATTTTTGAACACAAGCAAAGATTATAAGTTTGTGGCATGCTTATAAGCATCAAATAATAATTTGCATCAACAATGATAATTGTATATAGCATAAATTGCAATAAGCTCATGGAACCGAGCCCTTAGACACTCCCTTTAGAGGTCTGATAAGACAGGAGATTTATTAATTGTCGGTTACCTCTAGATTAATGGTACATTGCCGTATACCTGACTTCTCAATACAATATGCTCAAACAGTGTGGAGGTCGGGCCTAAGCTTCTATGACCAGTCCACAAAAACTGAACCGGGGCGGCTTCCCCCATAGATCTATTAATTGTACTAGCGGTTAACCCATCATAGGTTAATTAACGGTCCATAATTGAGGTTTTAACAAAGGCAATCACTTAATGCAATTTAAAGGCAACCACGGGTCCATTCATAGAGGGACAAAGCATACCATAAAAATCTTGTGTTCTAAGTTTATAAAACATGTATTCCCCCTCGCGGGTTTAAAATCATTTAATAACTAGTATAAAGCGAGGCTATAGACTCACCTTAAATGCAGACATCAGCAGAATATAAGTATCACACCACACAACATCACATAATATATACGGCTTGATTCCAATAGTCGTAATACACCATAATAAATAATCATGTAGCATCAACAAATATCTTTCCGCGGTTGTAAATAATTCCACAGCTATGCTCCAATCGTTTGGTGAGGTTTAAGTTTTGGTGTTTTCCCGATGGATGGTTACATCAACTCGACACAAAATAATTAATAAAATTTAACTCGTAAAACTTTGGTGGTTGGCCAAATAAAATAAAATGATAAAACAAATCATATAATATATCCAATATATATTTTAGATGTGAAAATGACGCACATAAATCATGTCGTAAGTTACTATTTATAATAACATATAAAATTGTATTTCTTAAATTATATACTATATCCTTCGGTTATAATAGAGTATACGAAGTTATTTTTATATAATTCGACACTCGTTCGAAAATCATTATATAACTCATTAAAATTTATTTATCATATATAACGTTAAATGTCATATTAACTAAAATAATACTTTTCGAAAGTTATTGTATAACGTAGTTATTCGTTATCAGTTTCTTTTATAAATGTATACATTTTTAGAAAATTACGGCATGACCTTGCCGTTTTTATAACATTTTCATGTATATAAAATACATAATTTTTCACTTTTTTAAATTAATATCCCAATTAATACTTTCATCAATCAATATAATTATTATATTAAATATATATTCTCACCATTAATATTTTAATTACCTTCCATATCTCTTAAACTAATTACTTTCCACTTTTAATCAATACCTTAATTAATATATTAATTATCCCCATCAATATTTTAACTACTTTCCATATATCATTAAATAATTTTATATTTTAATATACCATTTATTAATATTAATATTAATAACAAGACTCTTTTAAATATGTATTTATTTATTATTTTTTTATAAGTCCTCAAATAATTATATATCTCATTTTATCAAATAATAATAATTATTATTATTATAATATTTTCAGAATTCTTACACTCTATTATTTTATTATACCATTTTATTTATTATAATCCATGTCTCCTCAGATAGTAATTCACCCAATTATATCAAATAATAATTATTGTTATTATTATATATCCTCAAAATATGTACTTTCATACATCCCACTATTGTTATTTCCTTTATTTATTTATTTATTTCTTTTATATATCACTTTTAACCTAATAAAAATAAAAATAAACTTATTATATAAACGGTTATAATTTTATTTATTTTCTTATTCATTAAACTTTGTATTTATCATTTCATTATTAAATAAAAAAAATAAAATAAAATAATAATAATAAAAATACAAATACAAGTATACATCTAGATCTTATACCCAAAATAACAAACAATCAATAAAAACAAGTCCAGGAGCATCACCACCACAAGCCCGACACTACCATGGTGCGGCTGTGGTTGCTGTGACGACGTCCGGCCGCCACCACGACGGTGGTTGGGCGGCGGACTGCCCTTTTTCCGATCAAAATCGCGGCCAAAACAACCATAACATATAAAAATAATAATTAAACCACTTTGTCTAATCTTGATGTAACCATCTTGCATGGTAAGATCCGAAATAGATACGGGGTTTTTGGGAGTTTTTAAGGTTTGCTTATGTGTTATAACCATAGATCCATCACCCACACACCACCACAAGGTGGCGGCGGCGAAAGTAAGACCACCACAACGGTGGTTTGGGGTTGACAACGAGAAGAGGAGTTTTGAGGGTTGGAGAGGCGCGACAAAGGTGGGGAGTTGCGGTGATTCGCTAAAAAAACCCATCGAAGAAGAAAACTACTCGCCGGGAAATTTTCCGGCGGCGGCGGCTGGTGGCCGGATTTGGAGATGGAGAGAGAGTTTATATTTTAGGTTTTAGTGTGTTTTTGGTTTTGAGAGAAATGAGAGAAATAAGGTTAAAACTTTATTTATATTCTATCATTAAAATTAAAATGGCAAGTAGTGGATAGTATAGGGTAAATTTCGTAAATACTTTATTTACTTTCGTAAAGTAAGCGTTCGAGGCTCGTTTGGGTGACTTAACGGACGATTCAAGTCACGAGACTTGCGCCATCGTTTTTAAAATCATTTTTCCAATAAATATGAGTCCTTACTTTTTCGAGTTTCGAAAACATTTGCTATTATTTATTTAATTGCTCGTTTAATCATTTCTAGCTATTTCGGTTAGATTTCGCCGTAAAGATAAAATGTAAATTTTATTACTCACGTTATTAGCAACGTTTTAGGATATAATAAAAATACTATTCCTTCATATTTTCCAGGTTTTCGTTTTGAATCGTTTCAACTATTATTTTTATTAATTTTGCTCAGTCCGTCGTTTAAAGCGTCGATAAATATTACAAGTAATTAAAATAAATATTTAATTTTACGAAACGTAAACGTAAAAATTTTAAATTTCTCAGTTCATAAACTAAAAGAAAATACTCAAAATAAATTTGAATTTTAGCTATGATACAAGCTTTTGACACCCCGTATAAAAATTAATTAAAGTTCGTTGTGTGGTTCTCTTCGAATTGAAAAACTTTATGTTTAATGTGTGACTCAGTTGAACTTTGGTAAAATAAAGATGTGTCGTTGTAGTGTTGAAAATAAGAGGTGCAAAAACAATTAAAGTAAAAGTGCTCTTAACGTAAATCTAAGTCTAATTAAAGATAAAGTGCAAGTATTTAAAAGCAAGACTTAAAATTAAAGGGCGATAAAGTAAATAACGCAAACTTAAATCTAACTAAGGCAAATAAACTTAAAGTGCGAGTAAAGCTAAAAATAAAAAGGCAGAAAACTAAAAACTAAGAATTCCCTATCCGGAATAAACTCCTATTCGGAATAAAAGGCAATTCGGAATATCTGTCCCTATTCGGAATGTTACCCTACTCGGAATATTTGCCTACTCGGAATAGTGAGCCCTATGCGGAATAATCCTCTATTCGGAATATCTGTCCCTATTCGGAATAAAGTCCTACTCGGAATAATTTAGCCTATTCGGAATGCTAGGCCTATGCGGAAAATCTCCCTATTCGGAATAAAGTGCCACTCGGAATAAGAGATCTATTCGGAATACTGTCACTATGCGGAAAGTCTCCTATTCGGAATAAACACCCTTATTCGGAATATTAAATATTCCGCATAAACCACACGACCAAACCCTTACTCGGAATAAATATTATTCCGCGTAAGCCACAACTGGATATTCCCTATTCGGAATGTCTGCTGGGGACGAATCCTAGGAAAGAACAGTAACCGTATGCGAAGAACAAGGAGAAGCTAAAACACACGGATCTAAATAAAACTTAACCAAATCAAATACAAAATTAAATCAAACAAATTAATAAACAAATATAAAGCATAAACAATCAATCCAAAACAATCAAACTCACTAAACTTAATCAAAATAATCAAAACCCACTTAAATAAATCAACCAAAATTAAGAACATGAACATAAACAAATCAACACAAAGATTAAGAAAGGAAGAATGAGATTAACAAGATAAAGATAAAGCTTGACAAGAATTAAAAGGGAAAACTTACTTGAATTAAAATGGTAATTAAGTGCAAGACAAGGTAATTAAATGTGCAAGTATTTAAATTGACAAGGTAATTAAAGGTGGAAGGACTAATTGTCACTATTAGCCAACAAAACAAATGATAACAATCCTAATCTATTTATAGGGGAGGATTAGGAAGCTTCCTCCCCTCCTTCATTTCTTATTAATTGCAAGGTTAAGTCCTTCCTTCATTTAATCTTCATTAATTGCGTCATTAGCCCTTTTCTTCTAATCTTTCTTTCAAGTTTGGACTTTAAGGACTTGTGGCTCGGGATATCTTTTGAACTCGTCTTTAATTTCTTCAATAATATAGACTTGAGTTTCTCGGCTTTTGATAAACTTCCGTCTTTTGACTTTTTCTTCGATAATTCTTCAGAATTGGTCTTGGACTTCCGTTCTTTTTCCACTCTTGATTTCTCGACTTCGTCTTTCATCTTTTTCTTCAATAAAAGCCGTGAATGCCCGTGAATTCTCGTGTTTTCTCCACTTTTCACAATTTCGTCCTAAATTACAACAAAAACACAAACCACGCATAATTCCGACATAAAAGACATAAAATACACGTTTTGGTCCGGTTATTATTGTAATTAAGTGGTAGAAAAGATGGGTGTTTACACACCTATCAAATCCCCTACACTTGACCATTGCAATGTCCTCATGCAATGCATTAGTTACAAAGCATGTTTACACTTTTCATAATAATCAATCCACATTGGCCTTTATTAAAGAGATAGAAAATTATAAAAATGCAAAGCAAAGAAATTAAAAGCATACCTTGGGTTTTGAAAATGTCATGAATAATCATCATCCTCAACTTTTCACTTTCTCCAAACCAAGCTTAAAAACGAGATCATTGTTATTATAAGTTAGCAAACTAGCACGAACTCATGTGGGCCAATTATTCACTTAGACTCCCTTATTCCTATGGGTATCTCTTATATTTTATTATTTGTCTTGAATGATCACGAAGATGCATTGTTTGACTTATTTCGATAATTATTTAGTCTGAAAATGAAGTGCACGATTTAATCAATAGTTAGCTAAAGGACCAAATCTTTTAAAACTGCTTCTCGGGATATCAGAAAGTTCATATCTTGGCATAACTTGGTTCGCGATTTGAGACCTTTCTCGGGCCGATATTTGGCAGCGACTTCATACTTCAAATCTTGAGAGCCGTTCATGAAATAATGGTCTTCTCTTCATAATTGTAATTTCTTCACTTGGAATTTTTGAGAGATTCTTCATATATGGACCACGACTTCTTCATTTTTCTCCAATCTTTATTTTGGATTTTGATATACAACAATCCGCCTCCTTTATTGACTTGGATCTATTTATCCTCATACCTTGTTAGGGTCTTTTCGGATACACTTCTCCATGACTTTTTGGGAGTTTTTGCTTTTCGTCGTGTGTCTCGATCCTTCATATTGATATTCGATAAATGATTCTTCACATCACTTTTGGATCTTTAGCAACAAAACATAGCCCTCATGCCTTGTTAGGGCCTTTTCGGACTCGCCAATCTTCGCGCCCCGCTTCATAAGTTATGCCTTGGCTATGAACTCTCGTCATTACCGAGCAACTTTTAAACGATCTGGGGCTAGAAGCTAAGTAACTTTTCAAATCGTTCAACTTTATTTATTAGCAGATAAATTTATTAGCAAGCGATGGGAGAATAGGCTTATAATTAACTCACATAAATTCACGAAAGAATACCGAACTTATAATTGGCTCTATCATCTCTCGTTCTCCACAGTTTAAAATCTCAAGTAATGAGACTCGTGGATACTTAGCCTATTAAATCAAGGTTTTGGGTTTTCGAGTCGCCTATAGGATCTTGCAAATTCTTAGACTCTTTCAAGTTTAGAAATCGCATCTTAAAGTTCCCTTGATAAACGACTCTCTAGGATCAATTATAGGAACTTGCGAAAAGTTCTTGTTCTTAACCCGTGAGAGTTAAGACTTTCGCGTTTTATAGATCCCTAAATAAAAGCCTAGCAAAACTTGACTTAAACACGTTAAGGATACTAGCTAGAGTAAACTCGGATTGAGTCAAAAGATTCACAACGTTTGAAAATTAAAACCACTTATTAAACATTTATTCTAGCAAAGAAAGAAAATAACTATACAAAAGGGAAAAACTAATAGGCCAAAATAGATCAAAAATTTTGAAAAATGTCGAAAAATTGATTTTCCGGTTAAAATGAGGACAAATACAAGGAAAAGACCACTTAACTTCGATAGAAGTCCCCCCTACACTTAAGATAAACATTGTCCTCAATGTTTAAGCATGTGGGAGTAAGCTCCCCTACACTTAGGACATTGTGTACGTTGTTTAAATCTCGCTAAGGAAAAGACAACTAAAGAGATTCCTATTTTAATATTGAGAAAATATAAAAATAGTGAATCGAAAAGAGTTTAGGATAGAACCGGGAAGAAGTAGAACACAGAATCACGGGTCGTCAAGAATCATCAAGAGGGTATCATTGAAGCTCGAATCCCTGATTAAGAAGTGAGGAGAGGAAATAGCAAACCAAAGGGGTCCCCCCTACACTTATGGTAAAGAAAGCGGAAAGATAGATGCATGGGTTGCCTCCCAAGAAGCGCTTGGTTTTTGTTTACCGAGTCGTGAGCCTGACTCGACCTTGATCATCAACGGAAGTAGCATGAAACAGATCCACCAGGATCAAAGACATAGTTTTCATCCATCAATAAGCAAGAGCTTAAGGCGAACAAGGCAAGCCAAAAGAGAAGTGGCAGGGTTCCCTTAATCAGTGATGGAGCATGGTGGGAGCAAGTATGAAGCGGTGTAAGCATGTCTTCCAAATTTCCAAAGATTTTTCCTTTTATTTCATCAGGTGGATACTGAGATGGCTTAAAGACTTCAATACCGGGATCGAACACCTTTTCCTTCAGGGGAAAATAGCACTCCGGCTCAGCCGAGTGTGAAGAAGATCCGCAAAGAAGCACAACCTCATCCTCAGGAGTGGGACAAAGAGGTGTTAAATCATACGTGCAACGGATTTCGGTGTCCACCGGTTTCTTCTCCTTGGACAAAATGCTCTTCAAATCCAAAGTAGGATCAAGACGATAATCTTCAAAGTCCAAAGGAGGTGCATCACTCTCGTGAGGGAAGTATGTGTTAAGAAATTCAGAGAAATCTTCCTCGAATGAGTAATCGTCCAAAGTAGGATCGAGTGATGGCGGAGGATCTTCATCATGGGAAGAATCGCTCGAGAGAGTATCAGCCTCATCAAAATCATCGAAAGTGGGCAGCTCGGGATACTCAGAAGTACAATCAAAATCATCCGAGTCTGAGCTAGAATCATCATCATCATAAGCATCGAAGACCGGTGGAGAATCAAAAATGGGAGAAGCGTCCAAAGTAGGGAGAGAATCATCCACATTATCTTCAAAGAGTGGATTATCAGTGGAAGACTCGAATAGAGGATTGTTATAGACGGTAAAGTCATCGAGCACATTTATCATATTCACTGATTCTCGGCCTCCAAAGGATTTGCCTGTAAGCTGCCCCATTGTAAAAACTTGTGAATCTTTCCCGACTCTTAAGATTAACTCACCTTCGGCTACATCCACTAAAGCACGTCCGGATCTCAAGAATGGTCGACCAAGTATTAAAGGAATACGAGGGTCCATTTCATAATCAACTACGACAAAATCGACCGGGAAAGTAAATGCGCCAACTTTAATAAACACGTCTTCGGCTATACCGACGGGATAAGCGAGAGTGCGATTTGCAAGTTCAAGAGTCATCTTTGTTGGAATGAGGTCGGGTAAAGATAGTGTTTTCCAAACACTCAGTGGCATAAGATTAATACTAGCCCCGAGATCGGCAAGGGCAGTAAATTCTTCAGTTTTGTTGAACACGCAAGGCAACACAAAACGACCGGGATCTCCAAGTTTTTCCGGAAGTTCTTTAAGAATAACTGCAGAGCAGTTTTCATTTAATCGTGTGTTGGCGAGTTCAATCAGCTTCTCTTTCTTGTTAAGCAATTCCTTAAATGCTCTAACAAATTTGGGCATGTGGACAAGAGCTTCAAGGAAACTAATGCTGAATCCCATTTGAGAAATCATATTGATATATTTGGTTATTTGCGAGTCCTCCTTTGTTAGATCATTGGTTTTGCCTATACGAGAAGGGTATGGGATTCTAGGTTGATAAGGGTTAGGTGAAGGTGTAGGTGGTGACGGTTGTGATGTTGACGGGTTCTTCCGAGATACATCGTCATGACGAGGCGGAGATGGTAATGGTGCACTATTACTAGGTGTAGGAGGAGTAGGGATACATGGTGGTGGAGGAGGTGTAGATGATGGTGGTGGGGTAGATGGAGTGACAATGGTAGTTCCACTACGCGTAGTTATAGCACTCACATTAGCTCGCGGATTGGTGACGGTGTTTGAAGGTAGAGAACCCGAAGAAGAAGAAGGTTGAGCTTCAGGCAAGAAACTAGCCAACAGATTCTTCAATTCAGTTGTTTGAGTGATGAAAGAGGATTGAAGATTATCACGAACCTCGGTTCGGATGTCATTACCTTGCTTCAAGATATCTCCTTTCAAATTGATTATTTGGCTCTGTAGATTCTTGATTTGCTCACCTTGAGTTCTCATGATTGTGTCAACATCGGAATTAATGGGTGGGTGTTGTTGGGTGGGTGGTTGATAAGGGTTAGAAGCACGAGGTGGGATTTGGTTGCTTCTATTGTAGTTGTTGGCGGGATTTTGGTTTTGAGGAGAAAAACCGGGTGAAAGGTAATTGTTTGAACGGTAGCTCAGCAGATTTCTATCCCCTTGTTGTCTAGCTTGGTAATTTTCCGGTGAATAAGTACCATAAGCAGCATACACATTTTCCGGATTTCCTTGTGTAGAAGGACAATCGGTGTATGAGTGAGGAACGCCACATGTTTCACAAGGATTAGCAACTGCTTTAACTTGTTGTTGTTGTTGATTTGAAGCGAGAAGCGTAATACTTTTGCTCATTTCAGCCATCATGCGGGTGAGTTCGGTCATCTCAGGGTTTGCTGAGGTAGAGGAAACATTGACTCTCGTGTTGTTTCTAGAAGAAGCAGAGGAATCCCAGTTCTTATGATGAGTAGTCATGTTCTCTATTAACTCTCTACACTCCTCGGGTCTCCTTTTCATCAATGTGCCACCGGCGGCTGCATTAATCGTATCACGATCTCGAAAAGTCAATCCGTTGTAGAAAGTATCGATCAAGGTGACCGGAAGCATGTTGTGGTTTGGACAACGGTCGATCAAGACATTATATCTCTCCCAAGCGTCGAAAAGAGATTCATCAGGGTCTTGCATGAAACCGCTGATCTGATTGCGAAGGCTTGTGACCATGGATGGTGGAAAGTAGCGCGAAAGAAAGCGTTGAGTCATGTCATCCCAAGTGTGAATAGAATTCTTCGGGAGACGATCAAACCATTTCTCGGCATGATGCGATAAAGTATGTGGGAAGAGTTGTAAGCGGAGAACATCCATTGTGGCCCCAGGCAACTTCATGCTTTGGGTGATTGTAATGAACTTGTCGAGGTGTTTGTTGGCATCATCATCAGGCAATCCTCTAAATGGGTTTGTTTGCACTTGCTGAATCATGTGGTGCTTCAACGAAAACTCAGGAGCGTTGATTTGCATCGGCGCAATCGGTCCTCCTCGTCCAAACATTGTTGGTTGACAAAGTTCCTCCATGGTCCGAAGATCGGGCTGTGGAGGAGCATTGTTGTTATTATTATTATTATTGAGGTGCGGTAGTTGATTATTGTTGTTAACACCTGCCATATCTAAATCTTCTTGAGGCTCGGGCTCTTGATAATTAGAAGATCTAGTACGCATACACCTGAAAATGCAAAAGAAAACAAAACCAAACACAAAGACAATATATATACACAATAAAGATAAAATCTTTTTGGATTTTTGAAATTTTTAATTTTTATGGTTTTTATGAATTTTTTAATTTTTATATAATTTTTGAAGTTTTTATGCAAGAAAAATAACGCTCACAAGTGAACGGATCCCAAAAAGCAACGTGTCTCTCACAAAAAACTGTTGATCTTTACGAAAAGAGCCGGCAGCGGCGCCATTTGATACAAGCTTTTGACACCCCGTATAAAAATTAATTAAAGTTCGTTGTGTGGTTCTCTTCGAATTGAAAAACTTTATGTTTAATGTGTGACTCAGTTGAACTTTGGTAAAATAAAGATGTGTCGTTGTAGTGTTGAAAATAAGAGGTGCAAAAACAATTAAAGTAAAAGTGCTCTTAACGTAAATCTAAGTCTAATTAAAGATAAAGTGCAAGTATTTAAAAGCAAGACTTAAAATTAAAGGGCGATAAAGTAAATAACGCAAACTTAAATCTAACTAAGGCAAATAAACTTAAAGTGCGAGTAAAGCTAAAAATAAAAAGGCAGAAAACTAAAAACTAAGAATTCCCTATTCGGAATAAACTCCTATTCGGAATAAGAGATCTATTCGGAATATCTGTCACTATGCGGAAAGTCTCCTATTCGGAATAAACACCCTTATTCGGAATATTAAATATTCCGCATAAACCACACGACCAAACCCTTACTCGGAATAAATATTATTCCGCGTAAGCCACAACTGGATATTCCCTATTCGGAATGTCTGCTGGGGACGAATCCTAGGAAAGAACAGTAACCGTATGCGAAGAACAAGGAGAAGCTAAAACACACGGATCTAAATAAAACTTAACCAAATCAAATACAAAATTAAATCAAACAAATTAATAAACAAATATAAAGCATAAACAATCAATCCAAAACAATCAAACTCACTAAACTTAATCAAAATAATCAAAACCCACTTAAATAAATCAACCAAAATTAAGAACATGAACATAAACAAATCAACACAAAGATTAAGAAAGGAAGAATGAGATTAACAAGATAAAGATAAAGCTTGACAAGAATTAAAAGGGAAAACTTACTTGAATTAAAATGGTAATTAAGTGCAAGACAAGGTAATTAAATGTGCAAGTATTTAAATTGACAAGGTAATTAAAGGTGGAAGGACTAATTGTCACTATTAGCCAACAAAACAAATGATAACAATCCTAATCTATTTATAGGGGAGGATTAGGAAGCTTCCTCCCCTCCTTCATTTCTTATTAATTGCAAGGTTAAGTCCTTCCTTCATTTAATCTTCATTAATTGCGTCATTAGCCCTTTTCTTCTAATCTTTCTTTCAAGTTTGGACTTTAAGGACTTGTGGCTCGGGATATCTTTTGAACTCGTCTTTAATTTCTTCAATAATATAGACTTGAGTTTCTCGGCTTTTGATAAACTTCCGTCTTTTGACTTTTTCTTCGATAATTCTTCAGAATTGGTCTTGGACTTCCGTTCTTTTTCCACTCTTGATTTCTCGACTTCGTCTTTCATCTTTTTCTTCAATAAAAGCCGTGAATGCCCGTGAATTCTCGTGTTTTCTCCACTTTTCACAATTTCGTCCTAAATTACAACAAAAACACAAACCACGCATAATTCCGACATAAAAGACATAAAATACACGTTTTGGTCCGGTTATTATTGTAATTAAGTGGTAGAAAAGATGGGTGTTTACACACCTATCAAGCTAACACGATCTTCGTTAAATTATCGAAAATAAATAACAAGTTTCGTAAATGTTCGAAAAATCTTAATTTAAGCTTTGGTCAAAATTTTCGTGTTGTTATAGCTTATTTTAACGAAGTTGGGATTTCTCATCAAACTTCGGCTGTAAGAACTCCAGAGCAGAATGGAGTTGTGGAACGGAGGAATCGTACGTTAGCTGAAGCTGCTCGGACGATGCTTCTCTCCTCCAGTGCACCGTTATTCCTTTGGGCTGATGCTATAGCAACTGCATGTTATACTCAAAACCGCTCCATTATTCACACCCGCTTCAACAAAACACCTTATGAGATCATTAATGGAAGAAAACCGGATATTTCATTTTTACATGTCTTTCGTGCTTTATGTTATCCGAAGAATGATCGTGAAGATATCGGTAAACTTGAACCTAATGGTGATATTGGTTTTTTCATTGGTTATTCTTCAACTGCTTGTGCTTACAGGGTTTATAATCGAAGGACAAGAAAGGTAATGGAGACTATGAATGTTACTTTTAATGAACTCTCGGGTATGGCCTCTCAACATAGAAGTTCACATCCCGAGCTTCAAGGTCAGACTTCTGGACACGTAAGTTCAGGACTCGCGCTTTAATTTGCACCGTCAGCAATCTCATCGTTACAACCCTCGGAACGTGACCTGGAAGTTTTATTTGGGCCAATCTATGATGAATATATGAAGGGTCCTTCGTCATTTGGTGTTCCTCAAAATGCCCCGGCTACACCTGCTGCGGTAGTTCCAGAATCACCAGCTGCATCTACCCCAACGGCATCCGTTTTTGCACCATCTACGTCAACCTCAACCATATTGACTCCAAACATTCCAACCACGTCTCCGACTGCTGATGCAACTCAACAACATTCTCAGCAAATTCCTACACATGTTCATCTTCAGAATGAAATAGTTGCTGAAAATGCAAACAATGTGATGCTCAACGAACACGAGTTAGTTAATCCATTTGCGGCTTCCACAAGTTCTACCCAGCCTTCAACACCATATGTGGATCCGTCGAGCTCGCATAAAGTTTCTCATACACTTCCACATGAACAAAAATGGACTAAGAATCATCCTTTGGTTCAAGTGATTGGTAATCTCTCAAGACCAGTCTCAACACGAAATCAGCTGCGTACTGACGGTGATATGTGTATCTATGCACTATCAGTCAGCACAATTGAACCAGCAAGTGTTAAAGAAGCAATGACCGATGCATCATGGATTGAGTCTATGCAAGAAGAGATCAATCAATTCATCCGGCTTGATGTATGGGAGTTAGTACCACGACCAGACAATATCGATCCCCTTACTCTGAAATGGTTATTCAAAAACAAGATGGATGAGGAGCAAACGGTCATCAGGAACAAGACTCGGTTAGTTGTGAGAAGTTATAAACGACAGGAGGGAATTGATTTCGTTGAATCCTTCGCCTCGGTTGCTCGAATGGAAGCTATTAGGATTTTCTTGGCATACGCTGCACACAAATCGTTCATTGTGTATCAAATGGACGTGAAGACGGCTTTCTTGAATGGACCGTTAAAAGAAGATGTGTATGTATGTCAACTTGAAGGTTTCATCAACACCGAACATCCAAGCCATGTCTACAAGTTGAAAAAGGCAATTTATGGTTTTAAACAAGCACCGAGGGCATGGTACGACGAATTAGCATCATTTCTTCTACAGAATCACTTCAGCAAAGGAACCATTGATCCAACTTTGTTTATCAAGCACTACGGCAACGACATATTGGTGGCTCAGGTCTATGTAGATGATATTATATTTGGTTCTACTAACCCAAAATATTCCATATTTTTTTCAGACCTTATGAAAAGTCGATTTGAAATGTCCATGATGGGGGAAATGACGTTTTTTCTTGGTCTCCAAGTTCACCAATCCCCCCTTGGAATTTTCATATATCAGGCCAAATATGTGCTTGAAATTCTAAAGAAATTTGGAATGGAATACTGTGGACCCTATTGGTACTCCAATGGACACTAAACACAAGCTTGATTTGGATAAGAAAGGGACATTTGTAGATGCTACAAAATACCGAAGTATGATCGGGTCCCTTATGTACTTAACTTCAAGTAGACCGGGCATTGTGCATGCTACTTGTTTATGTGCTCGGTACCAGGCTAAGCCAACCGAGAAGCACCTCAAGGAGGTTAAAAGGATCTTTCGTTATCTCCGGGGAACCATTCACATGGGTCTCTGGTATACGAAGGATTCTGGTTTTAATCTCACTAGTTTTTCAGATGCCGACCATTCAGGATGTCATGATTCATTCAAGAGCACTTCCGGTGGAGCACAATTCTTAGGTGAGAAGCTAGTGAGCTGGTCATCAAGAAAACAAGACTGTACGGCGTTGTCCACCGCGGAAGCAGAATATGTGTCTCTATCCGTGTGTAGTGCTCAAGTCCTTTGGATGAGAACACAACTCACGGATTATAGCTTTCACTTTAACAAAGTGCATATCCATTGTGACTCACAATCCACCATAGCCATATCCTGCAACCCGGTCCAACACTCCAAGACCAAGCACATTGCTGTCCGATTCCATTTCATAAAGGAGCATGTGGAAAGAGGAATGATCGAACTGTATTTTGTCAAGACGGACTACCAACTAGCCGACATCTTCACCAAAGCTCTTTCTCAAGACAGATTTGAATTCTTGGTTCGTCGACTTGGTATGCGTAGTTTTTCTCCTGATGAACTTGAACGTCTTTCACATTAGCAGTAACCTTGTATATATCTATCAGAAAATCAAAATACAAAAATATAAAACCTATAAAAACAAAATAAAAAATGAGAAAATCTTTCAAAATACCAAAAATATTCTTCTTCGACATGTCTCTCAGCATCGATAATATGGACGTACTTAGAAATGTTGTTCAATAACGACATGGGTACGTACATAAAGTTCGAATGAGAGTTCAAATGTTTTCAAAACATGTCTTTTCTATTTTTCTTCTCATAATGGCTTATAGTCACATGTCAGACTATAAACCGGTCCCTAAATAAAGGAAAGTCTTTGACTTATCCTCAACAACGAGAAATTCATTTTTCTCGGTCATGAGCTTATATCAAAACATTCAAAGTTTTAAGCTCATGAACACAATTTTCTCAGACTTTTGAGCACAATTTTTCAAAGTATTTCAAAACAATGTGCTCATACACTCTCCTATTTAAATAGAATCTCTTTTCGAGGGGGAGTATAATGATTTCATAAACATTTGTTCCAAAGTTTCATGACACATTATTCTCTCCATGTTTTATCACTAGTTTAACAAAAATTTCAATTTCATGCAATTTTTGAGGGGGAGAATAGTGATTAAAATGTGTTTTCTTGGATAAGATCTTTGATATAAGTGCTTTTTCTTCCTAATATGTGCAAAAACCTTTCCTTTTTTGATGTACATATGTAGGGGGGGCGTTTTGGGTGATACAAAAGACCTTCAAGGTGTAAACTCTGATTTCATCAACACCTTGATTGCTTTTTCAACAGGTTTTTCTGGTTACGATATCTATACCCTTCAACAAATTAATTCACGATGGTATTGGTGTCAAAAGTTGGTTAGGTATTCGTCCTATGATCCAACCAGAACCGGAGGGATCTTCCCAGGGACAATCCATTAGAAGTTAGAAGTCCTTAGGAAAGATGGAGTAGTTGAGTGTACGGGAAAATGCCGACTAATGACTTAAGCTAGCACTGGAACAATCACAACAAGGTGCTACTTATGACGTCTTGGTAAGAATTGAAGAGGTTGAAGAATGAAAAAGAAATGTAAGGATAAAGGGTGAAAAGAAATAGCCCTCCATACAACTTAGGCAAAAACCGGGTCAATACATCTACTATCAGAATCACGTTGATGATTTCTGATATTGAAGACAAAGCATCATGGACCAAGTGATGCAATGCACAACCCTTCCCAGCCTACTCAAGCTTCTCTCAAAAGAAGTTTGTTTTATTGTCACGGAGTTCAACTCATTTCTATCAACTTTCTCACTTCGAGATAGTTGATATTGAATAGGTGGCAGTCTGCTGCAGCCTCCGATCACCAAATAAACGTGCACTTATAGAGTCTAGAGCCAACGAGTTTCATTAGAAATCTCATTAGGACACTTATTCCTTATATCAATTGTTGTTCATCATTAGAACACAAGCGATAATTTACAGAGTCCTACGCTCTATCCTTGTGGTATTGCTAAAACATTCAGAGTGATATTCTCTAGTATTCACAGTGATGAATGGAAATCCTTTCAGTGTTAACATCAAACAACACTGCGGTAGGTCATATGTATGATTCAGTTTGAATTAAACATATGCTAACTGGAAAGCAATAGTGGTTTGATTCTTAATTGACTCAAACTCGTTCCAGGTCTCTACGCAATATCTTTATGATCTTGCCAGAACATTCAGAGTAATACTTTTCAGTATTTACAATGACGAATGGAAATCCTTCCAGTGTCATTATCAAACAGCACTGCGGTAGGTAACTTGAGCGATTCTATATGAATCAAACTTGTGCCAACTATAAAGCAACGATGGTTTGATTCTTAATTGATTCAAACTTGTTCCAGGAAATTGAATTGACGACTTAATCAGCAGAATGGAACTGTATGATTCACTCCTTACTATGAGTTATCTTTCGATAAATTCAAGTATTGAGAACGGCTACCATAGCCGGAAATCCTGTCAAGGAAGTTCTTTGAACTTACCTAATCACAGGTATAGTATTCTTACTGTATAACGGGAAACCGGAGGAATGCAAACGGTGGCATAACTTTAAGAAGTCGTAATTCAAGACCACATGCTCATATAAATGAAGAAAGCTCAAGAACATCTAAAGACAAAGACTTCCGCTACTCTGATGATCAAGGGATATTGTTAACAAGCTTTCAAGTCAACACAAAACATGAGTATGTGGAGAAAGACACAACAACACAAGCTGGCAAAGTTACAAGATCAAGTTAAGGCAAAGATCAAAGATCCAAGATCACAAGTCATGAAAGGAACTATGAAGAAAATCTCAAGACATCGTGCTTCAAAGTCTGCAACAACAAAGAAGTGAAGTCACATATTACATGACCACCCCTTAGGGGGAGATTGTTAGAAGTAATTAAAGTGATGGTCATATAATATATCGTGGCGAAGCTCGTGAAAAATGTTATTTAATGATGTCGAGAGTTTTTAGTTATTATTGTTTATGTAACGGGATTTAGTCCCGAACACTCAAATAAGGAAGGCCTCCTAAACAATTCTTAATTAGTATAAAAGGCCCCCTAAGCCTCATTTGAGTGCGTGCTTTCCATTTTGATTAGTTTTTGAGAGAGAAAGGTGTGTTTGTTTCTCTCACTAGGAAAACACCAACTTTGTATTTCTTTTCTTCATCTTAATCTAATCCTTCTTTTTTACTTTAATCATCATCATGTTATTTGTGTTTGATTAATCGTGTGAATTAGTCCTACATTTCATGCGTTTTTTTGTATGTTGTAAACAAAGGTAATTTTCTTAAGAAAAATAATATGGACTAAATCATATTTTTAAATTAAGATTTGTTTTGAGATCTAAATTACATAGAATTGCGTTGAGTGGTGGTTTGCAATAATAATTTAACGGCCTACTCAATTTGACAAACTATAAAGTGGGTATAACGCGTAGCTGGTCATGTACCTGACTAAGGAAGGAGGTTAGGCCATTGTCGCTAACCAAGTTCTTGGCTTGCCTGTGCGTCAAATTGGAATTACTTACGATTATTATTTGCATCCTACCTTAAGGTTGATTTAGCGCAAATTCACGTCCGAAACACAATGAATAAGGTTATTTCTTTGTGCTTTAGCCGAGTTCTAGAAAAAGTACGTTGTGAATTTTTGTTGCGGGTAAATCTTTAATTGGTTTAACCAATACCTCAACTATAATTTATGTAGAAATTTAGCCTCGCCGAAAAAGTTTACTAAAGTTTTATTAAACCTATGTTATGGCGATGTATGCATGCTTCTTCATACATTGATTTTGACATCAAATTTATACCCTAAATTTAAGTCGAATGCCATCTAATTGACGAACACTTGAAGTTACAATGTCGTCATGTGAGATCTTGGACGATGTTGTAATGGAAAGAAAATTGTCATGACTGAATGAGATTGCACATGAATGGTTTTACGTTCTTTATATTAGTCGACTTAATTAAGTTACTTAGTGAGATCTAGAAACATAAAGCATTAAGAGGGGATGAAATATGTTTATAATGCAAAATGTTTTTTGGCAATGTATGTACCTAAAGAATCTAGAAATTGCAAATTGTTTTATCAATCATTGTTTGACAAGTTACCATCTTGAATACTTTTATTGCTAGCAGATCAACTGATGTGATGAAATGATACCAATTTGGATTCTAGTTTTTCAAGGAAATACTATGGTTATATGAATAATACTTGGGTAGTTTTATTTTCTTGAATATATATTATCGAAAATGCTAAAATTAAATTTTGTAGATTCTTTTACAATGTATTAATGCAACGTTACACCATAAACGTGGTTTATTCATTTATTTATTAATCTACAACCTTAAGGTTTGAGGATATAGTCAATTTACAATAAAATATGAACCTAAACTCTTTTCCAAGAGTGAAGAGGAGTAATAAGGATTTTAAAAATATCTAATTCTAAATACATAACTCACAACAAATTTAATAGTTAAGAAAAGTGCATATTTTGAGTTATTAAATTTTGAGAATGGTTACCGCTAATTGGCTAAAGGCAAACTAGCATATTTTATCTAGTAGTTGTGCTTTGACCATTTATATGCACTACATACCATTGTGGGGTTGGTAGACCTATTAACGAAGAAATTGCATGCCAAACCTTTCAAGTTAAAAAGCAATTGATGGATAAGTCATCATTTACGAAGTAGAGTAGACTCTTAACACTACAAGTAATTGTTATGAATGTGTTTTTTCAAAGGTATAAGAAAGTAAACAACATACTAATATGTTTCACCGATTATGAAACATTTACAATGTCGTATTACTGAATTTGAGATTATTAAAACATTCTCTAGTTCATTGGGAGTTACAAGCTTTTTCGTCTTGGTAATAACCTAAATTATCTCTAGAATGTCCTAAGATAATTACTTTTAAAATTTCGAGACTAATATCTTCAAGGATAATTATGTACTGATTTTTGTTGATAGAGGTCCTACATCTACTTGTAAAGTTAATATATATGACACAATCATATTTTTTATAGACGAACGTTAGACGTGATGTTTATCTAATATATGAGGTTGTTATGTGCACAAGTGGGAAAATGAATATTGTTTGGAAGAAGCAACTGATAAAGATATGAGTCTCTTGACTTCAAGATAAGAGACTAACGATCTAATTAAAAATTAGATGAAATTTAGAACATGTGTCAATATGATTAAAAGATTACTTAACCGTATATCATTCAAGTTAAGAAACACTTGTTGTTTTGAATTAGATATGTGAGAGCTTGGACTAAATTTTAAACACAAGGGTAAATTATCCACATGTCGTGAGATCAAGCGTGGATTATTTTGTAGTTTCTTAAGATGGATAATTCCTGAAATGACATAAGATACATAGAGTAATCTTATACTACTAAAGTAATAAATATTTATGTATTCTTGGAATTACATAAATAGACATAGTAGTGAATTAACTTGAAAAGACTAACGAAACCTAGTGGTGTTCATGATTACTTTAGGTATACCTGTATGATTTTTTATAAAGTCACAAGCATAAAGTCTTGAAAGACGTATAATGTAAAGTAAGGCGTTAATGTATTATCTGTTTTCGCTAAGACATATACATGGAGTCATTTTCAAAATGACTTAAAACGTATAATGAAACTATAACCTTTTATGTCTTAAATACATAAAATGAAGTGACTTTGTGTTAGAAGTAGTTGAGTTATAAAGCATTCAAAATGGTTAGGAAAATCTATTATACCATTAAGATGATTTAGTTGGTATATAGGTAATCCGAAAGATATATATTTATCTTAAATGTTGTTAGATTGACTTACAATATTAACTCTAATGAAATACAACATAATTATGGTTTGTTCATTAGGAGAATCGAACTCTCAATATGATGATTGATTCAAGATAACTATATCTTTTTTTTCTTCCAAAAAGATATCAAGGTTAAAAAGTTGAGTATGACTTGGACTAAGAAGATTAATAAGATACCATTATATATGGAATGTGATGAATCACGTTATGTCTTAAAAATGAAGTTCAAAATTTTTTAAACTACTTATGAAGTGGGTTGTTAGCAAACAAAGATTTAGGAACTAGCATTATGTTTTGTAATGTCCCAATAGATAACGTTGGAGTGTGTTGGAAATACGTTTTTACGTATCTAGGAAGTATCGGTCACTCCAACGATATATACGTAGTATGGGCTCGTGATCTAGTTATGTAACAATATAACCCATCAAGCTCGCATGTAGGGTGGGCTATATATACCCCCTCCTTGCATGTTAGGAGGGGTTGGTTCTCATTTCACATTCAATAAACATTCCTTTCTCTCCATCCTCTCCTTTCTCTCTCTACATTCTCTCACTAGTTCTTCATCTCTTCCTTCCTCTTTAGATCATTATAGCACATAGACAATCCAAGGATTACGTGGACCTACAATTGGTATCAGAGCCATGGGATGATTGGGTTGTTGGTTGTGTTTTTCTTTCTTCATTTTATACATTTGCCTTCTCTCTCTAGAAACACCTACAACCCTCTCTTTATCTCTCTACAATGGCTTCCATCTATTACCATCCTACTAGACCACCAGATCCTAGTAAAAAGCAAACCCACAATGGTTTGTTCTTGTGTTTGTTCATCATTGATTTTGGTGGGTTTTGATTTAATCAAGCTCAAATCTTGAATTTTTTTGTGATTTTGTGGTTTAAGTTTGTAAACAAAACAACTACATAGTTGTGGTAGTGATTTCGTTTATTGTTTTGGTAAAAGTCACAAAACATTTTGGTTTGTGTGGTGTTTTTGGGATACGGTGTAAGATAAATTTATTTTCATTGATACAGATTGTTTTGTTAAGATTAATTTTTTGGCAGTATTATACTATCAGAAAAGGGTTTTGATATTCCTATAGATATTGCGAAGTATGCCTTTCAATATTCCTAGGGTTTCATATTGCGATTTATATTGCGTTGGATATTGCGAAGGTCATTTTTTTTGTCTTATTGCGAAGTCCCATTTCTTTTTTTTTGACATTTTGCAAAGTATACAGTCAACATTGCGAAGTATACAGTCTATTTTTCTCTGTCATATTGCGAAGTCCCAATTTTTTGTCATATTGCGATTCAATATTCCTAGGGTTTGTTTTCATATCACGAAGTCACTTTTTTGTCTTATTGCGAAGTTACATTTTCAAACATTGCGACAATTGGTGTCTTAAATATTCCGAAGATAACCTTGACTTGGTGATCATTGCGAAGGTGATTATTTATGTTTTGGTTTGGTGATCATTGCGAAGGTGATCATTGTGAAGCTTTTCCCAACACCTAAACCTGACTACACTCGACACCAAACTCGACTCCAAACAACACAGACTCGAAAGGCACAATACAAATATTGTGAAGACTCGACACCAGACTCCAAAGACGCGAATCTGACTCGAACACCAGACTTGAACGGCTCAAGGACTGACTCACAACCAACCACTCTCGTCTCTCCTAACTGAAAAACGTGAACAACAACCCAACCTTACGAGATAGTATTAACCTCAATCGACTCCCACTCACAACTCACACTCGAATCTAGCCCCAACTGCACCCACAGAAGCAAACCACTCAAACACAAACACAAACCCAACGATACCTATCTCTTCTACTAATCAGAAAATCAAGACTCAAAACCATAACAAATCAAATCTTAGATTCATTTTTTCGTGCTTGGACATGAATGCCGAGATCTTTTAAAGATCTATAACACGAAAGTAACCTCATCATAGATTTGTGAGTATGAACTCATTTGATTTACGAAATAAAGATTAACTAATAACAAATATGTTATAGTTTTCTTGTCTTCATTTCGATTTACAATATCTAAAGACATACATAAACAGTCGAATATCACATCAAAACATACCCGAGACCAAACTCAGATTCATAGAAATGTTTTTCAAATCATATTCGACTAAGTGCAAACCTACCTGAGATCTTGTACGATCTTGTAGCCGCCGATTCTCTTGTTTGATAAGGTTAATCGATCTCGAATTAATGGATTTAAAGTGTTTGTGGTTTTCGGTTCTATTTATTGTGGAAACCTTGGTTTCACGGATCTTTAAGCTACTAGGAATGATCATTGTTCATATGATTAACATAATCAAAGCGGAATTAGAACAACAACCATTAACAAGGTGTTTAGGCACAAAGAACATGAAGTAAAACAATTGGATTGCTAATTATATTAATAATCAACAATCACTAGACGTGTATACATTGAATCCCACGTCTAGGCGACACACGCTTTAGGTTTACATTGTGAATGAACTTATGAATAAAACCTAAGACCCTTGGTTCCTTTTATAGTGTAAGGATTAGGGTTTTACAATAGATAAGAATGAATAAACATGTAAATCTTCCATTTAAATAACTATATACAGAATATATCCTGCATATATATCCAAATAGAAGCTTCCAAAGGCTTCTTGTCTACGTTTCTATCAATGCTTAGTTTGTACATGACAATGCTTAGATTGTACATGACAACACTTGAGCCATCAACCTCCGATTTTCTCTTGTCAACGCTTGGATTGCTCTTGACAACGCTTAGACAAATGTCTTCATGTTTTCTTTGTTTTTGAGTTTCTGCCACATCAACTTTTTGACCCAACAATCTTCCCATAGTTGATGTCGGCAAAACTCTTTGTGTATATCTTGTAAGTTGTACATGATCTTCAAATTGCTTCCCCTAAAGTGCATGTATGTCTTCCCCTTTTTGTCACATCAACAGGGAAGTAAATAATGTGATTCTCCAAATGTAGGCTCTGTGTAATGATCCTGAAGAAAAATAAATAAAGTAATCTTGATGTAGAAGTAGAATAACCCAACCTTGTGTTCCATGTCTTGTACTATCCATGTGATGAAGAACTTATACCAGATTGAAAAATATAAGTAGACCTCGATCCCTTGTCAATATTCTCATCCTATATGAGACACTGAGCACGATAATGTAACTCCTTCAAGTGTTATGACAAGTCTTCGTCACCACCCATTTAAAGCACGAACAAGTTACCTTTAAAGAATAATGTTGACTAGGCACCATCTTTAAAGATATGATAGAACACAAACTCACGAAAATCTTCTTCGAACATCAAACTTACCATAATAATTCTTCCCCTTAAGCTAACACCTCTTCATGATGATTCTTTATCTTCATATCATATGTAAAAGCAATTAGGCGGATAACTCTTTTACAAGGCTACCCCGATTACATAATCAAATCCAATAAATTACCTCACAAATTGTTGCTAACTCGCATTAAAATCATTAATCCCTTTTAAAAATATCCGAGCCATAAATATCAACTTGATATTCTATATGAAAACGGAGATTCCATGTACCTTTGCGTGTAAATTCCTCCTTTTTGTGTGCTAAAAACGTACCAATTTTCTCAAACAGCAGCTATCCTTTTGTTATCCGAGAACCTTCTTTGTCCAACATCCTTTCTATGTGTACTGTCACATATCGGACAACACCTATCAGCGTTTGAACAAGCCTTTTCTCGGACAACTCATGTCAGCGTTTTTCCAACAACGCTTAACTTATTACCTGTCAACGTCACCTTTTTGTCAGCGCCATAAAACATGAATATCAACGTCACTTTGTCTTTACACTAATATTCCCAAAATAAATAGCATCCATAATAGGAATATTAATGTCACTTTGCTTCATCCAATCATAATTCAATCACCGTGTGAACACAAATCTTGATCTCAAGTCACTTCTTGACAATCACAATACATATTTTTTTTTCTTTACTGCGTTCACACGATTCAAATTAGCAATTGACATAAATACTATAAAGTATCCATGAGTAATCCATCGGGCCACACAAGTTGTCTTCACGTTTGCCTTTAACTTTTGTACCCATGTGATCTTAATTATTTGCAAACAACTCACGTCTTTATCATTCTGTCCAAAAAGCTGTTTTGTTTCTTTGTGATCCCACGTGATCAGTATGTGAAAACATAGCCTCTTTATCTCTTGGAATGACCATACAGACTCTTTCTCTTCACATCGAATATAACAACAATACTGGGTCCATACGATTACAATCTTTCCCTTGGACCAGTAGTTTAATGGGACCACAACTTGTGTTCTTTTTAACACTATACCTATGTGAATAGGTCAAATAAACGGGACCATGAAACAGCGAACACCAAACAACTGTTTGACAACCTTCTGCTCACAACCTTTAACCATGTCATAGAACACAATACTTAGAAACCTGCATGACCTTCGATCCAAGGCCTGCTGCAAAATAATATTGCTTTCCTTTCTTTAGGTTACCATGTCTGTATAAGTAGATCTAGGGTTCTGTGAGAAAAACCCTAAAACGAGAATTCTGTATTAAACATCCATTATTACCAATCACATTAGGGTTCATCGTTAGTTTAAGAACCAACTCACCAAGGCTAATGCGATTATCACCAGCAGCAACGAACAATGATTCTAGGATTTTTAAACAAAACCCTAAAAATAAACATCACCACTGCAGCCAACTTCATCTTCCAATAACTTCATCTTGAGAGCTCAAATGGAAGATCCCTTCGGTGAGATCCTAGACACAAGTGCCAAGAATATACAGTCCAAAATCAAGAAGATCCAACGGTTAATGAAGGAGAAAACGTGTTTTGAACATGGCTGTTTACAGAAACTGCATTCACTCACTGCTGACTTTGACGCTTAATAACTTTTTCCTGGGATTAAAACTAGACAATCCCTCCGGTGGATGTCTAGATATATGTGTATAGAATACACACAAGAAATTTCGTGACGATCCAACGGTTCAATCAAAAGTTATGACCTTCTGAATACTGTTGCGCACACAAAAAAGTCCAGAAAAACCCTAGACGGATTTTTCTTCTTTTCACCATACACGAACACCTTGTTGGTCCTAGCATCATGAGCCACGAGGCTCTGATACCAATTGTGGAAACCTTGGTTTCACGGATCTTTAAGCTACTAGGAATGATCATTGTTCATATGATTAACATAATCAAAGCGGAATTAGAACAACAACCATTAACAAGGTGTTTAGGCACAAAGAACATGAATTAAAACAATTGGATTGCTAATTATATTAATAATCAACAATCACTAGACGTGTATACATTGAATCCCACGTCTAGCCGACACACGCTTTAGGTTTACATTGTGAATGAACTTATGAATAAAACCTAAGACCCTTGGTTCCTTTTATAGTGTAAGGATTAGGGTTTTACAAGAGATAAGAATGAATAAACATGTAAATCTTCTATTTAAATAACTATATACAGAATATATCCTACATATATATCCAAATAGAAGCTTCCAAAGGCTTCTTGTCTACGTTTCTATCAATGCTTAATTTGTACATGACAATGCTTAGATTGTACATGACAACACTTGAGCCATCAACCTCCGATTTGCTCTTGTCAACGCTTGGATTGCTCTTGACAACGATTAGACAAATGTCTTCATGTTTTCTTCGTTTTTAAGTTTCTGCCACATCAACTTTTTGACCCAACATTTATCTCCATTGATAAAGGAGTCAAAGGTTTCGTTATGGTAAAAACGCTGGTGTGATTCGGTTTATATTTGACTGGGATTTGAGATGGATTTGGGTTTGTTGACTGCTGTGTAGATAGGAGAAAGAAAAAACAGGCGGAGGTTACTAAGTGGATTTTTTTGTTTGAGAAAGAGATCAAATAGGAAAGATTGTTAAAGTTTTTTGGTGGTTGAGTTTTGAGAGAAAAATGGGGCGGAGGTTTCTATGAGTATGATGAGTAGATAGTTTTTTGGGGGAGTATAGAAAGTGATGAGTTATTGAGTTTTTTTAAAGAAAAAATAGGCGAAGGTTACAAAGTATATAAGCGGGATACAAGAGGCCACGTCTTTTCTTTCTGTTACTTACAGGCACGTGTTTTTGGCACAGTTTTGATTTGGCCACGTATTATTTGTGGTCAAGGCCACGGTACATTTGGTTGTATTTCATATTTTTGGTGCGACACGTTGAGTTTTTCTTTTTTATCCTTTATTTGGTATCTTTATGACTCGTGTCTCACTATTTGGTCATTTGGGCTAGTCAAATGTTATTGGGCCACGTGGTAGAAAGAACCTACACATTCATCGACTGGAGTTTTGGATTCGTTTGATTTTGAAATTTTAGTAAACTTGCCGAATGAAGATAAATGATTACTTTGTTTGGATTTAAAGTGTGTTTAGGGTTTGTCGACTGTGTTGGTTTTTATATTTGCAATTGAAGTCAACTGGGTCTGGAATTGGTGTTGGGCCACTTATTCACAACAATTTTGGATCAACTCTTAACTTGGCCTAGGTGTTTCACATTGGAAGTGTGATTCGTTTGATGCATATGTTTAGAATTGGACGAGTTAAAGTTGGTATATGTTGGTATATATTCGTAAATCATAGCCTAACTTGATATATCCGACTCTTGGTCTCATAGGGAAATATTAATTGATTTTTGGTTAATTTTTATTCGGGCTTCGAAACAGACAAAGTTACGGGACAAAGTAACGAGACATGGTGACGAGAAAGAGTTACATCTTACCAAAAACGAATTAGAGCTTTTTACGGATTTTTCGTTGGCTTGTAAAATACCGTGAATTCAAATTTTCGGTTTCTTCACGAATTGTAAAATCCCGAAAACAACCACAACCACAATTATCTTTCATCGAACCTCAATGGAATCATTGAATTCGACATTTCAAGAGGGAGAACTGCAACACATGCAACTCAAAGAGATCAAATTACGTCAAAAAACATTGGAAATCTTTCACGAGCTCAAGACACATCTTGCAATTCTTTATCCGAACAACATGACTAAACTTCCAACCTCAGTTCAAATGTTCTTTGGCAAAGTGGATAATTTCAAAGATAAGATTTTCAATAATTTGGATGAGTTACAGTTGCAATTTGAAAGGGAGAATCTTCATGAGGTTAAAGCGAAGATATGTCTAGAAATCCTTCGCACACAGTTTAATGAATTATTTGCCTCAACAATGGTACCTCCTTTTGATTATTCGGATCCAATGCTTCACCAGCTTTTCAACTTGCATACGGGTTTCTAGACTGAAACCTTTAGAAGTGGTTTAAGCAATCACATCAATATACTTGAGAAGTGTATTGAGGTCAGGTTAGTTAATTACAATGAGATACAATTGAAAAAGGTCAGATTCAAACAATCAAGGAGTCTTCTAAACCATTGCATGCAAAAATACCTCATGAACATGAGAGAGAAACACGCTTCAAGCTGCCGTCAAAATATGATCAGATCTTCCCGGTGTAAGAAATGGGTGCCAATTTGGTCGTCACGGTAAACAAGAGTATGGAATCGGGAGGAAGGCATGATACAAGCAGCATGTCAGGGAATGATATAGACATCTCTTATGATGACACCATACCCGTATACGACGAAGAGCCTACAAATACGGTACAACGGAATGTGGTATATGATGTCTATGCCGATGAACTACCGCATGTTGAGCATTCCGAACCTAATTATGACAAACATGGGATGGAAAAGGGTGATAGACTTACCACTTCAGATTCACCCGATGTGAGTCATAATGGGGGAGAGATTGTTCAGAATGCTATAGTACATCATGATAATTTATGACTGCTTCATTAACTGATTCCGATTCCAAGATTAAAGAGCTTGAAACGATCATAGCTCAGCAATCAAAAGATCTTGAGCATGCCAAACTAGAATTTTCTAAGAGAACTGACAAGTTTGAAGCATATTTTGCAAAACTTGAAAAATCAAACATTGTTCTTGAACGAAAATTGGATCAAAAAGTTCTAGATTCTAAAGCTGAAAAGGATGATCTTTGGAAACAAATTAAGTTGCTAGAATCTAAATTAACATCCCAAGATAAATTGCTCAAAGAGAATGAGAATTTAAAGGCTCAAGTTCAGGAAAAGGTTTTTGCAATATCGGCTCTGAAAAACGAGTTGAGGAAAACTAAAGGAACTAGTGTGGAAACTAAGCTTGAAAAAACATAAATCTTGGAGAAACCGCCTCAAAATCAGTCTATTAGACGACCAACTGCATTTAGATCCGAGCGACCAAAATCCTCGAGACTGCGGTTTGCCTCCCAAGTTGATATGGTTCATCTTTCTAGACCAGTCACTCCAACAACTAGGGCCAATGTGAGTAAAACAGCTTTTGTAAGGCGTAATCACATGATTGCCTCTAGTCTCCATAGACATAGTCCAAATATCACGTCTTGAACTAGTTCAAATGACGTTCACCACAAATTTGGTCTAAGGGAAGCTATTCAAAAGACACAAGTAAGAGATAGGAATTTCAAATCTAATCAGATGCCTTCTAGATTACCCAACACTGCTAACCATAGCATGTCATATACCAGGAGCATCAATCAATCATCTAGGAATTCTAGATCTTACTTGGACATTAAATATTCTACTTTTAAAACATGTAGGAAATTTGTCTTTAAGGCAAATCATGACTTTTGTGTCAAGAAATTCCTTCATGAGGTGAACTCCCATGCTAGAATTAAATCCCAATGGCTAGCTAAAATCAAACCCATTGGTAAAGTTTGGCGCCCCACTGGTATAACTTTCACGCTTGTAGGAAACGAGTGCCCTGTAACTAGGATAGTCTCTGATCCTACTAAGACTACTAGGGAGGAAATTTAAAAGGATGATACATCACTTAAGCCTGAACTTAAGGTATTCTATAAAAGGAAACGTTTGACAGCTAGGACAAGTGAATCATCTCCTCAGGTCACCTCTGGCACAAGAAAATAAAACTGTGAAACCCCGCATGGTTCTAAGATAGATATCGATAACCCATATAAAAGCATACAAACTACAAATGAAAATGCAGGTACCAAAGTCAAGTATCAACAAAAACAAACCGGTCCGATCGTTGTATACTGTTCAACTAAGGACACTCTCAGAGTTTGGTTACTAAAGAAGCAGATATCAGAGAAACAAGTGTCTCAGGGGATTTGCAGTTAAGCTTACAATGTATATGGCTCATTGTTAAATATTAGACGATGACCCGATCATCAAATAAATGAAAGTTTATCGTCGATGATAAACTTATCCTCACAAACGAGAAATTAAATTTTCTCGGACATGAGCTTACATTAAAACTATTCAAAGGTTTTAAGCTCGTGTATATGGCTTACAGTTGGATCACAGATTGTAACCCGTGCATAAAAGAAAGGAAAGTTTATCGCTGATGAAAAACTTATCCTCACAACGAGAAATTAATTTTTCTCGGGCATGAGCTTATATTAAAAACATTCGAAGTTTTTAAGCTCATGCACAAAGGTTTTCAGTCACATGACAGATAGTAACCCGAGCTTCAAAGAAAGGAAAGTTTATCGCCGATGATAAACTTATCCTCATTAACGAGAAATTAAATTTTCTCGGACACGAGCTTACATTAAACTATTCAAAGGTTTTTAAGCTCGTGTAGATGGCGTATAATTATATTTCAGATTATGACCCGGACTTTAAATATAGGAAAGTTTATCGTCGATGATAAACTTATCCTCACAACAAAAAAATAATTTTTTTCTCGGGCATGAGATGATATTAAAAACATTCGAAGTTTTTAAGCTCATGCACAATGACTTACAGTTAAATATCAGACTGTAACTTGGACTTCAATTTCAAGAAAGCTTATCTTTAATGATAACTTATCCTCGCAACGGGAAATTAATTTTTCTCGGTCATGAGCTTGTATTAAAACATTCCAAGTTTTAAGGTCAGAAGGAAAGTGTATCTTCTAAATAAGAGAACTTTTCCTCGTAACGGGAAATTCATCTTTCTCGGTCATGAGCTTTACGTTAAAACATTCAAAAGTTTTTCAAGCTCATAAAAACGACTTCTAAGTAAATGTCAGCTTAGAACTCGTTCTTCGGTTAATAGGAAAGTTTATCGCCGATGACAACTTATCCTTAACAACGGGAAGTTTACAACTTCTCGGACTTGAGCTCGTGTCGTAAGATATTCAAAATCTTAAGCTCAAGTAATTGGTTTTTAAAAAAGGGGCATGTCTTCTGAAATCGATAATATTTACATCCTAGAAATGTCGTTTAATAATGACACGGGCTTGTAAATAAAGTTCGAGCAGAAGTTTAAAAGATTTAAAACATGCTCCATATGGTTTGCTATTATTTCAGATAGTAACCCGCTTTTCATATTAAAGTCAAGCATTTCCACGGAAAGCTTTGACTCAACAATGGGAACTAATTTTTTCGGGAATGGTTTCTTTTTTAACCATGTAAGGGATTGTGTTTTCGTAATAACACAATCTAACACGAATATATGTACGCATCAGTGCATTAATTTGTTAAAACAAGAGAAATCTTGTTTTATGAAGTTATCATCTCCACAATCCGCAGTAACTTACAATTGATATCTACATACTCGACGATACGACTACTCAAACGGCGACTACAACTCTTTCAATAGAACACGGGTCAACAATTAAGGGGAGAAATTGTCCAGCATTCAAAATCTTTGATGTCAAAAGTGCCAAGTTCACAAATTGGTGTCAAGACAACGATATCAATCGTACACATAGTGTCAAGAGATAACTTCAGACGTGACGAGGCGACCAACATTCGTGAACAAGAACCATGTGATTCTATCATATGATGTTCTCCATCATTCAGGTCCAACTTCGTAAATTGCTAATCTTATGAATACATTATCATATATAATCTTTGCACGTAATAAATGCCTTACACCTGTGTTTAAAAGGTATTTAATTTACGTATCAAGTACAACCTTGTAACACACCAAAACCAGGTCTTAAGCTTTCAATTTATGATAATGCCATTGAATGAGTTTGACTACGACTTTTATAAGGTTGAAGATCTTACGTAATTGGCTAGTCAACCCGATAGTCAAACTAATGGTTAAGATATGTGTAATGTGGTAATAGAAAATATGGTGTGTCACAACTATTAAAGGAGTGACTTGAGGGACCATTTTTGCCAAAGATCAAATGTGTCTAGCTTCACTTGGAAGATATTCCTTAAGCTTCTACACATTTGTGTATTATCCCAGGTGGTTTTGTATGTGTCGGCTTAAGAAGATAAAAATGGAGGGAAAGAAGAACAAGATGATCATGTGATGGGTTTATGTGTAGTAAATCAGGGGTTAATCATTAGAGATTATTCTACAAGTAAGTAATTATATTTGTTGAGTTTAATTGATGAATTAATAAATTAGGGTTCATGAACCCAATTTGGGGAAATTGGGTAAAAGTGGTTCAAAGTTAATTAATGGGTTATAAAATTATGAGTTAACTTATATTATAAAAAATTAGTGATGGTGGGGGTTTTCATTATATGATCAAGATATGATCATATGATGATTAAAAAGGATGAAGGGTTTGTTGTTTGTTATAGTATTGCTTTATGTGATATTGGTTAATTGTGATGATTATGCTTAGGAGTTATGTAACCAAGGATGATGATGATGATTATTAGGTTGATGATAGCTAGAAGCTTATTGGTGACTTGGTTATGGAGCCAAGGTAAGTAAAATGATGGCAACATGTTTTATATTAATCCTTCATGTATGTTAATTGTTGTTTATGTTTTGTTATAGCCTAGATGGTTACAGTAATTGATAAGCTAGAGTTGTGCTAGATGTTATGTGCTATGTGATGAATATGTTTATGTGATGCTTGTTGTTATAGAATTGATGTGGATGTATGTGTCATAGAAGGTTAGTTATTGTTGAAGCTTACATGTGGTGAAATATAATAACATGTTATGCTAGTTTTACTTACTAAGCGTGTAACGCTTACATGTTATAGATGCTAACATATGTAGGTAGATTGTGGCGATGGCGATGATTGGAATATGTTATAAATGAAGTATATGCTAGATGGAAATGTGCATAAGAGCTTAGTACTAGATACCGAGCTTAGAGTAAAGTTGAACCCCAAGTGTCGTAAAGGGTGTTTTGGTAATGTTTACATGTGTCAAATACTTTGTGTATGTCGATGTTAAAGTGGGTCAAGGTCACTTGTTATAGTTGTATGTTAAAGAGTATGTAAATGGGTCAAAAAGGAGTGTTTGGTAAACATGTAAAATATATGTGTTAACGGGTCATTTATATTATGTATGTTATTGAAAATGATGTAATATGTTATGATAATGATATATGGAAAGCCTCTGTTGTCTTGAGTTATAGAAGTCATTTTACAAAAAAAAATGGTTCAAAAGTGCACAAGAGGCGTTTTCCAGAAAATAGTGCTTTGGAGGGTATTTTAGTGCACTTGAGGGTTTTTCCTAGAAAATAGTGTACTTGAGGGGTCATTTAGCGCACATTGAGGGCTTTTCCTAGAAAATAGTGCACTTGAGGGGTCCTTTAGTGCACTAGAAGGATTTTGCAAGAAATAGTGCACTTGAGGGGTCCTTTAGTGCACTAGAAGGATTTTGTAGAAAATGGTGTACAAATGGGTTTGCCAGATTTTAATCATGTTGTTTATTATGTATTTAATAAACCGTAAAGAGGTAGAAGTTGTGTCATATATCGTTAGAAAGATATTCGAGTCTAGTTTTATCTAAAAATACCTTCAAGGTCTAAATGCTTATTGCTTATGTTCAGTTTATGAAAGAATTACAGAAGGTCAATATTGATCATGGTTTTGCTAAAGATTTTTATTTTGGTCAAATTTTAGAGTCGGGAAATGGGTGTTTCAACTTGGTATCAGAGCTTCGGTCTAAGTGAATTAGGTTGCCACTATAGGTTGCCCAAACTTAGGCCATTCATAGATGCATGAACCGTAAGTGGAATGTAGTTGCCTTAGTTGTAAGGTAGTGAAATGCTTACAAGTAAGAGATAATGGTGCTTAGGCATAAAATGCTATGTGATAGCAAGGAATGGTATGCGAATTGTATGTTTTCACACTTGAAAATAGTGTTGGATGTGCTTGTCAAATTGTGTAAATCCCAATGTATTAGAAAACTAATTAAATATCAAAGCAAAAGACAAGGTTTATGTTATAGTATGGAAGAATGTAAAGCATGAATGGTAAATTGTGTAATATGAAGTGTACATGTTGAATTAAATGGGCAAATTTTATGTAATTACTATCTACCGATATATAGTCTCATTAGTATTTGGGGTTTTGTGATTGACCCTTATTATCGTATTAGAGACGGTTTGATAACGAGTTAAAGTATTGAAGTAAAAGTACGTATATGTAAAAGAAATAAGGTAAGTTGCAGCAAGACGTGATGGAAGTAATATATATATAATAAAATTTAACATATTACTTGTTATGTGTCGGATAATATAATGTATGAAAGATTAAATCGTAATGAATTGATATAGTTATTGATTAATTAAATTATGAAAGTATGTAAAAGATGGATTGGTTAGTATTGCTTAAATGAAAATACCTAAAATGTAAAGAGGTTACAATACTTAAAGGTGATGAAATCATGTTACATAGAAAACATGATAATTAATCATAATGATTAAAGCGATGAATAAAGGTCATATGTGTAAAATGATCGCGCTAAAAATCCTAAGAAATGTATAATACGCTAGAATGAAATGGTAAAACATGATTTAAATCATGTTAATATAATGAAATGAGTAGTATGAGATTAAAGAGTTTGTTATAGAATAAACCTTTGTGTGGTTTAGCTATGTAAAAGAGTTGGATAAAACAAAATGATATAAAGTCATAGAAAAGAAATAGATGGTCAAATTGGGGTAGATGGGAAGATGATAAATGCATTAGAGAGATGCATATGCAAATCTGTTATAGCTAAAATCGACAAGCATCGTATAAATCTTGTCTAAAATATTTAGAAATGAGAATGAGAAAGATATTGCCCAAGGCAACAAGAAATGATATTAGAAGAGTACTTGATTATAAATACATAAATGATGAGATGTATATGAATGAAAAATTTGTTAATGTGTTAATTGCTTGGATTCAATGTTATAGTGATGGTTACAGTGATAATGATTTTAGTATCCTCCGAAGGAAATGTGTCATAGGGCAAATCCTTTAAAGGAATGGCCAATCGATGTTATAGTGGTGAATTCCTGCGGGAAAAAGGCCAGTGGTGCAAAATTCTTTTTGGAAAATGTCATAGTAAAGATGGATCCAAGTTTAAAAGATGAAAAGTAAAGATGAACATCGGTCAATGGAAGATGGAAAGGTAATGATTTAATGGTTGATAAATGTAAAAGCATTAAAAAAGGCTTAAGGGATTAAAAGTTAAAGTGGGTGATAGAAGTGGTAGTGTTATGTCGGAAGTACATGAGTAGGATGATTATAATCTCCTTATTCAAATGGATTGGGGCGCCTCTTCATTCGAGTAAAGAAATTATAAGTCGCCGAACCATAAGTTCATAATTTATTATTTACATAAAGTGGGACGCTTCTTTATGTAATTAGTGAATAATGGACGAGTGGCTTATGTGTCCCGACATTATGTGTAATAAAGTAGAAAATAAAACTTTAAAACAAGATAAGCGTTGTAAGAAGTAATCTGAGTGGATATTAAAGAACTAAAAGTTGGAATTTATGTTATAATATGCCTTAGGGCATGTAGTGAAAATGAGTGATGATCATGGTGATCGTTAACCCTTTCATGAAATGTAAAACCAATAGTTGAAATTTACTATATGAAATCAAAATATTTGATTTTCTTCAAGTGACATATAGTCCTTGACATGTATCTTTAAAATAAAATGAATGGAGTAAAATATTAAGGTGAAGTGATAAATATATTATAGAATGAGTATGTAAAGGTATGAATGTAAAATCCAATGTGGGAAATAAGAAATAAGTATTTAGTGTAATATTAGTAGAATTGATTTAATGGTAATATATTTTGGTTGAAGTATGGCTCCATGAGACATGATGACCTTGTTAAGAGTTGTGTTGTCATAGACATAGTTGCATACAATAATGAGTTAAAATATCGAGATGGGTTACGATATGCTTAGAAGTTATGAGATCAAGTAGATCGCCGCAACTAAATGAATCAAATGTGAAGCAGTAACAATAGCCGAGTAACGAATCAATATATGATGGTTAATAGATAAAAGATTTCGAGGACGAAATCTAAATAAGGGGGATAGATTTGTAACACCCCAAAACCAGGTCTTAAGCTTTCATTTATGATAATGCCATTGAATGAGTTTGACTATGACTTTTATAAGGTTGAAGATCTTACGTAATTGGCTAGTCAACCCGATAGTCAAACTAATGGTTAAGATATGTGTAATGTGGTAATAGAAAATATGGTGTGTCACAACTATTAAAGGAGAGACTTGAGGGACCATTCTTGCCAAAGATCAAATGTGTCTAGCTTCACTTGGAAGATATTCCTTAAGCTTCTACACATTTGTGTATTATCTCAGGTGGTTTTATATGTGTCGGCTTAAGAAGAGAAAAATGGAGGGAAAGAAGAACAAGATGATCATGTGATGGGTTTATGTGTAGTAAATCAGAGGTTAATCATTAGAGATTATTCTACAAGTAAGTAATTATATTTGTTGAGTTTAATTGATGAATTAATAAATTAGGGTTCATGAACCCAATTTGGGGAAATTGGTTAAAAGTGGTTCAAAGTTAATTAATGGGTTATAAAATTATGAGTTAACTTATATTATAAAAAATTAGTGATGGTGGGGGTTTTCATTATATGATCAAGATATGATCATATGATGATTAAAAAGGATGAAGGGTTTGTTGTTTGTTATAGTATTGCTTTATGTGATATTGGTTAATTGTGATGATTATGCTTAGGAGTTATGTAACCAAGGATGATGATGATGAAGATTAGGTTGATGATAGCTAGAAGCTTATTGGTGACTTGGTTATGGAGCCAAGGTAAGTAAAATGATGGCAACATGTTTTATATTAATCCTTCATGTATGTTAATTGTTGTTTATGTTTTGTTATAGCCTAGATGGTTACAGTAATTGATAAGCTAGAGTTGTGCTAGATGTTATGTGCTATGTGATGAATATGTTTATGTGATGCTTGTTGTTATAGAATTGATGTGGATGTATGTGTCATAGAAGGTTAGTTATTGTTGAAGCTTACATGTGGTGAAATATAATAACATGTTATGCTAGTTTTACTTACTAAGCGTGTAACGCTTACATGTTATAGATGCTAACATATGTAGGTACATTGTGGCGATGGCGATGATTGGAATATGTTATAAATGAAGTATATGCTAGATGGAAATGTGCATAAGAGCTTAGTACTAGATACCGAGCTTAGAGTAAATTTGAACCCCAAGTGTCGTAAAGGGTGTTTTGGTAATGTTTACATGTGTCAAATACTGTGTGTATGTCGATGTTAAAGTGGGTCAAGGTCACTTGTTATAGTTGTATGTTAAAGAGTATGTAAATGGGTCAAAAAGGAGTGTTTGGTAAACATGTAAAATATATGTGTTAACGGGTCATTTATATTATGTATGTTATTGAAAATGATGTAATATGTTATGATAATGATATATGGAAAGCCTCTGTTGTCTTGAGTTATAGAAGTCATTTTACAAAAAAAAAATGGTTCAAAAGTGCACAAGAGGCGTTTTCCAGAAAATAGTGCTTTGGAGGGTATTTTAGTGCACTTTAGGGTTTTTCCTAGAAAATAGTGTACTTGAGGGGTCATTTAGCGCACTTGAGGGCTTTTCCTAGAAAATAGTGCACTTGAGGGGTCTTTTAGTGCACTAGAAGGATTTTGTAGGAAATAGTGCACTTGAGGGGTCCTTTAGTGCACTAGAAAGATTTTGTAGAAAATGGTGTACAAATGGGTTTGCTAGATTTTAATCATGTTGTTTATTATGTATTTAATAAACCGTAAAGAGGTAGAAGTTGTGTCATATATCGTTAGAAAGATATTCGAGTCTAGTTTTATCTAAAAATACCTTCAAGGTCTAAATGCTTATTGCTTATGTTCAGTTTATGAAAGAATTACAGAAGGTCAATATTGATCATGGTTTTGCTAAAGATTTTTATTTTGGTCAAATTTTAGAGTCGGGAAATGGGTGTTTCAAACCTCATTAATTTGAGGGGGAGCTTGTGTAAATCATGAAGATAATTGGATTTTCATTTTTCTTCCCAAATTTTCTTAAAATGTTATTAAATCAATTGATATTAAAAAAAATCGACTGGGTTAATATCTTTAATATGGGGGAGAAAATGTGATTTAATATTGAGATCAACATTGGTTTGACTTAATGTGCTGGCTCATCCCGACATGTGTGAAATGTTTTCGAATATCGTGGCATATGTTAAGGGGGAACAAAATGTATTTGCACATCAAATGGATTTCATGTTCAAAACATTCATGGTACAAAATGCTTTGATTTTATAATCACAAGTGCCTTGAATGGTTTTTCAAAGAAGTTTTCAAGGTGACGATATACTTACCCCCAACCCATTTATTTCACGACAATGAAGATTGTGGTGACATAAGAATGGTAGGATAGATTCAGTCCAATGATTCTTCCAAAACCAGAGGAATCTTCCCAAGGACATTCCATAGCTAGAAATAGTAGTCCTTAGGAAAGATGGGGAAAGATTATGAACGTAGCTGAATGCCGACCAAGTACTTAGGTTAGCATTGAAACAATCACAACAAGGTGCTAGTTATGACGTATTGGTAAGCATTGAAGGGGTTGAAGAATGAAAAAGAATTGTAAAGATAAAGGGTCTAAAGAAAGAAGCCCTCTTACAAGTTAGGGAGAAACTGGGTCAACACATATACTATTGAGATCATTTTTAATGATGCTCAATATTGAAGATAGACATCATGGACCCAGTGATGCAATGCACAACCCATCCCAGCTAACTCAGATATCTCTCAAAAGGTATTTGTTTTAATCACACGGAGACAATGCACTATCTATCGATTTATTCACTCCGAGTATATTGATATTGAAATAGTGGCACTCCTCTCCAGCCTCCGATCACTAAAAATCCAAAATGTACGTTCGAGTCTAGAGCCATTTGAGATCATCAAATATCTCATTAGGACACACTTTCATAATTTACTAGCTTCTTCACACACTGTGAAAAGTAAGTAAGATCTTAAGAGTCCTACACAAAATCTTCATGATCTTGTCTGAACATCCGAGTAATACGCAAGTATTTACAATGAAGATGGAAGTCCTTCTTGAGTTAACATCAAAAAGATCATGGTAGGTGACTTGTGAGATTCTTTATGAATCAAACTTGTGATAATTGGAAAGCAACAGTGGTTTAATTCTTAAATGAATTCAAACTCGTTCCAGGCCTCTACGCAAAATCTCACTGATCTTGCCAGAACATTCAAAGTAATACGATTATGTATTTACAGTGACGAATGGAAATCCTTCTGGTGTTTACATCAAACAGAACTTGGTAGGTAACTAGCAAGATTCTATATGAATCAAGCTCGTGACAACTGGAAAGCAACGATGGTGAGGTTCTTAAGTGAATTTCACTTGTTCCAGGAACATGAATTGACGGCTTCAATCATGCGGATAATTTTATCCAAATGATCCACTCTTTACGTTCGCAGTCAGCTTTGGACGGTCAAGTAAAGAGAACGGGTTTACCCGCGAAATCTTGTAAAGGAGGTTCTTAATTGAAACTACCTGCCACAAGTACGATATTTAATATCGTCCAACGGTCTTCACCGACCGGAGGTAAAATGATACCTAATTAGGTTTAAATGTTTAAAGCCATTTCATCCGTGTCTATGTTTTGTTGCTAATTGTCTTATGCAGCGTAACAAGACGGTGGCATTGCGGTGTCCGAGAAGAAGTCGTCCTCGCATGCTTATACTTTCTGCACTTAATTATTCAACAAATTCAAGAAAGCCTAAAAGTCAAGTTTTCTGCTGTATCAAACGCTGAAGCTTTCAATAATTTATAAAGGTATAAGTATATGGAACATGAAGTCACGAGGAGGCGAATATCACAAGTGAAGAATGCACAAGGTATAGGCAAGGAAACATGCTCAAGACTAAAGTCAAAGATCGCATCAGCATATTCACAAGAACAAGATCGAAGACTCAAGCATAGTATGCTAGGTTTAAGATTTTGTAAAATGGTGTTACCTCCCTTAGGGGGAGATTGTTGGAAATACGATTTCCTAAAGAAAGTCTCGGTCACATCATTATTAGCATAGCTATCTAAAGATCACGAGCTATAGACTATTTAGGACTTTGTAACTTGGAGTGACCTCCCTTAGGGGGAGATTGTTGGAAATACGTTTTTACGTATTTAGGAAGGATCGGTCACTCCAACGATATATACGTATTATGGGCTCGTGATCTAGTTATGTAACAATATAACCCATCAAGCCCACATGTAGGATGGGCTATATATACCCCCTCCTAGCATGTTAGGAGGGGTTGGTTCTAATTTCACATTCAATAAACATTCCTTTCTCTCCATCCTCTCCTTTCTCTCTCTACCTTCTCTCTCTAGTTCTTCATCTATTCCTCCCTCTTTAGATCATTATAACACATAGACAATCCAAGGATTACGTGGACCTACAGAGTGTTGATCTATTTGCTATGTATTTAACGACTAAGTTTAAATTACTAAAAGCAAGTGGGAGTTTTGATCTTGAAAGATAAAATTTCAAGATACATAATCTTCTTAGATCCACTAGTAATTATCATGAGTTAGGCATACGAATGCTAACTCTTAAGATAAAGGAATTTAAGTCATAGGTCTGAAATGATATCTCAAATATGCGATTAATATGCTGAGAATTACGAGTTACAAATAATCATTATGATTTATTACCAAATATTGACTTGGGTAAACTACTCATACTATGAATGTTATAGATGTTGTCCAACAAGATAATCAATTTTACATTTGGTTTATCTTAATAGACTGACTAGAAATTAAAGATAAGTTTCTTTAAAGAAAGGAGAAAACGCCCATAATGGTGGTTTAAATCCTTGTGTCAAAATTATATAGACGAGATTGTACACATATTTAATTTATGTATTTGTCACACCCCGCCATGGCGGAAACACGGGGCGCGAACTATAGATATCATCATAACACCAGTGTCTCTATAGAGAAGACTAGATGCAAAAATGTCATTCAAGGCGACACAAAGTCATGACAATATCTCAAAACATGCATGTGTCTAGGTAAGTAGGTAACAAGTCCTACCTCTTACCTAATACAAACAAACAAAACATATACATGTCATATAATGTACTTATTCAAATCTAAACAAAAGGAAATCTAAGAGAAATGTGGTTCCTCCGTATGCAATTCTAGGCATCTCCAATCCTATCCACTTCTATTCTCTACCTTCACTGAATCCTCACCCGAAAGAGACACTAAAACACATCAACATAAAGTTGGTAAGAATCATAGGTTTAGACTCCAAGAACCAACATAAAAACATAACTTTTAAGCTATGAACGTAACCATTAAAACATTTTACATATGGACAAGGTGCTACATAATGCCTTAACAAACCAGTAATCAAGATTACACATTCCAATCCAAACAAGGCTACCTGCCTTACCAAATCATAATTGGTCTCATAGATACCCATACATCTATGTACCAAAACAAGGCTACCCGCCTTACCAAATCACAACTGGTCCCATAGACGCCCATACATCTATGTACCAAAACAAGGTTACCCGCCTTACCAAATCATAACTTGTCCCATAGACGCCCATACATCTATGTACCAAGACAAGGCTACCCGCCTTACCAATATCCACTGAGAGGTACGTGTCCCTCGATACAAATCACAAACACAATCAAGATTCACATAGCAAGTTTAACACATAAGTAAACACATTATTGTCCAACACAAAACCATTCGAAACAATCACAACAACACATTTAAAAACCTTTATAATGTCACTTCTATCCCATCTGGAAGTAAATAAAACATTTATAAAACTCAACAATATGGGCTATGAAACTCACCTGATGGCAAAACAAGCTAACACGTCTGGAAACCTTAGAAACAATTGGAAGATCATGATTTTTGAAACCCTAACTGTCCACTATTGATAAAATCGATTGAATAAAGGTTTGGGGGAAAGAGAATTTTTTTGGGGGTTATAGGGCTCTTATTTATGGTTAAATCCAACCCATAGTCCTACTAGTACTCAAATTAGGCCCCCTTTTCCCTTTCTTAAGCTTAATTCGGCCCAAAACCAAACTCAAACCTCTTAGGCCGACTTTTATACACTATATACTGACATTAAATTGTTTCTAAACTTAATGGTACCCTCGGGTTACTTCCAGGCCAAAACCTGTAAGCCATACGTTAATTTTTCGACTTTTTACGCGATTTCCGGACTAACCTTCATTTCTAAAAGTTTATAAATATGGGAAGTAACCCTAAGACTTATTATAACCATATAATATATATTTAATATATACATACAACATACGATACGTACACGAAATCTTATAAACACGATATCCGAACTTTTCTGTAGTTCATGTCTGAACTCATTTCATTTTATTTCATTTCTAACTTGTACCATGATTTATAAATCATGTACCTCATTTCATTCTTCCATATTCCCAAAATCACTCATAAAAGCATATAAAACATAATGTGCACACAACCTAACACCTAATTAACGCTTAATGGGTGAAAACCGACTCGGCAAAACCTGAGTTGTCACAGCATCCCCTCCTCATGGAAATCTCGTCCCGAGATTAACTCTCCAGTTCGAACTCAGCCTCAGCGGTAAAAGGGAACAAAAATCTTACATTGCATATTCACGGTCAAACGCGAACTCAGTCTACGTCAAACAATTTTCAACAAAGTATACATGAGCCTTAACCGTCCTAGATCTCAGACTAACTTATAAATATTATAAATCAAAACTCATAAAAACGTAACCACAGATTCTCAGGTCAAAAGAACTCTCAAGTTCCCAACCTTAGTTTCCCAGATATTCACAACTGACCAACTCATTCAATGACCAAACCTACCACGTCTCTACATACTATCTCAAGAATTTCTTACACTATAAAAAGTGTCTTATTATTTAAAATCTTTTCTAACGATACATGCAAACTTTGTGTTAGTAGCCCATTTTCAAAATTGACATTTGGAATGTGACATGCACACTTCTCAATTTCTTAGACAATCATAATCTACAAATTACACGATCAACCTCCACATGGTGTTACATGGACTTATACCTCGCGATCCCATCTTACCTATCCTACCACAACATGCCACACATTTCTAATGTGGGACCTTCCACAATGCATGATCAATAACATTGAACTCTAAAAGTTCCTTTATAGTTTATACATCAACTTAATCCCAACTACATTATCAGCCATCTATTGCACGAGCTCGTGTCAAATCAACATACGTTCTCAATATTCAACCTAATAAGCAGTCGGCCAATACTTCTTTCCGTACAATGCTTCAAGCAACTCATCCCATCTCTGAATTATCACTACAAGAAAATCCCAACTCACTAAAGGTGAGCATTCCAACCTCATCAAAACTGTCGCACATAATTCGAGCACAATCCCCCACATCTATCTGGCATGCTCACTCTAGCCATCAACCCATATATGGTAGACACTATTCTCATCCAAACCCTTCCCAAATGGCCTTTCGTCACACATCGTCGTCCCATTGCATCCAATATATCCGTTTATAATCCTTACAACTACTCCATCTTACATCCACGTGCTTTGATAGAAAAATAGGCTCCCATATTTCCATCGCCCAACACTCCATTCAACTGATATCCACTGTCCAATCTTGGTAACTTATAAATGAATTTATAGTTATCTTTCCACTCCTTCTCGTGTTACAATAAACCTGAAGACTTTTGATGTTCATACCGCAATCAACCATAATACTTTCTCACTCCTACAATTAATGTAACCCAAATAAATTTTCCAAATACTACAAGTTACCATCACTTCTCCTTTACACTTCTTGTTCAAACCACGCCCATTCTGCTAGCGTGATCGCTCCTTTATATTTCTCATTTAGCGCTACCCACATTTTACCTTTTGATTTTATCTTAAATCAATATCCAACACGGTGTTAACGACTCTTGAAAAAAAACAATTTCTCCATTGCATTTTCCATACTACGCCCCTAATCCCCTCCTAATAGGAAAAGGTTAGAGTTTCTAGTAATACCTCGTGGATCACTACCATATTTAACTTCCAAAACAAACTCCATCATTCACCGAGCAAAACCACTACACAACTCGTGTATCTCAGTCTTATAATCCTCTACCTACCCTCCCTTCATCATGAGCTTCATAAATCCAATTTCCAAGTGACAATTGAAGCCTCCTAACCTTCATACACAACTACTCACTCTTTAATAACTTTAGCAAAATCTTCTCCTTCCTTAGAGATCGTAAAAATAATCGACATCGATGTCCACCAAAAACGTCTTCATAACTATCATCCCAATTTGTTCAACATGGTTTGTCCACCCGGTTCACTAAGTTCACACGAACCGTTGGTGTATTAGATAAACCAAAATGCATCACCGCAACCTCAAAGCATTTAAACATGCCTCCAAACATTCTCCCAGTGTCAACCTCAGTAACTCCTCATTTATGATCACTATAACCCACATCTATCTTCAAGATTCACGTGATCCTTGGTGCTGGTCCAGTGCCTATTTGGTCCTACGAATGTGTAGCGACTCTCTCGCGGTCAACTTGTTCGACTCTCAATGATTCTACCTCGTGCAGTTTGATCCTTCTTTCTTTGCCATGATCACCCATGAACTCTCCACCGTAGTAACTTGACACTTAAGTATCCAGGAAATTTCCCTTAACTCCGCTTCAATCTCGTTGGCTCCACATGAATGTCGTTACTGCTTACTTCGGGTCCTGGTATGTGTACTTCTTGCATTCAGACTTCATGCTTGGAAGACCTTGCGTATAACCTCTCTTTCCTTGGTAGATCCAGAATGATCTTTCAATGTGACTCAAGCTCTTCCTTTACTCTGGAGAAATTCTCAAATGTAGTTGATAGTCATGATCACTATCTTATCCACATACGTTCATGTGCACCCGACCCATTCACTCCATTAATCCGAGAGTGTATTGGTGAATCCGTAAAGCATAATAGTAGGTTCGGAGTGTTCATCATGCACTTTGACAACAACCTTAATTATTTCCTCCTCGTGCACTCTTAACTAATGATAACTCAAACGAAAAATTCAACTCACTCGACTCATGTTAATCTTCGCATATCCTAACAACACGTCATCCTCTTCAATAATAACACGGCGCTTCTCATAACGAATAACTAAGTCGATTAAACATTTCCCTCACAACTCTTTCCAGTAACTTCATCAATACTCTCATTAAATACGAATCCATAACTAGATTTAGAACCACCAAATACGGATAACGAATTGAACCCATAGATACCCAATGGAATTTCACGTGCACACAATATAATGAATCAAAATCATGAGACTCCAGAAGAAACTCCAACATAAAATATGTATGAATACAAAACGAATCACGACGACACACTTGTGATATCAGAAACACCCAACGAATGGAAACTTTGTACAAAATTTTACTTTTACCCAAAAGAATTATCTTCAGTGATTTTATATTGGTCGTTTAAAAACAATAAAATCATAGTAGTAATTTATGTGATCACTTTAAATGTAAAATTAAAGTATACAAAAATTTTCATAACTCATTTTTTTAGTCTTGTATTCATAAATAATTATAACTGATGTAAATCAGTTAAACTTAGACGTATAACATATTTTTAGTACATTTTTTTATAAAACATGGTCTTTTAAAATGGTAGTAAACAAGTCTTGATTATATGTTAAATAATTTATGTTACATCTTATTTCAAACACGGTTCCAACACTTTACCCTTGTTTCACCGAATAAAAACAATTATCTTAACTCTATTGTAAAAATAATTTTTTTTTCTTCTCAATCTAACATTTAAAAGAACTGTAAGACTCAAAACATAAAATACTGTTATCCCAAAAGAAATCTCGAACTATATCAATAGTCTTAACACCATAAATACCATTTTAAAACGAACACGTGAAATAGAAACTCGACCAAAAGTATTATGAATTGATAAGTTATGGGGACTCATCCATACTATCGCTCAAAGAACCAGAATCAAAGTGTATCAACACACTTGTCAAAATAAGCCAAATCGAAACGCATGATGGGTAACATAGGACTTCAAATATCATGATATAAACAAGGAACTCTAACACTAGAGTTGAGTATCTCAGCGAACAACGGATTAACGAACCAACTTAAAAATCTCCATGACAACCACGATAGGTATTCACGATATCCACCAGGGTATTTATGTAAGGGAGAAACTTATTATCCGCACAACAATCCATAACACCTCCCCACGTAATCCAACATACGTATACATATACGTACCATCAAAATCCAACATCCATAACACCTCCCCACTTCTGTTGTGGCACATATATAATTACGTTGGCCACCATAATTATATATGTCCCCTTTCACGTATGTACTTCCTCCTATGACGACATTTTTTGATATTAACGCATCATGCATCACGTAACACATAAATCAATCCAAAAAATCACAAAGCAACCATCATCTAACTCAAATATAGATCTAGTAATAATATCACTTATGCTAGAGAAAATATCTTAAAACGATAGAAAGAAAACGAGAAATCCAAGTTTGAAGTGTAAATCATTCACATGAAATCACCAACGATAACAACGCGTGCTTTATATTAGGTACCAAATAAATAAAGGAAAACCAATATATACTATTATATAAATATCATAGAAAATTATGAATAATTAAGCGATTTCCAAAGCGTTCGAGCACATATAAAATATAAGCATTTACGTACACACCACACACAATCCCTCTATGCATGTACATGAGGGTTCCTAGGTCATAAAACAAAATCCAACTATGACTAGTGTGGACAACTATGGTTAAACTCACACTAGTCTAAAATATGAAAAAAAAGAAACATGTGACTAAGTATGGACGACTATGGTTCAATCCATACTAGTCTAAAATTTGGAAAGAAGGAAACATGTGACTAAGTATGGATGACTATGGTTCAATCCATACTAGTCTAAAATTCGAAACAAACATATAATATCAGAAAATGCGCACAAGATAGACAAGCAATTAATTTGAAACAAGTCATCATAAATAAAAATAAAAATTATTCAAACAAGTCATTATATGATATACTCAATAAGTAAGTAATCATTTTATGACGAAAATAACATTTTAAATACATCAATTATTATTATGCACACATAATCTTATGACGCCTATATACAGGGACCCTTAAGCTATAACTAAGGTTAGGAAACCTAATTCCCTATAACCTGTCTCTAATACCATTCTATCACACCCCACCAGGGCGGAAACACGAGGCGCGAACTATGGATATCATCATAACAAACAGTCTCTATAAAGAAGACTAAATGCAAAAATGTCATTCAAGGCGACACTAAGTCATGACAATATCTCAAAACATACAGGGCTCTAGGTAAGTAGGTAACAAGTCCTACCTCTTACCTAAGACAAACAAACAAAACATATACATGTCATATAATGCACTTATTCAAATCAAAACAAAAGGAAATCTAAGAGGAATAGGGTTCCTCCGTATGCAATTCTAGGCATCTCCAATCCTAGAAACTTATATTATCTACCTTCACCAAATCCTCACCCGAAAGAGACACTAAAATACATCAATATAAAGTTGGTGAGAGTCATAGGTTTAGACTCCAAGAACCAACATAAAAACATAACTTTTAAGCTATGAACATAACAATTAAAACATTTCACATATGGACAAGGTGCTACATAATGCATTAACAAACTAGTAATCAAGATTACACATTCCAATCCAAACAAGGCTACCTGACTTACCAAATCATAACTGGTCCTATAGACACCCATACATCTATGTACCAAAACAACGCTACCCGCCTTACCAAATCATAACTTTTCCCATAGACGCCCATACATCTATGTACCAAAACAAGGCTACCCGCCTTACCAAATCACAACTGGTCCCATAGACGCCCATCATCTATGTACCAAAACAAGGCTACCCGCCTTACCAATATCCACTGAGACGGTACGTGTCCCCCGATCCAAATCACAAACACAATCAAGATTCACATAGCAAGTTTAACACATAAGTAAACATACTGTTGTCCAACACAAAACCATTCGAAACAATCACAACAACACATTTCGAAACGTTTACAATGTCTTTTCCATCCCATCTGGAAGTAAAGAAAACATTTATAAAACTCAAGAATATGGGACTATGAAACTCACCTGATGGCACATCAAGCTAACACGCTTAAAAACCTTAGAAACAATTGGAAGATCATGATTTTTGAAACCCTACTTGTCCCAAATTGATAAAATCGACTGAATAAATGCTTGGGGGAAAGAGATTTTCGTTTTTGGGGTTATAAGGCTCTTATTTATGGTTAAATCCAACCCATACTCCTACTAGTACTCAAATTAGGCTGCCTTTTCCCTTCCTTAAGCTTAAGTCAGCCAAAAACCAAACCCAAACCACTTAGGCCGACTTTTATACCCTATATACTGACACTAAATCGTTTCTAAACTTAATGGTACCCTCGGATTACTTTCGGGCCAAAACCTGGAAGCCATACATTAATTTTTCGACTTTTTACGCGATTTCAGAACTAACCTTCATTTCTAAAAGTTTCTAAATATGGAAAGTAACCTTAAAACTTATCATAACCATATAATATATACTTAATGCATACATACAACATACGATATGTACACGAAACCTTATAAACACGATATCCGAACTTTCCCACGGTTCATTTCTGAACTCATTTCATTTCATTTCATTTCCAACTTGTACCATGATATATAAATCATGTACCTCATTTCATTCTTCCATATTCCCAAAATCACTCATAAAAGCATATAAAACACAATATGCACACAACCTAACACCTAATTAGAGCTTAAAAGGATGACATCCGACTCGACAAAAACCACAATATTATGAATATATTATTAGTCACACTTAAGTAATTAATTGTGATTTAGTATTCTTTTCTAAACACATTAAATATATCTATATATATATATATATATATATATATATATATATATATATATATATATATATATATATATATATATATATATATATATATATATATATATATAAAGATTTTAGTATTGACAATTGAATAAATATATGAACTTTTTCTTGAATGACTACTTGAGTAAGGACAGTAAGTAATCAAAATGAGTTTATTAATTCAAAATAAATCTTTGGAAAAGTACAATGAGCAATTATCCTTGAATGGATAAATGCAGACATCTAAGAGATTATTCTTATGTTTAATTTTTAAAATCAAAAATTTGATTTAAAATTGAAATAAGATGATTTCTAAGTATCTTAAAAGCTAGTGGGAGTATTATGATTATTTTCTTAAATTATATATGTTGAATGGACATATAAGAAAGTAACATTTCATTCAAATTAAATATTGATTTTGGTTTAGATTTGAAATAAAACTTTATTTTGGAGATTTGGAAAATAAGATATATATATAACCTTAGAACAAATAAATTTATTTCTGTGGTGGATATTTATTTTGTAGTCCAGTTTACATGGATATTTAGAACATGAAGATATCTAATTTTGGTTTGAGAAATTTTCATGTGTATCACGTTGTATTTATATCATGCTTAAAATGCAAGATGATTGGGATATATTAATATCTATTTGAAAGTTATTAAATTACTTGTGTAATGTGAATTATGTAGGAATATGTTTGGATATAGAATGACATCTTTGTCTTGGATCAGCTTCCACATTTTATAGATGAATAATTTGTCAATAGCTTTGCAAATTATCATAGCCCACAAACTTGGATGTTTGGATGACATCAAACATTACATAATAGATATTATAGTTTCTGTATTTATATCTTTTATGACAAGTTGTCAAACTTGAAAAGATATAGTTGAGGTAACACTTAATATTAGTCATGGTATCCTTGGAAATGACATGTTAATTAAAGTTGCATTATACTTTAAATAATTAGAATACCTTGAACTTCAAAATGTGTTTTTGGAAGTTTAGTATAATAAATTGGTGATCAATGATGTCTCACAATTTTGATACTATGTGGAAATATCAAACTATTTGAATGCACATGTACAAGAATTTCAATAATTGAATTCTTAAAGAAAGTATTCTCAAAATTCTAATAGGTCAAGATTGGTTGATTTATGCTTTGCCAAACATATGAATGTCATTATTAGAGGCATGATGCATCGACTAGTTTTTATGCATTGATCTATTTAGTATTTGGATAAGGGATGTTAAACAATTATTGTAGTGAAATAAATTACTTGGTAAGTTTGTTTTCATTTATAATACATTGTATCATATATTTGCATGTTTAATCCATGAATAATTAGTTATTCTAAATGTTCATTGTCGATTACTAATATGGGAGTATTATTAACTTAAGACAAATCTAAATTTTGAAAGAATATACTTGAAAGTATATTGATGTGTTTACATATCAAATTTGGATGATATTCGATTAATTGAATATAGGACTTATCCCAACTATATGATTATACTTTTTGGATCTTTGTCATCAAGTAAATCATAGATAGTTATCCTCAGACCTGAGATACCAGGAAACTGTCGTGGATCTAATGTGTTTCTGTGAAATAATCTAACGCTAAACGTAACTGGTGGCTATAAGAGTTATTTTCAGAAGTGTTGCAAAATTCATAAGCTTTAATATTTATAATACGAGTACTTCTTTTAAAAGTACTAGGGTTACATAACCTTAAAGCTAATAATAAATATGTGAGAATGTTATATCTCAAACTAAACCTAGGACATTCTTTTATATTACAAGGAGTCCTTTACATGATAGCATAAAGTAAACTAAGAAGATATACACATAATATCTTCTTATGATAACTAAAAACCTTCAATCTTTATCCCAACAAGGATATCTTTTGTCAATATAATACGCGTCTTAGTCTTTATCTTTTTACTAGCATACATCATCACAACCAACATTAAAAATTGATTGTCCAGTTTGTCCAAATGTACCCGAACATTACCAGTACTAATAATATCACTACCAACATTAAGCAATCTTAATATTGATAGTGCAATATAAAACCAGTACTAATAATATCATTACCAACATTAAACAATCTTAATACTGGTATTGCAATATAAAACGAGTACTAATTTTATTCCCAACAGTGTGCATCTTGTCGTTGTCTTGTACTATGTTCTAAACACCTAAAGTTCATCGTCATGTTTCTCAGACCAATCTTTAAGGTTATATCCAATAGACGTTTCAAGAATACGCTTAATAGCCTTGTTTGTAGTTTTGGTTTGCCTATTAGATAGGGGATGATATGCAATGGCTAACTATGGGTCACCCCATATTTTTGTAGAGCTCGTTCAAGTTAATAATTGCATAAATAGGTCCCTATATAACTAATCAAGGCTTTCGGTACCCTGAACCTTGTGAATAAATTTTTTAAGGAACTTCGAATCCACACGAGCATCACTAGTAAGAAGTGCTTGAGCCTCGACCCATTTGGATACGTGATCGACGACATCCAATATACATTTATTACCTCTTGAATCAAGGAATGGTACTATAAAGTCTAATCTCCAAACATCAAACACTTCACATACTTGGATGTTGTTTTGAGATATTTCGTTTCTTGAAGTAATAATTCCCTACCCTTGACATGCATCACACTTCATCACATATTCTTTAACATCCTTGAAAATAGTAGGCTAGAAGAACCATGCCTCGTAGAATTTTATCCCAGTGATTGGTGCACTATGATGCCCTTTAGTAGGTACAGAGTAGTTGTGTCTCGAATCCCTTTTCCACCCACACACCTCCTTACGACATAGTCCAGGCATAATTTAAACTCATAGGGTTCATCCTAATAGAAGAGTTTTACCTAAGCGAAAAGTCATTTTCTTTTTTCGAAACTCTAGTTGGGAGGAACAATTTTTCCCACAATGTAGTTTACTTAATTCGTATACCATGGCTCACTATTAATCATCTCGTCCTTCAATACCATTAGATGCTTGTCAGGAAATTCATCCGCTATTTTACTTTCATCCAATACTTAAATATGAGGATTTTCTAACCTAGATAAATGATCTGCCGCCAGGTTTTCCGCCCCTTTTATCTCTTATTTCAATATCAAATCCTTGGAGCAACAGATTCCATCGAATGAGCCGTAGCTTAGCATCCCATTTACTAAGTAAATACTTTAAGACATAATGATCAGTATAAACTATAGTTTTGGCAAAAAAAAAGCATTTACAAAATGTTTCAAAAGCGAAATTAACGGCAAGTAGCTCTTTTTCAGTAGCCGTATAATGTCCTTGGGCATTATTAAGTGTCTTGCTAGCATAATATATAGGTTTAAACTTACCATCATTTCGTTGTCCTAAAACCTCTCCTATGTAAAAGTCACTTGCATCACAAACTAATTCAAAATGTATGTACCAATTGGGCGAAATTATGATGGTTGCAGTGGTTAATTTTTCTTTTAAAATGTTAAAAGCATTTTACAATCGTCATAAAAAATTAAATTTTGCATCTTTAAGCAAGAGTTGAATCATGTGTTTAGATATCATGGAAGAGTCTTTAAACACAAACAAAGCATAAGCAAAGGCAGTTCGAGAAGATACAATACTAGCATGCGAAATCGGCTTAGTTTGCAAGCTAACAAACTACAACTGAGACGCAAGAAAGGCATATATCAAAACATCACAATCATAATAGAAACTGAGATCCCCTCACCACCTACCCAAATGCAAATGGTAAGTTAACAAGCTTTCATTGACAATCGCTAAACTTCGATCCATAAACATTAACTAGACGCTCCAGGGCCGAATGGAGAGCTACGTCAAAAGAACGTAATGTCAACTCAAAGACACGCGGAGAGCATGTACGTATAGCAAAGTATAGTTTTGAAATACTCGTGCAAGCACAAAGAAGCATCATCTCTCATTAAAAACCATTAATCTTAGGATATGTATCTATAAACATAATGGTTTATGTCTTTCTACCATCTGTGACTTAACACATATTTTTCACTTATAGTCTCTTTTCATTTAAATATATAAAATTTTACACATGTCGAGATCCCAAAAATAGAAGGATAAATAAAAATATTTTCTTAAAGAAATAAAATTTCTCATTTGTTACAATATAACATACATTTGATGATTTATTTAGTTGTTATGACATGAATATATCACACAGTAAATTAAATGTATAATTAAATTATACTGTTTCCATAGCATTTTGTTTTAAGTATAAACTAATACTAATAAGTATAGAAGACCCGCGCTTCGTTGCAGCGGGTCTTCTTTTGTATTAACCATGTGTAGCTATTCTATCCAATTACCATATGACACAACAACTTTCTTCCTTGAAATCAACCAACTGATACAGTATTACATAGCAGTATGACAAAAAAACATTCTCCATGCTATTTTTCATGTGCGTGTCCTAAAGTTTCTAATGTGTAGAAACATAGTAATACAATATCCAACATTAAAAAAACTTACTTTTCAAACAATTATAGTGATATTGCATTCTAATTCGAGAGCTACTACTAGTTAAGTAAACACTGCACAAAATCGTTAGCATGCTGGCGATGACCTTATTGGGAAAACATCATCACCCTTCAACATCTCTGAAAATCTAACATCCAAAAGCCTTGTGAAAATGCACACACAGATTTAACCGGTCACATAACTATCTAAGTATATCAAAGGTAATAAAATTCACCTTCATTTTATCTCATTTATGATCAGATAGTGGGACACATACCTCTTTCTTCTTCATCGGCTTGTGTAGCAAATACCACCGAGTGAACGGATACTTAAGTTACAAAGACACTGAAGAAGTAAACGGTTTGTTATCTTTAGGCTCAGATAAGTGAGTTACCGGATATGAAGACATGGCCGCCATGGCTGTATACTTGGCAAGCTTGCCCCACCAGATGGCACATAATCCGAATTCTAATAAAATCCCCTTAGGGATGCTCAAATAGTATCATCATGGCTATTTGAGAGCAATATGATCTATAAACGCGTAATTGATGTGAGTATATACCATAAACACCCAACACGTATATGATATACTTGGCCAGAAACAACACACTTTCGCCAAACATAGAATATATTAATTAGGAAAATAGTGTAATAACGGAGCATTTGCATGAAACACAAACACCCGACACGTATATGATATACGTGGCCACAAACAACACACTCCGTGCCAACACAACCACTATTCATAAGCCTCACACCAAGCGAAGACCAAACTATAATAAGTTATGCATTCAACGTTTAAAGACAATGGAAAAGTAAGTGCCTTCTTATGTTTAGGCTTCGATAACCGACTAATCGGATATGGGGACATGGCCACCATGGCTGCAAATTTTCCATGGCCACTATTAATGCAAACTTGACAAGCTTTCCACGCCAGGCAACACAAATTTCGAATCCTAATGATATCCAAAATCAAAACCAATGTCAATCACAATCATCAGGGGGCTACCAAGACATCAAAGATAACAATTATACCAATAAGCAGCCAACAGTTATACCAATCGACGGTGAGACAACTTTTATATGAGCACAAATAGCTAACACGTAGCTGGTATATGTGCCCAAAAACAACACACGCCAAATAAAGAATATATTAATCGGCTAAATAATATAATAGTAAGTCACTGTTCATAAGCCTTCCACCAAGTGAACACAAAACTATAATAAGTTGTGCATTCCACGTTCAAAGACAGTGGAAAATTTGGTGCCTTTCATATGTTTAGGCTCACCGACCAATTGGAATGGCAACATGACCACCATGGATGCAAACTTTCTATGGCCACTATGGCTGCAAACTTGGCTAACTTGCCACACTTGGTGGCACAAAATTTGAATCCTAATGATATCCCATTAGGAACGGTCAAACAGTCTCCTCACAGCCGTTTAAAAGCAAACCATGACATTAAATCCGAATCCTAATGCTATCGAAAATCAAAACCAGTTGTCAATCATAATCATCAGGGGGTCACCACCTCATCAAAGATAACAATTGTAACCATAATTAGCAGTAAATATACAAATTGAAAAATTATGTACCCATATTCCAACAATAGCAGCAACAAATATGCCAATCGAAAAAACACCAAGTAAATAATTGTAAATCAGGCCTCATTTAACTGATCAAAACCAATTGTCAATGATCGTAAGTTGGGGCCAACAATCCTGATAACAAAAACCATCATCACCATCATATAAAGACCAACACCAATTATCAATCAACATCAGTTATCGTCCGACATCGATCGTCACCGACCAATCATAGATACGGGGTGACGATCACAATAAAACAAAATAACCACTACCATAACCCGACCATCGCCAACCCAATCAAAGATGGGGGGGGGGGAACGATTGGCGTCAAACACCATCAAACACCCCAAAAAATCCAGATCTCACGTATCTTATATAACACGACCATCACCAACCCAACCAAAGATTAGGGGCAACGATCGACAACAAAATACCATCAAGCAACCAAAAAACCCAGATTATTATAACTTATCATAGGTTGACGTTAACTTGGTGTGAGGCTTAGTGTGAGAGAGAGATAATCACTCGGTAAGAGGGTTAGTGAGAGAGAGATAAACAAAACTGCGAGAGGAAAAAACAATGAAACAAATTTTATATGAAACAAAAACAGCCAACACGTAGCTAATATACGTGTCACAAAAAACACACACCAAATAAAAAATAAAATAATAATAAAATAATATAATAATGAGTTACGGTTCATAAGCCTCACACCAAATGAACACCAAACTATTATAAGTTATAATTTGCATTCTCATATTCATTATATTATGTAATTATATGAAAAGTAATTTTAAAAATATATTTTTGTGATTTATTTATTTAACATCATACATTTATGTTAGATAAGTTGACATAAAACTCCATGGGACACACAATGCAATTAGTTCTTCGTTAAATGTTACACCTGCAATTATTTTTTCGTTAAGTTGGCACATGTACATCGTTCCGTTAGTACAAGTCAACCACCATATATCATTTTATTAGTAAAAGTAGACCAATATAAACTACAATAATGTATTTTTACTCTAACGAAGATATTAGTTTTTACTCAATATAAAAGATAAAAACATATTCTATTTTTTAATGTGATTTGTTAACTGAGAAGTAATATTATTCTTGTTTTTACTTAAGCTTCCTTAATTTGTTGATGACAAAAAAGAGAAAAGAAAACGAACGAAAGAAAGATGCTCAAAGCCGTCAATACTCAAACTATGAAAAATTTGATAATTATGAATAGGTTTTGTAAATTTGTTAGAGTGTAAGGTGAAAAGGGAGAGCTCTCCGATTTGAGACGACAACTCTCTCTCTCTTCTCCGATTTTTTTATCACATCGGCACCTCATTTTTTTCCTGTTCTATTTGCTCTTTTCGTCATACTATGAAACAAATAAGATAAAAATCTTTTTTTTATTTTAAAATTTGAGTTTGTGAGTGAAAGATGTATTTTTTTGGAGTCAGAGAGAGTAATTTTGTGAGTTAATTTGGTGTGAGATGACGCTAAAGTGACACCAATAAAACTAAAATGAAGATAAGTTTTCTCTTATCATACTTTATGCTCTTATGATATTGTTTGGCTAAGACTTTTTACATTATAAGATTCACCGATTTTAGCTTTAGTCATCCCCATTTAGTCCATATAGTTCGAGTGTTAGCAAACAGGTCCTTTAGTCATCCCCATTTAGTCCATATAGTTCGAGTGTTAGCAAACATGTCCTTTAGTCATCTCCATTTAGTCCATATAGTTCGAATGTTTGCAAACAGGGCCGGAATTTAAACATCATAATAATGTCTCTTGTTAGAGAGTAGGTACGGTGAGCTGGTTGGCCAACATGGCGCGACACCATGGCGCCGCCAATCACACCACGCCTCGCTATAAGGAGGTTCGGCTCGCAATTGTCAGCCGACGTTATGACCCATGGCGTGACACCATGGCGCAACCAATCACACCGTGACTCGTGTCATGGCCTGAGTTATCAGTTTTTTTTACTTTTTTTTATTTGAATTTCTAACTGTTACAATGGTTACTTTTTGGCTTGTTTTGGATTTTTACGGATATATAAAAACGATACATTAATAAATAAAAACGATACACGAATGAATTAAAAACGATACATGGATAAATAAAAACGATACATGGGTAAATAAAAACGATAAACGAATGAATTAAAAACGATACATGGATAAATAAAAATGATACACGAATGAATTAAAATTCGCGAATAATTTTTTAAAGCATACCAACAATGAAGATGCTTAAACCGCCACTATGCTGAGCTTCATAGTAACGGATGTCAATATTCATTACACCCTCGTCAGTTGCTCCAGTTACCCATGTACGATTTGCGTTGTGGTAACATTCATCAAACTTACCCACGGTGATCATTAGGGACTTCCATTTCCTATGTATGCTATCGTACGTTCGTTTCCTCAGATCATCTAACCGGTCCTCCATTATTTGCAAAACCTCAGTCCAAAAACTCCGAGAATCTCTTGTGTTACCTGTCATGTTGTTTTCGGCAACAAAGTTTTAAGCGCGACACAATGCTATTTCTTTCTCGGGTGTCTATTTTACTGACGCCATTAGAGATGTGAAAGAAGATGATTTATGTGTTTGAGGAATAAGATGTGGAAAAATAGATGTAAATGGAGTTTTATATAGAATTTTAGTTTTTTTTTTAAATCAAAACATATCAAACGGTCATATGACCGTTACATTCAATTTTTTTTTAAAAAGTGTTGGGGTCACGATAACACAAGAAAAGTTGGTGTTAACCAGGAAGGGTGTTTGAGGGGTTATGGGGTGTTTTGGTGTTATGGGGAAAAGTGGTGATGTGCCACTACTTTTTGCCCACGACATGAGCTCGACAACTCAACCATAGAGTGTGCTCTTAGATCCATCAATTCCACCTTCATCTTTCATGACACACTAGTAGGACATTCGCATGTTGCGGTTACGGGTAATTTAGAACTATAATTCTGCAAGCATATTATTTTATAAGTATATATATCTTTCAATAATAACTTTACGAATAATGATGATAGTTTTAATTGGAATAAATTTAAGGGTTAAAACTATAAAATACCATCTTACTTATTGATTTGTGCCAACTTTAAACATTTACTATTTAATCTCTTGAGTTTACCAACATACTTGTTTGTTTTGTAATAATGTTACCAATATGACCCGATACACTTCCATGTCATTAATTTTATTTTTTATTATTTTAAATAATGACACATGTCTAATTAATTTAATTTTTTTAATACTGGTCTAATTACTTTGATTGCACTAATGATTCCTCTCGTCTTTTTCAACAATCTTAACTTTCATTCATTACCTTTTCACTCTTCCTTTTTAATAATTTTAATTAAGAGCTAAAAAAGATATAAAAAAAACCACAAGTCATATCTGCGTTTTGTTGTTTGTAACGAAGGTTTCAAGAGCGTGGATGATGTTTTTGATGGGTTCTGATTTTTTGATGTTTGAAGATTAGAGATCTCGGTTTTTGACGTCATCGGCAGTGGTTGGGCGCCGTTGAGGTTGAAGACGATGACGACGGTGGAACAACGGCTTCACATGCACTAATATTAATAAAAGAGAAGGATATTAAAAGGATATAGATGAAAAGATGAATGAATTTACTTGAACCATTCAGTTAGGGTTAGCTAAGGCAGCGATGGTAGGTGACTTACTGACATGGTTGTTAGGTGAAGCGGCAGTGGTGATAGTGTAGGTGACGGCGGCTGGTGCTATGGTGGTTTCGTTGTAAACGTATTTATCCACTATTAGATATAGACTTGTGTAATTCCTCATGTACTGAGAACACTCTCTTTAAATTTCATTTGCTAAGTTCAATAGAATCACAAAGATACGATTAAACCCCTGAATCTTATGGTTTTTTGTTAGCCAGTATTTTAACCATCTAAACCACATTTTTTAATTAAACCGAAAATATTCAGAATATTGTTATTTCAGTCTTTCAGATATGGGAAATACAAAGGGTATATTAGTCATGAGATTAATTAGTAAGTGTTTAAAGTTTTTTACATTTTAATAAGTACGATGGTATTGTATAGCTTTTACCAAAAAAAGGAAAATCAGACGTGGCCATATTAAACGTAATAAAATAATGACGTGGAAATTACCGTGCCACGCTGTCGGTAACAAGTTACCAAATTGGTAACTTCAAAACGATTTTGAAAGTAGAATGGTAAAGTCACGAGATTAAATAGTAAGTGTTTAAAGTTGGCACAAATCAATAAGTAAGATGGTAATTTATAGCTTTTACCCTAACTTTAATCAATAATAGACCACTTCATATAAAAATAGTATTACGAAATTTTGATGATTAATCGTAAAAGGTATTTGCTAATCTCTGTAACATTTGTCATGATATTATATAACGTGTAAATAAAAAAAATTGTAGTTTATATGTTTATACGTTTTCACATATTATAATAACCTTAAAATCTTCTTATTTTGATATGTACGATTTAATCGAATTAATTAGAAAAATAATTAGTATTTCACTAAATTTGTACTGAAGTACATAAATAGACTGTAAAACCCGCTATAAAAATCCTAGAATACTAATTACATGAAATTACGTATAAATTAAAAACATACAATTAATTAATATACTACACGCGACACGAATATTTAACACGATTATTATTACGTATATGAATTTAAACACGTTGAGTAATTACGTATATAATATTTACGTATAACATGTATAATGATAATTATGAAAATTCACGACACGTAAAACACGAATACACGAAATATTTAACATGTCGCGAAAATAAATAAAAATGTAAAGGGGTTGTTTTTGTTGGGCAGTTTAAGCAAGAGGAAAAGGCCCAAGGCCCAATTAGGACTCCTAATCCACGAATAAACAAAACACAGGAAGGAGTTTATATATATTTTTGGAATTTATCATAAAACCCTAAAAACAAACCACATCCGATCGTTATATTTTCTGCCTCCTCTGCCGTCGACTTCTCACACAAGAACCAAGGAGAAATCGTAGGTGTTATCTAGGAATCAAGGTTCATGATTCTTGTTTTAAATTCTAAACCCTTACACGTAAAAGGTACTCACGTGATCCTTAATTCTAGATATTTAATCATGTCAACATTCAAGATTTGTTAAAAACAGTGGTGAAAACATGTCAATAAGAATAAGTAAACATGGGTTTGGGATTTGTTATGTTGTTCGTGTTGTTTTGCACACCAACCGTGTAAAACCCGCATGCTTTTACCATGAATAGTGCCCTTAAGATCGTACGTCCTAGATTAAAACTTACCTTATTTATTATTGATCACATTCATGTGCTAATAATCAAGCAAGTGCATACGTGTATGACATGACAAGTATCGATTACGTACGAACTCATGATAAACAGATAATAAATATGTCACATGAACATAATTAAATCATGATCACCATTTAAAATACGAACTAGAATAATTACGTAAATACATATAATATAATTACGAGCGTTAAGATTACGATAAGCGACATGATAAAATAAACAGAAACACTTTAAACACGAGCACGTTTAACCACGAACGAACACGAAACATCGAGACACGAGAAAGGTACGGGTACCCCATGTGGGGCCCCCATACCCACGGCACAACAACCAAGAATGGGCTAAGCCCATGGACTTTTACAAGTAAAGGGGGGTCATGGTAAAAACTATTTTTCATTTTCACTTTTCAAGAAAGAAAACATAAACCCTAAAAGATTTTCTCCTCCTCCTCTTTGCTCTCTCTTGTGCCGCCACCTAGAACACCACCATAGGAGGGTGTTGTTGATTTTTTGACATTAAATACAAGTGCTAGAAAGCGTGTTTGTTCATCCCCTTTCAAGCTACGTATTGGTATATCATTCTAAACCTTTCTTTTTAATTCTTTTTAATCTTTGATTATTTTCATGAACATGTTATTATTTTTCTTATTAAAACATGATAATTAAACATTGATCTAACATGTTTTGGGGTTAATTAAAATCAAAGAATGATATAAAAGGGGTGTTTGTTTTAGCCGCCTAGCAAAACAAACCCGAGGGGGGTTTGGTTTGCTTATTGCCGCCACCACCAAGACCATTTTTGGTCTTGGTTGGTGCTTGTGGGACCCACGGCAGCAAGGAGGCACACGTGCCCCGAGTTTGGCTCGGGGTACGGTGTCGAGTTCATGCCCGATTCATGGTTCGTTGGTTAAATCATGATTTATGCTACATGTTAATTTTTATGAATTATGAACTTAGGATATAAATTAATTAATAACATGAAATATTAATTAAACCATGACTTAGGTTATTTTAATTATTAATTTAGCATGATATTAATTTAACCTAAGTATTTTATGTTATAAGTTATAATTAATTAATTATTTAAAACATGCCTATAATTAATTAATTTAGACATGACTTAGGTTATATTATTAATAATAATAATACACATTTTAACCTAAGTATTTTATTTCATTTTAATTAAAACATGTTATACTTTAATTAAAATGCTTAACCTATAGTTTAATTAAAATACATGAAATAATAATTAAACTATACACTATATCATATGACTTAAGAAATAAGCTTATAAACACTTAGACTTATATGTTAGCTTATGTAACCAGCTTAATTCTAAATATGGAAACTTCTATTTATAGAAACTTAATTAAATAAGGCAACTAATCTATTAATGGAAACCTTCTATATATAGAAATCTATCTATTTCAGGCAGCTAATCTAATCATGGAAAACCTTCTATATATGGAAACTTATTTAATTAAGGCAACTGATCTATTTTTGGAAACTTTCTATTTTTAGAAACTAATCTATTTTAAGCAGTAAAATCTATTTTAGGAAACTTTCTATTTTTTGGAAACTTTCTATTTTTGGAAACTTTCTATTTTTGGAAACTTTCTATTTTTGGTAACTTTCTATTTTTGGAAACTTTCTATTTTTGGAAACTTTCTATTTTTGGAAACTTTCTATTTTTGGAAACCTGCTATTTTTGGAAAGTTACTTATTATTACAAAGTAAGTAGAATAATACATGAAATACCAGTAATACTTAATCAGATTAATCAGAATACAAGATAAACACAGTTTAAGGCTTTAAACAGTAAATCATGACCTAAAACACACAAAGTAAGCTAAGACGTGACATAAAACCAGGTACGTAATCAGGGAATCGATACTTATACACGTGTGTATTCATGTAGCGTTAGTGATCCAGAAGTAGGAGTCTTTCTTCCGTTCATTCACTGGACTTGAGGTACGGATTTCCGTCCTTTTAGTATGGACATTCTTTCCTTATTAGGATTTCCCCGTATGCAGCCAACTGTTTTCCCCAGTATTTGTTTTATTGTTTTGAACTGCTTATGTTTAATTAGCATAATCTATAGCCATATACAAGCATGACCAGTTTCACCTAGTTATGGAGGTACCATAACCATAACATTGGAGGCACCAATGTTATGACTTCCCCACGGCGGAGTGATTGCTCGTGGCGTCCCTTTTCAGTTTTGGCCATATTATTATATTAGGTGGGGCGTATGGGTGCATCCTAGTTACATGTTTTATTCAGTATATCATGGTGAATGTGGTGTGTGCCTTGCATCCTTCACAAGGAGTTGATCCCTCCTACCCAAACCAGTATATTAATTAGAGGCATCCCCTCTAATCAGCATGATGAGGTCACCCCTCCAAGTATTCATGCACGTGACCTTTTCATGACCTATATGGGCTATGGTATATTTATGTTAAAACAGTTTTCATAAGATAAACATAAGGCTTTTCAAACTATAAAACCAGTTTTCTTAATACTTAACCAGTTTAGTCAGAACTTAGTCTTCCGCTGTTATATGTTACATGCTTATCCTATTTCATGCTATATTGTACATCCGTGCACTGAGCGTCTTGCTCAGCCGTTTTCCTTTTCATGTTCCCAAAACGGCAGGTACTCAGGGACGCTCGTAGATCTCAAACGTACGTGCATATGGACTGGAAGCTTTACTGTCTTTCTTTACGTTATGCATTTCCTTTACTTTAATACAGTTGCTATGGACATTGTTTCGTCCTTTCCTTTTACAGTATTTATGTTTGTGTGTGATGAGCTCTACTTTGGGGTTACCGATGTTTGATTCCGGTATTTCCCTTTTATGGTCAAATAATGCTTAGACATTTATCCTTGTATGCTTTGATGACACGCCATGATTATGCGTAAGATTCCATTTCCAAAATGGGGTGTTACAATTATGGTATTAGAGCCAAGGTTTCGACCTGTAGGCTCTCAAATATGACCTGTGATTAGTGGGTAGTCACTACGGTCTTCCTAGAACTGACAGTTGTTTTCATGCATTCATCATTTTTAAGCATACATATACATGTCATTGTTACAGGGTTTTTGACTAAGTAATGGTTGGTACAGGACTGGCCCTATTTAGTCGCATGTGTTTTATCGAAACTTTTAGATTTGGGACCGACCCATAGGCGTCCCCTCGATATGTCTTTTATTTTGAGTGAACTGACCAGAGGCGTTCACTCTCGAGCATCAAAAGTTTTCATAAAACTGCATCATGCATTCATACAAAGATTTTCTTGCATAAAAATTTTCTCGTGAAATTTTTGGTATAAATTTTTTTTTCCATGTATATATATAATATATATTTTATGTTTTGAACTATTAATCATATGCTTCATGTTATACTGTCAGATGGTTCTCACACGCGAGCAAGAGCAGCTCAATGCTGCAATTCAGGCTGCCATGCAAGCCTTGCTTCCTCAACTGAGGAATGACATTCGTGCTGAAGTTCAGGCTGCCAACAATCAGCAGCACAATCAGCCACCTCCTCCTCCTCCCCCAGTGACACTAGCGGTGTGGTTGGAAAGGTTCAACAAGCTCCGTCCTAGAGCTTTTGAAAAGACTGATAGCCCCAGCGATGCTGAAAGCTGGTTGACTCACATTGAGAAGATTTTCAATGCTATGGGATGTGACCCCGCATTCAAGGAAAGATTGGCATGCTACCGGTTTGAAGGCGATGTACTCAACTGGTGGCTAGCCCTGACGCAGTCAAAAGGAGGTGATGAATGGGTCGCTGGTTTGACGTGGGCCCAATTCAAGGAAAGAGTGATGGAGCAGTTCTTTCCCAAGGCAGAGCAGGACAAACTCAAGCGAGAGTACCATGGGATACGTCAGAGAGCGGGCGAGAATAGCAACGAATTCATGCAGCGCTTTCTTCGCTTAGCTGGTTTTCTGGGAGCAGCAGCTGGTACTCCTGAGGAGCAGGCACACCACTTTAGGTGGGCACTTCGCACCTCGGTCGCGAACAATCTGGTATGTGCTACGTTCAATACAGTAGCACAAGTGGCCGACGCAGCAAGGAAGCTTGAGATGTTGCAGGAACGAGATGAGTTCGGGGAAGCTGAAAGACCCGACAAGAGGTAAACATTTCGTGATCTATCGATAACCAGACCGCATCCTATTATTACATGTTCTATAATCATCTCTAAACTGTATCTTCCAGGCAGAAAACTGGGGACCGGTCTCAGCCGGCTACTCAGCAGCAGCCTAATCAGCCCAAAGGAAACGGTCACACTAACGACCGTTCTGTTGTGGAAAGGCGCAGCGGTAATGATAATTACCGTAACAATGCGGGACACTCCAACAACAGCAGGTCCTACTATTTACGCATCTTCTTATGATTTCATGTTATACCTCTCATGCTGACGCTATATTAATCTCTACCAGGAACCACGGTAACGGGAAGGACCAGAACCACAGGGGTTCGCAGCCTAACCGTTCAGCTAACACTGGTAAACATCTTATGACGCATATGTCTTATACTCGTGCATATACCTTATTTTAACACATTTTGGCATCAGCAGGCCCTCAGCAAGCAAGGACTCCTGCTGGAGGATTCACTCATCCTCTTTGCAGCACTTGCCATCGCAGACACCCTGGCCCATGTCGTCGTGATTCCGACGCGTGCTACAAGTGCGGCCTCCCTGGCCATCGTATGAGAGATTGCCGTAAGGGTGAAATGGAGGGTACTTCGGGCCATGCTGATACTAAATCGCCTCCTACCACTGGGCGTGTCTACACGACATCGCGCGATCAGGCAAACAAATCTACAGGTACCATTACTGGAATTTTGTATATGTACGGCCAAGCTGCATGTGTTCTTTTCGACACGGGTGCCACTCACTCAGTTATTTCCACTACTTATGCCAAGAACATCAGGACACTTCCCTTGCCATTAGAAAATAGGCTTACCATTTCCACGCCTTTGAGGGACTCTGTATTAATAACTCATGTATAAAAGAGTCTTCCTCTAGAGTTTGACGATAAAGTTCGTGCAGTAGATGCACTTCCCCTAGACATGATTGAGTTCGATATGATTCTCGGCATGGACTGGCTATCCAAGCACCATGCTACCATAGACTGCCACTCATATCGGGTGATCTTCGGCGACATTAATGCACCAGAGTACATTCATAACGGGGTCATACCCGGACGGTCTGTACAAGTGATATCTACCTTGCAAGCACGTGCATTACTGTCACATGGCTGCGAAGGTTATCTAGCTACGGTTCACGACATGGATGCTGAATCCCTATCGATTCAGGATCAACCAGTAGTTTCGGAATTTCAAGACGTCTTCCCAAATGAACTTCCAGGCATACCACCTGCACGAGAAGTGGAGTTCAATATCGACCTTGTTCCAGGAGTTGAGCCAATCTCTAAGGCTTCGTATCGTATGGCTCCCATAGAGCTAAAAGAACTGAAGGACCAACTGCAGGAACTTCTTGAACGAGGGTTCATTAGACCAAGCGCATCTCCATGGGGCGCACCGGTCTTGTTCGTTAAGAAGAAGGACGGCAGCATGCGACTTTGCATTGACTACCGTGAACTTAATAAGATTACCATCCGCAATAGATATCCACTGCCACGTATAGATGATCTGTTTGACCAACTTCAAGGAGCCAAACACTTCTCAAAGATCGATCTAAGGTCAGGCTACCATCAGCTAAGGGTTAAAGAGCAGGATATTGCCAAGACTGCTTTTCGTACCCGCTATGGCCATTATGAGTTTGTGGTCATGCCATTCGGCCTGACTAACGCTCCAGCAGTATTCATGGATCTGATGAACAGAATCTTCCATGAATTCCTTGATAAGTTTGTCATTGTATTCATCGATGACATCTTGATTTTATCAAAGTCCACGGAGGAACACGAAGACCATCTCCGTACGGTACTACAGATTCTTCGTCAGAAGCAGCTGTATGCGAAATTCTCCAAGTGTGAGTTCTGGTTAAACAAGGTGGCATTATTAGGTCACATTGTATCAGCAGAAGGGATCACTATGGACCCAGCGAAGGTTGAGGCTATCACTAAATGGCCAAGACCAACGTCAGCGACAGAAGTCCGCAGTTTCTTAGGCTTAGCGGGATATTATCGCAGATTCGTGGAGAACTTTTCCCGCCTGGCATTGCCTCTCACCAAACTGATGCGAAAAGGAGAGAAATTCGTCTGGACGGAAGATCGAGAGAAGAGCTTCGAAGACCTAAAGCAGAAGTTAGTATCTGCACCTATTCTTACTCTCCCATCTGGTACAGGTGGATTTCAGATCTATAGCGATGCATCGGGGAAGGGACTGGGCTGTGTTCTCATGCAACATGGGAAAGTGATCGCGTATGCTTCACGACAGCTTAAGCCCTATGAAGAAAACTACCCTACGCATGACCTGGAACTTGCTGCAGTGGTGTTCGCATTGAAGATATGGAGGCATTACTTATACGGAGAATCATGTGACATTTTCACGGATCACAAGAGCTTGAAGTATATCTTCACACAGCGAGAATTGAACATGAGACAAAGGAGATGGTTGGAACTGTTGAAGGATTATGATATTAACCTACAGTATCATCCCGGGAAGGCTAATGTAGTAGCAGATGCACTCAGCAGAAAGTCCGGAATGATCAACGGCATTGAGATCAGGGAACAAAACATAAGAGACTTGGAGCGGCTAGACATCGAAATCATGGTACGTGGGCAGCACGGATACTGGGCGAATCTTAGAGTAGAACCTGAGTTACTGTCTAGGATCAAGGAAGCGCAGAAGGATGATGGAGAGATTTGGGCGATAATTCAGAATTTGGAGAAGCAGACAGAATTCAGAATGGACGCAGACGGTATCGTTTGGCAGGGCACGAGACTTTGTGTTCCTGACAACCAAGAACTCCGGGAAGCATTGTTAGCTGAAGCTCACAGCTCCCCATTTTCTATACATCCTGGGTCGACAAAAATGTACCATGACATCAAACAGCACTTTTGGTGGAGTGGTATGAAACAGGATGTAGCCACATATGTTTCCAAATGTCTTACCTGCCAGCAGGTTAAGATTGAACATCAGCGATCGGGCGGTCTCCTTCAACCGTTGGATATTCCAGAGTGGAAGTGGGACAAAATCACCATGGATTTTGTTACCGGTCTTCCGCCTACCAAGAAGAAGCACGATGCTATTTGGGTCATTGTTGATCGACTCACCAAATCAGCTCATTTCTTACCGATACGCAAGGAAGATCTGGTAAGTAAACTCGCAGATACTTACAGAAGGGAGATCATACGGCACTCCCTCCAGCATCGTCTCAGACAGAGATCCTCGTTTCACGTCGCGATTCTGGAAAGGTCTACAAAAAGCTTGGGGTACACAACTTAAGCTGAGTACGGCCTTCCATCCTCAAACGGACGGACAGTCGGAGCGAACAATTCAGACATTGGAAGATATGTTAAGGTCGTGTGCGTTGGAATGGACAGGTGATTGGGACGATTACATCTGTTTGGTCGAGTTTGCATACAACAACAGCTGGCACGCAAGTATCAAATGTGCTCCTTTCGAAATGTTGTATGGAAGAAAGTGTCGCGCTCCAACTTGCTGGGATCAAGTGGGAGAGCGAACACTCGAAGGACCAGAGATTATAGAAATGACCAATGAGAAGATCGAAGTAGCTAAGCAGAAACTGCAGGAAGCACGGTCACGTCAGAAGAGTTACGCCGATAAGCATCGTAGGGACATACATTTTAATGTGGGAGATCACGTCTTCCTCAAGGTTTCGCCGGCACGTGGTGTTAAACGCTTCGGGATCAAAGGGAAATTCAGTCCTCGTTTCATCGGACCTTTTGATATCATTGAACGAATCGGTGAAGTATCTTACCGATTGGTGTTACCTCCTCAGCTTTCACACGTGCATAACGTGTTCCATGTGTCCTTACTCAGAGGGTACAATTATCATCCCCTTCACATGGTTCAGTGTCCACTAGAACAAATACGTGAAGATCTCACTTTTATAGAAGAACCCGAACGAGTACTTGACAGGCAAGAACGAGTCATGAGAAGGAAGACGATTCCATTCGTCAAAATTCTTTGGAGGGACCATACCGAGCGGGAAGCCACTTGGGAAACAGAGGAGTCTATCCGGGCTTCTTACCCTCACTTCATATTTTGAGTTCGGGTATGTTACTTCTTTCCAGCTTACTTTATCTATAATTCGGGGACGAATTATTCTTTTTAGGGGGGAAGAATTGTAAAACCCGCATGCTTTTACCATGAATAGTGCCCTTAAGATCGTACGTCCTAGATTAAAACTTACCTTATTTATTATTGATCACATTCATGTGCTAATAATCAAGCAAGTGCATACGTGTATGACATGACAAGTATCGATTACGTACGAACTCATGATAGACAGATAATAAATATGTCACGTGAACATAATTAAATCATGATCACCATTTAAAATACGAACTAGAATAATTACGTAAATACATATAATATAATTACGAGCGTTAAGATTACGATAAGCGACATGATAAAATAAACAGAAACACTTTAAACACGAGCACGTTTAACCACGAACGAACAGGAAACATCGGGACACGAGAAAGGTACGGGTACCCCATGTGGGGCCCCCATACCCACGGCACAACAACCAAGAATGGGCTAAGCCCATGGACTTTTACAAGTAAAGGGGGGTTATGGTAAAAACTATTTTTCATTTTCACTTTTCAAGAAAGAAAACATAAACCCTAAAAGATTTTCTCCTCCTCCTCTTTGCTCTCTCTTGTGCCGCCACCTAGAACACAACCATAGGAGGGTGTTGTTGATTTTTGACATTAAATACAAGTGCTAGAAACCGTGTTTGTTCATCCCCTTTCAAGCTACGTATTGGTATATCATTCTAAACCTTTCTTTTTAATTCTTTTTAATCTTTGATTATTTTCATGAACATGTTATTATTTTTCTTATTAAAACATGATAATTAAACATTGATCTAACATGTTTTGGGGTTAATTAAAATCAAAGAATGATATAAAAGGGGTGTTTGTTTTAGCCGCCTAGCAAAACAAACCCGAGGGGGGTTTGGTTTGCTTATTGCCGCCACCACCAAGACCATTTTTGGTCTTGGTTGGTGCTTGTGGGACCCACGGCAGCAAGGAGGCACACGTGCCCCGAGTTTGGCTCGGGGTACGGTGTCGAGTTCATGCCCGATTCATGGTTTGTTGGTTAAATCATGATTTATGCTACATGTTAATTTTTATGAATTATGAACTTAGGATATAAATTAATTAATAACATGAAATATTAATTAAACCATGACTTAGGTTATTTTAATTATTAATTTAGCATGATATTAATTTAACCTAAGTATTTTATGTTATAAGTTATAATTAATTAATTATTTAAAACATGCCTATAATTAATTAATTTAGACATGACTTAGGTTATATTATTAATAATAATAATACACATTTTAACCTAAGTATTTTATTTCATTTTAATTAAAACATGTTATACTTTAATTAAAATGCTTAACCTATAGTTTAATTAAAATACATGAAATAATAATTAAACTATACACTATATCATATGACTTAAGAAATAAGCTTATAAACACTTAGACTTATATGTTAGCTTATGTAACCAGCTTAATTCTAAATATGGAAACTTCTATTTATAGAAACTTAATTAAATAAGGCAACTAATCTATTAATGGAAACCTTCTATATATGGAAATCTATCTATTTCAGGCAGCTAATCTAATCATGGAAAACCTTCTATATATGGAAACTTATTTAATTAAGGCAGTTGATCTATTTTTGGAAACTTTCTATTTTTAGAAACTAATCTATTTTAAGCAGTAAATTCTATTTTAGGAAACTTTCTATTTTTTGGAAACTTTCTATTTTTGGAAACTTTCTATTTTTGGAAACTTTCTATTTTTGGAAACTTTCTATTTTTGGTAACTTTCTATTTTTGGAAACTTTCTATTTTTGGAAACTTTCTATTTTTAGAAACTTTCTATTTTTGGAAACCTGCTATTTTTGGAAAGTTACTTGTTATTACACAGTAAGTAGAATAATACATGAAATACCAGTAATTCTTAATCAGATTAATCAGAATACAAGATAAACACAGTTTAAGGCTTTAAACAGTAAATCATGACCTAAAACACACAAAGTAAGCTAAGACGTGACATAAAACCAGGTACGTAATCAGGGAATCGATACTTATACATGTGTGTATTCATGTAGCGTTAGTGATCCAGAAGTAGGAGTCTTTCTTCCGTTCATTCACTGGACTTGAGATACGGATTTCCGTCCTTTCAGTATGGACATTCTTTCCTTATTAGGATTTCCCCGTATGCAGCCAACTGTTTTCCCCAGTATTTGTTTTATTGTTTTGAACTGCTTATGTTTAATTAGCATAATCTATAGCCATATACAAGCATGACCAGTTTCACCTAGTTATGGAGGTACCATAACCATAACATTGGAGGCACCAATGTTATGACTTCCCCACGGCGGAGTGATTGCTCGTGGCGTCCCTTTTCAGTTTTGGCCATATTATTATATCAGGTGGGGCGTATGGGTGCATCCTAGTTACATGTTTTATTCAGTATATCATGGTGAATGTGGTGTGTGCCTTGCATCCTTCACAAGGAGTTGATCCCTCCTACCCAAACCAGTATATTAATTAGAGGCATCCCCTCTAATCAGCATGATGAGGTCACCCCTCCAAGTATTCATGCACGTGACCTTTTCATGACCTATATGGGCTATGGTATATTTATGTTAAAACAGTTTTCATAAGATAAACATAAGGCTTTTCAAACTATAAAACCAGTTTTCTTAATACTTAACCAGTTTACTCAGAACTTAGTCTTTCGCTGTTATATGTTACATGCTTATCCTATTTCATGCTGTATTGTACATCCGTGCACTGAGCGTCTTGCTCAGCCGTTTTCCTTTTCATGTTCCCAAAACGGCAGGTACTCAGGGACGCTCGTAGATCTCAAACGTACGTGCATATGGACTGGAAGCTTTACTGTCTTTCTTTACGTTATGCATTTCCTTTACTTTAATACAGTTGCTATGGACATTGTTTCGTCCTTTCCTTTTACAGTATTTATGTTTGTGTGTGATGAGCTCTACTTTGGGGTTACCGATGTTTGATTCCGGTATTTCCCTTTTATGGTCAAATAATGCTTAGACATTTATCCTTGTATGCTTTGATGACACGCCATGATTATGCGTAAGATTCCATTTCCAAAATGGGGTGTTACAAACCGAGACCAAGATTGGTCTCGGTGGGTTTTGTTTTCCACCAGTCGCAACCTTTCATGGGTGTCGGTGTGGTTTCTGTTCCAGCAGTAGCAATCCAAACACCAACAGTGGTGTTGGGTTAAAGACAGTGGGAACCGAGAGAGGGTGTTGCTCTCGGTGGTAATTTGTTAATAATGAAAACATTGGGTAACGAGTAACAAGTAGCAGGAACTTAACATGGCCAGGGGGATAGGATGTTAAGACAGTAGAAACAAGGCCACTGCCGGGGGCAATATAGCCACAGCCAAGGGTTGTGGCAGTTTAAAAGGGTGTTTGGTTTTGGGTTTAAGAACAGCTTAGGGGGTGTTTGGCTAAACTTATAACATGCATGTTATTTTCATTTAGTTGGTTTAATTAATATATAGTTACTTAGATTAATTAAATTACATGACTTAGATTATAAATTATTTAAATAAAAATCATGGTTTATGTATGTACATGTTATTTAAATAAAACCTATTATTAAATAATTATTAATTTAATTATTCATGTGCATGAAATTAATTAAAACTTAGCTTAATTAATTTAAATCATTTTAAGTTAAGCCTAATTGTTTAATTATTATTAAACTTTACGATATAATTATACAAGACATATTATAAGCTCATTAAAACTATATGTTATGTCATTTTTGTTATTTAATAAGCCTATTATTATTTATGGTAATATATTATTTATGAAAACATGTAAATATAGAATTATATTAATTAAGGTAACACAACAATTATGGAAATATATTAAATATGGTAACATGCTATTTATAGAAACATGCTAAATACAGAAACTTTCTATTTTTGGAAACTTACTATTTAAGGAAACCTGCTAGTTTTAGAGAGTTACACATTATGATACAACAAGTACTTTAACACATAGAAACATGAATTACATAAATCATAACACACGAAACATTAAGAAAACACATGATTAAACATGAATCATTAAAACAAGTCCAGAATACTTAAAACAAGACAGGAACAAGTAAACAAGTAATAATAAACGTCAAGTAAACAAATAATCAGTTAAATATAAGATAACTGATACTTGGGATTTTGCTAGGTTCAATTGTTCTCTCGATATCCTCTCGAATTGATCTTGGTTCTAAGTGGAATGATTTGTTTTTGGTGACAAATAGGGGGTTTGGATTTTTAATCTACTAAAGGTTTAAATGCACGAAAATGTAAACTTAAATTTAAAAGCAATTAAGTTAATGGCAATTAATAAGACTGGAATTAAAATTGAAATTGAAATATACAAAATGAAGAAACAGTAAGTATAACTAAAAAATGCTCAAAAAGAAAATGATTCGGAAGTTGACCTTGATTCGAAACTTTCATGCGGAAGTTGGTTCGGAAGTATTGACTCGGAAGTTCATCCGGAACTTTTAAGGAAAATTGATTCGGAACTTTGAAAAACCCTTCACTCGGAACTTTGATTCGGAAGTTAACTCGGAAGTTCGTTCGGAACTTTACTCGGAACCTTCATGCGGAACTTTGATTCGGAAGTTAGTTCGGAAGTTCACCCGGAACTTTTCGTTCGGAAGTTCACTCGGAAGATTGATCCGGAAGTTTATCCGGAACTTTATCTGGAACTTTGAGTCGGAAGTTTATTCGGAACTATCAACTGATTCGGAACTTTTAAAGGAAAAATTCATTCGGAACTTTAAAAACTCATTCGGAACTTTTGAAAAGCAAATTCATTCGGAACTTCTTAAACTCATGCGGAACTTTGTGTTCATCCGGAAGTTTAAGTTCATTCGGAACTTTTTAGTTCATCCGGAACTTTCAGTTCATTCGAAAGACTTGGTTCATCCGGAACCTGGGAATACTCAAGAACAGTAACTTTAACCGAAGAACAGGGGAATCGATATTAAGCCAAAAATCACCAAGTTTTTCACCAAATCTTAAATAAAGCTAAACACAAATGATATACTAACCAATAACAACAAATCCCATCAATAAAAACATAAAACCAAACAACTTTTGAAGATCAAATCAATCAAATAAGAACTTAAACTTTTAACCAAATAGATGAAGATGAACAAAATGAAATGGAAGGATTGATATATTGAATGATTAAGGTTTTAACAATCACAAAACAAGGATGAAATTACAAGATTGAAAAACAAAGATCAAAATCACCAAACACCCTAGTGGTGTTGGTGATATCTACGAAACAGAAAGGGAGAAAAAAGAGGGGAAAAGAAAAACTAAAAAAACTTGGCACTATTGTATGAGGGGTGGACTTTATATAGGTCGTCCTTTTGGTTGGTGAGTGGGCTTTCTCCCGTACTTCTTGTCTTCTCGTCTTTTCATAAAAGTTGACGATTTCGATTCTGATTCGGGATTTGTCGTCGATTAAATTCAACTCGTCTTTTAATTTCTTCGTTTAATAGACTTGAGTTTCTTCGACTTATATAAATCTTCCATCTTTGGTCCTTTTCTTCGATAAATCTTCGAATAGGCCCAGTGACTTCAAATCCTTTGCATCTCTTGGACAATAGACTTCATCTTGAGTCTTTTTCTTCGGTAAAACCCGTGCAATCCCACGTTTTCTTCAATATTCATCCGGTTGGCTCTGAAAACACAATAAACACAAAAACCACGCATAATTCCAAACAAATGATATTAAATACGCGTTTTGGTCTCGTTTTAGCCAGAATTAAGTGGTAAAAGGATGGGTGTTTACACACATATCAAATCTCCTACACTTAACCATTGTCATGCCCTCATGCAATGCTTAGTGATAAAGCAATTTTACATTTTTCTCATAATCAATCAACCTTGGCCTTATTCAAATACTACTAAACAAAAATTAAAGTACTAAAAGAAATTAAAACTTTAAAGGAAACAAAAGGATAGAAAACCATTTTCACTTGAAAATAGCTACATGGAAATAACTTGCAAAGAGATCAAGGACTTACATTAGGGCTTTGGTGCTGCGAAGATTTATCACCCTCAAGTTTCACGTTCCCCAAACTAAGCTTAAAAACGAGATCATTGTTATTATAAGTTAGTAAATCAAACACTTACACACATGGCTTAATTATATGCTTAAACTCCCTTATTCCTAGGTGTATCTCTTATATTTTATTTTTGTCTTAGAATGATCATGAAGATGCATTTTTGGACTTATTTCGATAGTTTATTTAGGCTGAAAGCAAAGTAGGACGATTTGATCAATAGTTAGCTAAAGGACAAAATCTCTTAAAATTGCTTCTCGGGATATAAATAAGTTCATATCTTGGCATAACTCGGTTCACGATTTGAGACCTTTCTCGGGCCGATATTTGGCATGTACTTCATACTTCATATCTTGAGAGACGTGCTTGAGATAATGGTCTTCTCATCGTTGATAGAGTTTCTTCACTTGGAGACTTTTGAGAGGTACTCCAACTTTGTTGACCATGACTTCATGATTATTTCTTCAATCTCTATTTGGGATTTTGAGATACAACGATCCGCCTCCTTTTCGGACTTGGATCTATTTATCCTCATACCTTGTTAGGGTCTTTTCGGATAGACTTCTCCATCATCTTTATGGGAGTTGATTGCTTTTCGTCGTGAGTCTTGATCCTTCATTTTGACTTTGGGAATAATGCTTTTCACATCACCTTGGATCTTTAGCAATAAAATGGAATCCTCATGCCTTGTTAGGGCCTTTTCGGACTCGCCAATCTTCGCGCCCCGCTTCATAAGTTATGCCTTGGCTATGAACTCTTATCATTACCGAGCAACTTTTAAACGATCTTGGGCTAGAAGCTAAGTAACTTTTCAAATCGTACGACCTTACTTATTGCAGATAAATTATTAGCAAGTGATGGGAGAATAGGCAAATAATTACACCAAGTGAGCTTGTGCAAGAATACCGACTTATAATTGACTCTATCATTTCTCGTCCTCCACAATTTAAAATCTCAAGTAATGGGACTCGTGGATACTTAGCCTAATAAACCAATTAAGGTCTACATGGTTAAGGATACTAGCTAGAATAAACTTGGATAAGTCTATTCGGGTTGAGTCAAAATAAACGCAACGGGCCTAATATGTCAAAGACTTCTAAACTAGCTACACCACTTCATTAACATTTTTGACTTTATTGCGGGATATAAAGCAATGATAAAAAATTTTAAAAATTACGACAAAATGGCCAAAGTTAATAAAAAATTTGAAAAATGTTGAAAAATAGGATTTTCCGGTTAAATGAAGGCATTTTCATGGAAAAGTCCACTTAAAACTTTGATAGAAGTCCCCCCTACACTTAAGATAAACATTGTCCTCAATGTTTAAGCATGTGGGAAAAGTCTCCCCTACACTTATGACATTGTGCACGTTGGTTAACTCGAGTTAAGGAAGAGACGACTAAAGTGATCAATTTCAAATGTGAGTATGAAGAAAATTGAATCACGATAGTTGAGAGATAGAACCGGATTTCAGATATCACGGGAGCACGGTTCTTCAAAGATTCCAAGAGTGCACTTATCCCTGTAATCACATCACCACACAAAGACAAACACCGATAGAGGTCCCCCTACACTTAGGAGGTTAAAACATAAAAGGATAGATACTCGGGTTGCCTCCCGAGGAGCGCTTGTTTTTGATAACCGAGTCACAAGCCTGACTCGACCCAAAATTAGTTCATGGGGAACGTGGTGAGGGATGGAATCATCTCCTGAGAGGTGTCCTCACCAAAGTACAACTTCACTCGTTGGCCATTCACCTTAAAATTAGGTCCATTAGGTTGAGCGAGCTCGAGAGTACCATATGGAAAAATTTGGGCAATGGTGAATGGGCTGGACCAACGAGATTTCAGCTTGCCCGAAAAGATTTTCAACCGAGAGTTAAAGAGCAAAACTTTGTCTCCCACTTGGAACTCTCGGTTTTTGATCTTGGAGTCGTGAATGAGCTTAGTTCTTTCCTTATAGATTAAAGAATTTTCATAAGCCTCATTACGGAATTCATTGAGCTCATTGAGTTGGATCTTGCGTAGGTCACCGGCTTTGTTGATATCAAAATTAGCCCACTTCAAGGCCCAGTAAGCCTTGTGATCCAACTCAATGGGGAGGTGGCACGCTTTCCCGTACACGAGATGATATGGTGTGCAACCAATCGGAGTCTTGTATGCAGTACGAAAAGCCCACAAAGCATCATCAAGTTTATCAGCCCATGAGGCACGATGCTCTCCCACGGTCCTTTCAAGAATTCGCTTTAGTCCTCGGTTGGATATTTCAGCCTGGCCATTAGTTTGTGGGTGGTAGGCTGTGGAAAGACGATGATTTACACCGTACTTAGCCATGACTCTAGCAAATTGGTCATTGCAAAAATGAGTCCCACGATCACTAATAATGGCACGAGGCACACCAAATCTAGCGAATAGAGATTTCAAAAAGTTACAAACCACCCTTGCGTCACTAGTAGGTAAAGCTTTGGCTTCAACCCACTTTGAAACGTAGTCAACGGCTACAAGGATGTATTTTTTTCCTTTAGAAGAAGGGAATGGCCCCATAAAGTCGATACCCCAAACATCAAAAATTTCACATTCTTGAATGAAATTCTGAGGCATCTCGTCTTTATGTGTGATCGTGCCTTGTTTTTGGCAAACATCACAGCGTTTAACCATATTGTGAGCGTCACGATATATGGAGGGCCAATAAAATCCCGAATCAAACACTTTTTTGGCGGTGTAGTTGGGACCAAAGTGACCACCGGTGGGTCCTTTGTGGCAAGCGTCAAGGATTTCTAAAGCTGCCGGTCCATCAACACATCAGCGAATAATCAAATCGGCACATTGTTTGAATAGGTAAGGGTCATCCCAAAAGTAAGTCTTAATGTCGTTGAAGAACTTTTTCTTTTGTTGGGATGTTAACCCTTCCCTGAGAATTCCACCCGCTAAGTAGTTTGCCATGTCCGCAAACCACGGGGTTTCATCAGAATTCGAATTGATAGACATTAAGGTCTCCAAGGGAAAAGAGTCATTGATTTATTTGTTCGGATGATCCCCTTGGTAAGGATCCTCAAGTCTACTGAGATGATCCGCGGCTAGGTTTTGCGCTCCTTTTTTATCGCGAATTTCGATTTTAAATTCTTGGAGAAGCAAAACCCAGCGAAGAAGTCTTGGTTTGGAATCTTGCTTTGTCAACAAGTACTTCAACGCGGAATGATCGGTGTAAACGATTGTGGTGGAAAGGACAAGATAGGGGCGGAACTTTTCAAAGGCATAGACAACAGCTAAAAGCTCTTTTTCGGTTGTCGTGTAATGCAATTGAGCCCCTGTCATTGTCTTGCTAGCGTAATGGATCGGTTGGAAGTGTTTGTTCACTCTTTGTCCCAGAACCGCTCCAATAGCAAAATCTCTAGCATCGCACATCAACTCAAAGGGAAGCTCCCAATTAGGTGTAACCAAGACGGGTGCCTTAGTTAGCTTATCCTTAAGCGAGTTGAAGGCTTCAAGACACTCTTTGGAAAAGATAAAAGGAGTATCTTTTTCCAAGAGGTGGGTCATCGGGCGAGCGATTTTAGAGAAATCCTGAATGAATCGTCGATAGAAGCCCGCATGACCCAGAAAACTTCTCACACCCTTCACGGTTGAAGGTGGAGGTAATTTGGCTATGACATCAACTTTAGCACGGTCGACTTCAAGACCGGCTTTAGAGATTTTGTGTCCTAGCACAATGCCTTCTTTTACCATAAAATGGCATTTTTCCCAATTTAGAACAAGGCGAGTGTCTTCGCACCGCTTAAGCATACGTTCCAAATTGGCAAGGCAAGAAGAGAAGGAATCCCCGAAGACCGAGAAATCATCCATGAAGACTTCCATGGTTTGTTCAACCATGTCATGGAAGATAGCTAACATGCACCTTTGGAAAGTCCCGGGGGCATTACATAAGCCAAAAGGCATCTTTTTGTATGCAAATGTGCCATATGGACAAGTGAATGTTGTCTTCTCTTGATCTTGGGGATCGATGGGTATTTGGAAATAACCCGAGAAACCATCAAGAAAGCAGTAATATTCATTACCTGCTAAACGTTCAAGCATTTGGTCCATAAAAGGTAGAGGGAAATGATCCTTTCTCGTGGCATCATTGAGTTTGCGGTAGTCTATACAAACTCTCCACCCAGTAACGAGACGAGTGGAAATCAACTCGTTGTGTTCATTGGGAACAACGGTTATTCCGCCCTTCTTGGGCACACAATGGATTGGACTAACCCATGGTGAATCCGAAATAGGGTAAATCATACCCGCATCAAGAAGTTTGATAACCTCTGTTTTGATGAATTCATGGATTTTTGGATTCACCCTTCGTTGGCTTTGAATTGTAGTTTTAAAGTCGTCCTCCATGAGAATTTTGTGTGTGCAGAAGTGAGGATCAATTCCGCGAATGTCGGAGATTTTCCAAGCGATAGCCTTCTTATGAGCTTTAAGCACGGCGATGAGGCGAGTTTTCTCTTCATCTTTCAAATCCTTCGCGATAATGACGGGCGACTTCTTCTCTTCTTCAAGGAACACATACTCGAGATGGGACGGCAACTCCTTAAGTTCTAAATCCGGAGGATTTTCGACGGGAGGCGTATTCAAAGTCGGAGTATCGATAGCAATAACCGTAGGAGATGGTGGAGAAAGATTGTCTTCGTTGAGAAGGTTTTCAAAGAAATGCATGTCTTCATCCCCATCGGTGGGAGAATCATCATTAGCTAAGTTCACATCTCCCATGGTGGTTTCAAGATTGTTTCAAAACAAATCACTATCTCCAAATAGAGACAGTGATGAATCAATAGAGGAAACGGTTTCAACATTGGGAAGAGAGGTAGGAATACTTTTGCAAGCATTTTGGAAGTGTTCTTCACAAGCCTCATCAAGAACGTCAATACAATTAACACTCTCGTTGGAATAAGGTTGTTTAGACAACTTTCCCATGTTGAAGACGATTTTATCGTCACCCACTCTCATGATAAGCTCACCGGCTTCATCATCGATGAGAGTGCGACTGGTCCTCAGGAATGGACGACCCACGATCAAGGGAACACGAGGGTCCATCTCGTAGTCGACGACGATAAAATCGGCAGGAAAAGTGAATTTGTCGACTCCTACAAAGACGTCTTCGGCTATCCCCACTGGATAAGCAACCGTACGGTTAGCTAATTCCAAAGTCATTTTGGTGGGGACTAGCACAGGGAGAGATAATTGCTTCCAAACGCTTAGAGGCATTAGATTAATACTGGCACCTAGATCGGCTAGGGCCATGCAATTCTCTACTCCCGGGAAATTGCAAGGGATTAAGAAACGACCCGGATCACCAAGCTTGGTTGGCAATTTCCTTAAGAGCACTGCAGAGCAATTCTCATTAAGTTGGGTGTTGGCAATATCAAGAAGTTTTTCCTTGTCACTCAGAAGATCTTTAAACATTTTCGCGTACTTTGGCATGTGAGCGAGAGCCCCAGCGAAGGAGATATTGAAATTCAGTTGTTTAAACATTTTAAGAAAGTTTGAAACCTGAATATCGTCCTTGCTTTTGAGCTTCTCTTTCCTCAACCTAGATGGATAAGGTATATTGGAAGAAGAGGAAGGCGTTGGGAGAATAGGATCACCCACATCCTTGGGTGGAGGAGGGGTAGAAGTAGGAGGTGGAGAAATTGGGGAAGGAGAAGGATGAGGAATAGGAGCAGGTGACTCGTTTTCCTTAGTCACAATCACCGGTGGAGGTATAGGAAGCTCGGGTTCCTTGGTACCTTTGCCACTGCGAGTAGTGAATGCTTTCATCTCCCCTCTTGGATTCGCAACGGTGTTACTCGGAAGAGTACCCGAAGAAGAGGGTTGATTACCTTGGAAGAAACTAGCCATCATGTTCTTCAAGTCATTTGTTTGGTTATCCAACGTGTTTCTCATGTCGGCTCTCAGATCGTTCCCTTGTTTGACCAGGTCTGCTTTCAAGTTGAGCACTTCCCGCTGAAGATTTTCCACGATCACATCGTTAGTTCTCATGTAGGTCTGCACTTCTTGGTGTAAAGCGGTGGGTTGGTTGGGAGGAGCATTGTATGCGGGTGGTTGATAAGCAGGTTGCTGGTAAACTTGGTTATTTCGTTGAGGTAGAGGTGGTTGTTTGTGAGGTGGGATGTATGGTGTACGAGGTTGTTGTTGTTGTTGAGGAGGGCGATTGAGGTTTTTTTGTTGGTTTGGGTTGTTTGGTGGAAAACCGAGTGGGGAAAGATAATTGTTAGAGCGGTAGCTAAGCAAGTTACGGTCACCTTGAGGTCGAGCTTGATAAGCGGGTTGAGGATAGGTGCCATAAGCTGCATTCACATTCTCAGAAGGGTAGTCTTGGGTGGCAGTACAAGTGGTGTAAGAGTGAGGACCCCCGCATATCTCGCATGGTTGGCTAACAGCATTGACTTGAGCGTTTTTAGCGTTGTTGCTGTTGTTGTTGTTAACGGTGTGGGTAACAAGCGATTCAAGAAGCACAGTGATTTTGTCCAGTCGCTTGTCGCTGTCACTAGTGCTAGCACTAGCGACATTGGTCCGAACACTCTTGGTTTGCACACGAGATTTATTCTCAATGATATCCCAAGCAGCATTGGAAGTCTTAGCCAAAAGATTACCCCCCGAGGCACTGTTTAGTGAATCTTGGTCACTCATGTTTAAACCATTGTAAAAAGTATTAATTTGATGTACTTTGGTAAAACCATGTTGTGGGCATCTTCTCAAAAGGTCTTTGAAACGGTCCCAAGATTCACTGAACGACTCATCGTGCTTTTGTTCAAAATTTATGATTTCATTCCGCAAAGCGGTAGTACGAGAGGGTGGGAAAAAGTAATTGATAAACTTGGTTTCCAAATCCGTCCACGAAAGAATACTCTGTGGCGGTTCCTTAGCAAGCCAATGTCGGGCTTGTCCCTCTAATGGAAAGGGAAAAAGTTGTAACCGGATTACCTCTTGTGGAACACCATTGAATTTGACCGTGTTGGTGAGTTGCAAGAATCTCTTGATGTGGTCATGTGGGTCATCAATGGTACGCCCCAAGAATGGTTGAGCAGAGACCATCTGGATAAAGCCTGATTTGAGCTCAAAGTTGTTGGTTGCAATTGCTGGTATAACAATTGGATCAGTGTTGCCATCTACATGAGCTTGCAGCAGTTCAATCATCGGGCGATTATCCGGTAGAGGCTCATTGTTGTTGTTATTATTCATGTTGTTGAAAGGTGGGTTGTTGTTGTTATTATTGTTGTTTGGAGGTGGTATGTTGTTGTTGTTTTGTACACCGTCCATGTCTAAGTGATCGAGAGGCTCGGGCTCTTGATAAGACGTTGATCGAGTGCGCATACACCTGCAAAAGAACTAACAAGGGAAAAACAAAGCAAAAATATTTTTGGTTTTTATGTTTTTTAATTTTTAGGTTTTTTTTTGAAAATTTTATATTTTTTTTGTGTTTTTTAATATTTTAATGAAAAAGTAACGTTCACGGGGAACGGATCCCAAAATCCAAGTTCTCACAAAAAACTTTTGATCTTAACGAGAAGAGCCGGCAGCGGCGCCATTTGATACTTGGGATTTTGCTAGGTTCAATTGTTCTCTCGATATCCTCTCGAATTGATCTTGGTTCTAAGTGGAATGATTTGTTTTTGGTGACAAATAGGGGGTTTGGATTTTTAATCTACTAAAGGTTTAAATGCACGAAAATGTAAACTTAAATTTAAAAGCAATTAAGTTAATGGCAATTAATAAGACTGGAATTAAAATTGAAATTGAAATATACAAAATGAAGAAACAGTAAGTATAACTAAAAAATGCTCAAAAAGAAAATGATTCGGAAGTTGACCTTGATTCGGAACTTTCATGCGGAAGTTGGTTCGGAAGTATTGACTCGGAAGTTCATCCGGAACTTTTAAGCAAAATTGATTCGGAACTTTGAAAAACCCTTCACTCGGAACTTTGATTCGGAAGTTAACTCGGAAGTTCATTCGGAACTTTACTCGGAACCTTCATGTGGAACTTTGATTCGGAAGTTAGTTCGGAAGTTCACCCGGAACTTTTCGTTCGGAAGTTCACTCGGAAGATTGATCCGGATGTTTATCCGGAACTTTATCCGGAACTTTGAGTCGGAAGTTTATTCGGAACTATCAACTGATTCGGAACTTTTAAAGGAAAAATTCATTCGGAACTTTAAAAACTCATTCGAAACTTTTGAAAAGCAAATTCATTCGGAACTTCTTAAACTCATGCGGAACTTTGTGTTCATCCGGAAGTTTAAGTTCATTCGGAACTTTTTAGTTCATCCGGAACTTTCAGTTCATTCGGAAGACTTGGTTCATCCGGAACCTGGGAATACTCAAGAACAGTAACTTTAACCGAAGAACAGGGGAATCGATTTTAAGCCAAAAATCACCAAGTTTTCATCAAATCTTAAATAAAGCTAAACACAAATGATATACTAACCAATAACAACAAATCCCATCAATAAAAACATAAAACCAAACAACTTTTGAAGATCAAATCAATCAAATAAGAACTTAAACTTTTAACCAAATAGATGAAGATGAACAAAATGAAATGGAAGGATTGATATATTGAATGATTAAGGTTTTAACAATCACAAAACAAGGATGAAATTACAAGATTGAAAAACAAAGATCAAAATCACCAAACACCCTAGTGGTGTTGGTGATATCTACGAAACAGAAAGGGAGAAAAAAGAGGGGAAAAGAAAAACTAAAACAACTTGGCACTATTGTGTGTGGGGTGGACTTTATATAGGTCGTCCTTTTGGTTGGTGAGTGGGCTTTCTCCCGTACTTCTTGTCTTCTCGTCTTTTCAGAAAAGTTGACGATTTCGATTCTGATTCGGGATTTGTCGTTGATTAAATTCAACTCGTCTTTTAATTTCTTCGTTTAATAGACTTGAGTTTCTTCGACTTATATAAATCTTCCATCTTTGGTCCTTTTCTTCGATAAATCTTCGAATAGGCCCAGTGACTTCAAATCTTTTGCATCTCTTGGACAATAGACTTCATCTTGAGTCTTTTTCTTCGGTAAAACCCGTGCAATCCCACGTTTTCTTCAATATTCATTCGGTTGGCTCTGAAAACACAATAAACACAAAAACCACGCATAATTCCAAACAAATGATATTAAATACGCGTTTTGGTCTCGTTTTAGCCAGAATTAAGTGGTAGAAGGATGGGTGTTTACACACCTATCAATAACCAGCCAGCTCATACACGTCCCTCTTTATTATGTAGCATTTATGGACTCGGAGTAGGATTCTTCGCGTTTTCTTCGTTCACATTACTGGACACAAGGTACAAATATTCCGTCCTTCAGTATGGACAACTTCCTTTGCATGTTTGATTAGGTTTTCCCGTTTGTAGCTAACTGTTTTCCCTATAGTCATGTGTCTTAAACACGTCAGAAAATTTTATGTTTATTTTAATTGCGTGAGTTATTGATGTAAAGTATAATATATATATATAATAATATATCGTAAGTAAGCTAATCGACCTATAATTCCTTTAGGAAAAAGAATTATAAGTCGAAACTCACAAAATAATATAATATATATATACCGGGCAAGTGATCACCCGGGTCGTGTCCCAACGAAGTGTGAAATTGACGGTTACGTTATTCGTTTGACTTTTGGATGCTTGAATAAACAAAGAATTGGATTTGTGTTCTATACTACGCTAGAGATATAATCTAAGGCACGGGAAATAAAACTAAGGCATGAAAAATTAAACTTAAAACTACGAGAAATCATAAATAAGGCATCGAAATAAGTCATAAGTCTACGGGAAACATAAGTAAGGCAAGGGAAAGAAAAAATGACAAACTAAAGTAAGACAAACAATAAACGTAAATAAATAATGGAAAACGTAAAAATGCGACATTAAAGCAAATGAGCAAATTTAAAAGCTACGAATGAAACTAGTTAATAGAAAGATTATTTTTATCTAAAACAAAATTTAAAGTACATAAAAACTGATTTAAAGGATTCAAGAACTAAATATTAAAATTATTTATATAAACAAAACTGGTTTTAAAATAAATGACATAACTAACTAGACTAAATTAACCATTATTTAAAATCTTTTGCAAATATTAACAAGAAAAAAACTAGTGGTCTAGTGGTAAACACTTTGGGCAATCAAAAGCAAGGTCGGTTCAATGCCATTGTTGTGTTATGTTTTTTTTTCTTTATAACACATCACAACAACAACATCAGTATCATTATAAAAAAAGGCAAATCATCAACATAACATAAGGAGCTCACAAGCATTCACTAACATTAGAAACTGAATAACACTAGATTTTTAAAGAAACAAGTCACACATTAATTTTTTTTTTTGTAACAAACAGTAACATTATTACTACAGCAGATAAAAAAAAAATAACATTCAGCAACAAAAACAAACAACACAAGTGCACAACAATATTCATCAACATACTGTTATATAAGCAGAAAAATAAACAAGTATTTGTAGAAACTTACAACTCAGGGTCGACTCGAAAGAAAGCGTCACAACAAAATTGACATTACAACTAAACTACATAGAACCCATCCCGAATCAACAATATCAAAAAAACTGCATCAAACCGAATCAACCACTTCTTTTTCTTAGACCCGAACCAACAGCAACAAAATGAATCGTAACTTTTAATTATGTCGAACAGTAGCAGCATTAAAATGAACCGAGAAGTAGCAACGCCAAACAAGCATGTATCACCATTTTTATTTTTGGGACAGTGCAATAAAGTTAAAACATAAATTTAAATAACCAAATTCCATAACAATTAAAAATTAAACCAAGATTTCCATAATAAAGTGATTTTCAGATCAAGAATTCATTACAAGATTCACCGTAGAAAAAAAAATAAAAATAAAACAACAATCCTTTATTTTTTTATTAAATTCGGAAAGTACAAGAACAATGAAACCTCATTTTTTATCAATTCGAGAATGAAAGAAATGCCTTTTCACAATAACAGTAAGATAAAAAAACTTTCAATTAAATCTCAACACAAGCTGAATCTTAAAATAACAAAAACTTTTAAAACAGAAATTAAAAATATCTTTCGAATAAAAAGAAGTACAAATTAAAAAAGTACAACTAAATAAAACCTTAAAAAAAATTAAAAGCATGGTTGGTCTTCATGTTCTTCATCCCTTTATATAAGCCTTCTTAGATTGTCAAATACGTCATGGATGACGAATTTTCATTTGTCTTTTTGCCTTCACTTGATCACACCCATTGGATCTTTGGTTTATAATCTTGACCTTCAATTTCTCTATGCATCTTTGGATTATAACTTAGATGGGTAAAATTTTGAATCTTGCGTGTGTAAGAGAAAGTGGGACAGAAACCATATTAAGAAAATAGATCGTGGCCATTGATTTCTTGTCTTCTTGTTGATCTTGGCTGATAATGGTGGCTGAGACAAAAGTGATATAACCCTAGTTGACTTTGTTAGTTGAAACTAAAAAGTGTATCAAACTTTCAATATTACGTCTGTTATAAAAACATGAAAGGGCCAGATTTGATATTACAACTGGGCTCGGTTGGTTGTTTTTTTATGGGCTGGGTGAACAAATCTTGGGCCTTGGTGGTTTAGTAATCCAACAAATACCAATATAAATTCTTAGGTGATTCAGTGGTGTTTGTTTTGCTGACTGTTATTTTAACGGGCCGGCTCGGCCCGTTCAGCGGGTGCGGGTTGGCCCGTTAAAATAATAATTTTAAGTTTGGGTTCGGTGTTTCGCGCTCATTCCATTGTCGGGTCTCGAGTTTTCTTTTGACTTCGTCTTTCCTTGTAAAAATCACGAATGTTGTCGAGTCGATCCGAAAATGTTCGTCTTTGCTCCGTTTTCAATCTTTTTGTACCTGAAACACATAAAACACAAAACAAACATATTTGCAATATAATTAAGCATATTTTAGTGTTTATTGCCATTTTTACGGTGTTAAACGAGTATAAAATGATGAGTAAATGCACCCTAATCATCCCCCCACACTATCAATTGCTAGTCCCTAGCAATCCGATCATATAAAGTAATGAAATGATCAAAAGTATACCCCGTTTCGACTCTTATTCAAAATTTAAAAGGACAAGAAAAAAAAAATTTAAACTACTAAGGTTCATTCATCGTCCCCGATTTTCACCCGCCCCAAACTAAGCGTGAAACGAGATCATTGTCTTTTACAAGTTAGTAATGCTAACACTACTCATATGCGTTAATCATGAAACTTAAACTCCCTTATTCCTAATTGGTATCTCTAAATTTTATTTTTTTGTCATGATGATCACGAGGATTCATATTGAATTATTTCGATATTTCTTAAGTCCGAAAATAAAGTAAGACGGTTTATTTGATAGGTAGCTAAAGGACACGATCTTTTAAAACATTCCATATAATTATCTAAAGTCCATATCTTGGCATAACTTTGATCACGACTTGGGACCTCTCTCGGACCGATATTTGGCATTTATTTTACAAAACTTTTTATGAAACATTTAAGCAAAATGGTCATGGTCTTTTATTCATTCTTAGCGTACATCTTTTGGATGACTTTTGTCGAGATGCTTTATTGTGACCATGACTTTTTATTCCCTTCTTGGATTATTCAAAATTTTTGCGTCCTCAACTCTTTTGAGTGTTTTTGGATAGCACAAATCCTCATGCCTTTCGAGCCTTTTTGGATTAAAACGAGTCCTCATACCTTTCGAGTCTTTTTGGACTTTATAACAAACACTTTATCCTCAACTCTTTTGAGTCTTTTTGGATTGAAAATCATGCCCTCATGCCTTTCGAGCCTTTTTGGAACATGGTCCTCAACTCTTTTGAGTATTTTTGGACATTTACAAAATATAATCCTCATGCCTTTCGAGCCTTTTTGGATTTACCAATCTTCGCATCCCGTTTAGATAAGTTATGCCTTGATATGTACTTTATCTAATCATATGTAACTTTTAAACGATCTTGTTCTAGAAGTTAAAAACCTTATAAACCGTATGACTCTATTTATTAACAATTTATTTATATACACGAGATATGGGAGAAAAAGCACACAACTAAAACACATGAGTTTTTGAAAGAATATGAATATTCTACGTTTAGCATAGTAACTTATAATCGACTTTATCACTTCTCGTCCTCAATTTAGAGACTTAGCCTAACATAGTTAAGGAACAAAGCTAAGAGCTCAACATGCCCGGTCGGGTCAAAATTAAACCTAGACACAAAAATACTTAACAAAATGTGCAAAGCACTTCTTTTTATTTAATAAAAAATTGGTCAAAACGGGGGTGCTAGGGTACCAGTAGGTACAAATGTGATCAAATTCGGCTAGAATTTCCCCCCCACACTTAGAATTGAATATTGCCCTCAATATTAAAAGTACCGGCCGGAGCCGACACTATAGAACGTAAAAAGGTAATACTACTAGCCAAGTGTGGGAACGAAAAGCTTTTTTCACAAAAAAGATTATAAGATATCCCTAAATAAACGTTAGTAACAAGATCGGATATTGGGCGGCCGGATTGAAAACGGGCGCTTCAATCATCTCGATCACGGGAATCCTGAAAACATAGAGCAAACACATGGCAACAAACAATGGAAGAGGCATCTCCCCCACACTTAGTGTTAGCAAAACCAAGAAGAAGAACACAAAATACCCTTGGGTTGCCTCCAGAGAAGCGCTTGTTTATTAACGGGTCGTAGCTTGACTCGCCCCGAATTCAATGGTCATGGGGGAGCAAGTGGAAGACAAATCTCCATCGGACTTTCATTCAAGAAGTATAGATAAACGTTGAATTTCACGAAAGTTCCACATCGATGAGATACACCCGGCTCAAGAGAATAAAACCGATACATTGAGATGCCGGGGTCAAAAATGGTATCCTCATTCCCGGAGGAGAGAAGATATGGAGGAGAATAAGTAAGAAATGGAAGAAAGGTCCGGATAACGAGTTTATAAAATTCCTCATTCTCTTTGCAAGGAGGTTCATTGGTGAACCCCTTGAGAATGGAAACTAAACTCATCACGGTAGAAGATGGATGATCACTATTCTCAACGGGTGGGAGGGTGTGAATAGCAATATCATGAATGATCATCGAGTCGACGAGAGAAATATCAAAAGTGAATTTATCGAGCTCGGGATCAAGAATGGTCATACCACAATTCCTAAGAGGATCCGGATCAAATGTGAATTGATCATAATCGGGATCATTAAGATGGTAATCAACATCTCCCGGTGGAGATGGAACAAATGGAGTAGATTCAAAAGTGAATCTCTCAAGTGTGGTACCAAAATCAATCTCATTTCCCGGTGGAAATGGATGAAGAAGAGTAAGTTCATCCGTGAACTTCTCATAGACGGGCTCATGAAAATCGACATTTAATGCCTCAATTTTAGAAATGAGAACATTGATTTTCGATAATTTTTCACGAAGCCCAACATCCTCGATTTCTCCCCCTTTCAGGTCAAAGTCTTTCACATCCTCTAAGCTTATGGGCTTGGAATGGGAAGGTGATGCCTCAACATAATCGATGTTCTCAATAAAAAAAGAACCGTCATCACTCGAAGTAGAAACATCGTTAGAATCGGAGAAAATCTCAAATTGATCTTTTGAAATGTCAAGAGGCGGAGGATGATCACAAATAGGCGCATCACACCAATTGTCGAGAATACCCTCAGGCTCACTTGGGATTAGGACAAGGTCTTCAACACTAGACTTTATGAATTCGTCTGATTCCGTTGCCGGAATAGTGTCAAGATGCTCATCCTCTATTATGAGAGAGTCAACGGGCTCCTCGGGTGTGATTGCAATGGTATAATCCTCGTCATCGTCATCATGGTATAAGGTAGGATGGTTGAAATTCGGAGCATTAATATATTCTGCCAACTCCTCTTTAACACTTTCTACATCCTCGAGAAGTTTTCGAAGCAACTCTTGTTGTTGCTTTTCTCCACATGTATGCTTAATCTCAAAAAATCTATCCCAAGCTATCAATAAAACCTTCGGCTTTCTAAAAGAAAAACGATTAAACTTCTTTAAAAATGTTTCCGTAGAGGTCATAACGTTATCTCTATCTAGCAAAGCTTCATTACTTGTTTTATTATATTTTTTCATTTTTTGTTGAACTAATTCGTGAATGAATAGCTCATGTTCATTAAGCTCATTTTCAGAAGCAAGGGATTGATGATGAATGACGGGATGCTGTGGGGGCTCAAAATGGTCATAACCGGAATCATAGCAAGGAGTTGGCTCATAAAAATTTGTCGGTTGACATAAATAAGTATCATGAGGGCCCCCACACTTCTCACAACAAGGATATTGTTGTGGAAAACTCGGTGGATTTTGTGGACAACTATTTCCATTGTAGTCATAATTGCACCCCGGCTCTTGCTCATAGTTAAGCGAGGGATGACACGGACAATCAATACTAAAATGGTAATCGTTTCCACAATGTGCACACGAGTATGGCAAACGAGCGGGTTCTGGTGGATTTTGAAAAGTATGCGAGATTTCTTCAACGGTTTGAGTGTAGCAAGGTCCCAGAGTAGAAATAATCGGGACTTGCGGCGGACAATTATAGCCGTGATGAGCACCGTTCCCACAAGACTTGCAAGTACATTGCCGACAAAAAATACCATCCATCGAGTCACCACACTCATAACAACAATGATGGCTAACAAGAGGAGGACTTTGTAAAGTAGGCTTAATGGGGTCTTTATCGAAGGCACGTGGCTCGGAAGGTGCAATAACATCATTAGTGCGATCATTAGAAGACGTAGGCTCATCATCATTAGCAAAACCATCTTCGTAAAGCATCTTACGCACAAGAGCACACGGTCTACAAAATATACCTTCCACCGGGTCTCCACAATGGCGACAACGAGGTAGACGAGGCGAGGCGGATACAACACGGTCAATCTTGCCGACGACCCTCCCATTAGAACAACTACATTGACGGGTGTACAAAGATCCACAAGACGAACACTCTTTGAAACCGTAGAGTGACGTCATAAGAATTAAACAAAATAGAGGGTAAAAGAAAAAGAATTAATTGGAGAGAGGATAAAGAAGATTATTTTTAATTTTTTGAATTTTCTATTTTTTTGTCTTATATATAATAAAATGAAAATAAAAATATTTTTGTATTTTTTATATTTTTTTTTATATATTCACAAATAAAGCGATAACTTCACGAGAAAGGATCTCCAAGTCACTAATCGTCAAACCGTAAGGATATTGTCGCAACACACTTACCCCGGGCAGCGGCGCCAAAAATTTGATGTAAAGTATAATATATATATATATATAATATATCGTAAGTAAGCTAATCGACCTATAATTCCTTTAGGAAAAAAAATTATAAGTCGAAACTCACAAAATAATATAATATATATATACCGGGCAAGTGATCACCCGGGTCGTGTCCCAACGAAGTGTGAAATTGACGGTTACGTTATTCGTTTGACTTTTGGATGCTTGAATAAACAAAGAATTGGATTTGTGTTCTATACTACGCTAGAGATATAATCTAAGGCACGGGAAATAAAACTAAGGCATGAAAAATTAAACTTAAAACTACGAGAAATCATAAATAAGGCATCGAAATAAGTCATAAGTCTACGGGAAACATAAGTAAGGCAAGGGAAAGAAAAAATGACAAACCAAAGTAAGACAAACAATAAACGTAAATAAATAATAGAAAACGTAAAAATGCGACATTAAAGCAAATGAGCAAATTTAAAAGCTACGAATGAAACTAGTTAATAGAAAGATTATTTTTATCTAAAACAAAATTTAAAGTACATAAAAACTGATTTAAAGGATTCAAGAACTAAATATTAAAATTATTTATATAAACAAAACTGGTTTTAAAATAAATGACATAACTAACTAGACTAAATTAACCATTATTTAAAATCTTTTGCAAATATTAACAAGAAAAAAACTAGTGGTCTAGTGGTAAACACTTTGGGCAATCAAAAGCAAGGTCGGTTCAATGCCATTGTTGTGTTATGTTTTTTTTTCTTTATAACACATCACAACAACAACATCAGTATCATTATAAAAAAAGGCAAATCATCAACATAACATAAGGAGCTCACAAGCATTCACTAACATTAGAAACTGAATAACACTAGATTTTTAAAGAAACAAGTCACACATTAATTTATTTTTTTTGTAACAAACAGTAACATTATTACTACAGCAGATAAAAAAAAAATAACATTCAGCAACAAAAACAAACAACACAAGTGCACAACAATATTCATCAACATACTGTTATATAAGCAGAAAAATAAACAAGTATTTGTAGAAACTTACAACTCAGGGTCGATTCGAAAGAAAGCGTCACACCAAAATTGACATTACAACTAAACTACATAGAACCCATCCCGAATCAACAATATCAAAAAAACTGCATCAAACCGAATCAACCACTTCTTTTTCTTAGACCCGAACCAACAGCAACAAAATGAATCGTAACTTTTAATTATGTCGAACAGTAGCAGCATTAAAATGAACCGAGAAGTAGCAACGCCAAACAAGCATGTATCACCATTTTTATTTTTGGGACAGTGCAATAAAGTTAAAACATAAATTTAAATAACCAAATTCCATAACAATTAAAAATTAAACCAAGATTTCCATAATAAAGTGATTTTCAGATCAAGAATTCATTACAAGATTCACCGTAGAAAAAAAAATAAAAATAAAACAACAATCCTTTATTTTTTTATTAAATTCGGAAAGTACAAGAACAATGAAACCTCATTTTTTATCAATTCGAGAATGAAAGAAATGCCTTTTCACAATAACAGTAAGATAAAAAAACTTTCAATTAAATCTCAACACAAGCTGAATCTTAAAATAACAAAAACTTTTAAAACAGAAATTAAAAATATCTTTCGAATAAAAAGAAGTACAAATTAAAAAAGTACAACTAAATAAAACCTTAAAAAAAATTAAAAGCATGGTTGGTCTTCATGTTCTTCATCCCTTTATATAAGCCTTCTTAGATTGTCAAATACGTCATGGATGACGAATTTTCATTTGTCTTTTTGCCTTCACTTGATCACACCCATTGGATCTTTGGTTTATAATCTTGACCTTCAATTTCTCTATGCATCTTTGGATTATAACTTAGATGGGTAAAATTTTGAATCTTGCGTGTGTAAGAGAAAGTGGGACAGAAACCATATTAAGAAAATAGATCGTGGCCATTGATTTCTTGTCTTCTTGTTGATCTTGGCTGATAATGGTGGCTGAGACAAAAGTGATATAACCCTAGTTGACTTTGTTAGTTGAAACTAAAAAGTGTATCAAACTTTCAATATTACGTCTGTTATAAAAACATGAAAGGGCCAGATTTGATATTACAACTGGGCTCGGTTGGTTGTTTTTTTATGGGCTGGGTGAACAAATCTTGGGCCTTGGTGGTTTAGTAATCCAACAAATACCAATATAAATTCTTAGGTGATTCAGTGGTGTTTGTTTTGCTGACTGTTATTTTAACGGGCCGGCTCGGCCCGTTCAGCGGGTGCGGGTTGGCCCGTTAAAATAATAATTTTAAGTTTGGGTTCGGTGTTTCGCGCTCATTCCATTGTCGGGTCTCGAGTTTTCTTTTGACTTCGTCTTTCCTTGTAAAAATCACGAATGTTGTCGAGTCGATCCGAAAATGTTCGTCTTTGCTCCGTTTTCAATCTTTTTGTACCTGAAACACATAAAACACAAAACAAACATATTTGCAATATAATTAAGCATATTTTAGTGTTTATTGTCATTTTTACGGTGTTAAACGAGTATAAAATGATGAGTAAATGCACCCTAATCAGTTATATACAAGCATGCCATGTTTCACCTAGTTACGGAGGTACCGTAACCATACCGGTGTTATGACTCTTCTACGGGAGAGTGATTGCTCGTAACGTCCCTTTACAAATTTGGCCTTTATTATTATCATGTGGGGCGAATGGGTGCATCCTAGTTACATGTTTCAGACAATATTTTCATGGTGAATGTGGTGTGTGTCTTGCATCCTTCACAAGGAGTTGATCCCTCCTACATAGACTATTATAGTTAGAGGCAGCCCCTCTAATTGCATGACGAGGTCACCCATCCATGTATTCATGCACGTTGTTTTATTTATGACCTATATGGACTCTTGGGCATTTAAAATACAGTTTTCATGATACAAACTTAATCTTTTAAGAATAAACCAGTTATTACATGTCACCAGGTTTTCTAGGACTTACATTATTCCGCTGCATTTTCATTGTCATGTTTTCATTTCAGTATTTACTTATGTTTATGTTATTCCATATTATGTCATATATCCGCACACTGAGCGTATTGCTCAGCCGTTTTCTCTTTTCATGTCCCCAAATGGCAGGTACCCAAAGTCAGATAGGAGCATGGAAAGGTTGTGCATGGGATGGGAGCTATTTTATGTTTCTATTCCTTCTGCATTACTTTTACTTTATGCTTTGTTTATGAGTTTATGTTTGGAAGCCGATGTTTGATTCCGGTTATCCCTATGGTCACGTAATTTTTAAGGACATTTACCTTGTATGCTTTGATGTCACGCCATAATTATCCTGTAACGGTCCATTTATCCAAATGAGGTGTTACATAGACGACATGTGTTTTCTAATATACAAATTTATTAAAAATTAAATGGTTCAGAATCAAACGCAGATTTAATATTAAACATACATATGTGAACAATTTAAATAATTGTATATAAAAAAATATATTTTATAGCAATAATAATTTGTACGTGTTGTATATTTATTTGTATTCACTTTGTCATTTAATTTGTATTACTTCACAATTTAATACATAAATAAATTTATGAAGTTTTTGTGTTGTACAAATTTATGTGTTGTTAAAAAAATAGTACATATTTGAATAATGGAGTTGTTTTTAGATGGAGCCTCTTCGGTTCGTATTCTGACGGCTTTTTAACTAGCCGAATCGATTGTGACTCTGGTTCCAGTTGAACTCGTTGGTTTGGTCAATTTTCAAAACAATGTACACAATCATTTTACGTAGACAATATATATATGATTTTGCAAACATTGTTTTTAATTGGTGTACAATGTGTATATATAATTGTATATTTAAGTAATAGGGTGTATCAGTTACATATTGATTAGTATTATTTAATTTTATTTTTAAGTGTGTATTAATTATGATGTATTTATTAATTTTTAATATTAGTATTAAATTATGTTTTAATTATATTTTAATATTTGTAGTATGTGTTGTTTTAGTTGTAAATTAAAGGTGACAGGGTGTTTTAATCATAGAATTTAATGTAATGTGTTGTTTCAATAGTATAATTAGATATTTTAAGTTTTCTATTTTACTATATATATATATATATATATATATATATATATATATATATATATATATATATATATATATATATATATATATATATATATATATATATATATATATATATATATATATATATATATATATATATATATATATGTTTGTTTTGGCTTGTACAAATAACATTATGTATTGTAACTTGAAATTTTCAAGTATTTTATAAATAAAAGAGCTAAATGGTTTATAAGATAATATGATCATCGCTAAGGCTACTTATTTACCTAACTTCACATTTTAAAAGATGGCAATTAGACTCTCCTAATTTTTGGATTTTTGGATTTTTTTTGATTTTTTTTTATAATTTTGTATATATATTATAAAATTGAGAAACTGAAAGTATAAAACAAAAATTATAAAGTATAACAGGTTAAAAGAGTTAAACTGTTAAAAATACGAAGAAACTGATTAAAAACTGCGTTATACTGTAAATTGAGGACAATGACAAATAGAGCATACCTTTTTAGTAGTACCACTCATGGTTGTCTGGATCCCAATCTCGATCCTAATTTTAAGATCTTACGATTTTACGATACTGCAAAGCAAAAACGATAAATATTTTACATATGATCTTTGGAAGCATATGATCTTATATGATCCCGATCATGACCATAGGATTTTACGATCTATTATGATCTGATCTTACATTTGTTGAACCTCAAAATAAAAAACTATAAATTTATTTTCAGTCTTATTGAATTTGAAAAAATAACATTTAAATCTCTTAAACATTTTAAAATTATAATTTAGGACAACATTTTTATAAAACTCTCATATATTTTTCTATGTTAGTGATAAATAAAAATTTGTAGATTTGCATAATAGTATAAAAAAGAAATAAAAAAATGACATTACAATAGAATCTTAAGATCTCGATTCGATCTTAAAATTCCGATCTTGCTATAACAAAAATGATCCATACTAAAATCTCAATTTTAACAACTTTGGTACCACCCATAAAAGATAGCCAGTGAAATTACAATCGTGTAACTAAAAGTGATTCTTAAAATTTTGATGGAATCCAAATAAAATCGAATTTCATTTGGTCGATAACTAAAACAAAATACCATTCGATGTAACGTAGAGCTAATTCGAAAGCAAGTTCTTAAGAGGAAGTTAAAATACATTTACGACAGAAAACAACCGTTTTGTTGACTTCCATAATTACAATAATTTTTTTTTTTTTTAGCAAATAAAATATTTCTAAACACCCCAAAAAACGAAAATAAAATAAAATGCAAACTCACCTACTACCACTAGCAATTTACGATTAGTGCATTGAATGAAAAACACCACTAGTTATTCGGGTCCCGTATATCCACGTAAGCATAAATCTACACCATTAATCAACACATACATAATCCAACGATCAATATTCAATCATGCAACCAACCTACCACCTTCGATCTCTTTTTACACCCACCTACCACACTTTTCGTTATATAAACTACAGCCTTCACCACCCAATAAACCAACAATCTCAAAATACACATTATTATTTCACACACAAAGAGTGTGAGTCTAGTGTGTGAATTAATAAAAACCAATAACAAAGGTTGTTCTTTGTATCTTTGTCTTATATTTGTGTGTTTTTTCTTTTGCACCAAATAAATAAACAGCAATGGAAAACGGTAACGGGGTCTATGCTAATGGTAATGGAAATGGAAATGGTCACGTTAATGGTTTATGCATTAAGGATCCATTAAACTGGGGTGTTGCTGCTGAAGCATTGACTGGGAGTCATTTAGATGAGGTTAAGAAGATGGTTAAGGAGTTTAGAAACCCCATTGTGAAGATAGGTGGTGAGACATTAACTGTCTCCCAAGTTGCAGGGATCGCAGCATCTGACAACGCCAGTGTTAAAGTGGAGTTGTCAGAGTCTGCGAGAGCTGGAGTTAAAGCTAGTAGTGATTGGGTTATGGAAAGTATGGGTAAAGGAACTGATAGTTATGGTGTTACTACTGGATTCGGTGCGACCTCGCACCGAAGAACCAAGAATGGTGGTGCTCTTCAAAAGGAGCTCATTAGGTATATTTTCGTATTTTTATTTTATTTTATCGTATCTTATATTACACTATATGTTATACAACTGGTCTGCATGTTTTTATAAACTTAACGTAGTAACTAAATCATATGATCCATATCTATGTTTGTTGTATTATTTGTAGTTATTGCATTCCGCATGGATCATAAATTCATAATTGTGATGTGAACATAGGCTATAGTCTATTTAATGAAATGTCAAAATTGGGATATACAGTAGTACATGGTTAAAATGGAAGATTATATAGAGTAGGGGGGCACGTTTGAGGGTTATAGATCCGAGTTAGTATTAGATATTAAATGTTTAAATAATTGTTTTATGAATTTTATTGTACAACTAGTATCGAGATTTGAATCCATGATCTTTGACTTAAAACTAACTTAAATATTAAATTATGCTAAACTGAAATCTCAAACACATGATCCTGCTGTAATATTGCAGTTGTTAAAAATAGAAACAATACGAAATATAATGCTTAAATAGTTAATAAAATGTTCTATTTTGTATTTGTATTCTATTGTGTTAAAAAACAATTCTGTTTTCTATATATAACTTTTGTAATTTATATCGAAAAGTCAAGCACCTCTAATGTTCTTTAAAAGTAGGATTTTTATTTCCAGTTGTGTTATGAAATACGGATTAGTACAAGATTTTATTACAAGGATATGTTGGGACATATGCAATGGTCAACTAGTATAATCATTTAATCATTGTAAGATGTCTACTAGAGTAAAACTTGTCTTTTGCTTGATTATTTCTTTGTTACATGATAATGTAAATATGTTAATGTTTTATTAGAATATCATTTTATTTTAACAAGTTATTTGATTAAATAAACCAATATTTAAAGAAAATAAATTAAGTGATTTAGCCGGCTTGTGGTAGGTGCACAAACAAGAGAGGCCTTGTGGTAGGTACAGAAATAATGGAAAAAGAAACTTTTAAATGAAGGTAAGATAATATTAAAGTCTATAAAAAGCTTGAATAAAATTTTAGATAAATTAGGTGTCCAAATGATTATATAACCTAATCATAAGCCTGAAAGAAAACTACTAGTATTATGGTAGGTAAGCAAAATATAAATTAAATACTTTTTTTTATCACTTATATTTAAGAAAAAAAAAATTATATCTTCTCTTTTAGATTTGATATATGTACATAGATGCTTTACTTACTTTTAAAAACAAATACATGTAAGATATTTAAATAATATTTTAAAATAATAAATTCAACTTGCAATTTTTTAATAATATAACAATCAACTCTTGACTTTCTTAAAACAGATCATGATTCATGATTATTTATTAGTAAAAAGCTTTATGACTTATGAGTCAGTGCATAGATTTTTTCTATAGTGTATCAACTCGCAAGCAATTAATCTTAAAATAAGCATACTCAAACTGTGATTAATGAAATTTATATCTTTGTTACAGATTTTTAAACGCTGGAATTTTTGGCAATGGCACCGAAGCAAGTCACACTCTCCCACATTCAGCAACACGAGCGGCAATGCTTGTTAGAATCAACACCCTCCTCCAGGGTTACTCGGGTATCCGTTTTGAGATCTTGGAAGCAATCACCAAGTTCCTCAACAACAATGTTACCCCTTGTTTACCCCTTCGTGGAACCATTACTGCTTCAGGTGATCTGGTCCCATTGTCCTACATTGCGGGACTTCTTACTGGCAGGCCTAACTCAAAAGCAGTTGGACCAACTGGTGAAATTCTGACTGCTGAAAAGGCATTTGCTCAAGCTGGTGTCGAAGGAGGGTTCTTTGAATTGCAGCCTAAAGAAGGTCTTGCCCTTGTTAATGGAACCGCAGTTGGTTCAGGAATGGCTTCCATGGTTCTCTTTGAAGCTAACGTACTTGCATTGCTGTCCGAAGTCCTATCAGCTATTTTTGCAGAAGTCATGCAAGGAAAGCCCGAGTTTACCGACCACTTGACACATAAGTTGAAGCATCACCCTGGTCAAATTGAGGCTGCAGCCATTATGGAGTACATTTTGGACGGGAGTGATTACGTGAAAGCTGCACAAGAGGTTCACAAATTGGACCCATTACAGAAGCCCAAACAAGACCGGTATGCTCTCCGTACCTCACCCCAATGGTTGGGTCCACAAATTGAAGTCATTCGTTCTGCTACCAAGATGATCGAAAGAGAAATCAACTCAGTTAATGACAACCCATTGATCGATGTTTCACGAAACAAGGCTTTACATGGTGGTAACTTCCAAGGAACTCCAATTGGTGTATCTATGGATAACACTCGTTTGGCTATTGCTGCAATCGGTAAACTCATGTTTGCTCAATTCTCCGAGCTCGTGAATGATTTCTACAACAATGGTTTACCTTCAAATCTTTCTGGTGGACGTAACCCAAGTTTGGATTATGGGTTCAAAGGTGGTGAAATCGCAATGGCTTCATATTGTTCTGAGCTCCAATTTCTTGCCAACCCCGTCACAAACCATGTTCAAAGTGCTGAACAACACAACCAAGATGTTAATTCTTTGGGTTTGATCTCAGCTCGTAAAACAGCTGAAGCTGTCGATATCTTGAAGCTCATGTCATCAACATACTTAGTTGCTCTATGCCAATCTGTCGACTTGAGGCATTTGGAAGAGAACATGAAATCAACCGTCAAGAACACCGTAAGCCAAGTAGCCAAAAAGGTCCTAACCACAGGTGTTAATGGTGAGCTTCACCCATCAAGATTCTGCGAAAAAGACTTGCTTCGAGTAGTTGACCGTGAGTATGTGTTTGCCTACATTGACGACCCTTGCCTAGCCACATATCCATTGATGCAAAAGCTCAGACAAGTCCTAGTCGAGCACGCTTTAACCAATGGTGAAACCGAGAAGAACACAAACACATCCATCTTCCAAAAGATCGCTACTTTTGAAGAAGAGATCCAAGCCATTTTACCTAAAGAAGTTGAAGCAGTGAGAGTCGCGTTTGAGAATGGTACATTGGCTATCCCCAACAGGATCAAGGCATGTAGATCATACCCATTATATAGATTCGTGAGGGAGGAGATTGATGGAGTTTACTTGACGGGCGAGAACGTGACATCACCCGGTGAGGAGTTCGACAAGGTGTTCACCGCAATGTGCCAAGGACAGATTATCGATCCATTGTTGGAGTGTCTTGCAGGATGGAATGGTGCACCCCTGCCAATTTGTTAGAGTGAGTTTGTGAAAGTGTTAACTTTGTACTTTGTAATCTTTTATTTTTGTTGCATTTTTAAGATTCATATATGTATCATCTTGTTAATGTCTCAAACAAAGACTTACGTTGTTATGTGTAGTTCATGTGGTCATAAATCATATATAAACTTAATTTGTCGTCAATTTTCATCTGTTTATTCTATTGTCATTTCAATCTACATTCTAATGAAGAGTGTTGTATTAGAGAAAAGTCCAAACACCCAATGCCCATCATCTCAGACCCAATGTCACCTTTCCTATTTACATATTATGTGTACCCGTGTGAGCTCGGTTGGGGGCATGTTTCACACTGCTACTAAAGTGGCTCCACCCCTGCAAGCACGTAAACTCGTTCTCACCCAAGTAGTAGTATATGTGGGTGACATTAGCACATTTATTTGGTGGGGTTTTTAATGGTTGGTCACACTTTGGGCCAAAAGATGTGAGTTATAAAGTATAGGTCCATGAACAAGAAACTAAAATTTTGACCGACCCTTCCTTAATCTTAACATGTTTATCCTCATACATAAAGAGACATTACTAACGACGTGCTTGGTTAAAGGTATTAGGAGATAAAGAATAAAAAAGAGAATGATTAATAATGCTTGATTAATGAAAATATATGTAATTATTACCTACTAATGGGTAATGACCCATTCCCCTGTAAATTAGGGGTAATGAATTTAAGGTAATCGATTGACGTATGTATATATGTGTGTCTCCACCTACCACCGCCACCATCACTGACCACCACCATTGACAACCCTCCTAACGCCACCACCACTCTCCGACGCTGCCACCACTCTCCGACACCACCACTCTCTGACGCCACCACCACCATTGTCGCTATCACCACCCTCCTAACGTCACCACCACTCTCTGACGCCACCACTGCCAATGACCACCACCATTTTCGCTACCACCACCGTCCTAACACCGGCACCACTCTCCGACACCACCACTCTCTGACGCCACCACCACTACTGACCACCACCATTTCGCTACCACCACCTTCCTAATGCCACCACCACTCTCCGACACCACCACTCTCCGATGCCACCACCACCAGTGACCACCCTCCTAACGCCACCATCACTCTCCAGCCACCACCACCACTGACCACCACCATTGTCGCTACCACCATCCTTCCAACGCCACCACGACTCTCGACACCACTATCCGACGCTACCACCACCGCCACCACCACCGCCACTACCACCGGAGGCTACCACCTCACTACGGTAACGCGTCGCACTATCACCACCCCCACCATCGATCACAACCGCGACCAACATCACCATATATTTAAGTGTGTATATGTCCACCAACGACCAACACCTCTACCGATGCCGCCATCACACTCTATCACCATCATTAACGACTACTGATGGCTTTACCACTACCACCACCACACCACCTCTACCAGTGCCACCACCACATTCTATCATCATCATTAAATGACTACCGATGGCGTCACCCCACCACCACCACACCGCTGATCATCACCACTGCCAAAACCTCCACATCTCGTCGCCATCTATACCAACTATCACAACCGCTTATTGCAACCATCAACCAACCGTCAATAACCACCCAAAACCACCAAACCACGCCATTACTACCATCTCCACCTCCGATCGCCACCTCTGCCGACTACCACAAGTACGCAGTCATCTGTAATTGCCGTCGTTCTCAACCACCACTAACCATCACTAAATTTATTAATTGCTTACTTTACCAACATCATAATCGTCGCGACCGCTGACTATCACCCTAACAGTTATTGTCATCATCTCCAATCACCACCACGTCTTATATTAACCAAGCACCAGCAATGGTAATGATAATACTAAGGAATGTTCATTGCATTCCTTTGTATACCCTTACCCATTCCCATTTCCTTCAGGTTAACTGATGTATCGAGGATAGTATGTGTGATAATTAAGATACGTTATAGGGTAAATTAGAGAATTACCTTTAGAAAAAAGTAATAAACTAAAAGTACCAAAGACGGATTTAATTAAACACGTTGATGAACCAAGTTCGTTGTACACGAAGATCGAGTGAATTTGAGACGTTTTGATTCGATTTGGACAATTGATTTGAATTGATTTTCGGTTTTTATTCTAAAATTAATTCTACCAATTTTATTCCTAAAGTGCATGATCGTTCCCCATTTAATCTAAAAGCAATTAAATAAAATTTAAACCTTTTAAACTATTTAAAAATTAAACTATTTAAAATCAATTAAAAATCTTAATCTATTTAGTAAAATTATATAAAGACTAAATTTTAACTAATTTAAAAAACTATTTAAAATCTAAAAATTAATTAAATCTATTTAAAATCTACTTTAACTTTTTATTAAACAAGAATCTGTTTTCTTCTAAAAAACTATTTATGTAAAAACTAAATTAATTTAAATCTACTTATTTTAAAAACATATTATTTAAAAATAACTAAACTTCTAAAATTAATAAACTTTTTATTTTATTTTTATTTATTTATTTATTTATTTATTTATTTATTTATTTTAAGTAACCATATTATTATCTAAAAGTAATTAGAAATTTTAAATTAAACTTTTTTTAAGCAAATGTAAATAAAAACGTCTACATAAAAGTTAGTTTAGACAAAGCATATAAAAGTGAAACAGAGTAATACTTTAACAAATAAAGTGTCCAGCCCAGTGGTTAAAGCACTGGACATTTAACTGAGAGGTCGAAGGATCGAACCCCATGAATGACATATTTTTGGGTAATATTATTTTTGGAATGCATAGTTGTGACAGATTTTTGGAAATGAACAAGCCAAACATCAGTGTTTGGATTGCCGTTATATGACAGATCTAAAAACAGAAATCACAGCAAACAAGAGATAATACAGTATAATCAAATAAGACTCAACATACTACAAATTCATAAATTCAATCCAGTAAAATTTAACATAAAATAGGAACCAACAAATCTATCAGGCAAATGTCTCTAAAACATTTAATCAGTAGAAGTAAGTAGCAGATTTTAATTTATTAGCATCTCTATTAAAATCAGTACCATCTTTAATCTAATTCCAGAAGCAATATAACAACAAATTCTAACAAAATACTTTCATTAAAACTTAACTGATTATAACTAGAATGACTCATGAATATCACTTAAGAAATCAGAAGTCCTAACCTAAGCAGATTAACAGATTCTAAACTCTAAATAACTCACAAGTCCAGCAGCTAAAATAGTTAATATTAGCAAATGAAAGACAACAGGCAAATTAATAATCAAGTCCCCAAATATTCCTATTTCGAGCAACTAATCAAGCTGTATAAGCGCAAACGCATCTAAACCAAATTAACATCTCAGCAAAGGAAAAGGAACATTATCAAAATCCTATGGCAGCAATATCAAGCATACAGGCAATCGAAAATCAACAAAAAAACAGATGTGAACATCAAACATAAACAGATCTATATTTTCTACTTAACTAATTCAATAAATCTTATCTAACAACATATAATCAAACTTAAGCAGATTCATAAAGTAAATTTGGACATAAACATAGCAGATTAATGACTATTACAAAAGATTAGAAATGAGCTTAACCCATTAAATTGAAGAACCGTCGGGCAGAAGTCGCGCGCTGAGCGGACTTGGACTAAAAACGACACCAATTCACGTTCAAACCACCATATTAAACATCAAACCACGAACCATAACTAAATTTCGTACCATCAGTATGACTCGAACCATCAAGCTTCTCATCAAACATCAATTTATTTTAGTCTAACCAATTGGGTTACACTTTTCCCTTTTTCTACTTACTTGAGCAAATAAGCTATAATTCAAGCTTACTTACCCAAAGAGTTATACAGTAATTTAAGATTTAAATTCGCAACAGATTAAACTTAAAAACAGAAATTAAATGAATGGCATTGATAAATTTGAGAATGAAAATCTTTATTAAATCAATAATTCAATACAACTTTGATAAAAAGTAAATTACAAAATCTATTCTAAAACTACCATTATAACAATAAAGTAAAGAAAGGGATGATTACATGAATAAAAATGGGGGGTTTTTATAGGGAAGGAGAGGGGTTGAGGTGATTGCTGATGAAGATTATTAGCCCTTGATTAAGCATCCTAGCCTTCTCTCTCTTCTCTGTTATCATCAAACGGCTGAAATGAGTCCATAGTCACACGGATTGCCAACGTGGCAATCCGTTGTGCTTCTTGTGCTAGTAGGCTGCTGAGTTGTCTTCTTTTTATTGGAGGATGATGAATGATGAAGTGTCTCATCCAATCAAATGCTAGGAAAAGGCCACATCACCCAAGTCAACTCCATCTTCAAGCTCCGGCTTTCATGGGGATTTAACTAAGAACGTGTAAATCACGCGCTCTAAATAAATAAAAGCCCCAAAATTGATTAATGTTATTTAGGGTTTGAAACAGTGGATATGGTCTGGTTACTTTGGGTGAAGGAGAAGGATAAACTTTGTTTTCATCGAAAGTAATAAGTGTGTGTGTTTACTTTGACCAAGATAAATAATAATCGTTCCTTTTGTGTTGCAACCCTTATGGATCTTGAAAGCCCAAATTCCCTCACGTCTCATAATTTATTAAGACAATGGGCTTTTGGCCCATGTTTATTCAAACCGTCACATGTATATCCAATTTGGGCTTTCGTTTTGGGCTTATGGTTAAAAATTAGAAATCTTGTTCCTTAAATGGGCTTTTGAGCCCATTAATCCAATGTGGGTCCCACAAGGCCCAAATAACCTCTATTAAGTTAAATCCACTAAAAATGAACTCATATTTGGCTTTGTTGATTTTTTTTCTTCGAAACCCGTGTCGATTTTGCCGGTTTTCGCGATCTTGGTACCTACACACACGAAACAATAAAACATGCACACACAAGGCTATATTCATACATTTTATGCATTTTATGTTTGTTTTAAGATATAAATGATATGAGTAAAATCACTCATATCATTAACCAAGCGCCCCGTAAGTTCTTTTAACTTTTGAATAAAGGGTCGAAGGTTCGAACCTCATTAAATGTAAATATTATTGAATGGTTAGAAAAAAGTAAAAACATTTTTGAAAAGTTAAAAATGTTTTTTTTTCAAATAACTTAAACTTTTTTTTAACAGCCGATAATTGCATTAAAAGCTACTAGTAAGACACTAGATAGCTAAAAGTACAAGAACTAAATCTAGAGATACACAAAATTACACATTATATATTGCTCTCGAAACTCTAACTACTTCGACTATAAAAAGGATGAGAAAACTCTTGCCAATTACAACGAACCGAGAGAACAGAAAAATCTCCACCCATTTCACTCTGGAGTATCTTTTATGCAGACCCAAACAAGCCTAGAGGAAAGGAATCATTAACAAAAAAAATAAAATCATAAAGATACTATTGGAAGATGAAAGCCCTAGGTATTATTTGATATTGATTGCATATTTATAATGATATGCACACCCTAATAGCCCATAACACACATTGGGTTTGGGCCATCTATCATCGAATACTCCACCGTAGTCCGAGCAACGAAATCGCTAAAACTCGAGACTGGAGTAGAAAACAAGAAAAGAGAAAAAACAAGACATAAAACATGCCTTCACACACTTTGCAAGGCATTCTATATCTTCTGATCTAGATATCTAGTTTCTTTCCATTTATTTTATCCGGTGTTGTGGTTGTTTATGATTGGATCTAAGATATTTAGGATGTATGATGGTGTGCGGATCTACGTTTTGGATATGGAATCGACCCGTAGGAAACATGGTGATGGTGTTGATGGTAAGAACATATTATCAAAGCTATTAGATGTTATGTTTGTTTATTGAGACACACGTAGACAATGAACAACGAATAGGGTACTTGTTTGTTTATGGTTATAAACGGTAATATTTAAGCAACGACTCATGAGGTGGCCGGCTAGTTTTGATGATAGAGAAGTAGAGATTTGACTGGTATAAAGACGGTGACTCATGATGGTTGATCCGTTTTGATAGTGATAATGAAGAGGAGAGGATAGTCGTTTATTTATGAATACAAACAATAGATGAGAGATTTGACGCGTGGTAGAGCTGCAGTGCATAGTGGCGGCTTGATGATCGTGGTCTCAAGATCATACAAACTATGTCTCTGATACCATATTAGAAGATGAAACCCGTAGGTGTTATTTGATTATTGATAGCATACTTATAATGATATGCAAACCCTAATAGCCCATAACGCACACATTGGGCTTGGGCCATCTATCATCTAACATATACAAACACCTTGAGGATCTACAAAAGACTAACAAGCATAGAAGAAAGCCATTAATTTGTTATGGAACTCAAAGCCAGCATATGCGATTTGAGCTAGTCAACCCAAGTGCAAGACATTCGACCTCTATGATCTAACCAAGAGAAAGAGGAAGATCGAATGTTATCATAGGTGTCACTTCTTTTAATCGGATGATGGAAAAAATGATATTGTTACGGTGTCGTCAAAGGACAAAAAAAAGGAGGCAAAAATGACTGATAAGCGACGATACTTCTCTTTAGGTGCTTGCCAAGAATCGACTCAGTCCTTCCGATGAACATACGAAGAAAAAGAAGAAAAAATGATTTCGCACCAATTACTACAAGATTACTAACATCTTTAGCGATAACACAATCGAAGAAGATGTGATTAAGGGTTTTAACATTACCATTGAAAAAAAGGCAAGGGATCGATGGGGTGTCAGTACCACAAGAAGAGAGGTTAAACATGTGCTCGTCACATGAAAATATTAACCTTACGAGGAAGGGATTTATACCAATGAGTCGGATTGTCCAAAGAGGACAACAACTGGACGTCAATGTGGTGCCGAGAGATGTTAACAGAAAAGACACCATCGTTAGCTATAGTCAAGTAGCAAGTATCTACATCAGAGGATAAATCAATATAGTTTATCTTGTTGAGAAGATCGTTAAGATAATCGGAGTTATGAGCTCCTATAATAGCACGATGCCACTTTCAAACCCATTGATTATTAATGCAATGCTCAAATATGAGGCAATCTTTGCCTCTATCAAGACGAAAAAGTCTATTATAACCAAGATATAAAGGAAAATTACCATTCTATAAATCTTTCCAAAAGCGAGTCGAAGTGGCACAACTAACTCGAAACCGAATAGAGTCACTAAGAAGAAATCTTTTCGATTGAAGTTAATTAGAAGATCCAACAATCCTTGTCCAAATAATTTAAACTAGTTTAAGACTCTACAATATACGGGTCCAACATATACAATAATGTAAGATATGTTTTTATAATTTTATAACCATAATTATTAAATATGTTTAGTTTTGCTTTTTTACTAATCTACATCATTATTTCGTTGTTCTATAAATTGAATTTATCAAATCACCGTTATTTTAAGGAAAAAAAATTGGCTAAAAAAACAACTCATCTAACTTCAAAATTAACCAATCGAGTTCAACATATAAAATAATGTAAAATGGTTCTCGCAAAGAATCATAAGTAATTATCTATCTTCTACTTACACATATCCAACCTTTTACGTTGCTTCATGTCCTAAACTTCACAGGTCAAATTAGTATAAACAACGACTTTTATAGAAATAACATATGAAGAGAGTAGACAAAACTTGATAATATTCCTTAGGGGTTTGGGGAGGGGATGTTTGGCTAGGGAAGGTCTTGAGTTCAAGTCCCACCCAGGACTTTTACCCCTTCAAGCGGAATAGGAGGAAATACAGGCGAGTTTAAGGTACAACATACTGCCCATTTGGATGTTACTGTTGGACCTTGATGAGACTCGTATTATACATGTTTTCATTACCCAAAACAGACTAAAAACGGATAACATATCATCAAAATGTGCCAAATACTCTTGTATTGTTGTTTGTGTATATGCAGGCACATATATCGAGAATTCACTTGGAAATCATGATATCAAGCAAAAACGAACACGGAAAACGAAGCGGCACAAAAAAACCAGACCCGGATCTAAAATTTCTAAATTTACCCTTGAAGTTTTAAAGATGTACAAGTTTGGTCCTTCAACATTTGAAGAATGACACTTTATACCCCTAAGAATATTAAATTTCAAAAGGGTCCCTAAAGTTTCATAATGGTGCATGTAAAACCCTAAATTTTGGGCTTTTAACACGTCACCGGTTTCATTATTATTATCATCCATCGTATAATATTTTTGTAAACCACTTTTACAAATGAGATCATAATGTAGTAAATATTATAAATTTACTTATATTACTTAAAAAACTTGATGTTTTAACCATGGACCTATTTTTTTATTTTTTAGACACATTTTATGTGCATAAATAATTACTAATCATATTTATCATAATTAATAATGATGATCCAAAATATTACACATTAAAATTATATACAATGATTTTTAGACATAAAATTTTAGTACGATTAACCAATACAAACTCGACTCGATAAAACATTTTGGAACACCTTGACCATTTATTTCATGTGCAAAATAAATCAAACTAACCAACATGATGTATACTACCTTCTTTCTAGTTAAACTTTAAAACAAGATTCTTCCATTGGATTTTTTTTTTATTTCCCTACGTTACATATACAAGCAAATCTTACTTAAACCTTTCAAGTACGAATAAGATCCTAAAATATCTAAAACAATCTATCCTATCCTATCCTATATCTTATATCTTATCTTAAGTATCTAACTAACCAAGTTGCTCTAACCGAATCCGTTTGATCATTCGGATATATTAGGTTGGAAATTGTCCAAGATTTATCCCACATGACTAATTAACTACCTAATACTTATGACCCCTAACATTGTCTCCTTAAACCCCCAAGAGCCTCATATGCGGCAACCCAATTGGAGAAAGGGGCAAGTGTACGACATAGTAGTACTTTGTGTGTAAGATTCATAGATTTACAAAATCTAGCAATACTTGTAAACTTACCCTTGTGGCTCCTCTTATGTCCATATATCTTCTTGTTCCTTCTGTCAAAAACAAATAACCCAAACCAAAGTGAAACTCCTCCCTCATCTCCCCGTCGAATGAAGCATAACACCACACCTTCAACTTTCTCATTTCCACTTTTATGGTTCAAGTATATAATTACTTTGCCCATATAAATCATATACACACATACAAACATTCCCCCCTCATCTCTTACTGTTCGCAGCAACTACACAAGCATTCCACTTCACCCAGATTTGGTTTTGTTCGTTGGCAACAAACCTATGGTTGCTCGTTGGTAATCACGGTTCGCGTATCGATTCGGTGATGAAGCTCGGTTGGTCTCCCTTCCCTTCTCGTTCAGCGCTTGAGCTGCTGTAGGTTGTTTAGGAGCTTAAACGAACTCGAGTGCTTGGGTTTAGGGCATACGCACGTCGTCTCCAAGCACAGTGAGTTTACACACATCTTATTTGTTTTTCATAGCCTATGCACTTTAATCTTCCATAGTTTACACTTGAAACTAATTAAAACATAAGCATGCACCCTACTTCGCCTACTGTTCTTTTTAGAGACAACATATGCGAATTGAAATGATGTATGGGTTAGGTTAGGTCAAGAGTTATGATAGGCTGTTGTATTAAACGAACACGTAGGTGGAGGTTTTTAAAACATAAAGTAAATCTTATTAAGAAACAGCAATAAATTGTAACATAAACGCAACAGGAACCTCAATGTTTGGAACTCAAAAAAAGACACCTAGGATCGAGTGCCCACAAGTTTTACATGAATAAAGGGTAGTCGAGATAGCTAAGAATCCACCGAAACTCGAACCTCTTAAAATGATTAAGAAACGAACTAGATATTCATCGCCGAAAAATGCCGAATGTGACTAATTATGATTGAAAACATAACTTGGTTAAGTATTGCCAACGCGACCTTTTACGGCATACTTTTGAACCTCTAAACGACCTCGCCCCAAGTCGGGTAAAGAATGAAAGTTGTAGACGGCCATGTCGTCTACACGAGACTATTTTTAGTTTAACCTAAAAGTCCTTATCGAAAACCATAGGCTAGATCGAAAATAACTCGACAAACACCTTTCATTAAAATAGGTTCGCGACACCAACTTCGAACATGATTTTATCCTAGCAAACGATCTCGATTTATAAAACCAGAAGTACGGGTCTCTAGACGACCCGGCTAGCTTTCTAATGGTACTTTTAGTTTGTGCCACGAATCACTATTGAACTCGCTATTTACTTTCGAAAATAATACACCATGTAGATCTTGCCACCGCTAGTTTATAGTTGCCACCGTTAGTTAAACCTTGCCACTGTTGGAAAAATAAGAAAATAATGTACGTACGATGCATGATGACTTTCTATATTTTTAAGAGATTTCATGTCCCCCAACACTCATCATCCTTGTCTCATGTCTCCACAACACCAACATGTGTTGTTACCTTAAAAGAAACATGTTTCATTTTTAAAGACTATTTTATATTAAATGTTTAATTAATTATTTTTATAATAAAAATATAATATATTTAGGATATTTGACCCGTTAAATAACCCGAATAAATAAACTGGCCCGACAACAAAATATTTAGTATTTCCAAATATATCCCGATTGAGCGACTTCACTTTTACTAAAACACTAAAACTTTCACAATTATTAAAACCATCGATTTATTTAATAAACTCAAACACATACTAGTGGATTATATACAACGTATATTATTATTACGATAACGGAAACTATAAGACTTTTATGAAACATTATATTTATAAGTCTTAATTAAATAAAAATCATTTTAGTTAATTCATTTAAACTATTACCATTCAACCAAGGTAATAACACTTTATTAAATTAAAGGTGTACATGTTACAATAACTTAGTATAAGTTTAACAGTTAAAACGATAACAACTTATTAAATCTGTGATCATGCATTTTCATCAACTGCATTATATGTGCATTTTATTTGTGCATCTACTGAGACACACATAAATTACTTAGGTAATTCTACTGCTTTGTGATCATACTGTGCCAGCATACTGAGTGACTTATTACTACTGCTCCATTATTGAGGTGAGTTCATGGCCTCATCTTTTAAACATACTTAATTATTGTTTATGCAAACACTTACGGACAACAACAACTTATTGCCTATTGTTTGCCCCATACCCGTGGACTGTAATAGTTAATAGTGTAGCGCGAAATGTGTGAATAGATCTATTTGGGTATTGACAACACCCGACCTGCGTGACTTGCTATCACGAAACGCTTAGGCCAAGCAACATGTTTACATCATTGTCGGACTGAGGGAACAACATCAGGACAGATCCAAATGGGCGTACTGAAAAACTTTTTGTCTAGCTTCTATTATAGGGCAATAGGAACTACTATAGTATGTAGCTTGGTGCTCCACTATCTTCGTGATGTTTTGGCATAACAATACTTATACTTTTTGAACTAAAACCTATGAATTCACCAACCTCGTGTTGACCCCCACATTTTACTTATATGTTTTCTCAGGAAAATAAGCAGGTTCATGTGCATTGGATTTCCAGCATCATAGGAAGCATCATATTTACCATCGGGCTGGGATATTTCTACAAATAATAACAAATGTTGATTTCAAGACAATTTATTAAATTTGTACATTTGATTCATGTAATATGTTTAAATGATAATTTATGATCATGCTCTGTATACTATTTGCTATCGATCCACCAAAGTAACACCCCAATTACTATTCCGCTGCATTTGACCAACTTGGGGGTGTTACAGAAATGGTATCAGAGCGATAGTTATAGAGAACCAGATCAAAAACTTAAAAAATTCTAAATAATAAAAATTTTAAACTGGACTATAACTGAATATAAAAATCAGTTTAAGGAAAAATTAATTTTTGGGGACCCTAATAGTTAGGCATATAGCATATAGAGCATACATTTATGTGAACTAACCCTTTACGTGCCTTACATATTACGATTGTGTAATACCCTTATGAAGCTATTAAAATACTTAAGGTATTTATTGAAACCCTATTTGGAATATAAACATGCCATGTTAGTAGGGAGCTTTATACTAAAAATGTTTCATCTCGATATTACGTTTTGACTGGGTGGTTGGGTTTACGATTTAAAGTGCCCTCGCTCCTCAAACATTTATAGAATGGCTTCTGAAATTTGATGGCCTGAACAATGCATTGTAACCACAAATAAATTTGTACATAACAACCCTTAGAAATATCTAAATACAATCTAACTAAATCTTTTTAAATCTTTAGAAAATCTAACAGGATTTTATAATCTTTGAAAATCTAAATAGAAACGGTGAATCTTTGGAAAATCTAAAAAGATTTTATAAATCTTTGAAATCTAACTGAATACTATGAATCTTTGAAAACTTTAAAAAGATTTTATAAATCTTTGAAAATCTGAATAGATACGGTGAATCTTTGGAAAATCTAAAAAGATTTTATAAATCTTTGAAAATCTAACTGGATACTGTAAATCTTTGGAAAATCTAAAAAGATTTTGTAAATCTTTGAAAATCTAACTAGATTTTTAATAAATCTTTAAAATCTAACAATATTTTAGCAAATCTTTGAGAATCATAACTAGATTTTGTAAATCTTTGGAAATCTAACCCAATCTTTATAAATCTTGGAAAATCTAACTAGATTTTGTAAACCTTGAAAAATCTAACTTAGATTTTTATAAATCTTGAGAAACCTTATTCGAACTAACTCTTTGGAAATCTTATTTACTCTTTGGAAATTTTATCTTCGGATATCTAACAAAATCATTTAGTATCTAACCAAACTTAAAAAATTTCATACTAAATTGTTAGCTAGTATTACTAACTAGTGGGTGAAATTACTCTCTACTTTTTAAACATTGCATAATGTTTTACCAACTTTGCATGAAAACATTATACCGTCATATTCAACATACATGAGCATACATCATTTGAGCAACAAGAGCTTTGAACAATACCTTATGATTGTGAATATTCAATCATGGGATCACAGGAACAACATGTATATCTACATTTTTTATGAGCATACAAACTGATATGAGCTTAAACTCGTATCCTTTTATCAACAAATAACCCTAAAACATGAAGCAAAATACCCATTTATCTTGTAAAAAGCAGTGTTATGTGGTATGTTGTGTTTGTGTGATCTTATGTAGGTAAAAGGATACAATTTCAAGCAAACAAGGAAAAATCAAGCTCAAATGGATGAAAAAGACAAAAGAGGATCAAAAGTGACAAGACTTTGAAGTTCAAGGACCTATCTTGACAAGTTGTGAAAGTTGAAGGACTAGAAGTGCAAATAATGAAAAGTCAAGATTCAAGTCAAACCTGGTCAAACTATCAAGTCAACTCAGTCAAAGGGCCATTTTGTACAAATTATGGAAGTTAAAGGACCAAAAATGACAAAGGAATGAAGATCCTAGCTTGAAATAGGAATCTGCCAAGTCAAGGGACCAAATCTGCCAATTTTGGAAAGAATTGCAAGTTTAATCCATGTGTTAAAGATTTTAGCCAATGGGAATAAAGAAAGTGCTTCACACGGATCACCACATAAGCCCACTACTGCCGCCTTTCATTTATTACCATATCTCAACAGTGTAATCCGCAACACTTCTCCTCAACCAACCAGAAAACGCCACGTGTCCATCTTCTTTAACAAAAATATTTCCAGGATCGGGTTTTTGATAGAGGCCGTTTCATGAAAAGATCAAAACACCAATATTGCTCGTTTTGAAGAGAGGAATACAATGGTGCAATCCAATTAACAAATTATCCACTCAATCAAAAACACCCAATTTAGTTCATCACCTTCAAAGAGCAAATGCAGAATTCTTCCACGTGTCAAGCTATGATTGGATCTGCCACGTCACAAACCCCAACAGAATCTCCTCTCATGCCTATAAATAGCTAGGATGTACCTCATTTCTCATTGTAGCTAAAATTTGTAAAACACATAGTTAAATTTTCCCTTTCCCTTTTTCCCTCACTTTTCCCCTAACTACTCAAGAGTCTGACAAACTCTTGAGTCAGTTAGTTAGTTGTTAGCTTGTAACAAACATTTGTAACTGAATTCATGCAATAAAATTCAAACTTCATTTTCCCGCCAAATTCTGTTTCTCAAGTTCCTGTTGATTCTTGTTGCTATTGGATATACTAGTTGCTGTTTGATGTTTGTTATGATCAACCAATGATCATAACTGACATTGGTGAAGTTTTGTAGCTGTTTGATCAGAATTCAAGTATTTCCATTGTTCTTGAAGATTTCATGGCAGTTTGATGATTTGCAGTTGATTGTTGATTGATTTGAGTTGATTACTAGTGATAGGTGGTGGTATCACTAGTGCAAGAGAGCTCAGCGCTCCTCTTCTTCCCAAAGGACCTCTACAATAGGTTTCATAGCTCTTGTTTTATGTTCCTCTAAACAAGTCCTTGCATGTTCAATTTCCTAGTTAATCTTGATGGCTGCCTGATTTACTTGATAGTAGTTGATGTTTGAGTGATCTTGGTTCTTTTGAAGCTTATCTTGCCTTCTTGTTTACTGAATTGATAGCTTTAGTAGTTTCTGCTTATTTTCAGTCACTTTTTAGCATAACAGCTTAATTGAGTTCTAGTCTTGGTAATAGCTTAATTTCAGTTCTAATAGCTGTCATTTTGGTCATTAAATCTAGTTTGCTAAATTTCTTGAATCAGTTTAATCCAATTCCTAATAAGTCTTTGTAAAAGTTTGATCAAAACAGATAAAGGAGTGTTTGGTAGTAGCTTTTAAGTGGTTTTCAAGTGTTGGAAATTGGTGTTTAAAAGTTTGTTACTAGTCCTTAGTTGATCATAATTGGTTGTAGGTCATTTGCAAGCCATAATAATAGTCAAACAGGCAATTGGCCTTAAAATAGTTTGGGTCATTCTTGTTATCAGCTTTGGTTTGGAAACTTGTCAATTTCAATTGCTGAATTCTCTTTCATTACTTGGTTAAATTTGCTCAAACTTGTTTCTAGTTATAGCTTACATCATAAACTTTCAGTCATTTCAAGGAAAATCTACAGTTTTAGGAATTAAGCTAGAAAATAGCTTATTGGTCAATGACTGAGCAAATGTCATTCTCTGATGTAAAGTGCTTACTGATTTACTAGTTCTCTTAATCCACTTCACAAAAGTCTTGATTTTCTTTCACAAATTCACTTAGTTAGTGTTGAATATTAAATTTTGAAATTTTGAGCTTTTTCATAAAAATTGGTCAAACTTGGTCAACATAAGCTCAAAAGAGCTTATTTCAGATTTCTCATTCAATATTGGATGAAAATGGTTCTAGTTTGATTTCCCGTTCTTGTAATCAAGTGCTTAATCAGTTTTGTAACAAAAATCAGGTTGTGACTGATTGGAATAAGCTGTAGCTTATTTTGTGCTTATCAATAAGCACTCTTTTGCTTATTTTGGACTTTTAGCTTAATTCCTCAGACACACATAGCTTAAATGGGATTTTAAGAGTTTTGCAAGTGGTTTCAGCTTATTGGGTTGAGTATTAAGTTCAAACGAGCTTAATCTTGTTCTTGTCCCGTTTTTGGTTAAAAGTTTGGTTTAATTGCATTTTAGTCCTTACTTTTCATTCAGTTTTGTAAACTTGGCTAAACTTCCAAGTTATTAGGGTTTGCTAAAATTCAGTCCCTGGACTTTGAAGTTTGTTCAATTTCAGTTGTTAGTTTGTTAGTTTGTTACTATTTGGTTAGTTTGTTAAAGTTTTTACATAATTGGTCCTTTTAGTTAACTGTTTTGCATTAGTAGTCCTTATAACTTTTAGAATTTACATTTCAAGCATTTACATTTCATAGAAATTACATTTTCAGTCCTTATAGTTTTATATTTTGCAATTTAAATCTTGTTTGAATAAAAACTTGGAATTTGCAACTTGTTTTACGTATAAGTAGGTTTATATTTTTCATTTTTAAATAGTGTTGTTTGAATTAGCAATAGATTACCAAGCAAGCTTGAACAACCAAGAACAATAATAAATCTGATATTGGTTGGACTTTCTATTAGTTAAGAACTGAGAAAACGAACTTGCATTATACACATTTCACAAACATACAATAAATCATTGAACATTACATATGATTACATCTTTATGAGCATACAAAACATACAATTGATCATTTTAGGACTATTAAGTCACCTAGAACATATGAGTATATGCATACATTATTTTAGATTTTATAAAGTCTAAAACCATGATCACAAGTATTTAAGTTTACCAAGTACGTAAACTCACTACGAAATAAATATACACATACTCTCTTTATACTATAAGTAATAATACGAGTCAACGAAAGCCACCTTTTTACATTCGAACTTCACACTTATAAATTTTAATAAGTGTCATACGTTTTATAATACTAAAACTATACGTTTTATACTACTAAAACTATACGTTTTATAATTACTACTTATACTTTCACCACAAAACCTAAACCTTAACCAAATCACCTTAGATTTGAACATCTGCTCACGGAACAAAACTTATTGACGACTCATACGCTTTTGCTTTTGGTAATTCCATGTGGTATTATTTGGATAAGTTTGAATCTTTAAATGATGTGGTGGGACCCAAATCAAGATACTTAAGAATTCTATATTTAGATGACGTTTAAATATGGAATCTGAGTCTCTTGATCCTAAGTTAATTATGATTCCGTCTTAGATGGAATGGGACGTCTAAAGGTGAAATCATAAGCCACCGGATTAGAAGTTTATTTATAAATTCGTATTAAGGTGGAATGAGACGCCCGAAGACGAAAGTTATAAATAAACGGGCTGTAAAGTATCTTAATAATATCTATTTTCTTAGATATTACATTTGTTTTAAATGATAAGCCTTGCCGGGAATATTTGAGTAGGTTGGTCTATGAAATGCTTATTGAAACTAATTAGGACGCTTTTTCGTTTGAATGAAGAAATCATAGGTCACCGAACCATGAAGTTATAAATTTTTACTTTACATGGATGAGGACGCTTATCGATGTAAATAAAATTTTATAAACAAATGGGTTTAAATATATTCGACGTGACTCATTATTGATATTATTTTATTAATCCAGCTATGGAGCGTATTCCTTCTGACTCGCGATTCCTCCAAAATATCTTATCACTATTACATCCTTATCAAGAAACCTAAAGAAGATTCATGTTCATCTCTCTTGGATCATAGCAATGTGCTATTGATTCTCGACTTATTTTTCCCCAACATCAGATAAGCTTTTTGAAGCTTAATAGACTTAAAAATCTCTTGTAGAACTATTAAAACATAAACAAGCCTTATCTATGCACACTGAGGCCCGATAAGGCCCATGAAACACACTGAATATAGCCAAGACTTAAAACGAACTTGCACTATTTTATCCAACCTTGTAAACTATCAGGGACTTATTTTGCCATTTGTCAAACATATTATAAGCCCTAGGATAATAAGACAAAACTCTAAAGAATAAACATGGATTTCAATGAACTTAAAAGAAGCCCTAGTTGATTTAACACGGATTAAAAACCCTAGGGGTTGATTTTGCCACTTTTGAAACTAAATTTAAGCCCTAGGTTATTTTGTTGGAAAAATATTTGTGCCATAAAGGCCACATTACAAAAATAGAAGGACCAAATGTGTAAATTATCAAAACATAAAAGACAAGTTACTTTGTGCATTAAATTTTACTCCTCAGAGGCATACGATCAATAACTACATTCTAAATATCACCTATGAGTCTAAACTTGAGTTCACGAGATTACACGTCCAAGAAAAAGTGTCCTCACTTGTTCCTTGGACGAGTAACTTCATCTTAAGCTTTGAGGACAAAGCTAAAATAACGGGTAAGTGCTGTAAAACCCCAAATTTTGGGCTTTTAACACGTCACCGGTTTCATTATTATTATCATCCATCGTATAATATTTTTGTAAACCACTTTTACAAATGAGATCATAATGTAGTAAATATTATATATTTACTTATATTACTTAAAAAACTTGATGTTTTAACCATGGACCTATTTTTTTATTTTTTAGACACATTTTATGTGCATAAATAATTACTAATCATGTTTATTATAATGAATAATGACGATCCAAAATATTACACATTAAAATTATATACAATGATTTTTAGACATAAAATTTTAGTACGATTAACCAATACAAACTCGACTCGATAAAACATTTTGGAACATCTTGACCATTTATTTCATGTGCAAAATAAATCAAACTAACCAACATGATGTATACTACCTTCTTTCTAGTTAAACTTTAAAACACGATTCTTCCACTGGATTTTTTTTCTTTTATTTCCCTATGTTACATATACAAGCAAATCTTACTTAAACCTTTCAAGTACGAATAAGATCCTAAAATATCTAAAACAATCTATCCTATCCTATATCTTATATCTTATCTTAAGTATCTAACTAACCAAGTTGCTCTAACCAAACCCCTTGATCATTCGGATATATTAGGTTGGAAATTGTCCAAGATTTATCCCACATGCCTAATTAACTACCTAGTACTTATGACCCCTAACATTGTCTCCTTAAACCCCCAAGAGCCTCATATGCGGCAACCCAATTGGAGAAAGGGGCAAGTGTACGACATAGTAGTACTTTGTGTGTAAGATTCATAGATTTACAAAATCTAGCAATACTTGTAAACTTACCCTTGTGGCTCCTCTTATGTCCATATATCTTCTTGTTCCTTCTGTCAAAAACAAATAACCCAAACCAAAGTGAAACTCCTCCCTCATCTCCCCGTCGAATGAAGCATAACACCACACCTTCAACTTTCTCATTTCCACTTTTATGGTTCAAGTATATAATTACTTTGCCCATGCTCATATAAATCATATACACACATACAAACATTCCCCCCCTCATCTCTTACTGTTCGCAGTAACTACACAAGCATTCCACTTCACCCAGATTTGGTTTTGTTCGTTGGCAACAAACCTATGGTTGCTCTCGATTCGGTGATGAAGCTCGGTTGGTCTCCCTTCCCTTCTCGTTCAGCGCCTGAGCTGATGTGGGTTGTTTAGAAGCTTAAACGAACTCGAGTTCTTGGGTTTAGGGCATACGCACGTTGTCTCCAAACACAGTGAGTTTACACACATCTTATTTGTTTTTCATAGCCTATGCACTTTAATCTTCCATAGTTTACACTTGAAACTTATTAAAACATAAGCATGCACCCTACTTCGCCTACTGTTCTTTTCAGAGACAACATATGTGAATTGAAATGATGTATGGGTTAGGTTGGGTCAAGAGTTATGATAGGATTTTGTATTAAACGAACATGTAGGTGGAGGTTTTTAAAACATAAATTAAATCTTATTAAGAAACAGCAATAAATTGTCACATAAACGCAACAGGAACCTCAATGTTTGGAACTCAAAACAAGACACCTAGGATCGAGTGCCCACAAGTTTTACATGAATAAAGGGTAGTCGAGATAGCTAAGAATCCACCGAAACTCGAACCTCTTAAAATGATTAAGAAACGAACTAGATATTCATCGCCGAAAAATGCCGAATGTGACTAATTACGATTGAAAACATAACTTGGTTTAGTATTGCAAACGCGACCTTTTACGGCATACTTTTGAACCTCTAAACGACCTCGCCCCAAGTAGGGTAGAGAATGAAAGTTGTAGACGACCATGTCGTCTACACGAGCCTATTTTTAGTTTAACCCAAAAGTCCTTATCGAAAACCGTAGGCTAGATCGAATATGACTCGAGAAACACCTTTCTTTAAAATAGGTTCGCGACACCAACTTCAAACATGATTTTATCCTAGCAAACGATCTCGATTTATAAAACCAGAAGTACGGGGCTCTAGACGACCCAGCTAGCTTTCTAATGGTGCTTTTAGTTTGTGCCACGAATCACTATTGAACTCGCTATTCACTTTCGAAAATAATACACCATGTAGATCTTGCCACCGCTAGTTTATAGTTGCCACCGTTAGTTAAACCTTGCCACTGTTGGAAAAATAAGAAAATAATGTACGTACGATGCATGATGACTTTCTATATTTATAAAAGGTTTCATGTCCCCCAACACTCAACATCCTTGTCTCATGTCTCCACAACACCAACATTTTTAAAGACTATTTTATATTAAATGTTTAATTAATTATTTTTATAATAAAAATATAATATATTTAGGATATTTGACCCGTTAAATAACCCGAATAAATAAACTGGCCCGACAACAAAATATTTAGTATTTCTAAATATATCGCGATTGAGCGACTACATTTTTACTAAAACACTAAAACTCTCACAATTATTAAAACCATCGATTTATTTAATAAACTCAAGCACACACTAAGGGGATTATATACAACGTATATTATTATTACGATAACGGAAACTATAAGACTTTTATGAAACATTATATTTATAAGTCTTAATTAAATAAAAATCATTTTATTTAATTCATTTAAACTATTACCATTCAACGAAGGTAAATACACTTTATTAAATTAAAGGTGTACATGTTACGATAACTTAGTATAAGTTTAACAGTTAAAACGATAACAACTTATTAAATATGTGATCATGCATTTTCATCAACTGCATTATATGTGCATTTTATTTGTGCATCTACTGAGACACACATAAATTACTTAGGTAATTCTACTGCTTCGTGACCATACTGTGCCAGCATACCCAGTGACTTATTACTACTGCTCCATTATTGAGGTGAGTTCATAGCCCCATCTTTTAAACATACTTAATTATTGTTTATGCAAACACTTACGGGCAACAACAACTTATTGCCTATTGTTTGCCCCATACCCGTGGACTGTAATAGTTAATAGTGTAGCGCGAAATGTGTGAATAGATCTATTTGGGTATTGACAACACCCGGCCTGCGTGACTTGCTATCACGAAACGCTTAGGCCAAGCAACAGGTTTACATCATTGTCAGACTGAGGGAACAACATCAGGACAGATCCAAATGGGCGTACTGAACAACTTTTTGTCTAGCTTCTAATACATAGCAATAGGAACTACTATCTTCGTGATGTTTTGGCATAACAATACTTATACTTTTTGAACTAAACCCTATGAATTCACCAACCTCGTGTTGACCCCCACATTTTACTTATATGTTTTCTCAGGAAAATAAGCAGGTTCATGTGCATTGGATTTCCAGCATCATAGGAAGCATCATCTTTACCATCGGGCTGGGATATTTCTACAAATAATAACAAATGTTGATTTCAAGACAATTTATTAATTTTTTACATTTGATTCATGTAATATGTTTAAATGATAATTTATGATCAAGCTCTGTATACTATTTGCTATCGATCCACCAAAGTAACACCCCAATTACTATTCCGCTGCATTTGACCAACTTGGGGGTGTTACAGTGCAAGTTTAGCCCTTGAAGATTTAAGATTATGCATTTTAAGTCCTTTTCCATAGTTTATCAAAACATAAGGACTTAATTTGCCAATTTGCAAAGTTGCATATCAAAGAAAATCTGATATATTATTTTGCCAATACAAAAGGAGTGTTTTGCAAATTTGTGCAAAGTGTGGGTACTCATACTACCACAAACCATACCCATATCCACCATTTACCCGTTTCAAACCCAACACAAACCCAACAAGCCCAATACTTATTTTACCCAAAGCCCAAAACCATTTAACCCGCCACTTAATTAAACCCAAATTTTAAACGTAATTTAATATAATAATTTTAGGCGGTAAACAACTTTTTAATCCCTTAACTCGATCAAACCGCAATTGTACCAGCCATAAACCCTAATCCCAAATCATTAATAAACCAAAGGGGTTTTAGAATTATTTGTCCATATCTTTAATTCAACGTTTTTCTAAACCAACCACATGAAGTTTATCACAACATCATCACCTTAGACATCCCCACATGGCTCCCTTGCACCAAACAAGCTTGAAGATAAAAACAGTAGCAGAAAATGGAAGGTTTGGATCTTGTTACTTGTTGGCCACACCTAATAGACGCACCATATCAATTTTCAAGCTGTCAATTCACATATTTTCTCATCAAAATTAAAGCATGGCCTATCCTTAGATTCATTATGAGCTTGTGGTTCATATATTAAAAACTCTTTTTATATTAATAAAGCAGATAATTTGATAACTGAGAAGAGCAGGTGGTGTATGAACCCCTTCACCCTTGATAATACCTCAACACAAAAGAAGTACATGGAATAAGTTCAATTAATAAGAAGAAAGAATAATACCACATGAATACAATGCTCGAATCAAGTGAAGCTAATGAACACACACAACCGATTTCAAAGATTTTCTATTTTACTAATACTGATACATAAATATATGTACAATTTTGGTTTAAAAATGCGTGCATCATTACGACAGTTGGGCCGATTAGCGCACTGCATTGAAATTTCAAATTTTGGTGCCTAATGCGACTCATATGCGCTCGCATTAGGCCGTAATTTGCCGCATTTTACCGGCCATTCCTTCAACTAGTCTTAACTCGTTTATCTTCGTAAATAAAGACACTTTACCAATTAGTATGAAGTTCTATAACTTTTAAATAATAGGTTAGGGGTTCAATAATAGGTTAGGGGTTCAAACCTCATTAATTTTGTACGTTTGTGTGTGGTTAGAGAATAGCCGAATACAATCTCAACATTAACAAGATAAAGTCGTGTACAAAAACTCACTAATTATGAACATTGTTGTACATTTTGCACCGTTGATGGTTCTTTTGACGCAAATTTAAATTAGCAAAGCCCATATAATAACTTAAGGTACCATATCACCGTAACACCCCAAAGTGTGCACCCACGTTAGCGTCACACCAAATTTAACACAACACCCCAAAGAAATCCCTTGCAACATAGCATCGCCTTTTTTCACCCGCCTTTGTTATTTTTCAACCCCCCCCCCCCCCCCCCCTCTCCCCTCCCGTTAACAAACTTCTTTTGTTAAATTTAGAACACAATGCAATACTTAAATAGAAATACACTACCAAACATAAAAAAGTACATTACGAATAAAAAACATACAAAAATTAAAAAAAACATACAAAAATATGCGTCCGACAACTAAATTTATTTTTCTTTTTCTTCTTGCCACATAGGATCTGTAAGTTTTGTTTAAGACTAAGATGCGTGTTTTTGTCCTGTAACTCATCTGCTTTATGACAACGAACTTCACATCTTTCGACCCAAGTACGTTGCATATTTCTTGTGACGGGAGTAAACACATCATTCTAGTCAAAAAACCGTCATTTGTGATCTTATACAATCATGTTATGCAATATGATGTAATCATACATAATTCTATGTATTGTGCTGACATAGTATGCACATGCAGGTTATTGAGTTATTCCCAACGTCTTTAGAGAAAACCAAAAGCACGTTTGACATAATTTCATGCACCTTTTTGAAACTTTTTAAAGTAACTATGTTTTGGGTCATTTGTCACCGTCAACGATTTGACAAAACATGCCCACTATGGGTAAGTTCCATACGCTAAGTAAAACCCTTTTGTAACGCAACTCCATTTACGAAGCTACAAGGGCCGTGTCATCTAGAAAGTCGTCAAATTGAAGAATTATCTAAAACATTAATATCATTATTCATACCCGCTAACCTCAAAAAACGCATGTCATATCCACAATTCTTGCAAAGCTACATCTTTAATCATTATAGTTTGGTTTTTTTATCACCCTTACCGTATTGTGCATGCCACGCTACCGAATAATTTTCCCATTTCTATTGCATACAATCAGTGCTTCCAAGCATTCCGGTGAAACCATGAACGATCACATATTTTTCATACATATTCTCATCGTCTTTCAACATTGGCTTTAGTAAATACTTCTACATGTACAAATCATTTATGCACATCTTAAAGTAAAATAGTCATTTACGAGCATTACGCTCACTCATTGAAAAATATTCATCAAATGCATCGGGTCTATTGCTATATGCCAATTGAAATATCACGGTCGTACATGTTATAATTACACTCAGACTCATTCGACCCATAGCATCGGGTACTCTAAAGAAGTCAAAATGATTTTGAAGATGATTTGCCTCATAAGTAAGATTTAATGTCATCCACATATTTAAAAAAATGTTCGACTCATATGATATCTTCTTCAAAAATAGTATAACGGATACTTAAAGTGCTCATCTAAATTATCGGCTATCATATGTACTTCGACTTCTAACGATCACGATGTATCTAGTTACGGGTGAAACGAGGCTGATTTTCTTGTTGTAGTAATCATTCGTTATATTTGTACGCTTACATCATAAAGTCAACATCGGTATCCTCGTCTATATAAAAGACGGAACGACCATAAGTTTGATTTGGATCTATTTTGTGAAAGAATGTGTTTTTTATGTGTATATTAGTTGTGGCAAGGTAATATGTGAGAATGAGGTATTTATATAGAGGTTTGTTGGTTAATTTTTTGTTTCTAAAACTAAAGTAGTCATTTTCGGAGATCTTATGAAATTTTACATTTTGAAAAAGAGTGATAAACACTAAACTTGGAGTGTGAAAGTGATTTTTTTTAATTCAAATATAACCCGCGTTAATGTATTAATGGGACCCCAATGGCGTTGGACAAAACAACATGGCGATATCATAACACCGGTCAACACCAGTACACGTTATTCCAACGCTTTGCTCGAATTATTGTGCCTTAAGCTCTCATATTTGCGAGAGCTGATGTTGTAAAAAAATGTTTACAAGGTCGATTAACCGCCGATTAATTACTATAAGGCTTTTTACCTTGCCGATTAATGAGACGGCGATTAATGGCGGTCAACGATGGTCAAAGGAGGTCAAACTTTCCGAAAACCTGCATTTGTTTTCGAATATACCGAAAACTCACTGTAAACTTGTTTATCACTTACAGTAACTGTTTATATGTATGATACGTTGTATTTTAAGAAAATTAGTGCCAAAAATACCTAAAACTCGTTAGAAATACCCATAACTTGCCGTAAATAAGAAAAATAAAAATTCCAATCCGGTTAATCGCCAATTAATCCCGCCTAAAACGATAACAGGCTACAAGGTGGCCGACTAGCTATTCACGGTTTTTGCAACACAAGACCGGTTTTGGTCGGCGTTACCACACCGCACCTCGACGTTGAACACATCCCCTAAAGATTGAAAAGGATAAAAAAAGATAAAAACTTACTCGATTTTTGTTGTTTTAAGAGGTTGTTTCGGTCGATGAAGATGATTTTTTTGTTTGTAGGTAGATGACGAAGATGTGGTGAAATTGATAAAAAAAAATTGCCATATGTGATTATATATTAGCATTTCTTTAAGTCAAAAAACTTACAAATATAAAGCTCATATATAAGCTCGAATATTTTTTATTTTTTTAAATGTTTTTTTATTACGAAATATTTGTTTAATGAATAGAATAACTGTTTAACGGAATTTATAAAAATAATACATGGGTGATATTATTTGGTGTTATGATTAAAAAGTGAAAACTACCATTGAACCATCACAAAATCAACGGCATCTAAATTTCAATCCATTCGTTTCTCAATCACAGAATCAAGCAAAAGTTTTACAACATAACTTCTCAAAATAATTCAATTCGATCCTTCTCTCTAAACAAAACAAGGAAAAAATGAACTCACCACTGAAAGTCGGTCTCTAATCCTGCAATGAAAACGCCAATAGTAGTTTCATCTGAAAACCCAGCTGAAAATGCGGTTAGAATAATACCCGGTCCCGTGAGTATTATTTAAGTCGCGAAGATGCGTGAAAGAAAAGAGGATGGTGGCCTGGAAGGAAGGTAGGCACGTGGGTCTCACTTTGTCCCCACGGCCTCTTTGACTTGATTTTTCTTGTAAAACAGGTGGTCTCCACTTAATTTAGGGACGACTAAGTCTACCTTAGAAAAAGTGCGACCCTAAACACTTGTTTTATTGTAGTGAGCATTAACACCCACATAGGATTACTATACAGACTCCTAGACAATCTACACGACGTACAAAACTTAAAAGAGAAACACTGGCTGCACCAAAGAAACGCATACACCTTGGTGTCAAACCTATTGACCAAGCGTCGCACAAACGTCACTTATAATGTCGCCAGAAAGATTAGGCATCACTAACACATCAAAAAATGCAGGGTTCTTTACCAGCAGCATATAGGACTAGATATATTAATCTAGATATAAAAAGACGAGTGTGTTCGATCATACAGCAATTGTCAAAGGCCACTACATACTATTGTATAAAAGGTCACAACTCAACCATTTGTATGCTTATTCCAAACAACCAATTTTGACACTCAATTTATTTCCACACACGAAAGTACTATTTATCATCTTATACTCAGCAACTCTCTGTAGTAAAGAGATCAAGACATAAAGAAATGTATGTTTTCATTTATAAGACAAAAGTTACAATTTGACTCAGCACATTACGTTACTTAGTTACACATTTGATGATTAAACTACAAAGTTACAAACCCCAAAATATATCAACCGAAAAAACTAACAAATCGGAAGAGGAACACCATCCCACCCTGCAACACACTCCAACAATGGATCGATAATCTGTCCTTGGCACATTGCTGTAAACACCTTGTCGAACTCCTCACCCGGCGATGTCACCTTCTCACCAGTCAAGTACACGCCTCCAAGCTCCTCTCTAACAAACCTATACAATGGATATGACCTACACTCCTTGATGCGGTTTGGAATAGCCAATGAGCCAGATTCGTATGCTGTCCTAACTGCTTCAACTTCCTTAGGCAAAATGTTCTGTATTTCAATCTCGAAGGCACTAATTTTTTGGAAGATGGATGTTTCTAGTTCCTTTTCATTTTCGCCATTGGTTAAAGCGTGGTCAACTAGGACTTGGCGAAGCTTTTGCATCAATGGGTATGTGGCGAGGCATGGATCGTCAATGTAGGCAAAAACATACTCACGATCGACCACACGAAGCAAGTCCTTTTCGCAAAATCTTGATGGGTGAAGCTCACCATTTACACCCGTGGTTAGGACCTTTTTCGCTACTTGGCTAACTGTGTTCTTAACCGTGGCTTTTAAGTTCTCTTCCAAATGCCTCAAGTCGATAGATTGGCATAGTGCAACCAAGTATGTCGATGACATGAGTTTTAAAATATCGACGGCTTCGGCTGTCTTACGAGCTGAAATCAAACCCAGTGAGTTGACATCTTGGTTGTGTTGTTCTGCACTTTGGACATGGTTTGTAACAGGGTTTGCTAAAAACTGAAGCTCAGAACAATACGAAGCCATCGCAATTTCTCCACCCTTAAACCCGTAATCCAAGCTCGGGTTACGCCCACCAGACAAATTCGAGGGTAGCCCATTGTTGTAGAAATCATTCACAAGCTCGGAAAATTGGGCAAACATTAACTTCCCAATAGCAGCAATAGCTAAACGCGTGTTATCCATAGAAACACCAATTGGGGTTCCTTGGAAGTTACCACCATGTAAAGCCTTGTTTCTCGAAACATCGATTAGTGGGTTATCATTAACCGAGTTAATCTCTCTTTCAATCATTTTAGTAGCAGACCGAATGACTTCAATTTGTGGGCCGAGCCATTGAGGCGAGGTACGAAGAGCGTATCTGTCTTGTTTTGGCTTCTGCAAAGGGTCCATTTCGTGCACCTTTTGCGCGGCCTTAACATAATCACTTCCATCTAAAATATACTCCATAATTCCAGCGGCCTCGATTTGACCCGGATGATGCTTTAGTTTATGTGTCAGATGGTCTGTAAACTCGGGCTTTCCTTGCATAACTTCGGCGAAAACAGCTGATAGAACTTCTGACAACAATGCAAGCACATTAGCTTCAAATAAAACCATAGACGCCATCCCGGACCCAACTGCGGTCCCATTAACTAGTGCTAGCCCTTCTTTAGGCTGCAACTCGAAGAAGCCACCAGTTACACCGGCTTCTTCAAATGCCTTTTCAGCATTCAGGACTTCTCCGGTTGGTCCAATTGCTTTAGAGTTGGACCGACCAGTAAGAAGTCCTGCAATATAAGACAATGGGACAAGATCACCAGACGCGGTGATTGTCCCACGAAGAGGCAAAAACGGGGTCACGTTGCTGTTTAAGAACTTGGTGATAGCCTCCAATATCTCGAACCGGATTCCAGAGTAACCCTGGAGGAGGGTGTTGATTCTTACGAGCATTGCGGCACGTGTTGCCGAATGCGGGAGTGTGTGGCTTGATTCCGTACCATTACCAAATATTCCCGCGTTTAAGAATCTGTAATATCATAACAAAAGTTTAATAAGTAAGCTTTAAAAAAAAAGTTACAATGCTTCTTTAAATGTTTAATAATTTGAAGACTCTCAAATTTGAATGAGAGATTTCAAACTGTGCATTAAAATGTCTTGTTACTTTAGCCGATTGTATATTTAACTGTCCCGGTTAAAAGAGTGTGTCTGTCAATTCCCTTTTTAAATTGTTGGGTTTCACAATAAGTGCTCAGTTATTTACTTGTGACACAATTTCAGAAAAAAATTGACGTGAACACTTTTTATTCTGTATATAGATCAGGATATAATAGCAGTACTTTTGGAACAAGTTACACCTAACAGTACAATTAGGGTAAAATTTACTAACAGTAAAAAATTCGGGTACATATATTTTTTTGACGTACCTTATGAGTTCTTTTTGAAGAGCACCACCTTCTTTGGTTCTTCGGTGCGAGGTCGCACCGAAGCCAGTAGTGACACCATAACTATCAGTCCCTTTCCCCATACTTTCCATAACCCAATCGCTACTAGCTTTAACTCCAGCTCTCGCAGACTCTGACAACTCCACTTTAACAATACTGGAATTGTCAGATGCTGCGATAGCTGCCACTTGTGAAACCGTCAAAGTTTCACCACCTAGCTTTACCACGGGTTTTCGAAATTCGGCAACCATTCTTTTGACTTCATCTAAATGACTACCCTTTAATGAGTCAGCTGCCATGCCCCAATTCAATGGGTCCTTTTTGATACAAAGGTCACCATTGTTCTCAATATTTTTAGTAGCCATTGTTGTATATGATCAACAAGTATATAGACAAAATGTGTTGTTTTTTCTTTTTTGTTGTTGTTGTGTGGAGAGAAAGTTTGTTTCTGAGTTTTGGAGGAAATGACTAGGTGGTTTATATAGATGTTACAATTACAATATTTATATATATTTTTTGGTTGGTAAGGAAAAGAGTGTCATAATATAGTCTTTCTTGGAAATGAGGGGGTTGGTGGAAGACTGGGTGGCTTTTAGACTTTGGATTAGTTGAAGAATAATTATGGCCGTTGATCTCCATCTTATGGACATCATGGGGTTAAACCGGGACCGGACCTTTATCACTTATCTTCTGGTCAAAGGATTACAAATGTGGATATATATTTTTTCCTTTTTATTCAATTAGCTCTTTTCCTTTTTATCTGATAAATCCTAAAATTCACAACTCCGGGCGTCCAAACACATTTTTAGGGTCCGTTTGGTTTGACATCGGATTTTATTTTGGTGTGGGTTTATAAAGTTGGTGGTTTAGAATTGAATAGTGTTAAATGAAAAGTAATCTTTGATTTGAATTTTGAGTTTATATTTTGATTTGATGTAAGAGAGAGAATATATATTATAAAATGTATTAATAATTATTTAATATTAAAAAAAATATTTTTTATTTTAAAATAAGATTAAAAATATTTTGTATAGGTTATATTACAGAAAAAGACAAAAACAAGAATCTGGTCCACACAATTACCCAAAACCCCCCATCCCCCCTTACTTTTACGACAGCAAGAAAATTATTCACTAATATCCAAAAAAATTGACTTGATATTTCGACCAAACAAAGGTTTCATGTTATTTTAATAAAACCCAAGCCCAAGGTGGGCAACCAAACGGACCATATTATGTTGAAATAACCAAGATTTTTAAGATCGGGATCTTACCTAGGATCGATTTCGTCTTTTCAAGATCGAGATCGTAAAGTAGGATCGGGATCATAAGATCCTACTATAATGTAGTTTTCTTAGTAGTTTTTGCAATATTTTACAAATTTACAAATTTATAATTAATTTACATTTTAAATACAAAATTATACGAATATTTCATAAAAATGTGGTTCAAAATTATAATTATGAAATATATATAAGAAGATTTACATCTTGTTTTTTAGATTATACAAAATAGAACATCTAAATTTGTAGTTTTTTAGTTTGTAGTTCGAGAAAAAGTAAGATCGGATTGTAATAGATCCTAAGATCTTATGATCAAAATCGGGATCCTATAAGATCTTATGCATGCAAAGATCCTACGTAAGATCCGGATCGTTTTTGCTTTACAGTATCGTAAAATCGTAAGATCCTAAGATCAAGATCGGGATCTTGACAACCTTGAAAATAACCATTAATCAACAAAATTTATCTCTTCAATGTTACTTTTTGTTTCACCACATGAGATCATTTTAGTTTTTCGGATATAGTTGGTTGTAAAATGGAAAAATTACTTAAAAATGTATTAAACTTACCACTTTTTATGGTTGTGTGTACTAAACTATTTTTTTTTCATTGTGTATATTAAACTTTCAAATTCATATCATTGTATGTATTTTACGACCATTTTATCCCTACTTTTTTTAAATTTTGAAGGGCAAAATGGTCATTTTACAAAGCAGAATCGTCTCAAAATACACGCAATGATCGAAATTAAAAAGTTTAATACGCACAATAAGAAAAAAAATAATTTAGTACACACAACTATAAAAAGTGGTAAGTTTACTACATTTTTAAGTGATTTTCCCTTGTAAAATTGCAACTATTAAGAGGGTAGTAACTTGAAAAACCTAAGTTATTAGGTTACATCAACGTCAGCAAAACATCCCGATAAATCCAATCACTCTAATCATAACTTCCATCAACTTTTTCCTTTTTCCCAAAAAACTCTCCTCAATAATTATCTCATTTTTTAAACAAACACACTTTTCGTTCATAAATTAAAGAGTAAATTACACCGTTCGTCCCTGTGGTATGCGTTGACCGACAAGATTCGTCCCTTAACTAAAAAAATGCACCACTCGTCCCTAAGTGGGTATACGTTATGTATTGTTAGCCCCTCCCTTTTTAAGGCCCACTAACTAATGTTATACACATATTCACAAAGGGTATTTTCGTCTTTTCGTCATCCACTATCTCTCTCCCTCCTTTATCTTCCCTACTTACCCTAAAATTTCTTCTACACATCACCAACCACCCATTACCACCACTGCCAATTAATTTTTACCATCAAATCTTAAATCTCACCATCAAATTAAAAACATCTATAAAAGCATATGATAAATCAATCTAAATAAAATCAGAACACCCAATTCAAAACCAAACTAGCCACGATTCTTACATGTGTCTTCTGGTACAAATTAAAACCAAAAACACAAAAAGGGACCGCACCCCATTAGGTATTGTATCCAGAATGTGGAGCACCGCACCCCATGTACTAACTAGAGACTCAATATTGGAAAGTGTTACAAACTCGGAAGGTACACCTTTAATTTGCAACCATCTTGTTCGAAAGAAAGACCCTCTTTTTTCTTTGGCGGATAACCAAGAATCCAATCGATCATTTGCCAGCATCAATTTGTCCGTAATCAAAACCAAATTCTCCATAGAATGGTAAATCTCTAAATCTTTAGTGAACTAAACTTTCACTCTTTCTGTTGATTTAAGTTGTTGAACTTTTGATGAGCTACCAAACCGATTCTGAAGAGCTATTTGTACTCCCATTTGAGCCTTCGCCATGTAAACATAGACTCTACGATCCAAAATCCAAGCATTTTGCATCTCACTGATTGCTTTTAAAGCTTGTCTAGTGGTTGCAAACTTAATGAAAGCAAACTTTCTATCATAACGCCATGAAATTCCTTTAATTTGCCCATACCTTAATTACAAGAATAAGAACCCCACAAGATCAGTTTTCAAATTAAATCAGAGGGTTAAAAGACAGTAAGTTAGTCGGAATATGCATTCTGGCAAGATGGTTTTTGAAATTAACAACTACATTGGGAATTGAGAGAGAGAGATGGTTTTTGAAATCACTTTTTTAAATGAGTTTTTTCAAATTAAATGCTTGTAGTTGTTGAATCAATCAGCTGGTGATAAAAGTAGGCTTGAGTCTTGATGAGAATTAATTGGCAGTGGTGGCAATGGGTGGTAGGTGATGTGTATAAGAAATATTAAGGTAAGTAGGGAAGATAAAGGAGAGAGAGAGAGATAGTGGGCGACGAAAAGACGAAAATACCCTTTGTGGATATGTGTATAACAGCAGTTTGTGGGCCTTAAAAAGGGAGGGACTAACAATACATAACGTATACCCACTTTGGGACGAGTGGTGCATTTTTTTCGTCAAGGGACGAAACTTGTCGGTCAACGCATACCACAGGGACGAACGGTGTAATTTACTCTAAATTAAAATACAAACTACATTACGAAATTAAAAAAACACACGCTGAATTAAAAAAAACATACGAAATTAAAAAAACTTAAAAAATAAAACTAGTCTTCATCTTCGTTTTCCGCTTGAGCTTCCTCGACTTCACGCCAAACATGGTTCATGAGGTCTTATTGAAGAGCACGATGAGTATCTCGGTCACGTAATTCCCTTGCTTGATGTCGTTGAGTTCCACATCGATCGACCCAGTATGTTTGCATATACCTCGCCGGATTAGAATAAACATGCTTCCAATCAACAACCGACATCTCTTGATCTTCTAAAATCATGTTATGCATTATGATACCCCGAATTCATGATTCGTCGTAACGTGTTGACTTCGTAAGCACGAGCCGGTTGTTTAATAAGATGCCAACACTCTTAGAGACCACCGAAAGCACGTTCGACATCTTTTTGTGCACTTTCTTGACGTTGTTTGAAGTATATATGCTTTGGATCACTTGCATCCGCAAATGACTTCACGAAACTCGACCATTCCGGGTAAATTTCATCGGCCAAATAATACCCATTTTGATATTGATGACAGTTTACCAAATACAGAACCACTAGTTGAATGTCATCACAAATCGTCGAATACGGAGAATTATCTAAAACATTAATATCGTTATTCACACCTGATATCCATAGAACGCATGCCAAATACACAAATCTTGTGAAGCCATGAATTCAAGCATTATGGTAGGGTACTTTTTTTATCACCCATACCGTATTGACCTTGCCAAGACACTGGACATTTTTTCATTCCCAGTGCATACAGTCAATACTCCCAAGCATACCCGAAAAACCATAGACAGTGTTGTGCTTATTATATATCTTTACAACGTCTTTATATGTTGGCTTTCGTAAGTAATTCCTCATATACAAATCAATGATGCACATATTAAAAAAATTTAACGCATCTCGGGAAGTATGCTCAGCCATTTGTAAATATTTGTCTAATGCATCGGGGTGTTACCGTATGCAAATTGGCATATAGTCGTCGTGCACTTCATAAGCGCACTAATACTCATTCGACCCGTACAATCCATATGAGACGGAAAAAATAAAAATGTTGTGGGAGAGGGTCTAAGGCTACCTGCAAAAACGGCCTGATCGCGACCTTGATTTTTCATTTTTCTCTCTCCTGTGACCTAGTGCGACCTATTTGCCCCAACAAGGCGACTTAGTTCAATTTTTTTTAATTTTAAATCATTTTCTTCTCTTTATAAATACCACATTTTCACACACAAAATTTTCACACACAACTTTCAGTATTTTCCCACACAGCTGTTTGTATTTTCACACACACTTTCAGAAATAAAAAATAGCATGCTCTTTTCCACACACCGCTGACGAGATTAAGGCTATGATTCATAAACAAATAATTCAACAACAACGTCGTATGATGAGCTTACGACGTTAGTTGATGATTTCGATGTCGCGTATGAAGAAAATACGAAACTGCGCACAAAATGTGAGAAATGTCGTGATCTTTCCCCACAGAAACGCCATTTAATCGACATGTTTCTAAGTAATCAATCTGATGTCGATTTCAACGTCCAAAGATCTTTGTTTAGAAAGTCGGAAAAATTGGAGGCTAGAATTGAAAAAAATACTGAATGGCTGAATAACTTGGGTTCTTCATCCCAAACTCATATCGGTAACAACTCATATCGGTTTTTCGTCACATCAATACCGACGCCGAAATGATTCTCCCGATCTACCCTTTCTAATTTCAAACGACTCATATGGCTTACTTACTTACAATGAGGTGTATCAACTATACCTAGATCATAAAGTATTAAGACAAACACTGCAAGAAGAAGAAATGACACAAAGGGAGCTGGAGGCGGAAATTATGGCCGAAGAAGATGAAGAAGAAACAATGCGTTGGGAGTTACCTGGTCAGTTATCGGATTCAGATCCGGGAACTGACTAATCGGATTATGTATTTTTATTTTATCTATCTAGTAGTGTATTTCCTTTCCTATTGTATTCAAATTCCAATATTTTCATGTTTTACGTATAGAATAAATGTTTTAATTTTCGAATAGAAATTGTTTACGTTTACGTTTTTATTTAAGTTTTTAATTTATGAATTTAAATAATTAAAATGAAAATAAAATAGGATATGATTTGGCGGGGACTTTCTAACAACGAGTAACGATATAGGGTTTGAGTTTTAAATTAAAAAAAGTTATATTAACACACAAACACAAACACAGCACAAATTTTCAAGCGGTCACAAAGTGGGTCGTGGGTGGAGTCGTGTGAGAACCCGTACTTTCCCAACATTATTTTATTCTTTTTATTCGTGCTTCTTGAATTTTTCCAACGTATTTCGTTTTCTTGTATTGCTATATGTAAATCCTGAGATTTTTAAATTATATTTTTTTTAAGTATTTTTCTGATCATCGATAAATACTTTGCATGGAATTATAAAATTTTTATTTTATTTTTCCATATTTAATTTAAATCAAAGTTTTTTTTTATTTAAAATCACCCGCGTGCGTTTTACAACGATTTTATTCAAAATCAATGTACAACGAGAATTCCTAGTGATCGCGATACCGACGGATGCCCAAAATATTACGTTTATTTATCGATTGTTTCGATAATTAATATTTTCGACGATTTCGTTTTAATTACGTATTAAGTCGTGTCGAGAAATCGTATAATCATTTTTATGATGCATTATAACTTTTGAAAAGTATTTTTACGAAACCCGAGCCCCGTAAATATTTTCAATATTTACCAATAACCATTTTCTACCCTTTAAAACTATTAATTGTTTTTAAGTCCACAAGTTTCAAAGTTGGCAAAACTAACCCTCCACTTAACTAGCACTATATAAATCATTTTTTTTACTTCCATTACAACATACACTTTCATTTTTAACAAAAAAAAAAAAACACATCCTCCCTCCCCTTCATTTCTCTCCGCCACCACCACCACATAAACACCCCTAAAACCTTGAATTTTAACATGAATCTCTTAAAACAAATTAAAGACCCATGTTCTAAATCTTGTGGTGATTCTATTGATAACAAAATCACCCACATGCATCAAGATTTCAAGAACTTTTGATTTCATGATTGTATGATGTTGTAATCATCTTGCATATGTTATATTTGGTAAGATTATCATGTTTTGATCCTTAAAAGTCTTGTTTTTAATCTTTGATTTTTGTTAGATTTTTCATACAAGTGTTTTTAGGAGTGTTTGGTTGATGGGTATGATAGTATAGTGATCCTAGGGGTATGAGAATGATTGGTTTTGAGTGAAAAATAGATTTGTCATGTTTTCTAAAAAGCTAATTTGGGACAGCAGCTTTAAACAGATTGTTTCGTGGGTTTAAGGTCTGTGAAAGACTGAGATTATTTGAAATTATTGTAGAGTTTTCCGAGACGGTCGTTTTGGTATAAGATAGAGCTTATAACTCATTACGAGTCAAAAGTTATGCTAGTTTTAGTTTTCGTGTACCGGGAGACGCAAGTCGGCACAATCCGAAATTGTGGCTGATTTTGGGTCGACTCTCGGGGACTTTAGGCTTGGTTAGATAGTTGATACTACTGATTTTCAAAATTTACAAACTGAGTTTGATGAGTCTAGTAGTGGTTTCAAAAGACGGATTGTCGGGTTAGTACTTTTAAAGTGGTCCAAACGGTTTTACAAAACAAGTGTACAAATCTGTCCTAAAATTTGGAGTCGAGTAAAGCGTCGAGCTGATGGATTTTAAAGTGTGAACTTTGGCTCAAATTTTGGTGAGGTCTTATACAGGTTATAAGTGACCTTGACACCAATTTTCATGTAAAACGGACAAGTCTAGATAGGGTAGATCGGTGTGTACATTCGGGGTGTACTTGCTGATTTTTATTTTGGACACGTAGTTCAATGCTTGTGTTGCGTGAGTTTGAGTGTTCACCATCGGACATGGTGACTTACTCAAGTGCTTAGTCATTATATAAATGACTTAGCTACTGGTCCAAATAAGGGTAAAGGATAGTTTGACTTGCGTTGACTTGGCGTCGTATGACGAGTCATTTTCAAGTGTTCAAGTGTTTTAACGAGTAACGTTGGATAAATGGGTAGTATGAATTCATTTGATTCGTGTCAATGGTTTTGAAACGTGTATACTTTGAAAACATTTGAGTCATGTTATATTTGGTATATATATCGATATTGAGTTCGAGTCTTAACGCGCGCCTTATTGTGATAGGTTGCGGTTTTCGTGTTTTCCCCGGGCATCCATATCGTCGGTGATCGTCTCACTATATTGTTTCTACTCAGTTGATGAGTACCGTGATTGACTTAACACGTGGCTAAGGGCCACGAAATTTATAAGGATCAAGGAGGAGGAATTATTTAATTTGCGTGTTTGGATTAATTCCTACTTGTTATGAAGGTATAGTCACTCCTAGCATTTTAGTTTTGATGTTACTAGTACTTTGATTCTTTTTATTCATGAATTTTGAATTTCTTGGGTGAAACCCACTGATATTATAGATACTTAGGGCATATTAGGACTTAGGACACTTGCGTGGCGATTTGGTATAGCCTAAGTGTTGCTTGATTGAGGCTAAGTAGCTAAATAGAGTCATTTTTGTAGTATGGAAATCACCACAGAAACAAACAGGTCATGGCAACATTTTCTTAAACATATGACCTTGTTTTTATATGAAAAATGGATACCCACTGATGTGATTAGTATGTGTTGAGTTGGATGGAAATGGGAAGTGTCCGGATGAGCCCGAAACGGTCGTTTTACTAAACTAGGTCAAATCTGAATGTTATGCTTAAAACATGGGTAAATTGACTTGGGTAAAAAGGATTAATTTATGATTTTATGACTTTTTACAGTAGCTACAAATATAATAAAACTTCTCTTTTTGGTTTCGTGTCAAAATCTTTTACCGATTGGGATTTATGCTTAATCTACCGTAAGGTACGAAAGACGTTTACAACTTTCTGTTTTGATAGTCTGTCACTAAAAGTGCATTTCCCGTTGATTGAAAATAGTTCTAGGGCTGTTCTTTCCCAAATTTTAAAGGTAAGAGAAATACCTATACATGTCAAGAAATTTCACCTCCTGTACTATTATAGATTTTTAGATATGACCAAAACTTCTCAGCCTTTTTCAGAAAACTGAATGCAGTCCCTTGTTTTGGTTTTTCAAACCGAGTCTTAAACGTGTTCGGAACCCACACATAAATGCTTGGACCATCATAAAAGGTTGATATTAGGTTATTACATTAGGTTCAAGGTGTTGGGTCAAAATTTTAACTTAAGCTTAGGTCTCGCCATCACACGCAAGTTACCTAGTCATACTATGTCCCACCACTTCTAAAACGTTATTGCTTCATTGAACGCATTCTTATTACGCGTCACCATTGCATAGGTCCGTGAAGACTTCTTTTTGCTCAGCCCTTTTACCTTGTGATTACTTACTAAAGGTGAGTTCGTAGCCCCTTTTTACTTGAACAATGTTTCTAAATGCGGGGTGAGATTTTACATGGTGGAACACATCCATTTAAAACTGTATACTATCCAGAACTTGTATGCTATTCAGACTTGTATGCTTTCCAACAGTTTTCATTGATATTATTGCTTATAGTTAATAGCCTTAAGTTTCCTCTCTTGATCATGAACCGTTAATTGTCCCGTATGCTTTGCGCTAAGCGCGAATGTTGTGGGTGGATCCATCGGGATTGACAATCCCCGTCCCGATTACCTTGACGCACTTACATTTGTTTATACTTGAGTATTTAGGCTGAATACTCCCTAGAGGAACTTACTTTGAGTTAAGCTTCGGTTCATGAACTAAACAGCAATAATATTGGTTTCAGACTATGGTTAATGATCATAACCATTTTATCTATTTACTTGTTTTACAAATGAATGCTTGTGTTCCACACCTTTATTGCTAAACCTATGAATTTCACTCAACTTTGTGTTGACGATTTTACATGTTTAATCTCAGGTATTATTACTTAGCTCTGCTTGGATGGGAGCCCGCAGGATATTATCGCAGCTTGGAGATTTCTGTGATGCTTTTAAAAGACTGGTTTTAGTACAAACTGTCAGAAATTTATTATATCTTTTGGGCAACTTTATGTTATAAATCATGATGAAATAATATATCTTTCCGCATATAAAACTCTGGGACCTATGTTTAAAACTCTGATCATTTATGATGTGATATATATGCTTTTATTACGTCAGCTTTGTGTCAACTGTAATTCATTGTTTCTTGTACTATGACGTGTTACCCCCTTGTTGCCTAGTTGTTCCATGTCAGATTTTGGAGGTCTCACAGATTGGCATCAGAGCGATGGTTATAGGGAACTGAGTCGTTTTTTAAAACTTAGTCTATAACCGAAAGTTCAAATATTTTATTGTTTCTAAGTGTCAAACATAGAATTTGCCATTGCTGTTCGATATCTTCGCGGGTAACTCTCTAAACCTTATTATTTACTTTTAATTATCGTTGTAGTATTTCATCTCTTGATTACATTTTGAAATATTACTTTACGCTAATGACGATAATTACTATGTCTTTTCAAAGCATATGTGCTTCATGAATTATCATTGAATGTTACTGTGATTACATCTGCCTATACTGTATTTCTTGAATTCTTGTTCTTGTGAATTGATCTTATTGCAATGATATTATATCGTTATGACGTTACATACTTGTCTTCAGAGCGCGTATGCTGCCAACTTTTCATATTCATTTTTCTGAGTACTATTGCTATTTCAATTATGCGTGATACGGCTGACTTTATATGCTCGTTCGGTTTGAACCGTCTGTTTTTTTTCTTGACTCGCTGATACGTGTTGTGCATACTCTCGCGATACCATTGTTCGGGATTGAATAAGTGTTGTTTTCGATGAACTTATGATTTTCATTCTACTACCGTGTGTGTTGCTTCCATTGTTTATTTCCCTTAAAATATCTACTTAGATACGCAGATTTTCTTTCTGACCATTCATAATTGAATGTCTAGTCTATAGACCATTGTGTAGCTCAATGTGTCTCCCAGAAAGACTAAAGGACATCGTGTGAGTCTCACATCTCGAAGAATTTGTTAAATCAGTGCTGAATAATATTGTGGGTTTTCATAATCTTGATTTACCTTTACGCCACCGTTTTACTCGACACTTGTACATGGATTACATCTTACTTCATTGACCATTCTACGTTTCGATTTCAACTTAGAACATCCGTTGTACCTTGAACACATAATCGTCATTTATTATGTGATGATTGTTTGGAATACGATCCTACTTGTATCCTCCCTTTTCATTGAACCTCCTCGCTCCAGGAATGCCACTTGTTATTGTCCCGTTTCTTTCTCGATATATCTTGTGATTTTGGAAATCATGCCACCAAGAGACCTTTCTGCATTGCATCTTGCAGCCGAAGACACGGATGATATGCGTCGTTTTTTTTATGTCTCCGATTATCGTTGGCATTCTTGAACCATTTCTATACTGTGTTTTCTTTACATGACTAATTATACAGTTTACCTTCTTTCGTCTTTATGGAATCCACAAGTCCTATGTGTACATTAATTTTGAGTTATCATGAAATTTGGATTTAATTTCAAGCTGTGTCGAAAAATATACTTTGTACAGCAACTTTACAGGAAGTTTAACAGTGTCGAGAAAATATTTTTATAACTTTAGACATAAAAATATATATATTTCTACATGTTGAGACGTCCGTTTAGGACATAAAATTTGACCAGTAAACTTTAAAATCGAGCAAGTTACGCTCATTTGAGATTGTAAAATCTAAGAAGTTATTTTCTGAATAATGCTAAAATATCATTTTGTTAATAGATTTAATGCCAGGGGCATTTTCGTCCATTTTTATTTCGTTTCAAGTCTCGGGTAAAACTAGAAAGTTGTTCAAAACATTGTTTTACATCGAAATGCATTAGACTTTGAGTCTTAGAATATCGATTAGTGAGTTAATTGGTCTAGTCAAACCCAAGGTTCAAAACTAATAAAAGTTAAAAACATGGATTGAAGCGTTTTTGAGTTCGTTGAGCTCGTAAAACTTTAACTAATGATATTTTGCAAACTAAAAACAAGTATTGCGTTTGAATAAGTATAAAATAGTAACTTTGTGTTCGGTCATACATGTACATAGATCTTGAACTTTTGAAATTCGGTAACTTCCTAATATAGAAACTTTTCAGTGTGATTGTACTATTTGTTAACTGATACCTTATTTTCTTAAAAGTGTATTTTTGTCAAATAAATTACGATGTGCACATACAGATTCCTTATTCCTTTCTTTTGTTATGACTTAATTGTCATTCTATTTTCTTTCATTGCTTCGATCGTACCACTGAATTGGATCGAGATTTGAAGATCTTGCTTTCATATCGTTTGTTATCATCTTGACACGTGTCTCCTGACGATTTCGGCTAAACCTCTTGAAACCTAATCACCTTGTAACCATTTTATTGGTTGTATTGAACTACTCCTTACTTCCCTCTTGTAACCCACTCGCTACTTTATAAACTATTGTCATGTTACCATACAACTCAAACTGGACTGGTTTACGAATCATTTTAAAAAAAAAGTTTCATTTGGGCTTTCTTAAATAATTGAATGTTATCTTATAAAATTAACTTATATTAATTTTACAATGTATTTTCACAAATTGTTCTAATACGGTCTTATAAAGAACCCTTGTAACTATACAAATTGTCGATTTAAAACAGTTAGCCAGTAACTTATTAGCAAATAGTTTCATAAACTATTTTGATTTCTGTTTTTACAAATGGCATTATATGCATATTTTAAATCATATGATATGTAATATTGGTTGACGAAGCTGAGCATCGCATTGCTAGTCCTAAATTATGCATGGCCTGATCACCTATGCCTAATTTAGAAAGAGCCATGCAAGGCCAAATAGTAGTCACCTTAAATATTTAACCAAGAATCAACTTTTTAATTATGCTTCTTAAAAAGTTAGATAAATATAAGTTTTGAAAACTTTTACTTCTTATGCGAGTAACAACAGTTCGCGACATACACCTATGAACCCTTATCTTTTCTTGAACAAAATACATGCCTCAAGCACAGATTTCTTTACTCAATGATCCTTGCTTTACTTGTTACCTCATCATCCTCATGATACAATTTTCGTTACCATTTGCCTAAATTCTTACCATTGATACCCGACTTGAAAGTTTCAACGTTGCTATGCTCCTACATCGATTGACCATCTCTATCTATTTTGGTAGACCTTCGAAACGTTTCTGGACGCGATTAGTGATTTATGACTGGACGTGAACGATGATTACGTGTAATTGCCATGATATGTGTTAAGATACTATCGTCTTGAAATTTCATTCGTGTGAATCATGTGTTGATTTCGCCTTTCATTGCTAATGTTGTTCATCTTACTGGAACTCTCTCAATTGACTTCTTAAGAATTTTCTTTGATTCGAAAATTCGTTGTGTGGCTTTTCCCTTTCGATCATATTTCGACCACCGAGAACTTAATAAGCCGTTATTGGTGACGCCAACCGCACTCGTGAATTAATCTTGCTATAATCATTGTTTCTTATTATTTTTATTATTGACGTGACTATTCTACCACGTTTGTTAAGAATTGATACGACTTCCGTCTTATTCCTTTGTATATTGCTCGCATATAGATTGTTGACCTTTATATGATTCACATTTGGTGCTGTCTTGTCACCTTTTGAAAACCAGAAACTGTTACGTGTTTATCGTTTGATATCTTAAACACTTTCTTAAATTTCTAAAAAAAATTATTATTAATTTTTAAGAACATTTTATACATTTTATCAAATGTTTAAATTACCAAAATAACTGTTTCAAGTTAAGTATCGGATCTATATATCCTCTTTGGTAAATTTACCTAATGTTTCAAAAGATATCAAGCTGTATCTTTTAAAGTATTTGATTATATCATACTTTATTGTCAACCTAATGAAATTATTTAAATTAATTTATAATTTCTAACAATGATTCAAAATAACTTGGAAAAAAAATCTGAATTTTCTCTAATGGTGACGATAAACCCGAGTTTTAACGACAATTTAATACAGTCATCCAAAAGTTCTTAAGCCGATCAGGATAACTATCTTGAACTGTTCTACTTTTGCTTTGAAAATCCTGATCAAGAAAAAGATATAGCAACAGCTTACTCGCTAAATATAGATAGTTTGATTTTAAATCACTACACCTTGTGAAATTTTCTTTTAATCAAGGAAATACATAAACTGAGTTTTAAAGTAATACCAAAATCCTAGACAACTGATTGTGACAACTTGTATTTCAAACGATCATATGTTATTCATTTTTCCCTTCTATTTCTCTTGTAAATAGATTCTTACGTTTTAAGATTTTCACGTTTTACAGTTGCACGATTTACGACCCCTTGTTGATTTACAATCTTGGTTCATTTTATCGCACTTTGCCTGTTTAAGCGATTCTTGTGTTCATTCTTGTTAGTTTATCGCACGTATTTCCAACAACTCTTTCTCTCAATGTATCTCCGTATTGAAAGATCGTTATCCTAATCCAAGACTGAAAAGTTATACGAAAAGGAGTTAAGAAACTGAAGCATAGCGAATTCTAACCGTTAAGATTCATCATGGTACGGAATTTTACCAGGGAAGCAATGAATTTTGTTCTACACTTTGTACCTCCTCTTGTTTGCATCTTCTACTGTTTTCAGGAGAACTCTGGGGACCAGAGTTCCTTTAGGGGGGAAGACTGTGAGAACCCGTACTTTCCCAACATTATTTTATTCTTTTTATTCGTGCTTCTTGAATTTTTCCAACGTATTTCGTTTTCTTATATTGCTATATGTAAATCCTGAGATTTTTAAATTATATTTTTTTTAAGTATTTTTCTGATCATCGATAAATACTTTGCATGGAATTATAAAATTTTTATTTTATTTTTCCATATTTAATTTAAATCAAAGTTTTTTTTATTTAAAATCACCCGCGTGCGTTTTACAACGATTTTATTCAAAATCAATGTACAACGAGAATTCCTAGTGATCGCGATACCGACGGATGCCCAAAATATTACGTTTATTTATCGATTGTTTCGATAATTAATATTTTCGACGATTTCGTTTTAATTACGTATTAAGTTGTGTCGAGAAATCGTATAATCATTTTTATGATGCATTATAACTTTTGAAAAGTATTTTTACGAAACCCGAGCCCCGTAAATATTTCCAATATTTACCAATAACCATTTTCTACCCTTTAAAACTATTAATTGTTTTTAAGTCCACAAGTTTCAAAGTTGGCAAAACTAACCCTCCACTTAACTAGCACTATATAAATCATTTTTTTTACTTCCATTACAACATACACTTTCATTTTTAACAAAAAAAAAAACACATCCTCCCTCCCCTTCATTTCTCTCCGCCACCACCACCACATAAACACCCCTAAAACCTTGATTTTTAACATGAATCTCTTAAAACAAATTAAAGACCCATGTTCTAAATCTTGTGGTGATTCTATTGATAACAAAATCACCCACATGCATCAAGATTTCAAGAACTTTTGATTTCATGATTGTATGATGTTGTAATCATCTTGCATATGTTATATTTGGTAAGATTATCATGTTTTGATCCTTAAAAGTCTTGTTTTTAATCTTTGATTTTTGTTAGATTTTTCATACAAGTGTTTTTAGGAGTGTTTGGTTGATGGGTATGATAGTATAGTGATCCTAGGGGTATGAGAATGATTGGTTTTGAGTGAAAAATAGATTTGTCATGTTTTCTAAAAAGCTAATTTGGGACAGCAGCTTTAAACAGATTGTTTCGTGGGTTTAAGGTCTGTGAAAGACTGAGATTATTTGAAATTATTGTAGAGTTTTCCGAGACGGTCGTTTTGGTATAAGATAGAGCTTATAACTCATTACGAGTCAAAAGTTATGCTAGTTTTAGTTTTCGTGTACCGGGAGACGCAAGTCGGCACAATCCGAAATTGTGGCTGATTTTGGGTCGACTCTCGGGGACTTTAGGCTTGGTTAGATAGTTGATACTACTGATTTTCAAAGTTTACAAACTGAGTTTGATGAGTCTAGTAGTGGTTTCAAAAGACGGATTGTCGGGTTAGTACTTTTAAAGTGGTCCAAACGGTTTTACAAAACAAGTGTACAAATCTGTCCTAAAATTTGGAGTCGAGTAAAGCGTCGAGCTGATGGATTTTAAAGTGTGAACTTTGGCTCAAATTTTGGTGAGGTCTTATACAGGTTATAAGTGACCTTGACACCAATTTTCATGTAAAACGGACAAGTCTAGATAGGGTAGATCGGTGTGTACATTCGGGGTGTACTTGCTGATTTTTATTTTGGACACGTAGTTCAATGCTTGTGTTGCGTGAGTTTGAGTGTTCACCATCGGACATGGTGACTTACTCAAGTGCTTAGTCATTATATAAATGACTTAGCTACTGGTCCAAATAAGGGTAAAGGATAGTTTGACTTGCGTTGACTTGGCGTCGTATGACGAGTCATTTTCAAGTGTTCAAGTGTTTTAACGAGTAACGTTGGATAAATGGGTAGTATGAATTCATTTCATTCGTGTCAATGGTTTTGAAACGTGTATACTTTGAAAACATTTGAGTCATGTTATATTTGGTATATATATCGATATTGAGTTCGAGTCTTAACGCGCGCCTTATTGTGATAGGTTGCGGTTTTCGTGTTTTCCCCGGGCATCCATATCGTCGGTGATCGTCTCACTACATTGTTTCTACTCAGTTGATGAGTACCGTGATTGACTTAACACGTGGCTAAGGGCCACGAAATTTATAAGGATCAAGGAGGAGGAATTATTTAATTTGCGTGTTTGGATTAATTCCTACTTGTTATGAAGGTATAGTCACTCCTAGCATTTTAGTATTGATGTTACTAGTACTTTGATTCTTTTTATTCATGAATTTTGAATTTCTTGGGTGAAACACACTGATATTATAGATACTTAGGGCATATCAGGACTTAGGACACTTGCGTGGCGATTTGGTATAGCCTAAGTGTTGCTTGATTGAGGCTAAGTAGCTAAATAGAGTCATTTTTGTAGTATGGAAATCACCACAGAAACAAACAGGTCATGGCAACATTTTCTTAAACATATGACCTTGTTTTTATATGAAAAATGGATACCCACTGATGTGATTAGTATGTGTTGAGTTGGATGGAAATGGGAAGTGTCCGGATGAGCCCGAAACGGTCGTTTTACTAAACTAGGTCAAATCTGAATGTTATGCTTAAAACATGGGTAAATTGACTTGGGTAAAAAGGATTAATTTATGATTTTATGACTTTTTACAGTAGCTACAAATATAATAAAACTTCTCTTTTTGGTTTCGTGTCAAAATATTTTACCGATTGGGATTTATGCTTAATCTACCGTAAGGTACGAAAGACGTTTACAACTTTCTGTTTTGATAGTCTGTCACTAAAAGTGCATTTCCCGTTGATTGAAAATAGTTCTAGGGCTGTTCTTTCCCAAATTTTAAAGGTAAGAGAAATACCTATACATGTCAAGAAATTTCACCTCCTGTACTATTATAGATTTTTAGATATGACCAAAACTTCTCAGCCTTTTTCAGAAAACTGAATGCAGTCCCTTGTTTTGGTTTTTCAAACCGAGTCTTAAACGTGTTCGGAACCCACACATAAATGCTTGGACCATCATAAAAGGTTGATATTAGGTTATTACATTAGGTTCAAGGTGTTGGGTCAAAATTTTAACTTAAGCTTAGGTCTCGCCATCACACGCAAGTTACCTAGTCATACTATGTCCCACCACTTCTAAAACGTTATTGCTTCATTGAACGCATTCTTATTACGCGTCACCATTGCATAGGTCCGTGAAGACTTCTTTTTGCTCAGCCCTTTTACCTTGTGATTACTTACTAAAGGTGAGTTCATAGCCCCTTTTTACTTGAACAATGTTTCTAAATGCGAGGTGAGATTTTACATGGTGGAACACATCCATTTAAAACTGTATACTATCCAGAACTTGTATGCTATTCAGACTTGTATGCTTTCCAACAGTTTTCATTGATATTATTGCTTATAGTTAATAGCCTTAAGTTTCCTCTCTTGATCATGAACCGTTAATTGTCCCGTATGCTTTGCGCTAAGCGCGAATGTTGTGGGTGGATCCATCGGGATTGACAATCCCCGTCCCGATTACCTTGACGCACTTACATTTGTTTATACTTGAGTATTTAGGCTGAATACTCCCTAGAGGAACTTACTTTGAGTTAAGCTTCGGTTCATGAACTAAACAGCAATAATATTGGTTTCAGACTATGGTTAATGATCATAACCATTTTCTCTATTTACTTGTTTTACAAATGAATGCTTGTGTTCCACACCTTTATTGCTAAACCTATGAATTTCACTCAACTTTGTGTTGACGATTTTACATGTTTAATCTCAGGTATTATTACTTAGCTCTGCTTGGATGGGAGCCCGCAGGATATTATCGCAGCTTGGAGATTTCTGTGATGCTTTTAAAAGACTGGTTTTAGTACAAACTGTCAGAAATTTATTATATCTTTTGGGCAACTTTATGTTATAAATCATGATGAAATAATATATCTTTCCGCATATAAAACTCTGGGACCTATGTTTAAAACTCTGATCATTTATGATGTGATATATATGCTTTTATTACGTCAGCTTTGTGTCAACTGTAATTCATTGTTTCTTGTACTATGACGTGTTACCCCCTCGTTGCCTAGTTGTTCCATGTCAGATTTTGGGGTTCTCACAGATTGGTATCAGAGCGATGGTTATAGGGAACTGAGTCGTTTTTTAAAACTTAGTCTATAACCGAAAGTTCAAATATTTTATTGTTTCTAAGTGTCAAACACAGAATTTGCCATTGCTGTTCGATATCTTCGCGGGTAACTCTCTAAACCTTATTATTTACTTTTAATTATCGTTGTAGTATTTCATCTCTTGATTACATTTTGAAATATTACTTTACGCTAATGACGATAATTACTATGTCTTTTCAAAGCATATGTGCTTCATGAATTATCATTGAATGTTACTGTGATTACATCTGCCTATACTGTATTTCTTGAATTCTTGTTCTTGTGAATTGATCTTATTGCAATGATATTATATCGTTATGACGTTACATACTTGTCTTCAGAGCGCGTATGCTGCCAACTTTTCATATTCATTTTTCTGAGTACTATTGCTATTTCAATTATGCGTGATATGGCTGACTTTATATGCTCGTTCGGTTTGAACCGTCTGTTTTTTTTCTTGACTCGCTGATACGTGTTGTGCATACTCTCGCGATACCATTGTTCGGGATTGAATAAGTGTTGTTTTCGATGAAATTATGATTTTCATTCTACTACCGTGTGTGTTGCTTCCATTGTTTATTTCCCTTAAAATATCTACTTAGATACGCAGATTTTCTTTCTGACCATTCATAATTGAATGTCTAGTCTATAGACCATTGTGTAGCTCAATGTGTCTCCCAGAAAGACTAAAGGACATCGTGTGAGTCTCACATCTCGAAGAATTTGTTAAATCAGTGCTGAATAATATTGTGGGTTTTCATAATCTTGATTTACCTTTACGCCACCGTTTTACTCGACACTTGTACATGGATTACATCTTACTTCATTGACCATTCTACGTTTCGATTTCAACTTAGAACATCCGTTGTACCTTGAACACATAATCGTCATTTATTATGTGATGATTGTTTGGAATACGATCCTACTTGTATCCTCCCTTTTCATTGAACCTCCTCGCTCCAGGAATGCCACTTGTTATTGTCCCGTTTCTTTCTCGATATATCTTGTGATTTTGGAAATCATGCCACCAAGAGACCTTTCTGCATTGCATCTTGCAGCCGAAGACACGGATGATATGCGTCGTTTTTTTTATGTCTCCGATTATCGTTGGCATTCTTGAACCATTTCTATACTGTGTTTTCTTTACATGACTAATTATACAGTTTACCTTCTTTCGTCTTTATGGAATCCACAAGTCCTATGTGTACATTAATTTTAAGTTATCATGAAATTTGGATTTAATTTCAAGCTGTGTCGAAAAATATACTTTGTACAGCAACTTTACAGGAAGTTTAACAGTGTCGAGAAAATATTTTTATAACTTTAGACATAAAAATATATATATTTCTACATGTTGAGACGTCCGTTTAGGACATAAAATTTGACCAGTAAACTTTAAAATCGAGCAAGTTACGCTCATTTGAGATTGTAAAATCTAAGAAGTTATTTTCTGAATAATGCTAAAATATCATTTTGTTAACAGATTTAATGCCAGGGGCATTTTCGTCCATTTTTATTCCGTTTCAAGTCTCGGGTAAAACTAGAAAGTTGTTCAAAACATTTTTTACATCGAAATGCATTAGACTTTGAGTCTTAGAATATCGTTTAGTGAGTTAATTGGTCTAGTCAAACCCAAGGGTCAAAACTAATAAAAGTTAAAAACATGGATTGAAGCGTTTTTGAGTTCGTTGAGCTCGTAAAACTTTAACTAATGATATTTTGCAAACTAAAAACAAAGATTGCGTTTGAATAAGTATAAAATAGTAACTTTGTGTTCGGTCATACATGTACATAGATCTTGAACTTTTGAAATTCGGTAACTTCCTAATATAGAAACTTTTCAGTGTGATTGTACTATTTGTTAACTGATACCTTATTTTCTTAAAAGTGTATTTTTGTCAAATAAATTACGATGTGCACATACAGATTCCTTATTCCTTTCTTTTGTTATGACTTAATTGTCATTCTATTTTCTTTCATTGCTTCGATCGTACCACTGAATTGGATCGAGATTTGAAGATCTTGCTTTCATATCGTTTGTTATCATCTTGACACGTGTCTCCTGACGATTTCGGCTAAACCTCTTGAAACCTAATCACCTTGTAACCATTTTATTGGTTGTATTGAACTACTCCTTACTTCCCTCTTGTAACCCACTCGCTACTTTATAAACTATTGTCATGTTACCATACAACTCAAACTGGACTGGTTTACGAATCATTTTAAAAAAAAGTTTCATTTGGGCTTTCTTAAATAATTGAATGTTATCTTATAAAATTAACTTATATTAATTTTACAATGTATTTTCACAAATTGTTCTAATACGGTCTTATAAAGAACCCTTGTAACTATACGAATTGTCGATTTAAAACAGTTAGCCAGTAACTTATTAGCAAATAGTTTCATAAACTATTTTGATTTCTGTTTTTACAAATGGCATTATATGCATATTTTAAATCATATGATATGTAATATTGGTTGACGAAGCTGAGCATCGCATTGCTAGTCCTAAATTATGCATGGCCTGATCACCTATGCCTAATTTAGAAAGAGCCATGCAAGGCCAAATAGTAGTCACCTTAAATATTTAACCAAGAATCAACTTTTTAATTATGCTTCTTAAAAAGTTAGATAAATATAAGTTTTGAAAACTTTTACTTCTTGTGCGAGTAACAACAGTTCGCGACATACACCTATGAACCCTTATCTTTTCTTGAACAAAATACATGCCTCAAGCACAGATTTCTTTACTCAACGATCCTTGCTTTACTTGTTACCTCATCATCCTCATGATACAATTTTCGTTACCATTTGCCTAAATTCTTACCATTGATACCCGACTTGAAAGTTTCAACGTTGCTATGCTCCTACATCGATTGACCATCTCTATCTATTTTGGTAGACCTTCGAAACGTTTCTGGACGCGATTAGTGATTTATGACTGGACGTGAACGATGATTACGTGTAATTGCCATGATATGTGTTAAGATACTATCGTCTTGAAATTTCATTCGTGTGAATCATGTGTTGATTTCGCCTTTCATTGCTAATGTTGTTCATCTTACTGGAACTCTCTCAATTGACTTCTTAAGAATTTTCTTTGATTCGAAAATTCGTTGTGTGGCTTTTCCCTTTCGATCATATTTCGACCACCGAGAACTTAATAAGCCGTTATTGGTGACGCCAACCGCACTCGTGAATTAATCTTGCTATAATCATTGTTTCTTATTATTTTTATTATTGACGTGACTATTCTACCACGTTTGTTAAGAATTGATACGACTTCCGTCTTATTCCTTTGTATATTGCTCGCATACAGATTGTTGACCTTTATATGATTCACATTTGGTGCTGTCTTGTCACCTTTTGAAAACCAGAAACTGTTACGTGTTTATCGTTTGATATCTTAAACACTTTCTTAAATTTCTAAAAAAAATTATTATTAATTTTTAAGAACATTTTATACATTTTATCAAATGTTTAAATTACCAAAATAACTGTTTCAAGTTAAGTATCGGATCTATATATCCTCTTTGGTAAATTTACCTAATGTTTCAAAAGATATCAAGCTGTATCTTTTAAAGTATTTGATTATATCATACTTTATTGTCAACCTAATGAAATTATTTAAATTAATTTATAATTTCTAACAATGATTCAAAATAACTTGGAAAAAAAATCTGAATTTTCTCTAATGGTGACGATAAACCCGAGTTTTAACGACAAATTAATACAGTCATCCAAAAGTTCTTAAGCCGATCAGGATAACTATCTTGAACTGTTCTACTTTTGCTTTGAAAATCCTGATCAAGAAAAAGATATAGCAACAGCTTACTCGCTAAATATAGATAGTTTGATTTTAAATCACTACACCTTGTGAAATTTTCTTTTAATCAAGGAAATACATAAACTGAGTTTTAAAGTAATACCAAAATCCTAGACAACTGATTGTGACAACTTGTATTTCAAACGATCATATGTTATTCATTTTTCCCTTCTATTTCTCTTGTAAATAGATTCTTACGTTTTAAGATTTTCACGTTTTACAGTTGCACGATTTGCGACCCCTTGTTGATTTACAATCTTGGTTCATTTTATCGCACTTTGCCTGTTTAAGCGATTCTTGTGTTCATTCTTGTTAGTTTATCGCACGTATTTCCAACAACTCTATCTCTCAATGTATCTCCGTATTGAAAGATCGTTATCCTAATCCAAGACTGAAAAGTTATACGAAAAGGAGTTAAGAAACTGAAGCATAGTGAATTCTAACCGTTAAGATTCATCATGGTACGGAATTTTACCAGGGAAGCAATGAATTTTGTTCTACACTTTGTACCTCCTCTTGTTTGCATCTTCTACTGTTTTCAGGAGAACTCTGGGGACCAGAGTTCCTTTAGGGGGGAAGACTGTGAGAACCCGTACTTTCCCAACATTATTTTATTCTTTTTATTCGTGCTTCTTGAATTTTTCCAACGTATTTCGTTTTCTTATATTGCTATATGTAAATCCTGAGATTTTTAAATTATATTTTTTTTAAGTATTTTTCTGATCATCGATAAATACTTTGCATGGAATTATAAAATTTTTATTTTATTTTCCCATATTTAATTTAAATCAAAGTTTTTTTTATTTAAAATCACCCGCGTGCGTTTTACAACGATTTTATTCAAAATCAATGTACAACGAGAATTCCTAGTGATCGCGATACCGACGGATGCCCAAAATATTACGTTTATTTATCGATTGTTTCGATAATTAATATTTTCGACGATTTCGTTTTAATTACGTATTAAGTTGTGTCGAGAAATCGTATAATCATTTTTATGATGCATTATAACTTTTGAAAAGTATTTTTACGAAACCCGAGCCCCGTAAATATTTCCAATATTTACCAATAACCATTTTCTACCCTTTAAAACTATTAATTGTTTTTAAGTCCACAAGTTTCAAAGTTGGCAAAACTAACCCTCCACTTAACTAGCACTATATAAATCATTTTTTTTTACTTCCATTACAACATGCACTTTCATTTTTAACAAAAAAAAACACATCCTCCCTCCCCTTCATTTCTCTCCGCCACCACCACCACATAAACACCCCTAAAACCTTGATTTTTAACATGAATCTCTTAAAACAAATTAAAGACCCATGTTCTAAATCTTGTGGTGATTCTATTGATAACAAAATCACCCACATGCATCAAGATTTCAAGAACTTTTGATTTCATGATTGTATGATGTTGTAATCATCTTGCATATGTTATATTTGGTAAGATTATCATGTTTTGATCCTTAAAAGTCTTGTTTTTAATCTTTGATTTTTGTTAGATTTTTCATACAAGTGTTTTTAGGAGTGTTTGGTTGATGGGTATGATAGTATATTGATCCTAGGGGTATGAGAATGATTGGTTTTGAGTGAAAAATAGATTTGTCATGTTTTCTAAAAAGCTAATTTGGGACAGCAGCTTTAAACAGATTGTTTCGTGGGTTTAAGGTCTGTGAAAGACTGAGATTATTTGAAATTATTGTAGAGTTTTCCGAGACGGTCGTTTTGGTATAAGATAGAGCTTATAACTCATTACGAGTCAAAAGTTATGCTAGTTTTAGTTTTCGTGTACCGGGAGACGCAAGTCGGCACAATCCGAAATTGTGGCTGATTTTGGGTCGACTCTCGGGGACTTTAGGCTTGGTTAGATAGTTGATACTACTGATTTTCAAAGTTTACAAACTGAATTTGGTGAGTCTAGTAGTGGTTTCAAAAGACGGATTGTCGGGTTAGTACTTTTAAAGTGGTCCAAACGGTTTTACAAAACAAGTGTACAAATCTGTCCTAAAATTTGGAGTCGAGTAAAGCGTCGAGCTGATGGATTTTAAAGTGTGAACTTTGGCTCAAATTTTGGTGAGGTCTTATACAGGTTATAAGTGACCTTGACACCAATTTTCATGTAAAACGGACAAGTCTAGATAGGGTAGATCGGTGTGTACATTCGGGGTGTACTTGCTGATTTTTATTTTGGACACGTAGTTCAATGCTTGTGTTGCGTGAGTTTGAGTGTTCACCATCGGACATGGTGACTTACTCAAGTGCTTAGTCATTATATAAATGACTTAGCTACTGGTCCAAATAAGGGTAAAGGATAGTTTGACTTGCGTTGACTTGGCGTCGTATGACGAGTCATTTTCAAGTGTTCAAGTGTTTTAACGAGTAACGTTGGATAAATGGGTAGTATGAATTCATTTCATTCGTGTCAATGGTTTTGAAACGTGTATACTTTGAAAACATTTGAGTCATGTTATATTTGGTATATATATCGATATTGAGTTCGAGTCTTAACGCGCGCCTTATTGTGATAGGTTGCGGTTTTCGTGTTTTCCCCGGGCATCCATATCGTCGGTGATCGTCTCACTACATTGTTTCTACTCAGTTGATGAGTACCGTGATTGACTTAACACGTGGCTAAGGGCCACGAAATTTATAAGGATCAAGGAGGAGGAATTATTTAATTTGCGTGTTTGGATTAATTCCTACTTGTTATGAAGGTATAGTCACTCCTAGCATTTTAGTTTTGATGTTACTAGTACTTTGATTCTTTTTATTCATGAATTTTGAATTTCTTGGGTGAAACACACTGATATTATAGATACTTAGGGCATATTAGGACTTAGGACACTTGCGTGGCGATTTGGTATAGCCTAAGTGTTGCTTGATTGAGGCTAAGTAGCTAAATAGAGTCATTTTTGTAGTATGGAAATCACCACAGAAACAAACAGGTCATGGCAACATTTTCTTAAACATATGACCTTGTTTTTATATGGAAAATGGATACCCACTGATGTGATTAGTATGTGTTGAGTTGGATGGAAATGGGAAGTGTCCGGATGAGCCCGAAACGGTCGTTTTACTAAACTAGGTCAAATCTGAATGTTATGCTTAAAACATGGGTAAATTGACTTGGGTAAAAAGGATTAATTTATGATTTTATGACTTTTTACAGTAGCTACAAATATAATAAAACTTCTCTTTTTGGTTTCGTGTCAAAATCTTTTACCGATTGGGATTTATGCTTAATCTACCGTAAGGTACGAAAGACGTTTACAACTTTCTGTTTTGATAGTCTGTCACTAAAAGTGCATTTCCCGTTGATTGAAAATAGTTCTAGGGCTGTTCTTTCCCAAATTTTAAAGGTAAGAGAAATACCTATACATGTCAAGAAATTTCACCTCCTGTACTATTATAGATTTTTAGATATGACCAAAACTTCTCAGCCTTTTTCAGAAAACTGAATGCAGTCCCTTGTTTTGGTTTTTCAAACCGAGTCTTAAACGTGTTCGGAACCCACACATAAATGCTTGGACCATCATAAAAGGTTGATATTAGGTTATTACATTAGGTTCAAGGTGTTGGGTCAAAATTTTAACTTAAGCTTAGGTCTCGCCATCACACGCAAGTTACCTAGTCATACTATGTCCCACCACTTCTAAAACGTTATTGCTTCATTGAACGCATTCTTATTACGCGTCACCATTGCATAGGTCCGTGAAGACTTCTTTTTGCTCAGCCCTTTTACCTTGTGATTACTTACTAAAGGTGAGTTCATAGCCCTTTTTTACTTGAACAATGTTTCTAAATGCGGGGTGAGATTTTACATGGTGGAACACATCCATTTAAAACTGTATACCATCCAGAACTTGTATGCTATTCAGACTTGTATGCTTTCCAACAGTTTTCATTGATATTATTGCTTATAGTTAATAGCCTTAAGTTTCCTCTCTTGATCATGAACCGTTAATTGTCCCGTATGCTTTGCGCTAAGCGCGAATGTTGTGGGTGGATCCATCGGGATTGACAATCCCCGTCCCGATTACCTTGACGCACTTACATTTGTTTATACTTGAGTATTTAGGCTGAATACTCCCTAGAGGAACTTACTTTGAGTTAAGCTTCGGTTCATGAACTAAACAGCAATAATATTGGTTTCAGACTATGGTTAATGATCATAACCATTTTCTCTATTTACTTGTTTTACAAATGAATGCTTGTGTACCACACCTTTATTGCTAAACCTATGAATTTCACTCAACTTTGTGTTGACGATTTTACATGTTTAATCTCAGGTATTATTACTTAGCTCTGCTTGGATGGGAGCCCGCAGGATATTATCGCAGCTTGGAGATTTCTGTGATGCTTTTAAAAGACTGGTTTTAGTACAAACTGTCAGAAATTTATTATATCTTTTGGGCAACTTTATGTTATAAATCATGATGAAATAATATATCTTTCCGCATATAAAACTCTGGGACTTATGTTTAAAACTCTGATCATTTATGATGTGATATATATGCTTTTATTACGTCAGCTTTGTGTCAACTGTAATTCATTGTTTCTTGTACTATGACGTGTTACCCCCTCGTTGCCTAGTTGTTCCATGTCAGATTTTGGGGGTCTCACAAGTCGAATTACCCCGATAGAGTCACGGTGACCGAATCACAGCATCGGGGAGACCGAGCCACGACTCGGTTGAGACCGAGTTTTTTAAGCCTCGTTGCGGGTAGCCTAAGGGATAGGTCACAATAGCATCAACAATTTTAGTAAAAAGTCTACAACTCATACGAAATCTTCTACGAAAATATTTTAATGCATACCTACAACCTTCTTCAAAATAATCGGCACGTAGTCGGCGTTTGGCATCTTCACGATCACGATAAATTGGTGTACGGGTCAATCTGGGGAGTTGTCTTGTTGTACTAGCCGTTGACGATAATTGTAGGCTTGTTGTAAAAAGTAGACATCCGTTTCGTTATCGATATCGTGTACGCTTCGACCGTCTTGTGTATTCTTTTTTGTGAATTATAGATTGTAAAGTGCTTTTTTCTTGTGTATTATAGATTGTAAGTGTGTTTTTTTTTTGAATTATAGATTATATTTATAGTTGTAAAGGTTTTCTTTTTAACTAGCCGTTGGAAACCGTTGGGTGGGAGGTAAATGAATTTTTTTTCAAAAAAAGTAGCCGTTGGAAGAGCTGTTTTGAAAAAGTTTTGAATTTTTTTTTATAAAAAAAAAGTAACCGTTAGAAATTATAGGGGAGGGGTAAATTTGATTAAAAACTGGGGTTAATATAGACAAGAGAGGATGGGGGGAGGGGGGGTGTGGTTTAGAAAAAATATTACCCTTAACGCGCGTTGGTCAGACAACGCCGAGCGCAACGACGTTGAGGTTTTGGGCTGTAAAGTGTAGTAACGCCCAACAATGCGGGGCGACGTCCGTCGACACGTTACTACACCTAATGCTCTAATTAAAAACAAATTAAATCATGACGTGAAAAACACATTACACAAAGAGAAAAGTCGCAAGCAATAAACCACTGTATCATCAAATACAGTTATGTTTCAGCTAAAAAAAACAACAAAAAAGATTACATAAATAAAGAAGAAGCATCGCTTTTAACATTTTTGTTTACTCGTTAAAAACCTGTCGTTCAAACTAGGAGAAATATTATATGACTATTCGCCGGATCAAACTTAATTATATATGCGTTTGAGTCAATTAGATTTTGAGTTTGTATTGCTTTGTTTGTTAAATTATGTATTTATTATATATATATACATATACAATTTTCAACATGCAAGACATAAGAACACAAACAACCATATTACTGTATTTTGCTATTTTACATGTACAGGCAAATTTAGTGTGAGAATGTTGTCGTAGACTTCTCATTAAAAATGTCGAGGGAATAACACTTTTAACGTAGCTAGTTTGTATTGGATAAACGTCAAAAGTTTCCGTACGACGTTAATTTTCTAGCGCTTCATTTATGTTTTCGCCCGCGTCCGACGGGCCTCAACGTTTTCAAAGACGATGTCTAAAGATTGCGGTCTCTTGTTGCTCACTAATTTGTGGCCTTTACATGTCTACAGAAAACAGTTTGCAATCACAAAAGCAGAGACAAAATTTTATTCAATGTGTTTTCAGAGATCAGACGTTTGGTATATATGAGAACAAAAGATATATAGCAAGATACCCAGGGTAGTTATTATTAGCGGTACCGATCAACGGCGAATATTCCTACTTATAAATGGTGTAAGGCAGTTAATAATGTTGTACGCGTCACATATGGAACCATGGTTCAAACCATTTGGCAAGTTGACTCACACCCTGTTTGATGTGGCCATACACACGTGTGTCGTTTTGTCCAAATATTATAAGAAAAAGATAAGATAAGGTAACATATATGTGACCGACCATATATGTGCCTCGGTTTATAAGAATACTATGGTCTATGGGTGAGAATGAGAATGATGATTTTTGTGGCAAGGATCCAAAGATTTGGTAACTTTTTGTATGAAGTGCTATGTCTTGTAGAGTCTTAAAAGTCAGAAGAGAGATAGAGACATAGAGTTACTGATAACTTGTTTTTAAGATATTTACTGAATCGATCTTTTCATCCTTAAACAATCATATGACTACATGCATCTTACATTTTTGTACCTTAGTCACTCGAAAGATCGAATATTATATATGTTGCCAGGTATTAGTACAACTGTCAGTCGTAAGAGATTTGCTTAAGTAGGTAAAGGGTGAGGTTTTTCTTGTTCAAGTTTTTAATCACATAGTTTTACTAGGTTAATCGACATATACATGACAACGCAAAAGATGAAACCGAGATATACATGTTCTATACGGTAATTTGGTAATTGGTATAGTAGACTTTTACTCATAGTGCAACCAACCAAGCAAAACATGATAATAATACATGATACATGCTTCTTGTCATTTCTTTTGTCTACCAAACACTATCTTTAATACGAGTGCGTTGTTGTATAAATTTGGATATATGTCTTATTCCTTATGTTAATTAGACCTCTTTATCATGTTGGTGTCCACATAAGTTGACACTATAAGAAAACTGTACGTGTTCACACAAACTACCAAGCTTGAAGTCAATTACTAAAATTTTATTCTCAATTATTTAAAATTTACTTGGTTCTCAGTCCTTGCTCATTTTCAATTATTTCTATTTTTAATACACCTAACAAAATGACAACTCAAGGAAACAAACACGAGGGGAACAAGGAGAAAGAGATAGGTTCAGTAAAGAAAGGTGCATGTGTTCTCAAAGAGAGTTCTACCGGGTTCCTTTCGTGGTTTTTTTTAGTGATTGGTGTCGAGATTTATTTATTGGGCTATTTCTATAAATGATTTCAAAATAAAAAGTGTGGTTACTTTGTGATCTTCAATACCATTTTTTTTTAAAATGATTCAAGACAATCGGGGTAATGTATCTTTCCTGCATGACAAGTATTAACTGAGAATATGGAGGCAATCGAGACAATCCAAAGCAACCGAAAGAATCTATCTCCCGCGTGACACGTGTCTCAATAATAAGACACGTGTCATTTAGAAAGAGAGATTGTCTCGGTCGCTTTAAGTTATTTTGAGCCACCTGAATATTGTGGGTAAAAAAAGTTAACACCCTTTATCTAAGGGTCATTTTCGAAAAATCCTTCTATTTATTTGAATAATTTAACTCGAGAATTGAATTTCAAATGTGACACCGGTTAAAAAATTAATATATTTTGATTAGTATTAATTATCAAACTATATTGTGAGATCCTTATAAATTATTAACCTTTTAAAGTACAAAAGAATACATCTACACCATTCCATCTTAATCCAACGACTGTTATTAAAAGCTACATGCATATTTTTTAGGGCTTTGCTAAATTGACACCTTATTTTCACTTTTTAGACATCAATTAAATTATAGTCATTAAAGTAATTAGATTTTAGAAAAACAATGCAAGTCTATCAATAAATGACACCAATATTTATAATTATTTATAATTTGATTTAATATAACTAAAACTAGCAAATGATATGAACAAGTAAACAACTTATATATTTGTTTTAATCTTTTTATTTTCTTTAAATGATAATAATTATTTAATATGAATTTAGTTATCGACGTTAATTCACTATATTTTGTCATTTAAATCTACAAATTATAGGGCTAGCATGCCTAATAAGACATGATTGGAGATCGAATCGGACTGAACCGACTCGGACCGGACAGGACTATTTCGGTCCGATCTCGGTCCAATTCTCAGCCCTATACAAATACATAAGACCTTTTAGTTATTTGTTTATTTTGTAGATATACGAGTGACTATCCAAAAGTAAAAAAAAATTTGTCAATCATGAAAGCGTTACAAAATCACACTAAGTTAGATCATAACTTTCAGTTGTACGTTAATAATATTAATATTCGTGAAAATCATTTTGACGGCAAACATACATTTCTTCTCATATTTACGGTGTATAATTATTTTACGTACGTATGTTTGTATTTTACGTGGTTTTTTGTCGTTGACAAGTGACATACGTGAAAAACTTATGTGATTTATTTGCTAGCGCTTGAACTTTCTATACTATTTTATAAAACATTAAAACCTTTTTATTTTTAGAAGTTTTAAAAAAATTCAGCCTCTAACATTTCTTAATTTAGAAATTAATCTCATTCATTAATCTCTTTTATAACAAGCTTTTCAAACAACTCTTATAACAAACTATTTAATATAACTTTTATATTTAAATTAAAATATCTTTTTTTTTTCTATAATCTAATTTTAACATATTTTTAAAAATTTCGCGCTTTTTAATTTGATATCCGTTTTGATATATATTTTGATTAAATTTTAATTTTTCATTTTTAATGAGTTTATTTATTTATATTTATGTTTTTATAATTTTAACTTTAATTTCAATACGAAATTGGTGAGTAAAAGTGTAACATTTATTGCTTTTATTCGTTATTAACACCAGTATCTTCGTAGTTTCCAATTATTGATTCCATAGTACAAATTACACGTTTAACTAGTAAAGTTTTTATTTTACACAACGTCATGTATTAAAATATGTTAAAGGTGGAGAATTAAATGTTGTGAGACAAGAGGTTCAATAAATATGAGTAAGAAAAAAAAATTGAAACAGTAATACATTTAAAAAAGCTAAATAAGGTCTAACTAATAAATTTAAGGTCAATTTAGTAGGACCCATTTATTAAAGTCACCTCCTCAGTCATTATCTTTTTTTTATTATCTCAGTTTCTCTCTCCTCAAAATACACACACCATAGCATCGCCGAAAAACACAATCACATTGGCCGGAAACACAGCAACCTTCGCCAGAAACATAACAAACCTCGCCGGAATATGTAATAACCACCGCTGACTTCATCAAATATCGCAATCGATCATCAGAAAAGATTATAAATATCTAGAGTTTAATTTTCGGGTTACAGATATATCTCACTGATTGATTTCATCTGCATATTATTATTTTGTTCTAATCTATTTAATTTTTATTTTAACCTACTAGATAGGTAGCCAAATTAAACACTCGATCTATCTTAGAAGCTCAGCCCTACTACTAAGTACTCGCATTTTCCATCTTCAATTAAAATAATAACACTCTTTATCTTTAATTAAAATAGTCAGAAATGTGATAAGAAACAACGTTAAAATTTGCACAATATTTGCGCATTAGAAATTTGACTTTATTTTGACCTCACATTTCAAGTGATTTCATTCATTTTAAATAAATTGGAGAATAATTCACACCACTTTTAAGAATAAAAAATTTGAGTTCGGAATAATTTAAGTACGTTATAGAAAGCGCAAATCACAAGACTATTTTGATATAGAAATGACTAATCAAATATGATTTTGGTGTTATGTTTTGTCATCAAAAATCACGTGTGATTGGAGTATTACAGACTCGTCAAAATATAATTTTATTTTGATGTATGAATAAGTAAATTATATGTCATTAAATTTTGTTTTGTTTTTTTATAGAAATAACAAATCACGTGTGATTTTGTATAAATCACGTGTGATTAAAGTTTAGGGTTTAGGGTATAAATCACGTGTGATTTGTAAAAAAAATATGAAAAATTCGTTATGTATTTCTTATGTATTTCTTAGTTATGTATTTATTATGTCGAATCACATGTGATTTTTCTCGAATCACATGTAAAATTTTCACGAATCACATTTGATTTTTTCTTCTCGAATCACATGTGATTTTTCTCGAATCACATGTGATTTTTTTTCTCGAATCACATGTGATTTTTTCTCGAATAACATGTGATTTTTTCTCGAATAACATGTGATTTTTTCTCGAATCACATGTGATTTGTATATATCAAACCATAAGCCTACAATGATTTTTTCCACCACGTGTGATTCCAGAAATCACGTGTGTTTTAAAGTAACAAATCACGTGTGATTTCAGAAATTCATAAATTGTAAATGATTTTACAAATTCACGTGTGCTTTAAAAAGTAATAAATCACATGTGATCCGTGAGTGCGGAAATTAAAAAAAATCGTCGAAAGTATATAAAAGTACGTATCAATAAAAAGAAAATTTATCACAAATCACATGTGATTTGGTAAAAATCATGTCAATTGACACAAATCACAAGTGTTTGAAAAAATTACTTACTATTTGGCGAAAATTATGATTTTGGATTTGATATAAGTAAAATGTTATTCGGATCAATCACATGTAATTATAATTAAATCACATGTAATTTAAGCAGAATTACATGTGATTCAAATAAACTCATAACTAATTCAAAAGTAAATTTGCTTTATATATTTTACATGAATCACATGTAAAAATACATAGCGAATCACATGTAATTCAAGTAAAATTACATGCGATCAAAACAAAATCACATGTAATTCAGAAGCCAGTTTACTTTTTATATTTTATATGCATGACAACAAAACGTTTTTATATATTGACAGAATTACATGTGATTCAAACAAATGTGATTCATCTAAAGTGGGTTTGTTAGAAGAAGTTAAAGTTTTAAAATGTTTGAATCACGTGTAATGCAAGCAAAATCACATGTAATTATCATAAAATAACATGCGATTCAAGCAAAATTACATGTGATTCAAATAAAATCACATGTAATTCAGAAGCCAATTTATTTTATATATCTTAAATAAATGACAAATGCTTGAATCACATATTAACAAAATTACATGTGAGGTCGACATAAGTTATACATGTGACTTTCGACTCATTTGGCCCGTTAGTCATTTTTTTTATAAGTTACATGTTCTCCTAAGCTTTTTTCAGCTTTAATACCAATAATCTAGAAACCAAGTATATTAAATGTGATTTGAATCACCTGTGATTTTTGGTAAATCACATGTGATGCATGTAGACTCACATAACTTTACATCTAACTTGCGACCCCCATTTGACCCGATAATTATTTTTTAAGTTACTTGTTTTCTTAGGTTTTTATTTCCAACTTTAATACTAATAATCTAGAAACCAACTAAATTATATGTGATTCGTAGTAAATCACATGTGATCCGTGATAAATCACATGTGATTCGTGGTAAATCACATGTGATTCGTCTTAAATAACGTCCTCTCTCAATTTCTTTGATCATTAATCCTTCTCAAGTGGTTTTGTGATCCATGTATGCCAGTATCGCTTCGTTACCCTTTGTCGCTACCTTCAATGCCTACAACAACAGTTTATTTACTCAAGTTGCATACTTATTCGTAGTTTCCTAAGTAAAAAGTCAAGCAAAATAGCTTACAAATCTAACTAGCTAAATGTGACTTCCACTGAACAGATGGCATATTTGTTTTGATCTATCATAACACTTACCCATGTGGTAACAAATTTTCAAGTAGTGCTTGAAACAAATGCCTCAAATTATATTAAAAACTTAATCATGATGGTTTTGCAGCAATGTTATCTAGCTTATTTTTACGGAATACTGCCATCTACTAGTCAGAGTTCTTTGACAATGCTCAACAGAAGGTAAATGGCTCCATAAAGATCTAGATCTAAAACTTGAATTTTAAAAACTAAATAACTCGATATTAAAAAAACGTCATATAACCTAATGAAATCGTTACAGAATCCTAAATCAATCAAATAACATAATCACAACAATAAATCAATAGTACTCTAAAAACACATGTTTCCTTAGATCTGCATATGTTCCTCAGGACGACGGTGGGGTGAGGTGTGACTGATGATGGTGAAGGGCAGCGGTGGGGTGCGATTGATGGTGGTGGATGATAGCGATGGGGTGCGACGACGGAATTCCGACGGTGATGGGTGGGGATGTATGTGTTTTCCCAACAGTAAGAGTATGTAGGTTGAAATGACAAAAAATAAAACGATCTTTATGAATTGTGTTTGGGAAACTACGAAATTACTAACATACCCCTTTTTATTATATTTGAACCAAAGGATTGGTTTTGAAATAGACGGCGCAGATGAAGTCTTTTATACTTTTTTGAAACACTCTTCCTTGTTAAACTTTTCTCTTGTAATATAATCTAATTTGACAATGTTAATATTAAACTGGACACAATAAAGGCATGGGCGACGAGTGCTCGTCTCATGTGACACTCAAGAGACTAGTCTCTCCTTGTTGCGCGTTTTCGACGCATTCAAATTTGATATAAAACTCATTCAACATATGAATTTACTTTCTTTTGTTGGTTCTAAAAGCGAATGATTCGTTATGTTGGTTCCTGACTTGTTTGTGTTTGTGATTATTTTATTTAAATTGTGTTTTGTGAGGGTACTTTTTGTGACGTCGATCTTTTTATTATACCAAGTTAATTACATATCGATTTAAAAAAAAGTAAATAAGTGACAGAAAAAATGTCTGTCTACTAAGCTTCTTATTATGAGTATCCTTACAGCCTTACCGATATATGCTTCTTCTTTAGTACAAATTTGATTACTAACTTGTGTAATATATCTTATTATGTGTACATATTGTTTTGCGCTCATTTATATGGTTCGGTTTGATTCGTTTCGATTCGATTATCTTAACCTTTTAAAAGTTTATACTAATAATAAGTTCAATTTTATAAGATTGAGTTGACTTAAATTGGTCAAAACTGAACGCAGTCCACTTAGGCAAACTTGTTTTGACTTATAGACGGTCTCTTGACGATAATACGATAATACAAGTTTATTAATTGGTCTATGACTCAATAGTCAATATTGACAATTAGAATAACTTCTATTATTGGTGTACTCGTTTTCTTACCCACCCCTTCACACCTACCATCCGTGTGTAGATCACTAGATCACCTCTTACCCCTGTCCGACGTTATGTAAAACATAGATCATGCATGTATTTAAAAATAAAAAATATTAGCTATAATTCGAAATGTAAATGTAGATAAATGATTATTCACATTAAAAAAATATGAATTTCATAATTTATTATATGAATTCATGATTTATTGTGTGAGTTCATCATTTATTTTTAGTGTTTTTTAATGAAAAAATTATAACCATGTAGCTACAATAATTATAGACAAGTGAAGTCGGTTTTAAAGTGCATCTAAAAACTAAATATTCGTTTGTTATGTTTCGTATCTTGTTTATGAAAGAATACGTATATGATATAATATATATCCGAAAGTCGTCTCGAGCCTAAACGTACGCATAAATCGTTAAGCAATATATAATTAATATTGTATTAAATATTAATTATAGTTAAACAAATAAACTAAGAAATGAAAGTCGAGAATAGGAAAACAAAATCCCATGAAGCTTTTGGGCTGATTACTTAATCACCAAGTTATTATAAAAATAAAAGAGGTCTTAGATACCTCATTATTCACTTGTAATCCTTAAAATCACGTTTCCTCTTTTCTTTCTCTTTGGTCCGATCAGCAAGAAACCCTAAGGGGTGTTTGGTTTTGCAATCGACTAGCAAGAAACCAATAAGGTTTCTTATTGTTGATTGATTCAAGAAGCATGGTTTATTGGTTGTTTAACATTTACGTACTAGCATACTTATTGTTTATTTAAACATATTGTGTGTGTATACTTAAAGAGATCATTGTTTGATCTTAATTGGGTTTTCGGTTATTTGATTGTTCGATAAAAGTGAATTAATCCATTGCTAAAAGGTACGCTATTCTTTATCGTTTATGTTAATTATTTGTCCATACGTGATCTTAATTATTCCGCTGCGTGCTCGTGATTATTAACGTATTAATACGGTTAAGATTTTTTATAAATTCCAACAGTGGCATCACAGCCGTTCGTATAACTTTTAAATACATTAAAAAACAAAAGATCTAAAATCGTGTAAACTTAATATGATTTGTTAAGTTATTTTATGATTAGGTTTTCATAAACTCTCATTAGAGTTAATAAAACAAGTTACACAAACCCTAAGTTGTATGCAATTTGTATTGATAAATATGTTGTTAATTGTTAATTTGTCGTTATTTATCGCATTATTAATCGTTCATATGATAGATCCACGAGAATCATACAAGTTTACCATGGATCATATGTGCGTGATATTAGATATATAGTTGGTAATTAATCGTTAATGGTTTATACATATTTGATTGATGATTAATGATGAATCTTGATATAACTATTGTGAAATTTTTAAAAAGGTTTGTTTGACATCCGTCACTAAAAAAATCATAATAAATTCATACGATGTCAAAAAAATCTAAAAATTTTGTAGGAGGTACACGACTCAATAATCTACAATTTTGTAGTTTTGAGCTAAGGTTGGGGGAGACCCGTGTTATACTTTGACGTGACATGGAGTCAACTTAAATAATAAAAGAACTATATGTTCTATGTGGTGTATACTTGAATTTGAATTACGTAATCGATTTTCTGATACATGTGGCTCACTTCCATTAAGAAGTGAAAATTTTATTCATGTATATGTATTGTTTATTTTAATTGACTTGGATTCATCATCAATTGGTATGCATGTGGTATGTGATTAATTGTTAATTGGATATATGTTTTAGGTTAATGTTTATTTGTTTTGCTTTTGATTATTGTTGTATATTATGTTTCAAGCAAAGGGTTTTTCGAAAATAATAATAAATCGGACAAAAAGTATATGAAATTTGATTTATTATAAGTTTATTCTTGCACGGTCATATATGACAACAAATGAGTCGCCCTTACATGGTTTTAAATCTAACACACGTCGTGACTAGCAAGAATCAAGTTTATAATGTGTTTTCTATTTTAAAGATTTAAAATTTTATCAATGACGTAATTTGTAAAAGTACTATCTAGTTACAAGGATAAAGTTAAGGGAGACTCATCAAGACTTCGGTCTTGTATATACCATAACCCTATAATGTCGGACTACTTGTAGAAACATTACCTTGCATACTATTTAGGAAGGTGAATGCTTTAGGGTTTGAATGGTTTTAGTCATTATTTAATATTTTCCGGTGATAAAATTAAACTTGTTAAATAAAAAACATATTCAAGCATCAATTTTTATGATATCACTATTTATACAATTGATTTGTGAGTTAAATAAGTGATATCTGTAATTAGCGTAATTGAGTAAATTTTCATGATACAAAGATGTTTCATGCTCTTTGTACATGTTTTTGAAATTGTAAAAAAAACTATACCCTTTTAAAATAAGTTATTTTGCCATCCAACTAGTAAAAATACTTGCACTCAGTCTTTCACCATACGTGAAACTATGTGATTTTGTAACCCAAGGTGATATAATACACTCAATTGTAAGATGTTGGTGCTATATAACCAAAGTTTTTGGTTGGACGACTTAAGCAAGTTAAGATAGGTGAGACGATAACTCGTGGTAATTGATGGGATAAACATACTCACTTTTTTACTTTTGAATTGTCACAAGTGATGTACATAACGTAAAGTCCCATAATTCTAGAAGTTGTATTGTATGCAATTATTGAAAGTCAATTACCCCTTGAATACCACCATCACTAGCATATCAACTGATGTGGTGGTGGTATATCCTGGTGGATTCTAACTTTTAGAAAATAAAATGTTTATTTATAAACATGGGTATTTAATTTCTATAAAGATAGTATTATTACAAATACTAAAATTAAAATTTGTGATTATTTTAAAGTATTATTGCAACGAAGTTTCATAAACTTATGTTTGTTTGACAAACAAAGTCTCATTTGCTTGTGAGAAAGAGATAGACATATACATATCCTTTTTCCATGCAAGGAAAAGCTATTAGTAGGTGCGATTGGATTATTATAATTATTAATCTTTAAGCGAACTTACATGTTTAGGAAGATTTGCACAACTTATTGTTTCAAGTAGATCTCATTACTCTTATTTAAGTTTTTGAGAATCTTTCAAACTAATAAGTGTTTTAGCAATCTCTAGCCAAGCAATGTTTCTTTTGTTCTTTACATATCGATACCCCTTAAGGCATATTCGATCGAACAAAAGAAGTGTTTTGTTTGCTTATTGTGATTATAATAACTAGCTATATTTACCCTAGTTATTATGTTTTAACTCAATGTAGGCACTATATACTCTTATTGAATGGTAGGCCTGATATAGAAGAATTTGCATGCCACTTTTCAAGTTAAGGAAAGCATGATGGAGAGTCTCTCATCTACATGGTAGCAATTCATACACTTTCTATAATACATAAGTAATTGTTACGTATGGGCATTTAAAGCGAGTAAGAAAGTAAACAAATCGCTCTTTACTTTTCACTGGTGAAGTAACATTTCTAATGTTGTCAAACAAGGTTCAGTTCATTTTCCCTCTGGAAGCCATAGTCACAGTTTCTGTTCATGAAGGCCATGCGTTTCTCTGGTTCAGTGTATGCTTGACCATTGACTGGCTTAGAGATTTCTTTGGGAAGCACCATATTTCTGTACATCCCATCTACTATCACATCTTCTGTTAGCCTCAAAATATTGAGTCAAACAAGAATGTTCGGTCATAGGTTTCTATTGTATTATTTATTAGAACGTTGTAATAAGTAGTTATTTAGTCGTGATTCACGGGCTTGGATTTAAACTAATTAAAGTCCAAAATACAAGCCCGGCCCAATATATAGTCCATTAAAGCCCGCATGTGGGTGGACTATATATACTACCCTCCTAGCATGTTAGGAGGGTGGATGGTCATTTGTATTTCTCACTTTTCTTAATCTAATCTCACCAAGTTCACACACTTCTCTCTCTTTTCTCTCTCTAGTTTCTCTCTCTACAATTCATCTCATTTCTTCCTTTCTTTCTACCTTAATTCGTATTATATAATCATCACATATATTAGGGACAAAAATTGGTATCAATCGCCACGAGGTAGTTTTGTGATTGATTGTTGTTATTATATTTGATTCGTATGATTTAATCTATAAATCATCACGAATTCAAATTCTTTTTGTGTTTTCGTGTTCTTCATCTTGCTACAAATCTTCCATATACTTGTTGTAGAGATTTGTTTGTTTTGGTTTGGTAAAAATCACGAATTTGTTGCCTAAAAGTTGCTAAAATGGTTGCCTAAAAAGTTGGAAAAAGTACTATCATTGCGACAGCTTGAATTTCGGAAAAGGAGAGCACGGTTTCGATCGCAATAACCCTAGGGTTTTACTTTGCGATCAGTATTGCGATAGCCCCTTATTCCGATCTGAACATTCCGATCGTTATTGCGATCTGGATTGCGACGGATTTAAGGCAATCTTGAAACGTTACTCTGCCCACATTGCGACAGCCTCATTGCGATAGGTACACATTCCGATCTGGGATTTCGATAGGTACCCATTGCGATCTGAATATTCCGATCTGAGATTTCGATAGGTACACTTTGCGATCTGAACATTCCGACAGGTGCACATTGCGATCAAAAGGTCATTCCGATCTAAGCAACATTCCGATGGGCATTCCGATGACACATTCCGATGACATGTTTAGCTAAATTTTGTTTGAGTATTTTTTAGACTTAGCCACCATCTAGACTAGTTTCGGAACGTAGTTTACACGAAGATTAAAAAAAAAAAAAAAAAATTTGGTGATTACAAATTTTTTTAGGTCTACCGTTTTGTCGGCCTGAGGAATTTATTGTCGGGCTGAGAAAAAATCGCAATTTTCGGAATTTAAACCTCAACAACAATCACAACAAATCTACTTAAGATCCATATTCACGTCATCATTTCATAGAATATTGAGATGGATTCTACTGCCGAATATCGTGTGACGAACAACAACATAATGGTGGCAGGTAACAAAGAGAGACCACCAATGCTTGTATCTGGACGGTATGCTCAATGGCAATCACGTTTCATACGATATCTTGATACAAGACCTAATGGTGATGCCTTGAGGAAATGTATTACTCATGGACCATATATATTTAAGAAGATCTCAGTTCCTCCAAGAGCAGCCACAGATACCACTGATCCAATACCTGCAAGTGAACGTGATGAGACAAGAGCTGATCTCACACCTGAAAATTGTGCTTGGCATGATGCGGAGAAGGAAGCCATTTATATGGTTTTAAGTGGGATTGGAGATGATATTTACTCCACGGTTGATGCATGCCCGACAGCACATGAAATGTGGACTGCTATTGAACGCTTGCAACAAGGAGAATCACTCAACAAACAAGATGTCAAAACAAACTTGTTTTGGAATTTTGGCAAGTTTACTTCAAGGGATGGAGAATCAATTGACTCTTACTACTCCAGGTTTTATAAGATGATGAATGACATGACAAGAAATAACCTGCAAGTCTCCACCATGCAAGTCAATGTTCAATTTCTTCAACAACTTCAACCCGAGTGGACACGATTCGTCACTTTGGTGAAACAACAAGAAAAGTTAGACGAGGTCTCATATCATCGACTTTTTGACATCTTGAAGCAATTTCAGAATGAAGCAAATGAAATTCGAGCTGAACGTGTTGCCAAGACGGCTAATCCACTTGCTTTAGTGACTACCACTCAACATGTTCAAGATCCTCACTCTCGTGCTCCTAAGCCATACTCCAATACATCATCTTCACCACGATATTCCACATCATCTAAGTCTTCATCTTCCACAAAATCTCGAGGTAAAGCGCCAAGAGCACCATCACCACCATCTGAGTCCTCATCTGAAGAAGATAGTGATGAAGACCAAGCTCAAAAGAACCGAGAGATGAAACAACAAATGGCTTACATAATGAAGACTTACAAGAAAATCTACAAACCCACCAACAACAATCTTCGCACATCATATAACACAAAGAACCGATATGTTGAGAGTCCTCCAAGGTATGACACACGTCGACGTGGTGAAAGTCCTTCTAGGTATGATCGACATAATCCAACACATGTTGAGGGTTCTGCAAGATATGATCGACAAACTGCTAAGTATGATGCTCAGAGGATTGCTGCTGCTACTGGGAATAGGGAAACGGTTGGAAGTCAAGTGGTTCAGCAGAGTGGGATTCAATGTTTTAATTGCCAAGGTTATGGGCATATGGCAAAGGAATGCAGGAAGCCGAAAAGGGTTAGAGACTCCAGCTATCACAAGGAAAAGATGCTGCTATGCAAGAAAATGGAAGCAGGGGTTAAATTGTCAGCTGAGGAAGGAGCCATGCTTGATGATACTGATGATGAAGATTCTGATCAAGAGCTTGATGCACATTACTCGTACATGGCAAAGGTTGAAGAAGTTCTCAAAGTCACTGAAGATGACAATGGTCCTATCTTTGACACTGAGCCAATCGATAAGGTACACACTACTGATGAATATAATGTGTTTGGTGATATTCCTGAGCATAGTGATCTACCCAATACCACTAATGACACGTGTATGATGGAAACGGTTGATAGCAATACCACACCCGATTCATCAGACATGTGCAATAATGAGTCTGAGGATGATCAACATGCAAATGAATATGATGAAGAGGAACGTATTGCGCTTGCTAATTTAATTGCTACTTTACAAAAAGATGTCACTGAAAATAAAAAGAGTCAAAAGCAATTAAAGAAGGCAAACGCTACGCTCACTCAAAGCTTTGAAGAATGCAAAGCTGCTCTTATCAAATCTACTGAGATGACTGAAACCTATAGAGATGAGCTCCTTCAGAAAACCAAAGAGCTTGAGGGGTACAAGGGAAGTGCGTTAAAAAGTCAAAAGGACGATTTTGAAAACAAATATAATACAACTCTTGAGTTATTAGCTAAGGAGAAGCGTCAATATAATGTTTTCTTAATGGATGAACGTCAAAAAACGTACCTTGCCAATACCAAAGTTAATGAACTTGAACAAAAGCTCTCTATGACCACTACCGATTCTGCTAAAATTCTAGAGGATAAGAAACAAGAGGTAGATGCGTTAAAACAAGACTTCAAAAGTAGATATGATAAAGAAACCGAAAAAGTTACAAAACTAGAAGCACAAGTCGACTTTTTGAAGAACGTTGTTTATAAAACGCATGATTCTATTCAATCCGTAAGAATGCTAGCACCTCCATCGATGTTTAAGGGTCAAGCTAGCTTTGCAAGTCCTGAGTACCTTGCCAAAGCTCAAGCTGCGAACCCGCATCTTTATCTTGATGAGACTGAAAGGACAGATCTTGATTGCATGACTGTTAGTGCCAATAGTGAAGAGACTGCCCTTTGGGATGCCGATAGTCAACCACTTGTTAATAAGGAGTTTGTGAAACCTTATAACTATGCTTATGAGAATAGTCTCTATGGCCTGTTCAACAAACAAACTCAGAAAACTCGTGAGGAAGTGTTCTTAGAATGCAAACAAAAGAGAATTCAATGGAAGAAAGCATTTGCCCCTAAGAAATCTAATGTTTACAAATACATCAACTACCTCCCTCTAGATGAATCTAAAAGCAAGAGTAGGAAAACATTAGGTATTCTTAAACACCATATAGATAATGTTAAATCTATTGTTGAAAGAGACTGGGCCAAACGTGAAAATGCTGAGTGGACACGTCCGATTCCTCAAGATATTACCTTGCTTGTGAAAGAACTCTTAATTCCAAACACGGCTTTGATTAAAGAAACTGTTCTTCAACTTGAGGAGTTCATTCGGACTGAAATGTTTGATGATTTAAAATATGTTGAATCTATTGAGAAACACATTGATGATCTTCAAATGGAAAAGTCTGATTTCTCAGATGAATATGATTTGCTCTTGCAAGAATGCGTTTCTAAAGATGTTATGTGTGCTTATTTTACATCTTGTGCTGATATTGATGAATATTCTGAAGTTGCATGCCAATATCTTGATAAGATCAAAGAATGTGAACGTCTTGAAATTGAGCTTTCGAAACGAAAAGAAAATGTTGACAAAAAGGCTTTTGAGTTACTTCAACACAAAACTGATTTCCTTCAAAAACATTGTCATTCACTTGAACTTGCTTTGCAAAAAGATGTTGGTCGTTTTCCACATGATAATAAATTGCAAGAAAAACTTTCGCAAACATTTCGAGAAATGAATGAACAGAATTTGGAAATTAAAGGGTTGAAAGCTCAATTACAAGACAGGGACAGAGCGATAGCTGAGTTGCAGAAACTCATTGCTAAAATGGGTGGGAAAATTGTGGAACCTAGCATTAAGAAAAATGTTGTTAGACAACCCAATGCCTCTAAAGAGAATAGATCCTCTATCTTGGGAAAACCATCTGCTTTATCTAATTCCTCGTTTGCAAAACCTGTGTTTGCCCCCAAGATGGATGGAAAGGAAAGGTTACCACAAGCTCAAACCATAAGGAATCCTGTAGCACCAAGCGTTAAGCACAATAATGTGATTAAACCAGGGATGTATAGAATGCCCACTAAGCCCACAAACAAAGAGACTCACTCGCCTCAGACTTCTAGAAACACTAATATTCGTGTGTCTTCTACTACAGGAATAGTCTCCACTACTAGTGTTAGCCGGCCTCAGCTTAAGAGCACTCAAGTGAATGATAAGGTCTGGAAACACAAGAATCAAGGGAAGATGAAGCAAGTAGAAGAACACCCTAGGATTTTCAATGTTTCTAAGAATAAAACGTCTGTAATCGCGTGTCATGACGATTTGAATGATTCGACTTTGAATGCTATGAATGTGAAATTTGTTTGTGTCAAATGTGGCAAATGTGCTAATGCTAATCATTCTATGTGTGCTATGAATAATGTCAAAGGCGTAGAAACTAGAACTAAGACGCAAACTGTGATGCCTATTAGTGCTAGTAAACCCAAACGCAAAGTGAACCATTCTGGTGCTACCCCCACTAAGAATAGTAATGCATCAGACTCCACCACTAAGAATCCTAGAAGCAAAATTAAGGAATTATATGAGTCTGCTAGCAAGTCTTGGAAATGGTGGTTTGCTAATCAATGTCCTCCCGGATATAAATGGATGCCTAAAGTTAGGACAGAAAATGTGAAAACGAGTGTTAGTTTGCCTTTAAATGTTGATAAGGACACTAATGATTCTACTATCACAACTACTGTGGTATCCAATTTAGCAAATGCTCCATCGTGTTCTAACTCTTCTGCAGGTGATACAAATAATTCTCTTCATAATGGACTCCGGATGCACGAAGCACATGACGGGGAATCTCAAGCTTCTAATTAACTTCGTGGAGAAGTTCCTAGGTACGGTCCGATTCGGAAATGATCAATTTGCACCGATCCTAGGATATGGAGATTTGGTTCAGGGGAATATCACGATTAAAAGGGTATACTACGTCGAAGGGCTCAATCACAATCTTTTCTCGGTTGGTCAATTCTGTGATGCGGATTTGGAAGTTGCTTTCAGAAAGAAGACATGTTTTGTTCGTGATTATGATGGGAATGACTTACTTACTGGTACACGGGGTACTGATCTTTATACTATTTCACTTCAAGACACATCTTCATCAACTCCAATTTGCTTCATGGCTAAAGCTTCCTCGACTCAGGCATGGTTATGGCATCAACGTCTTTCTCATCTCAACTTTGATACCATTAACTTGCTTTCCAAGAAAGATATTGTGAGAGGCCTTCCAAGCTTGAAATTCATCAAAGATCATCTTTGTTCTTCTTGTGAACTTTGTAAAGCTAAACGAAGTAGCTTCAAAACAAAGACCACACCAAGCTCTAAAGGACGGTTAGATCTTCTTCACATGGATCTGTGTGGTCCCATGCGTGTTCAGAGTATCAATGGCAAGAAATATATTCTAGTAATAGTCGATGATTACTCAAGGTACACATGGACTCATTTCTTGAGATCCAAAGATGAAACTCCCGACGTTCTCATCAGCTTCCTTAAATTGATACAACGTGGTCTTCAAGCTCAAGTTAAAGTGGTTCGTACTGACAGAGGTACAGAATTTTTGAATTCTAATCTGAGAAAGTATTTTGAAGCCGAAGGGATTGAACATGAAACATCTATTGCTCGAACACCCGAACAAAACGGCGTTGTTGAAAGACGAAACCGTACTTTGGTTGAAGCTGCTCGAACATTATTATCCGCTTCAAAACTTCCACTATACTTTTGGGCCGAAGCCGTGTCAACCGCATGCTACACACAAAACCGCTCCTTAATTATCCCAAGACACGAAAAGACACCATATCACATAATTCATGATCGAAAACCTTCACTCAAACACCTTCATGTTTTTGGATGTACTTGCTACATTATTCGAGATGGTGAAAATTTGGATAAAATGAAAGAGAAAGGTGATGCATGTATTCTTGTGGGATATGCAACTCAGTCTAAGGGATATAGAGTGTTCAACAAAAGAACAAAATTGATTGTCGAGACAATTCACATCCGATTTGATGAATCTCAAGAAATGGCACTTGAACAAAACAGTTTAAGTCCCGATCCACAACGACAAACGACTTCCGTTCAAAACCGCACGGAACTCGGAACTCAAGACCACAGCAATGAACCGTCAAGTTCAACGCTGGTTCCAGAAAATGTTCCTAGAGCTGATATGACAGTCGACACGACAATTGAAGAGTTGGAAATGTTATATGGACCAATGTATGATGAATATTTCACGGGGGAGAAACAAGTTGTATCGAAGTCTTCCGCTGTCACTCATGATATGAATGATGATACCAATCATCGTCAACAAAAGGATACAACTTCATCTACTTCAACACGGGTTGCTGCAGATTTACCTCCTCAGAATATTACTTCAACAATCGATCCTACAACATCCACAACTACTGTCATTGCTCCAGAGAACACAAATCAAGCAGACAATGCATTATCTGACGAAGACGAATTCATTGATTCAAACACTGTACCTATGGGATAGAGGAAGAGGAAAAAACCGAATATTTCACATAGTGCTTTTAATCAATCTGATTTATTTCGTACCCTTCGCTCAATGAGAAAATGAGTCCAATTCTAAAGGATCAACCCTATGGGACTTAAGGAATAATATAAAAAAAAGAGAGGGAAAAATATTCATATTAATTAAATAAAATAAGTAAATAAAAATGAAGTAGAAGAACTCAGATATCCAATAGATTATTAGAAGTCCTTAGGAAAGATGGAGTAGAATGTGAACGTAGCTGAATGCCGACTAAGTACTGATGCTAGCACTGGAACAATCACAACAAGGTGCTAGTAATGATGTCTTGGTAAGCATTGAAGGGGTTGAAGAATGAAAAAGAAATGTAAGGATAAAGGGTCTAAAGAAAGAAGCCCTCCATACAACTTAGGCAGAAACCGGGTCAACTCATCATGAAGACAAACTCATCATGGACCCAGTGATGTGAAGCACAACCCTTTCCTAGCTACTCAGGCTTCTCTCAAAAGAAGTTTGTTTTATTGTCACGGAGATCAACACGACTTCTATTGACTTTCTCACTCCGAGATTGTTGATATTGAATAGGTGGCATCTGCTCCAGCCTCCGACCACTAAAAGTGCACAAATCGAGTCTAGAGCCAAGAGATCAATCAAATCTCGTTAGGACACACGGATGAAGATCAAGAGAGTCCTACGCTATATCCTTGTGATATTGCTAGAACACTCAGAGTGATACTACTTAGTATTCACAATGATGAGTGGAAATCCTTCCAGTGTTAACATCAAACAACACTGCGGTAGGTCATATGCAAGATTCTTTATGAATTGAACATATGTAAAAACTGAAAAGCAACAGTGGTTTGATTCTGAATTGATTCAAACTCGTTTCAGGTTTCTACGCAATATCTTTATGGTCTTGCCAGAACATTCAGAGTGATATTTATTAATATTCACAGTGACGAATGGAAATCCTTCTAGCGTCAACATCAAACAGCGCTACGGTAGGTAACTTGTGAGATTCTTATGAATCAAACTTGTGTCAACTGGAAAGCAACAATGGTAAGATTCCTTATGAATCAAACTTGTTCCAGGAACTTGAATTGACGACTTTAATCAAGCGGATATTTATCCAATTGATTCACTCTTTATGTTCGCAGTCTTGCTTTGAGACGGTCGAGTAAAGAGAACGGCTAGTACTGCCGCGAAACCCTGTCAAGGAGATTCTTAATTGAATCTACCTGATCACAGGTACGATATTTAATATCGTATAACGGTCTTCACCGACCGGAGGTAAAACGCTACCGATTTAGGACGAATGTCAAAGCCATTCAGTCCGTGTCTATGTTTTGTCTCGAGAAGGTGGCGTCACGGTGTACACAGCAAAGTCAATGATTCAGAAACCACATACTCATGCCTAAAGACATATTCAACTATTAATAGTGTGAGCATGTGGATGAAGACACAAGATCGCAAGCTGGCAAAGACAAGTCAAGGATGATTTGAAGATCTCAAGCTTAAAGACAAAGTCGAAAGACAACGACAAAGGCTCAAAGATCACAGCATGAAGGAACAAAACTACTGTTACACGTTCAAGACTCATTTATGACGAAATTCATAAATCTCCATTGGAATCCAAATATCAAAGAGGAATGACCTCACATTGGGGGAGATTGTTAGCCTCAAAATATTGAGTCAAACAAGAATGTTCGGTCATAGGTTTCTATTGTATTATTTATTAGAACGTTGTAATAAGTAGTTATTTAGTCGTGATTCACGGGCTTGGATTTAAACTAATTAAAGTCCAAAATACAAGCCCGGCCCAATATATAGTCCATTAAAGCCCGCATGTGGGTGGACTATATATACTACCCTCCTAGCATGTTAGGAGGGTGGATGGTCATTTGTATTTCTCACTTTTCTTAATCTAATCTCACCAAGTTCACACACTTCTCTCTCTTTTCTCTCTCTAGTTTCTCTCTCTACAATTCATCTCATTTCTTCCTTTCTTTCTACCTTAATTCGTATTATATAATCATCACATATATTAGGGACAAAATCTTCTGTAACCAACCTTTCAATGAGGGGTCCCATTTGGTTCTTTCTCTTTCTTTAGCCTTGTGGTTGTTGTTGTGATAGCTGAGGGGGTAATGGAAGTTTCAACTTCTTTGTTGTGTCTCTTACCTAGTTGAGTTTAGCTTGTATGTTCTTCATCATCTGGGTTGCACTAGGCCCAGATTTCTTTTGGGCAAGAGACAACAGTTCTAGCCACTCTGAGAGACCCAGATGTTTGAGCTTAAAGTCACTGCTGACCTTATAGTTGACTAGCTCATTTTTTCTATATAGGGACATCACCACTCTTTTATCCTTATCAGTGAAACAACTATATTTAGTGATGACCCCTGGTTCAGCTCTCTGGTTCACAATCTTCTCATATTCAACTTAAAGATTATTTATCTTAGTCTCAAGTTCTTTGAGCTTGTTAAGTTGAGCTTCCTTAACAAAGGGTGAGAGGATTTTCTTCAGAGCTTCCTTGCTTTTGAGCTCAGCAGCCTTTATGTCAGCTAGCCTTTTTTATTCAATCGTCTAGGCTTTGGCCTGCTCTAGAGTCATTGGTGGCTCGTCAACAATCCTAAACTTGTAAGGTCAGAGACCTTGTCAATAGATCCTCCTTCTTCTTGTAGGGATTGCCATGTTATGACAGGTTCATCAGTGGCTATGCCTTTACCCTTATCCATTGCGGTTTCTGTTGTGGGTCTGAAGGATCTGATAGGAGTTGGTGTGGGGATGACAGTTATCTTTGGTTGAGTTGTGGTTTTTGGTTGTTTGGGTGGCTGCTCCCCCCTAAGCCAGAGCATCTTGATCATCATCAGAGGAAGAAGTGGCAGAATTCTCCCCCACAGGCACAGCGTTAGAGGTGGTTGTGCCTGATCCTGCTTTACTGAAGTTAACAAATTACTGATGAACAAAGATGCAGATTTCTTTGAGTTCATCTTTAAGGAGCTCTTGAAGGAGACGCCTTGATGGTTTAGAAGCCTTTGCAATAGCAGCAACATTAGCTTTGACAGTTGCTGTGAGGACATAGGGCATGTATAGCACAAGACTTTGATTAACGACCTCTGGTAGATGTGCTTGTAGAGCATTTCCCAGTAATTGCGGAAGCAGGGATTTGAGAGAGGATTCCATGGATGAAGTCTCTAAGTTTGTGGTCACCTCCTCAGCAGCATTGGCGAGACTTCTAATCTCAGAGAGGAGGACATCATTGGTGATGATGGGCTTTGTGATGCTGATGTCTCCTCTCTTAACCCATAATTCCTCAGCACCCAATTCTTGTACCTTCTTCATCCGTGTAACAAGGATGGGCTTAAGTTTCTGCAAGAGTTCCTAATGTTTCCTTGCCCCCAGCTCCATGAAATTTGGCATTGTGGGGAATGAAACTGCGGTTGGGGGAATGGCCCGTTGTTCCCATAACTGCTTGGCAGCAAGTTCTTGAACACAGATCATGGTTGAGAATGGAATGGGCTTCAACTTAGCAGATGATACTTGATCGTCATCAGCATCCATGTCTTCAAATCCTGAGTGGCTGAGATCATCTTCAATGATAAAAACTTCATCATCTGGCATGGATTCAATATCAGAGATAACATAGAGATCAATGGTGGAGGCTTCAGCATTTTCATCACCAGCATATGCAAATGTGTCATCATTTAGCTGTTCCTCATGAAGGTTAAAGCCCTGTTATGAAAGTCATTAGTACACAGTTGGTGAATTTATAATAAGGTGAAGTATCGCCATTCGCTACCCCTAGGAAAGTTGGGTGTAATTATCCAGCCCCCCCTAAGTATTTCTCCTTGTGACTCTTTTATTTGTGAGTAAGATATGGTGAAGGGTCACCATTCGCTGCCCCTAGGATAGCTGGGTGTGATTATCTAGCTCCCCCTTAGGGATTACTCCTTGGGACTCTTTTGATTGTGAAACATTATGTGGTGAATGGTCGCCGTTCGCTACCCCTAGGATAGCTGGGTGTGATTATCCAACCCCCCGAAGGATTGCTCCTTGGGAACTTTTTAATTGTGAGACATGATATGGGAATGGTCGCCTTTCTCTGCCCCTAGGATAGCTGGGTGTGACTATCCAGCTCCCCCTGAAGGATTGCTCCTTGAGACTCTTTTAAGTGTGAATGATATGAGGGTAAAGGTCGCCTTGTATCGCTGCCCCTAGGAGGACTGAGGGTGATTATTCAGCTTCCCTATAAGAATAAATTATTTGGGACTCTTTTAATTATGAGGGGACCCAGAGACTGAGTGACGTTCAAAGACTCTGGGTCGGGACTTATAATGTGCTCAAGTTGTTATTTACCAGAGCACAGTCCAAAGGGTGAGGGATCATCGGGGTGCGTTAAGAGCACAAATGAATCATTTCATCGTGATGAGACAGAGTGTACAGAGGTCTTATAAGATCTAGGTGCTAACTCAGACACTCTAAGGGTTGAGGCAAACCCTAAACTTCATCACTCTCTCCTACAGACTTTTGAGAGTGATTGCTTGTGAACCTTCAAAAGAAAAAATAAGGGTGTTGGAAATATGTTTTTACGTATTTAGGAAGGATCGGTCACTCCAACGAGATACATCTAGTATGGGCTCGTGATCTAGTAATGTAACAATATAACCCACAAAGCCCACATGTAGGGTGGGCTATATATACCCCCTCCTAGCATGTTAGGAGGGGTTAGTTCTCACATTTCTCATTCATCAATCTAATATTCTCTTATTTCTCTCCAACCTCTCTCTACTTTCTCTCTCTAGTTCTTCATCTCTTTCTCTCTTTTGTAATCATTCCAAGATTAAGATAATCCAAGGATTACGTAGACCTACAATTGATATTAAAGCCATGGGATGATTGGTTTGTTCTTGTGTTTGTTTTCTTGATTTTCGTGAGTTCTAGAGCAAAAAATCCAAGATCCAAAAAATTTCGTGTTTATTGTGGTCCAAAGTGGTTTGGGGATCTCCTACATAGTTTTGGTAGGGATTTGGTCACTTTGGATCGTCCGAAAACACGAAATTTTGGGGCGTTTGGCTCGATTAAAGCAAAAAAGTAGGTTTTCTAAGATTATTATGAAATATTCAGTTTTTTTTGCGAAATCCTTCGTTGACACATTTCACAATAATTAGGGTTTTAAACTCGAGTTATTGCGAAAAGATTGGTGGGAATTGTGAAATCTTCAAAAATTGGATATTGCGAAATCCCTTCCTTTTTCGATTTTTGCGGAAAGTTGAGTGCATATTGCGAGATTTCCTCTACTTCAGTTATAGTGAAATATGCAAACGCATTATTACGAAGATTGTTACTTCCAGATATTGCGAAATCGGCTAACTCACAAGTTATTGCGAAATCTGCTAACTCACCAGTTATTGCGAAATCCGCTAACTCACTAGTTATTGCGAGATCTCTTTCTTCCAGGATATTGCGAGATATTTTCTAGTACAAGATTATTCCGAAATCTTCACAAATATTCCGAGATTTTTCAAAAACGTGATTTAGAAAATTTCGTACCATGAGTTATTTGGTCTTGGAATTTTTGGTTTCTCATGAACACATATATAGGGGATTTAATCAACTTTTCTTCACTTATCAAGGAATCAAGAACATTAAGGTTTATTCGGTGGTTTGTAAAATCCCGCGAATTTTATTCTCGGTTTCTCCACGAATTGTAAAACTCCGTATTGTTCATTCGACAACAACAAACACAATTACTTTCTTTCATTGCTCGATCGATAAGTAATCCTTACCTTTAGTTTTCATCGAACTTCAATGGAACCGTTTAATTCGACGTCTCGAGAGGGAGAATTGCAGAAGATGCAAGAAGAAGCAAGAAAAAAATGTCAGGTCTCATTTAGACAATTTGAATGTCATCTCGACGAGCTTTCAAAGCTCGAGTACAGACCACCTCTTGTGGCATTCTTTGGTCAAGTTGCTCCTTTCTTCATCGAGGCGATGATGATAAACATGGATATTCTTCAGCAAGAACTTGACAAAGAAGACTTTAATCACATTGAATCCGTATCTACACTTCAAGTTCTTTTGAAACAATTATCGAATTTTATTCAATTCGATGTTGCCAAGAAAGAAAATTCAATGCTCTGCAAGTCATTCCTTAAAGACATGCATACCGAGATTTAAGACTACCATGGTACCTTGTTCAAATATGTGCACTCTCTTACGCTTTTGTTTCAAGAAAAATCACGACTTCAACTTGAGTATGATAATTGGAAGCAAGAAAATCAGATGCAGATGCACAAGGATAATGGTCATACAGATGACACAAAGGTGACCGCTTTGGTTAACGATGAGAGCAGAACGTCAGGGAACATTACAGACGTCTCCTATGATGACACCATACCGTATATGACGAAGAGCCTATAGATACGATACAATCGAATGTTTCATATGATGTATATGCCGATGAAATACCGTATGCTGAGCATTCTGAACTTATTTATGACACACATGGGATGGAAAAGGGTGATAGCAATACTACTTCTGACTCATCTGATGTGAGTCATAAAGGGGGAGAGAATGAACAGAATGTTTTAAGTAATCATGATAAATGTTGTATGACTGCTTCTTCTAAGATTGAAGAGCTCAAAACAATGTTAGCTCAACAATCTAAACATCTTGAGGATGCCCAATTTGAATTTTCGAAGAAAACGATCAAATTCGAAACATATTTCGAAAAACTTGAAAAGTTAAACGTTGTTCTTAAACGAAAATTGGATAAAAAAATTCTAGATTCTAAAGCTGAAAAGGATAATCTTTTGAAACAAATTTAGTTGCTAGAATCTAAGTTGGCATCCCAAGATAAATTGCTTAAAGATAATGAGACTTTAAAGGCATAGGTTCAGGAAAAGGTTTTTGTTATAGCTGCGTTGAAAACTGAATTGAGAAAAACTAAAGGGACTAGTGTTGACACTTAGCTTGAAAAACCATCAATCTTGGGGAAACCGCCTCAAAATCAGTCTAGTAGACAACCGACTGCATTTAGATCCGAGCGACAAAAATTCTCGAGACCGCGGTTTGCCTCACAAGTTGAGTTGGTTCATCTTTCTAGACAAGTCACTCCATCAACTAGGCCCAATGTGACTAAAACAGCTTTTGCAAGACCTAATCACATGATTGCATCTAGCCCCCTAGACATAGTTCAAAGAACATGTCTCGAACTAGTTCAAGTGACGTTTTCCATAAATTGGTCTAAGGGAAGCTAAGCAAAAGACACAAGTAAGAAATAGAAATTTCAACACTAGTCAGATGCCTTCTAGATTACCCAACACGGCTAACCGTAGCAGGTCATATCCTAGGAGCATCAATCAATCATCTAGGAATTCTAGATCTTACTCAGACTTTATATGCTACTTGTAAATCATGTAGGAAATGTGTCTTTAAGGCAAATCATGACTCTTGTGTCAAGAAATTCCTTAGTGAGGTAAACTCCCGGGCTAGAATTAAATCCCAGTGGGTAGCTAAAATCAAACCCATTGGTAAAATGGGGCACCCCACGAGTAGAACTTTCACTTTTGTAGGAAATGAGTGCCCTTTAACTAGGATAGTCACTAGTTCTACCAAGTCTACTAGGGAGGAAACTCAAAAGGATGATCAATCACTTAAGCCTAGTGATCCATCTCCTCAGGTTGCCTCTGGCACAAGAAAAGACAACTGTGAACTCCCACATGGTTCTAAAATAGATATCGCTAACTCATATGAAAGCATACAAACTCCAAATGAGAATGCACGTACCAAAGTTAACGTTCAACACGAACAAAGCGGACCAATCATTGTATACCATTCAACTAAGGACACTCTCAGAGTTTGGTTGCTGAAGTAGCTGATATATAAGAAACCAGTGTCTCAGGGGATTTGTAGTTAAACTTACAAAATGGTTCATTGTTAAATGACAGACGATGACCCGGACTTCAAATAAAGGGAAGTTTATCTATGCAACGATAACTTATCCTCACAAACGAGAAATTAAATTTTCTCAGACACGAGCTTACATTAAAACTATTCAAAGGTTTTAAGCTCGTGTATATGGCTTATAGTCGGATCATAGATTGTAACCCGTGCTTCAAAGGAAGGGAAGTTTATATCGTCAACGATAACTTACCCTTAGAACGAGAAATTAAATTTTCTCGGACACGAGCTTCCATTAAAACTATTCAAAGGTTTTAAGCTCGTGTAAATGGATCACAGGCATATTACAGATTGTGACCCGAACTTCAAATAAAGGAAAGTTTATCGCCGTAGATAAACTTATGCTTACAACGAGAAATTTATTTTTCTCGGGCATGAGCTTATATTAAAAACATTCAAAGTTTTTAAGCTCGCACACAATGACTTACATTAAATATCAGACTGTAACTCTAACTTTAAATTTAGGAAAGCTTATCTTTCATGATAAATTATCCTCATAACGAGAATTAAGTTTTCTCGGTCATGAGCTTGTATTAAAACATTCCAAGTTTTAAGCTCAGAAAGGAAAGTGTATCTTTTAAATAAGAGAACTTTTCTTCATAACGAGAAATTCATCTTTCTCGGTCATGAGCTTTACGTTAAAACATTCAAAAGTTTTCAAGCTCATGAAAACAACTTCTAAGTAAATATCAACTTAGGACTCGTTCTACAATTAAAAGGAAAGTTTATCGCCGATGGTAACTTATCCTTAACAACGGGAAGTTTACAACTTCTCGGACTTGAGCTCGTTTCATAAGATATTCAAAATCTTTAGCTCAAGTAATTAGTTTTCAAAAAGGGCATGGCTTCTGAAATCGATTACGATCCTAGAAATGTCGTTTAATAATGACACGGGGTTGTAAATAAAGTTCGAGCAGAAGTTTAAAAGATTTAAAACATGCATAATATGGTTTGCTATTATTTCCGATAGTAACCCGCTTTTCATATTAAAGTCAAGCATTTCACCAGAAAGCTTTGACTCAACAACGGGAATTCAATTTCTCGGGCATGGTTTACTTTATAAACATGTAAGATATTGTGTTTACGTTATAACACAATCTAACACGAATAGATGTATGCATCAGTGCATTTATTTGTTAGAACGAGAGAAATCATGTTTTTATGAAGTTATCATCTCCACATACCGTAGCAATTTACAATTGATATCTACATACTCGACGATGTGACTACTCAATCGACGACTAAAGCTCTTTAGATAGAACACTGTTCAACAATTGAGGGGGAGCAATTGTCAAGCGTTCAGAATCTTTGATGCCGAAAGTGCCAAGTTCATACATTGGTGTCAAGAAAACGATATCAATCATATATGTTGTGTCAAGAGATAACTTCAGACATTACGTTGGGAGAACAACATTCATGAACAAGAATCACGTGATTCTATCATATGATGTTCTCATCATTCAGGTCCAACCTTGTAAATTATCAATCTTGTGAATACATTATTATATATGATCTTTGCACATGATAAGTACCTTATACTTGTGTTTAAAAGGTATTTAATTTACGTATCAAGTACACCCTCATTAATTTGAGGGGGATCTTGTGATAATCATGAAGATAATTGGATTTGCATTTTTCTTCCCAAATTTTCTTAAAATTTTATTAAATCAATTGATATTAAAAACATAGATTAGGTTTATATTTTTAATATGGGGGAGAAAATGTGATTTAGTATTGAGATTAATAATGGTTTGACTTAATGTGTTGGCTTAACCCGACATGTGCGAAATGTTTTTGAATATCGTGGCATATGTTAAGAGGGAGCAAGATGGATTTGCATATTAAAATGGATTTCATGGTGAAATATACTTACCCACAATATCTCTACTTCGCGACGGTGACGATTGTGGTGACATAAGGATGGTAGGATAGGTTAAGTCCAATGATTCTTCTAAAAACGGAGGGATCTTCCCAAGGACATTCCATAGCTAGAAATAGTATTCCTTAAGAAAGATGGAGAAAGATTATGAACGTAGCTGAATGCCAACCAAGTACTTAAGTTAGCACTGGAATAATCATAACAAGGTGCTAGTTATGATGTATTGGTAAGCATTAAAGGGGTTGAAGAATGAAAAAGAATTGTAATTATAAAGGGTGAAAAGAAAGCAGCCCTCTTTGCAACCTTAGGCAGAAACCGGGTCAACTCATATGTTATTGCAGATAGACATCATGGACCCAGTGATGCAATGCACAACCCATCCCATCTAACTCAGATATCTCTCAAAAGGTATTTGTTTTAATCACACGGGGATCAACATGTCATCTGTCGATTTATTCACTCCGGATAAATAGGTATTAAAATGGTGGCACTCCTCTCCAGCCTCCGATCACTAAAATCCAGGATGCAAGATTAAGTCTAGAGCCATGTGAGATCATCAAATATCTCATTAGGACACAATTCTATATTTCCTTGCTTCTTCACACGCTGTGAAAAGTAAGAAAGATCTTAAGAGTCCTACGCAAAATCTTCATGATCTTGCCTGAACATCTGAGTAATACGAAAGTATTTAAAATGAATATGGAAATCCTTCTTGAGTGTACATCAAAAAGCTCATGGTAGGTGACTTGTGCGATTCTTTATGAATCAAACTTGTGATAACTGGAAAGCAACAGTGGTTTAATTCTTAATTGAATTTAAACATGTTCCGGGCCTCTACGCAATATCTTAGTGATCTTGCCAGAACACTCAGAGTGATACTCTTAAGTGTTTATAGTGATGAGTGGAAATCCTTCTAGTGTTAACATCAAACAGCACTTGGTAGGTAACTTGCAAGATTCTATATGAATCAAGCTCGTGACAACTGGAAAGCAACGATAGTGCGGTTCTTAATTGAATTTCACTTGTTCCAGGTATATGAATTGACGGCTTCAATCATGCGGATAATTTTATCCAAATGATTCACTCTTTAAGTTCGCAGTCAGATTTGGACGGTCGAGTAAAGAGAACTGGTTTACCCGCGAAATATTATAAAAGAGGTTCTTAAATAAAACTACCTACCACAAGTACGATATTTAATATCGTCCAACGATCTTCACCGACCGGAGGTAAAATGCTACCTAATTAGGTTGAAATGTTCAAAGGCATTTCATCCGTGTATATATTTTGTTGCTAACTGTCTTATGCGGCTTAACAAGGCGGTGGCATTGCGGTGTCCAAAAAGAAGTCGTCCCCGCATGCTTATACTTTCTGCACTTAATACTTCAACAAATTCAAGAAAGCCTAAAAGTCAAGTTTTCCACTGTATCAAAATCTGAAGCTTTCAAGAATTTATAAAGGTATAAGTATGTGGAACATGAAGACACGAGGAGGCGAATATCACAAGTGATGAATGCACAAGGTCAAGGCAAGGAAACATGCTCAAGACTAAAGTCAAAGATCACATCAGCATATTCACAAGAACAAGATCGAAGACTCAAGCATGGTATGCTAGGTTTATGATTTTGTAAAATGGTGTGACCTCCCTTAGGGGGAGATTGTTGTAAATACGAAATTCTAAAGAAAGTCTCGGTCACATCATTGTTAGCACAGATCACGAGCTATAGACTATTTAGGACTTTGTCTCTTGGAGCGACCTCCCTTAGGGGGAGATTGTTGGAAATACGTTTTTATGTATTTAGGAAGGATCGGTCACTCCAACGAGATACATCTAGTATGGGCTCGTGATCTAGTAATGTAACAATATAACCCACAAAGCCCACATGTAGGGTGGACTATATATACCCCCTCCTAGCATGTTAGGAGGGGTTGGTTCTCACATTTCTCATTCATCAATCTAATATTCTCTTATTTCTCTCCAACCTCTCTCTACTCTCTCTCTCTAGTTCTTAATCTCTTTCTCTCTCTTGTAATCATTCCAAGATTAAGATAATACAAGGATTATGTAGACCTACAAAGGGAAAACCAATACCTGAGTGATATCAGCGTGGAGAGGGTTCTTATTCATCTCAGCTGACAAGGAGGAATTAGACGCTGGTTGTTTGTCAGCAGCGGGCTCTCTTTCCTCATCCACCAGAGTAGGGGATGGGACCTTCTTGATCTTTTTCTTTTTGGGAGGATTAACATAAGGGGATTCATAGGAAAGTGGGATTTCTTTCCTCTTCTTCTTCTTTTCCTTAAGCACCTTGGGCCGAGAAGAAGACTGCACAGCCTCTTTGTAGCAAATACTAGTGCTAGTACCAATTTTTCCATGGGGGAATAGTTCAGCTCCGCTCCTTGTAATGTTCTACTTATAAAGTAGACCGGGGTCTGTATTGTGTCTCTGTCCGTCATCAGTACCGCGCTTATTGCGCCATGGGTAGCCGAGAGATACATAACAAGCTCCTCCTTTGGGCGGGGAGCTACCAACATGGGGAGAGATGCGAGATGCTGCTTGAGTTGGCCAAAGGCTTCCTCAGCTTCCTTCGTCCAACGAAAGTCTCCCTTTCTAATACACTTCTTCAGTGTCTTAAATAAGGGCAGTGACTTCTCTGCGGATTTGGATAGAAATCTATTTAGTCCGGCTAGCTTCCCATTCAGGGATTGTACCTCCTTCCGTGTCTGTGGGGACGGTAGCCGTATCACTGCGTCCGTCTTCTCTGGACAAGGTTTGATGCCGTTTGGGTCAATCAAATATCCCAAGAACATTCCTTCTGTTGCACCAAACGTACATTTCTTTGGATTTAACTTCATATTAATCCTTCTCAGCGTGTCGAATGTCTCCTGGACATCCCGGAGGAGTGCCTCCTCCGTGTGGCTTTTTATCACCAAGTCATCAACATATACCTCCAAGTTGCGTCCTATTTGTGATTCGAAAGCTTTATCCACCAACCGCTGATACGTAGCGCCGGCGTTCTTTAATCCAAACGGCATTTTCGTATAGCAGTATACGCCCTGGCTTGTGTGGAACGCAGTTTTTTCTTCATCCTCCTCCGCCATCTGGATTTGGTGATACCCTTTATATGCATCCAAGAAGCATTTGAAAGGATATCCACACAAAGATTCTACTTTCCAGTCAATTTCTGGAAGCGGGTAACAGTCTTGTGGGCAGGCCTTGTTCAGGTCCGTGAAATCCACGCACATGCGCCAACTTCCATCATGTTTCTTGACCATGACTGGATTGGATAACCACTCGTGGTAGTATACCTCGCGCATAATGCCTGCATCCACCAGTTTCCGCACTTCCTCCAATATAACTTGGCTTCTTTCGGGCGCCTGGCCGCGCTTCTTTTGCTTGATGGGTTGGTACCCTTGGCGGATCTGGAGCTTATGCTCTGCTATCGTACGTGGCACACCCGTCATATGTTTTGGCTCCCATGCGAATATGTCCAGATTTGCACTTAAAAGTGCACACATGGCCCTTTTGCCGCTATCTGAGAGTGCCCCTCCTATGGATACCTCCTGTTCCGGGTAGTCAGGGTGGATGGCCACCTTCCAATTGGGTGGTGGTGCCCCATCCTTGGGTGGTACAGGTGGTGCCGGTGTTGTCACGGTGTGACACTCGGACGTCGGCACGACTGTATTATAAATAGTAACGATTCCCCCATCAACTGGGAACTTAATCATTCCGTGTGCCGTAGAGGGTACTGCTCGGATAGCCAAAATGCCTGGTCGGCCTATGATTCCATTATAAGGGGAATGTGAACGTATCACCATGAAGTTCATCCACGTTGTAGTGGAATGTTCCTCATTCCCAATGGTGACAAGCAGACGCAACTGCCCTATTGGCCAGATAGTATCTCCACTAAAGCCAGTAAGCGGCGACGTGGCCGGTACTAATTGGCTTCTTATTTCTGGGCATAACTGCACAAAGCAGTGTTCATATAATACCTCTGCTGACGATCCCCCATCCACATACATGCGGCGGACATTGTGCGTTCCAATGCTTATCTCAATAGTGAGAGGCGCATCAACCACGTCACTTGCTGTGATGAGAGGGAATGAGATTTCCTTGCCGCGGGAAAATTTTTGGCCAATTTTCTGTCTCGTGCGGCGCTGTCTGGATTGGATCATGTATATGGTAGAAGGCTTGTCCTTTTGGGGGTCCTTCTTATCATACTTCTTGTTGTTGTCCTTTCCGTCTTTCCAATCCTTAACCAGGTGCTTAAGCTTGCCTGATTTGATTAGCGACTCAATATGCTTCTTTAGCTGGATACACTCCTCCGTGCCGTGTCCTTTGTCATTATGGAATTCGCAGAAGCGACTTCCCTGCCGACGTTCCGGGGGTGTGGTCATTGGGGGAGGCCTTGGAAAATTCGCCCCTTCAGTCAACAAGATCTCCCGGTAGGACATCTTTAGGGGGGTGAACTTGTCGTCTGACCGTCCGCCTTTCCTGGCTCTTATAGTCCGAGCCCTTGTTATTGTTCTGGTTGCCTTGACCACCCGACTGTCTCCTGGACTGGTCATTTGAGCGGTACCCATTCCCTCGGGATGGGTAGGCTGCGGCCACCGCTGTCTCTCCCTCTATGAAATTCCTCACTCTCTCCATGAGGTCATCATATCTTTCTGGACGCTTGTCGTTGAGACGCCTGATCAGTTCTCTGTCTGTTATGGCGTGCATGTAGTCCGAGATTTTCAGGAGCTCTGGCATGGTTCTCGTGCGTGTGCACTCATCATTGAAGCGTTCAGTGAAGGCTTCTGTGGACTCCCCCGGCCGTTGCTTAACGGTTGCCAATGAAACCGGATCCCTATTATACTTCTTCCTCTGAGTATAATTGTTTTCGAACGCAGTGCGTAGTTCCGTGAAACTATCAATGCTCCGTGGGGGGAGTGCCTCGAACCAGTCACGAGCGTTACCAATTAAGGTCGAATTGAACATTTGGCACCATATGGGCATGGGCCATCGCTCAATTTTAGCCTGAGTATCAAATATTTTGAGGTGATCGACAGGATCACCGGACCCATCATACGTTTTGATACATGCCGGCATGCGACGTTTGGTGTCCTCAGAGTAGTTCCGTATGCGAAGGGTAAACGGATCTTCCCTAGGATCAGCCCATGGCCGTGTGAGCCTAGGGTCATCCCATGGTTCACACCACGGACGCGAGAGGTCCTCTGCTTCCGTATCCCTATAGTGGGGGCCACCATAATACTCATCATTGCTTGGTGGTGGTGGCGTGCGCCTTGGCCGGCGGCGTTTGGGCGGATGGTCATCTGAGTCCTCCCCAGACGGATCTGGGGACGGTGGTGGTGCCCCGCCTTTCGAGTAGGGACCACTTTTTTGAGACGAGCCAGGAGCCTTCCTTCCTGTGTTCATTCTATCCCACACACTTGGGCGGCGTGTGGTTCTGGTCAGCTCTCGGTCTGGCCGCTCGGGTGAGCCATCCGACCTTTCCCCATCTTGAGGTTGCGTTAATTCTTGCATGATGCGATCCCCTATGCGTTCAAACACATTCCGGGGTTGAGGGTCTTCCTCAAAGGTTCCCTGCTCCCGAGGCTGGGTCCTCCTTTTTCTCCGATTTCGGGAAGGAGTGGATGGTCCACTGTCGCCAAAGTTGAGTCGGGCTTGGAGGTTCCTTCCCAGGCTCAATCTTGATGCGATCCCTGGGACGATCCTTTCAAAATTTTGAGTGAGAACTCGAGTGAGCTCGTCCTCGCTGAGTGGTTGAGCTTCCACTTCTTCCTCCATTAAGGGTCTACGTGGCTCCTTGTTAGGAGGGGCTGGCGCACTTCCCGGATCAGGGTTGTCCAGGGTTGAAGTGGGCGGGGGTGTCACCGAGACCGTGCTCGTCACCCCTGCGGACTGAAGACTGCTACGGTTACCTGGTCCGCCTGCGAGGCGGCTAGGTGATTGGTTGGGAATAAGAATCCCTTCCCCTGAGGGCTTCCGATTCCCAGGATTCACGTTCCTGGGGTTAACTGGCGGATGCCCCTTCGTCATTGAAACGATCGAGATGAGGTTTTGTTCTAGCTTAGTGTTAAGGTCCCACGGATGGCGCCAACTTGTTGATGCAAAAGTTGGTTGATCCTTGTTAGACCCGAATTAGGTTTAATTCGGGTTGGCTGGGTACCGGCTCCTGCACCAAGTGAATCGTCTGGTTGGGATCCTGCACACTAAACAACACGCGTTAAGCTTACCGTGGGAAGGTTTCCCACGATTAGACTCCGGCGTGAGAGTAAGTAATCGATTTAGGGTTATATGTGAGTTTAGAGAGAATTGTGATACCTTTGTGGAACCCTTGGGAGTTCCTTTTATAGGCAGTGAAACCCCAGTGGGCTTTCACTGACCCTTCGGCCCCAAGGAAAAGATAAGCACCAGAATTAGAATGATTGCTATCTTCTAATTCTGGCAATGAATATCTCTTCCTATTAGGATTAAGATATGCTTAGACAGAATATTATTCTGTCTGATCTTATGTCGGCCGCTTTGGGCCGTGGGCCGCACACATGTGCGAGCACTGTTCACTCAAGCCCATAAGCCTGAGTGATATTTATCCACCCATTTACGATGGGCCGGATACGGGTAGTACCCGTGGGCCGGGCTCATGACCCGGTTTGGGGACTATACGTCATCAGTTCCTTCAGCATTCACCTTAGTTTGAGGGATCAAGGGCTCCTCAGAGGTGAGCAGGCCAGCTACCTTTATCATATGTCTTGTGATTGGTACCTAATCCTCAGCATGGGTCTTGAGTGAAGAAGTAGTAATGTGGAAAGGAGAGAAGGAGTGGAGTTATTCATTGTCACAGTGCTCTCCTAGGATATCCTCAATGATGAGAGAGAGATATATCTGGTGTAACAGATGGTGGGTAGACGATGCTTCTTTCCTTTGTTCTCCAACTTAGCAATGACATCTGAGTAGAGTATGTGAGCAATCCCTATGTCCAATCCCCAGATAAGGCTATAGCGATCGCCAGCTGTGAACCATTCAGTTGGTCATGTGATCCCTGATTCCATCCCAAGCATTTGACAATGTATAGCATGAGGGTCCTCCAAGTGGGTGAGAAATAGTTGATCTTGATCAGGGGTTTGTTTTATAAAGCAAGAGATGTGAAGGGTTTATTGTCACCATCATGTGGTTTTAGTGTAGCTAGAGCTTTCTTCACAGGACGCTGTTTGGTACAGCGTTTATATCATCATTGACATCCAGTCCAATGACCCTGGCAAAGTCATTAAAATCGAATGTGAGAGGTTGTGGGATGGGTGAAAAGGTTAAAGGTGATGTTTGAAGAGGTTTGATCTACTTCGGCCGAGAACCAAAACTCCTTCAAATATTGTGTGTAGCAAGTGGAGGGTGTTCTAGTTATAGCTTCGGCTATGGAGGAGTTCTTCAAGAAGGTCAACAATGGTGTGTAGAGTGGATTATTGTGTAAGAGTGAAGGTGTAGAGGGTTTGATAGAGAGATTAGTTTTCAGATGAAGACGCCATTGATGTAAGAGTGAAGGTGAAGAGGGTTTGAGAGAGAGATGAACAGTATGTGTGTTATAAACATTGAGTCAAGGGTGAGTGAAAGGTTATGCCGTTTTCCAATTAAAGCATTTAATGCAAAGTTACCTTTTGAGAAAAAACGTGGGAACCCTTGACCCTTCATGTGAATTTTTTTTTGTGCCCTTGGAAAGCGGGAAAGTTGTTGACATTAAAAGGAAATCATTTGAATTAAATACTGGAATATATTAATTCCCATTGGAATGTAACTAACTTGATACATTCAATTCCCTTAAATGCCCAGAGACAGAGATCACTTATCAGACTTATTTCCAAATATTGAGCATACCCAGCTCAGCAACCAACCTAGTGAAACTTGGCTCAGCCAGAGACTTGGTGATATCAACGAGCTAGTATTCAGTGGGTATAAAGTGAAGCTCAATATCACCTTTTAAAATATGGTCTCTAATAAAGTGATACCTACTGTCAATATGTTTGGTTCTGGAATGAAGTACCGGATTATTTGAGATGGCTATTGCACTTGTGTTGTCACAGAAGGTGGGAACCTGTTCATAGTTGATCCCATAATCAGCCAATTGACTTTTAATCCAGAGAACTTATGCACAACACCCAACGACAGCTACATATTTAGCTTATGCTGATGACATGGCCACAGTGTTTTGTTTCTTTGCACTCCAACATACTAACTTTCCTCCAAGGATTTGAAAACTCCCAGAGGTGCTCTTTCTATCAAGATAGCACCCAGCATAGTCTGAATCTGAGTAGGCTTTGAGGTCGAATCCGGATCTATTTGGATACCAGAGACTCAGTAGGGAGATCATTTTAAGTACATGAAAATTCTTTTGACAGCTACAAGGTGGGATTCCTTGGGGTTAGCTTGGTACCTAGCATAGAGACATGTGGAGAATTAGATATCTGGTCTGCTTGTTGTGAGATACATCAATGACCCTATCATGCCTCTGTATAAGGTCTCATTAACAGAGACCTCTGAGTCATCAGCTCCCAAGTTGTTGGGAGGAAGCATGGGGTATTTCACTGATGCGCAATCAGACAGATCATACTTCTTGAGCAAATCTCTAACATAATTTTCTTGATAAATAGAAATTCCTTTTGAATTTTGTTTGATTTGAAAACCCAAGAAAAAAGTTAGTTCCCCCATCATGCTCATTTCATACTTTTTGGTCATAGGTTTGGCAAATTGTTTGCTCAAGGTAATGTTGGTTGAACTAAAAATTATGTCATCCACATAAATCTATACTATAATGGCATCACCCTTGGACCTATAAGTGAACAGGGTTTGGTCAATAGTACCTCTGAAAAACTTATGTTCAAGTAAAACTTTTGATAGAGTTTCATACTAGGCTTTGGGCGCTTGTTTCAGCCCATAGAGTGCTTTGTGAAGTCTGTAGACATGGTCAGGATAGTCACTCTTCTCAAACCCTGGGGGTTGTTTGACATATACTTCCTCTGCAAGTTTCCCATTAAGAAAGGCACTCTTTACATCCATCTGGTAAACCATGAAACCCATATAAGCTGCATAGGCTAGGAAGATTCTGATAGCTTCTAATCTAGCCACTGGTGCAAATATTTCATCATAATCAATACCCTTTGATTGGTTGTAACCCAGCACCACAAGCCTAGCCTTGTTTTTAACAATCATGTCAGCTTCATCCCTTTTGTTTTGGTAGAACCATTTAGTTTCAACCACTTGCTTTCCAGCTGGAGCTTTTACCAGAGTCCACACCTTGTTTCTCTTAATCTGATTGAGTTCTTCTTGCATGGCCACAACCCATCCTTCATCCAATAGGGAAGCGGCAACGTTCTTTGGTTCATCTTCAGAGAGAAAATCAGCAAAAAGGCATTCATTCGCAGAGGAAGTTTCTAGAGATCTTAGCTTTCCTCTGGTGGTGACTCCCTCAGAGGGTTTACCAAGAATATTCACAAGAAGAATATCTTGGTTTTTACTCCATTTTGATTGAGGAGCAAGAGTCTCTGTGGGTTCAGGAGTCACAATAGGTTCAATGTATGCTGGTGCTTAATCACAAATAATTTCTTCATCCATGATCTCTTCATCCATTTGATAGACTGGAGAGTTAGGATCAACATTTTCTTTTATAGGAGGTAGAGTGTGTGATTCAGCTATAACAACCTCTAGAGTGATATTATAGATTGAATGAGGATCATATGCATGAACATAAGGGAATTTCTTGTGACATATTTGAGATGATTCTTTAAGGATTGAGAAATCATCCTCTGGATATGATTTAACTTCATTGAAGTCAATGTCACAAGAATCTGAGTTGGTGTGAGTGATGACAGCATCTGCTTCATTAAAGGTGACATGAATGGATTCTTCAAGTTCTTGCCTGCGGATGTTGGATACTCTGAATGCTCTGGAAGTGGGAGAGTATCCAAGAAAGAACCGATCATCTGACTTTTCATCAAATTTTCCCAGATTATCCTTGTAGTTGTGAATGAAAACAGGGCAACCAAAGACATGGAAGTAGCTTACATCAGGGGCTCTCTTCCTATACACTTCATAAGTGGTCTTGTCATGTCTCTTCACAATAATGGATCTATTTTGTGTATAACATGCTGTGTATATAACTTCACCCCAAAATTGCTTTGGGAGTCTTGATTCGCTGAGCATAGTTCTGGGAGCCTCTATGAGGGTTCTGTTCCTTCTTTCTGCGACACCATTTTGTTCTAGGGTGAGTGGGTTTGAAAAGTTCTATGAGATTCCCTTTTCATCACAAAAGGCTTCCATGGCATGGTTCTTGGGTATCACTATGAAAAAGGAATAGTTGAAGAAATCTGTTTGGTATCTGGATAGTGGGTGCTCTAGAAACATGACAGGGGTTAAACAATATCTGACAGTAGTGGTTTCTTCATCCTCTGATGTAAGAGGTTCATCATCCCAATCGAAGGAGGCAGCGATAAGACCCTTTTTAGTTTTTTTCCTATCTTTTTTCTTTGCTTTTTCATCAGCCTTTTGATTGAGTTTCACTAGCTCAGCTTTCAGTGCTTTATATTTTACCTTGTAGTCCTTCATTCCCTCATAGTCAGAGTGAGAAGTTTTCTTGAAGGGAGATGGAGCAAACTTCTTGCTGTTGTGATCATTGTTGGATGAGGGAAAGCTTGGAGAGGAAGTCTTATTTGACCAACAGTCCTTTTGAAAATGACCAGCTTTACCACATGTGTAGCAAATCACTTTAGAAGCTCCGACTCTACCTGATCTCTTGTAGTATCTCTTTTGATCGGCAAGAAGAGCCCTGTCATGGAATTCTACATGCAACTCATCAAGAAATTCTTGACTGCTTCTTGTATCTTCTTCTATGTCAGAGTCGTTGTCCTGAAACGAATGGTTAGGAACAATAGCTTTTGAACTAGAGATATGGGTGGTAAACCTATCAGTCTCTGACTTGTAAATAGAATCAATTAGCCATTCTTCATAGTTATATCTACCAAACAGTTGGGCCAGAGTATCATTCTTGATTGCATTATTTGCTCTTAAGGTCTGGTTTAAGCTAAGCCATTTTCTAGGTAAACTGTTTACAAATGTAGCATTAAACTCAGCCTTAGGTAGAACAACACCATTGTTTCCTAAATCATTCAGCAAAATCTTAAGCCTAGTATATGTTTGAGCAACAGTTTCAGTTTCCAAAGCATTAAACTTGAGTCTTAGGGCTTGGATTTTGGTTTCTTTTGTTTCTTCTGGACCTTCATACCCTAGAACCAATTCGCTCCACATCTCTTTTACAGAGTTGCATTTGATAATGGACTTCATTATATTCTTGGGTAGGCAAGAGACTATGATACTTTTAAGTCTCTTGTCCTGGTTAGCCAGACGTCTATCCGTTGGAGACCATTGCTTAACAGGCTTCTTAATGGGTCTCTCAGGGGTAGAGGAAATAACCAATGGAACATAAGGTCCATTTTCTAATATTTATATCAAGAAAGGTTCTAAACCATCTAAGTATATTAGAAATTCACTTTTCCAACTTGAAAAATCTTCTTCGTCAAAAGCTGGAACATTTGACACATGTGACCCCCTCGAACATCAAGAAGTTGGGCAATGTCATCATCATTATTACCAGGGCTTACAATAGGTGTAGGCATGGTAGTAGTAGATGTGGTGGCCGGTGCGTTGGTCGAAGTATTTGCTTGACTAGATTGACCAAAGAGTGGTGGTATAGGAGGCATAGTTTCAGTCATATTAGGATCTTGATGTTAAAAACAAGAACGTTTAATAAAAGTTTTATAAATCAAACCGCTCTGATACCAATTGAAAGTCCCAAAATACAACAATTGTTGAAACTATTACTCATATACAAGATAACACAGAATGAAATACTTTTCAAACGAGTAATTCTTTCTTAATATTTTATAAACAAAGTATTACAAAGTGCTATGAATACACCCGTTGAATGACAATAAGAAATGAACCCTAGAACAAGTAAACTTGATTCGAGACTCAAGTTTACGAGAGAACCTTAGAGTCGCTGGTAGACAGCTGAGGACTCAAAGGTTCTAATAGCAGAAAGAAACTTAGATAATTTATGCAAGCACAAAGGTTGAGTTTATCCTCTTTATCCCTCCTATTTATAGTGGTACTAGGTTTCTTCCTTAGTGGGAGTAGTTGATACGTGTCTTTTGAGTGGAAGAGTACAACGTATTAAATGCATGTCTATTTCAAGACATACCTTTAAACTACTTTAGGTGAACAGTTTTGCCAATTGTTCACTTTTGTCCCACTAGGTCGTACTAGGCTTTATCTTGAATCTCCTATTTTGTCCCGCCCAAAACACCTTGGAGATTTTCCTGCCTAAACTATAAAAGGTAAGGCAAGTCTCTGCTTGCTTAGTCTTCATAGGGTTGTAAGTGATCTCTGAGTATTGTCATCTCAGAGATCCTTGAACACCAGTACATTCCTTCTACATCCCAACCGTCCATAACTGCTGGTGAGTATGACTTTAGATAATCTTTGATTTCTCTGACGTTGTCTTTGACTTGAATGTTCTTGGTGTGCCAATTGAGGCTTTGCCATCCGCTGGTCTGGTCTCTGTCGCTGGTCTTCACAACGACTCGTAACACTTAGTCTAGTTTAAACAAATCTAGACTGGTCCATAGTTAAAACTTTCATTGGCCCAACAAATCCAGTGGGAGCATTGCGATTTACTACTAAAAATACATTAATGTGATGTTGTCTAATTTAGTGGGAGCTACAAGTTTGTTTACCTTGGTTGTAACCCATATTATTTATAGTTTGACTTAAAATAGTAATTTATTTTCACAATATGAAGAACCATTGTTTTAAGGATAACTGCATTATATTTTATATGATAATCACTTTTGAAGTATAGTTCATATAATAGTTGTGCAAGATTCCTTTTAAATCTATATGGTTGATATTCTACTAGTTATTCAAATATACATGACATAACCATATTGTTCACATAAACAAACATGTTTTGTGTGGTTTATCTGCATACATAATGTTATGCCATACACAAGCGGGAGAAATCTTTAGTGTGTGCAAGGTACAACACATAACGATATGACAAATGGTTTCTCTTGACCACGAGATAAGAATCAAATATTCCATCAATACTTATATATTTAATTGTCAATGTATGTTGTGTTGTTTAGAAAACATCAACATATGAATAACAAGCTACTAATTTGTTTATAATTTCTTGGAATGTTTCTTATAATGTTTCTTAGAATATACATAAATAAATAATAAACTAAGTAGTTAACTTAAAATAACTATTGAAGTTGTTCATAGTTACTTTAGTTATGAATGTTTATGTTAGTAAATTCATAAGCATAAAGTCCTTTAATTGTCAGAATACTTATAACATAAGTAAATAGTGAACTTCCTATGTCTTTTTATTAGTGAACATGAAGTCTTTAAATTATTCAAAGGATAAATAATGTATATATAGTTATTGAACTATTCAAAGATGTATACATTAGAGCATGTACTATATTTTTAAATGTTATAGATTTTCAATTTTGTTTTGACACAACTGATAAATATTTAACTCAAAAAGAATTAAGTTATTTAAGAATTGTGATATGACATCACATAGTTTGGTATGTCTTGAGTGACAAATCAAAATTCTTTAGAATTATTTGATTTTGATAACTTAAAATACTTTATCTCTAAAAATTGCCAAGGTTTAAATTTGAGTATATAAAGTATATATTTAAATATTACTTCGACCTAGAAGGAAACTAAGACACCATCAAGTTATAGAATGTAATAAACCACATTGAGTCTCAAAAATAAAGTTTTGAATTTGTCAAGAACTATAAAGGTATTTTGTGACGTGTCCCAAAAGATAACAATTTGTTGTTGCTCTAAATGCTAAGTATTTGAAGAATAGTTTTTGATTACTAAAAGCAAGTGGTAAGACTCGTTGATCTTTAAGAGATAAAATAACAAAATACGCAACTTTCTAAATATACTAACGATGTCATAATGAGGGTGAACATAAAATGTTCAACCTCGTGATGATAGAACTCACATTCATAGATGTATTATTGAATCTTGAATGTCATGATTGAATAAAACTATGAATGATTAGATTCAAGTCCATAAAAGATATACAATTTTTGGAAACTTGATTAATCTTTAACTAATTGGTTAGACCGTGAGGTGAATATAAGTGTCTTTAGTGAAAGACTCATATGGACAATATTGTACACATGATTAATGCGCAATATGTGATAGAAAAGTTTTACACGCATTAATTTAATAAAGATGATTTATCGTCATGATGGTTTTATAATGATAAATATGACAGTGTAATATTTAAACTCCTTTTGTATGATTACATTAGCGAGGACGATTATGATCAAAGAGTTTATAATTTACAATTATCTTTATGAATTGTACATATGCAAGAATCTAATTATGTATTAATTCATGCATCTAAGAGATGTATCTCAACTAATGATTAAAATTATGTTTTGATTTTTAATTAGATATAACGTAACTTGTGAGTACATCTAGACGCTAGTGGAAGTATTATGTTTATTTCATAAAATTACATATGATGTATAACATATGAAAAACTATATTCCATCTAAGTTTGAAATAAAGTTTCATATGAAAGCGTTTAAAAATTAACTATATGACCTTGATTTATATATCATTTAGTAAGGTGGTGTTTGTTTTTTAAGAATTGCCTCTTAATAGCATCTTAATCTGACTCATCCAGATGCAGTCAGACACTTGGGTCATTAAGAGTGTTTGTTTTTTTCATTTCATTCAGAGACAGTAAGAGGCAACCAATGTTAAGAGCGTTTGTTTTTTTTCTGATCATTAAGAGGCAGTTATAGGCATAAACGTCTGATTGAACTAGATGTAGAGAGGTTGTCTTAACACCTCTTAATGTAATATTTTTTTCTTAATTTTTGTTAGTTCTTTTGTTTTATTTATTATTTATGTTGTTATAATTTTTCTATTTTGGTTTTATTTGCCTTTCTTTTTTTGTTTCATTTTTATCTTTTAGGATCGTTGCATTTGTTTTGTTATATAAAGAGTTTATAAAATTATTTGTGACGATTCATACTTTGTTCAAAGTGAAGGTTTTTCGCACTCGTGTATCTTAACTATAATGTGATCGATTCAGTTTATCGTTTTCAAGTTAGATCTAAACTGTGACACATTGATTTTAGTAAAAAAAATATTAGATTGCATATTTTGTTTAAAAGATGTTTAGCTTTAAAACGATTGTATTATAAATTTTGTTATCTTATATATAATAAAGTTTATTTCTTGCCTGAATGCAATCGTATTATATTTAAATTGTAAAAAATATAGTTGATTCAGATTCAGATTTCTCAACCACTTATTCAGACTTAGATGGAAATCAGATTCAGACTTTTCTATCGAATATTCAGATCCAGATGTGCGAACCAGACTCAGATTCAGAGGCTCTTAATAAACAAACAGCACCTAAGTCTCAATGAATAATATCTCATTTGATGAGAGTTTCATGAGATGAAAACTTAAGGGATTCATCATGTAAAACATATTGTGTATTTTTATTAATTGTAAAACTTGTATAAGTACAAGAAGATTTGACAACAACGATTGCTTAAAGAGAAAATCATTTAGATGATTATTCAAATGTTATGATAAGATTTTTTTGGGATAGAATGATTATTACTAACTTGAATTGTTCTAAGTAATAAATATTTTTGAAACTAGAAGGGGGGGTTGAATAGTTTCTAATCGATTTATCTCATAATTAAAATTCCTTTCAATTAGGTGAGTGCAAAAACTATCTTTTACTTGAAAGCTAGTTACATAATGATTAGGTTCAATTCTAATGCATTAACAATATGTAGTAAGTATAATGAATGTAAGTAATGAGTAAGGAAAGAAACAACCTAGTAGGAAGACACCAAGATTTATAGTGGTTCAGCAACGAGGCTCTATCCTCGTTCCTACTCCACTCCTCGAGTACACCTTACTCGAGATTTCCACTATATCCACAAGCTCCCTTCTTGGCGGAGAAAACCTTACAACGTCGCTTACATTGTTTTCCGACACTAAGCTAAATGTCGAGACCTAATCTTAGCTAGGACCAATCTACACAACGTCGCCCACTTCACCATTTTACGACACAAGGCTAGATGTCGAGTTCTAATCCAAAGCTAGAACCAATCTTCACAACGTTTCCTACTTCACCATTTTCCGACACAAGGCTAGATGTCGAGTTCTAATCCAAAGCTAGAACCAATCTTCACGACTCTTCACTTTGAAGCTAAGTGAGAACTTCACACAACACAACTACATATCACTTTATAGTTTAGTGAGAACTCACAAGACACAACCACATCACTTTATAATTTAGTGAGAACTCACAAGACACAACCACATCACTTTATAGTTTAATGCGAACTCACAAGACACAACCACATCACTTTATAGTTTAGTAAGAACTAACACAACTTATTACAACTCAACTAAACATATCCAAGTAGACACATGTAGCTTGGATCTACACAACACAAATCCAAGCACACACATGTGCAAAGGATTTACACAACTCTAATCCAAGTATTCACATATAGCTTGGATGAACACAACTAGTCCAAGTATTCACAAATACATTGGATCTACACGAGACACAAATAAACAAACGATGAACATGACTAGATCTTTAGGAGAAGGTGATCTTCATCAAATATTCATCTTTAATCACATCACAAGTGTGTGAGTGATCTTCTCTTTGGACAAGGTAAAGAATGAGATCAAAAGGATAATCATGAGTAAACATACTTAACACATTAAGTGATAATTTACAAATGACTAGGATTAGATAGGAGAAAGAAGGCTGAAAGAGATGTCCAAAAAGGGTTGATGAAAATGCAGATTTGATCCACTATTTATAGAAGACAAATGCCAATGGCTATCTGGGGGCGGTTCCTTAGCTACCCAGGCGGTTCCTTATCGATAGGGAACCGCGTAGGCACTTAAGGAACCACGGAGAGTAGACTCCGCTCCTTTTTGTCTTTTAGTGAATTTGAAATATCTGAGTTTGTTTAAGCCTTCAAAGGATATTTTATGGCATTTGGAATATGCCATATTCAAATTCACATTTTCATTTTAATAAAAGATTTTCTTAAAAATAAAGTTTATTAAAAATCTTTTGTGACATTTGACAAAAGTGAGTTTTAAAGCTAATCACTTTTATGATCACTAAGCATGATTAAGATATGTTAGTGTAATGATTATTACCTTGATGATAGTGTTTGTTAGATAATTCGTTTTATGATTGTGTTTGACAATAAATGTCTTTGTAATTTGTCGTGATCAAAACTAAGAAAGATTAATTGATACTAACAATGTTTTTAGGCATTGATTTACATTATCAGTCTCCCCCTTTTTGATTACGACAAACTATAAACTCATTTACGTAAAATACAAGTTTATTCAAATTATTAACGAGTTTATCACTATCATTTCTCCCCCTTTGTCGAAGCAAAAAGGTTAGCACAAGTCATTGAAGAAGAAAAGAACCGGACTTTGCTAGTTGCTCCCCCTTGGTGCTTACTCCCCTTGCTTGGGGCACCAAGTAAATGAGCTAAGGTGACATGCTACACAAAGGTTAGAAGAAAGAAAAGAACCACCAATGTATATATGTGCACTACCTACTAACTAACTTGAGAGGGAGAAGGAAAATAAATCTCAAATTAGAAGCAAGCATTTGGTAAGTATGTCCAAAGAGTCTGTATTGACAACATCATAGTTTAATTGGTGGCATAAAGGAAGAAAAGAGACATCCAAACCAATCAAATATTATTAATATGTCAAGGGGTTAAAATTTAGAATTTATTGAATCACCCATAATTAATTGTAAGTTTTAACCATGATCAACTCTTTAACAAATGTGTGAAATAGAATTAGCGGGAAAGATAACACACATAACATTCATATTACACAAATATGAAATAACATACAAGAGAAATATTCATACACACAATATGAATATTTAAAGCAAAAAATATGGAAAATATAAACCACAAAGCATAAACTACTCTAATAGTGATAATCTTCCAAGATTACTCAAGTTTTATTGACTCAAACAACTAAACTACAAAATGTGTCTTAGTTGGGAAAGAAAGACGACGAAGCATCATTCGAAGTTTTGTTCACGGGAACAAAAACCTTGAGAGGAGGTCGAGTGAGGAGGAATTCAAGGAAATTTAGCTTGTCATAGATATGAGCAAGTTCAATTTGTTGAAAACGACAACAAGCACACGAGGAACCATGATGCAAAACAAAGTCGTTAGATGGGAGTGGTCCATCAAAATTAGAGGTTGGTGGAGAGGGATATAATGGATAAGAGATGTTTTCACAATGCCTAGTGAGATTAGGGAAAGTATATAGGTCATTGAGTTGAGGAGAGTTGAAAGGTTTAAGTGGTGGTGGAAGAATTTTCTTTTCTCCGGTAATTGGATTTATAGAGTAAGTCTCATTCCAATATTGAATCGGAGAGAAAGAGGAATTATTGGAGGATTTTGGAGAAGAAGAATCATGAGGATTCAAGTTCTTTTTGATCTAAAGGGGTCGAACCGAGATTTTCGGTTTCTTTGAAAGCTTAGAAGAAGAAGCTTTAGGTTGTAAAGATTGTGACAAAGAAATGTCAAGGTAAGGAATGGAAGAATTAGGCATTATGAGGGATGAAGAGAAGAACTCCCAAAAGAGAAGAATTTAAAGAAAATAGACAAGGCAAAGATTTGAAATGAAACTAAAAGATTTTAGGTAATGTTTAGCCAAATTGGGTAAACAACAAATCTTAACCAAGACAGTGGTCAAAGAAGAAAGACCAAAAATAAGCCAAGAACGGCTTTCCGGTACGCGGTTCCTTAATAGAGCCCGCGGTTCCATATCGATATGGAGCCGCCTGAGGGCTAAGGAGCCGCGTCCAGGGGACAGCAAACCTTGATGTTCAAAAGTTTTGGAGAAAGATAAGACTTTTTCAAAATTTTGCAAATCTTGGATTTTTACCTCTTTTAGCACTAGATTATGCTAGGGTTGCATGAAAGCAACACATTCACAAAGAATGTCTTAACAAAGGGTGACAAAATATTTAGATAACATTTTGATCAAATTATAAGTCAAATTTTTAGAGGTTGTGATAGATTTAGGTTCAATTTTAAATAAATTGAAGTTGATTAATGTGATCACATAGATTAAAACACATAAAACTAAATCCATAGATCATCCACATGAGAAAATCGTGAGGGAAAAGAAAAGAAATACAAGAAATAAAATGACAACTAACTACTACAAAGTTAGCTAAAACTAGGTCTTGAATTCATAGTCCTCTTTGTCTTGACCTTCCTTTTTTTAAAAAACATTTTATTTTGAAAACCATCATTCATCTCCTAGGAGGAGGGGGCATGGAGAACAAGGCAAGCAAGAAATCATGCAACCTTCTATGAAGACCAAGCATCTCCAACCTTAGGTTTTGAATGATGTAGTTATTATAGAGACAACATGGGCAATTTGCACCATGAGCTTCTAGGAACCCAAAGAAGTAAGGATCACCCATGAAGTGAGAAATAGGAATGCCCAAAATAAGAGCATTAGTGTTTGAGGGTGGAGGAGGTGGTGGAGGCATAGTGTCCAAGGGTGAGATGGGAGAATTTGGTGGAGTGAAAGGAGAGGTAACCAAAGGCTCAAGTACAAAAGGAATGCCTTGTAGAGGTTGAGGTTGAGAAATCCCATCCAAAGGAGGACTAGGAGTGAAGGGTGAAGAAACCTCATTCATTCTTGATTGGAATGAAGAGGAGGTAGAACCATGTGAATGGTTAGTACCATGGGTTGAGTTTGTCTTGCATGGAGCAAGGGGAGGTGAAGGTGAAGAGGAAATGAGAATAGGAGAAATCTCATTTTTGGGAGTGTGAAAAGATGAAAAACCAATGTTAGGTAACTTAATCTTAATTTTAAGGCTTCTTTTGGAAGAGAAAGTTTTGGAAGAAGTAGATGTTCTAGTGGACATCATGGTTGTGTGTTAAGGTTTAGAGAAGAGTTGAAGGGATGAAGAACACAATCAACAAGAGAGGGTTTAAGAAGAGAAGGGAATGATCCAAACTAGTAATGGGTTAAAATCATTTTAGGTGAATAATGAAATTAGGTAGCCTAGTTTAGGAAAGTGCAGATTTTTGCAAAAATTTTATCAAAGTTTTACACAGATTAAGGAAAACAGTGTAAAGCAAAGATTCTGTCGAAACAGTTACAGGCGGTTCCTTATGTAGGGCCGCGGTTCTTTATCGCTAAGGAACCGCGGATTCGATAAGGAACCGCGACCAGTGGTGTCAAAAATTTGCACTTCCTCAAACTTTGGTTAGCCCAGATTTCACACAAGTAATTAGCAAGCCAAAGTTAACTATAAATCAAAATCTAGGAAGCTAACAAACACAAATTATGCACAAAGCTATGTAAATCGAAAGATCGATTACATAGTTAATTAAGGATTAAAATAGTTAGTAATCCAAACATGTAGTAATAGTTAATACACACATAATAATAAAAGAGAAGTTCAACACCACAAAACATGTCCAACAACATGTTCATTATGAATTAAATCCAAGTCATCATCTCTTCTTCTTGCCAAGTCCTTTGATCAATTTTCCCAAGTACTTGAATCCACCTCTTGACTCTACTCGATGATCATGCAACTCACCTTGTGTTCTAAGATTTGACCGATAGACACCCTCTAGACTAAGGTTCTCCTGAATTTCAATAGTAGCATGGTGAGAAGGAGGAGATAGGTCTTCTAACCCGTCCATGAATGAGTTAGTGTATGGGTGGGAATTACTCGAAGAGCCGAAATGAGCACTTGTACCTATGCCATCACCATCACTTGTTGGCATAAAAGTATCCTCATCATCGGACTCTTGTTGGTCGGATTTTCTTGAACCTCTATCACTTCTAGTCTTCCTTTCATATACCTCTTGAATAGGTAACATTACCCGTTGAACCGGTTGAAAGCGAGAAAGATCGAGATTAGGAAAGTCAGGAACAACCCTTTTTAAGAGGCGATTAAGGAGCATGGCATAAGGGAGGTTTGTTTTTGGCTTGGAGATAGCATAATTGATCCGTCGAGCGATAAAATATGCTAAATTGTACTTGGTTTCGGTAAAGATGCAAAATATCATATGCACTAAACATGCCAGAACATGATCCCGATTACAACCAAGACAAAACACATTTTCCCTAAGGATGTTGGCCCATTGGACCATATCATCATTAAAGTCGCTTAAGAGAACTTCATGACGTTTCACCGAACGCCTTTTAGTATGAAGGCTTCTTACAACGGTTCCATTACGCTCTTTGGAAATGATGTCAAGGATGAAGTCAAGGTCAACTTCCAAGTGGTCATTTGGAGGACAATCGTTGGACTCAAGGAGAGCCTCAAGATTCCATTTATCCGTGAACCAACAAGTTCTCTCAAATGGCACACCAAGAATTTAACCAAAGGCTTCGAGAGAGTATTGAATGAGTTGACCATTCAAGATGATACTAACAAATATTCTACCATTTTCCATAATGAGAGAATAAGTGCTAAAGAACTCTAAGAGGAATTGGGGTAAATGTCTTCTTCTATGTATAACAAACTGTAAAATCTATGATTTTACCATGATTTTATATAATAAATTTCCACCCAATAATCCTAGAACACTTATGCATGTGTTATATTTCCTTAAGATGTGTATAAACATGTCTATCATGTAACTATACTTTTACTTACATCTTTGTTGAAATAGCTTCATAACCTAAGACCATGAACTTACAACTAGGAAAACAAGTAATGAGATTATAACTAGCAATATGTGTGTGCCATACTTAACAAATTGGAGAAAAAATTACATCATGCATGCTTAGCCGTTTAGGCATATGCATACGTCCCTTGTATACTACACTACTCTTGGACTAGCCCAAGATCATCACCCTCCTTTATGATAAGCCCAACATAAGCCCAACACAAGCCCATTTTCCCTTTTGGCTAGCTAAACACGGCACATAGGCTTGTGTGGAAGAAGAAGAGTTGCCTTGGAAAGGCAAGGGTGACACTTGGCACAATGTGTCTTACCAAGGTGAATCATACCTTTTGCCCTCATTTCCCCTCCCTCCTCTTTAAGCCAAAACACACACACATTCCCTCATACATGCAATCTCACTTCTCTCTTCATCTCTCTCTCTACATTTCAGCTACAAGCCACAAAAATCCAAAGTTGATTCATTAAATCAACCAAATCTTTGTCTCATCTTGATTACAAATCATTTGGTAGCATCATTCCTCTTGTAAACAAGCCCTAGCTGAATGATTATAGGTCACGACTTAGTTATAACTAGGGTTTTCTTCATCATCTTGAGTAGATCTCAAATCTCCTTGTTCATCTAGATCATCCTTGGTACTTTTAGGCAAGAAAGGTATATACATCATGTCCTTTCATTTCTTCATGCATGCATCATCATACATCTATACACATAAGTAAATAACATGTTAAAATCAAGATTTGATAAAGCTATGACCATTATAGGTCACGACATATTTATACAAATTATGTTCATGATTTAAAATCTTTTAATAAGAAACCTATGACTTGTATGTTATGTTCTAAACTTGATTTAAAAACCATATGAAACCTTTTATAAATCTAAATGTTGCATGGGTTACAAATCTTGTTTTATGGGACTATGGTTAACTAATAATCATAGATCTCATAAAATGAACTTGTATAACTTAAAGATTATGAAAACCATGACCTTAAAGGTCACGGCTAAAATGGAAAATGACCATATGATTTGTCTCCTAAGTTTTGAATAATGGAATATGAAATGTTACATGTTAAATGGAATATTAAAAATCACAAAATATAACTTATGGGTATAAATGTAGCCGTGGGTTACATATGACTTAAAATGGGTTAGATGTACATGCATGCTTATATAAACCTAGATCTAGTGATAAGTGTTACCTTAACATGATAAACATGAAATAAGCTAAATAGATCTTATGGGAATATTGGGAGAAAACAATATAGCTGTGGGCTATATATTGTTTTCTTGGGATGATAGTAACCTTGGGAACATGCATGTAACCTAGATAATCATGATGTGTTTTTGTAAATATTTACAAGACTTAAACATTAGCTAAAGTCTTCATCTTGGAAATACCAAGATTTAAAAATATAGCCGTGGGCTATATATGTGTGTACATGAATCTATGATTGATTTTTAGGTCTAGACACAGTTTAGATCTCATTTTGGACTTGTGACTTATCTTCTTGATGTGTACATAGCTAGATCTATTTTTGTAACACTTATAAATTGCATGCAACCTTAAAATGAGACTTGACTTATCTTAATAAGCTATAACTAATTATAGCCGTGTGATATAAGCTCCTATTAGGGCTTATGACTTACTTGAAACCTTATAACATACCTAGATCTAATTTGGTACATCACATAAAACAAATTATAAGTTTTATTATCCTAATTAGATTTAAAACTAAATATAAATAAAGCTCATAATAAGCTTATAAGAATATCCTAAGTTAAAACTTACATAAAATGTAAAGTACTGTTAATGGACTAATTAAGTCCATAAAATGTTAATCTAAAACTTGATAGACCCAATAAGCCCATTTGATAAATTTTAGTAACTTAAATGGACTTAAGATTACACTTAGGCCCATTTAACTAATAAAAGGACTTAAAAGTGTATTAAGCCCAATAAATGATTTAAAGGCCCATTTAAATAAATTAGTGGACTTGAGATATATTTAAGCCCTCTAAAATAGCCCATTAGATGTTTAGCCCATTTAATGAGCCCATATAAAGTTTGAATGATAAAATAAAAGTTTTTATAATAAAATAAAACTTATAAAAACTTTTTGGATGAAAATGACAATTTATAAAACTTAAGGATTAAAACCGTAACTTATGAAACTTGTTTTGATAAACTAGTAAGCACAAGGACTGAAAATGTAAATATCTAAAAGTCTAGGGTTTAATAAATACTATCCGTGGCAAATTAAACCCTAGGGACCATTTTGGGAAGTTTCTAAAAGTTATTTTGTCATTTTATAACCCTAAGGACTATTCTTGTAAATTGCTGAAACTTAAAGAAGCCCTAGGGGCTGTTTTTGTAGTTTTAGCAAAGTTACAAAACCTAGATATAACTGGGGGGACTAAATCTACCATAAGCCGAAACTTTAACAAGCCCTAGGTACTAAATATATAAAATCCGAAAGTTATACTAGTTTAAAAATATAGAGGGACTAGTTTTGCCATTTCCGAAACATTAACAAGCCCTAACCCTAAAATCTATTTTTAATTATAATAAAACATAATTAAATACTTAGATCATAAGAATTAATGTATAAATTCTTAAGCTTAAATTATTTTATAAATGCTAAAATAATTTATGGAAACTTTAAAGTTAAATAAAATATTATATTTTATTATTTTTTTAAATAAAATATTTTTATTTGCTTAGGCAATAAATTGTATAAAAAATTATGATATGTATTATTGTTATTAATGCATGAACTCATATACTTTTAGAAAATAAAATTTATATGAACGTTGGATAAATTAAATACCAATATTTAAGTAGAACAACTTACGTTTACTTAATTATGAAACTTAATAATAAGTTTAAATGGATGATTATAATATATGAACTACGAACGTAAACTAATATTTTAAGTAAGACATTATATGTCCACTTAAATAAGAAACTTAATTGTAAGTTGAATGATTATTATAAATACATGTATGCTAACTGATATTAATAGTTAAACATTTTATGTTTACCTAGAAATGAAACTTATATAGGTAAGTTAAATGAATATTGATGATACTTGAACTACGGTTATTTAGATAAATACCGTAGCATAAATGAACTAACTAAAATCTGTATAAGCATACATATATGTTCTTTGTACTATCTGATTAGGCATAACTTTGGCGTGAGCTTTATTTAGATATTCGTATTAAACAACTATTGCCTACTCCCAGGTGAGTTTACAGCCCCATATAAACTTTTGATGAAACTTTCCCTTTTGGGAAAGAAAATATGCAAACACATAATGGACATAACTAGATTGTATAAACTTGACTATGATTGATTATTATTGGAACTGTTAAATTGTTGTAAATCGCCCGAATGTTATAAATAGATCTATTAGGGATTGACCATCCTCGTCTGGGTGAGTCATGCTCACTGTGCCTTGGCCGGGACAACAGACGTATACCATGTTGGAACTAGAATGGGTGTCTTTTTGTAAGACACTACGTCCTCATTTGTTGAGGACTATGGAAGGTTAAGCTTCAGTTTCTAATAATAAACAAATGTAATCTACATTTTAGTAAGAATGCTTTGTGCATTGTTACTTCTATGATTAATATATGTCCAAACTAATAAATTGTTAAAACCTGTAAATTCACCAACTTTATGTTGACCCCTTTAGTATGTATTGCACAGGAATATGAAGTTAGTACGTGGTGTGTGCATGATCTCCAGCATCTTAGTAATCTGCATCATAGGACTCGTCAGGGGTTCTATTTGGGAAACATAAACAATCTCCTCATGACATGTTAAAAACAATTTTTATTTATTTGTTTAATAAACATGTAATCTGATTTGAATAACTCTTTATCTTATGCTCTATGGACTATATGCTATCGATCCACCCTAGTGACATCTCTGTGGATATTTCCGCATATTTTGACCCTACCCGGGGTGTCACAGAGAATGGTATCAGAGCATTAGTTATAGAGAACAAGATAAATTTTTAAATAATATAAAAATAAAATGATTTTTCTTTTATTTAAAACTGGACTATAACTTATAAAAATCTTTTTGGGGTTTTATTTTGGGACCGTATTAGTTAAGCATATATATCTTAGGGTATTTTATGCTATGTGAACTAAGTGTATATATTGATTAGTAAACTTGATTATTAATACTGTTTAGTGAGATATTGCTATGGAAAATGTTAGATATGCTAAACTTGAAAATTTTATACTACATAGTAAAATACTGAAATGAAAATATAGGTAATATTAAACCAAACTTCGCACTTACAAATTGATAAATGAACTACTTAAATGATAATACATATATATATATATGTATATAAGTATTAATACTTGTAACCTTAAAACATTATAATAATTGTTTAAAAGTGATATATTTCATAAAACATGTAATCTAAAATAATATTGTTCTTTGTTGGTAAGCTTATACTACTTCAAACTTAAAATAATACTATTTCAGAGCATCATGACTCCGCCTACTGCATCCTCGACTCTTCTACCCGTAGTAGCTCCTACTCCAGTTGTTTGTTCATCCCAACGATCGACGCAGTGTGGATGGTTGTCAGCCTCGGATTCAGAGGATGACCCAGCCATCGAAGCTATACTCCTAGAGGACCCTTTTTCTATCTCAGCATCTGCCACATTGGCCCCAACCTCTATGGAGGAGGACCGGGTCCCTCCTAACATACCATCTTCCATGCATCCATCCTTCTCATCGGGCTATTTTTCTGGGCCCATACCCGTCTCCACATATGAGACCGGGGAAGGCTCCGGGGCAGGACGCGTCGATTCTGTTCAGGCCCAGATTGCCGCACTGGCTGCACGCCAGGAGCGGGAGATATCCGACCTTTGCAGCCAGTTGACAGTCAGTCAACAAAGCCATGCTGTCATCTATGATCGTATCGACACTCTTTTTCGTACTATGAGAGGAGACTCCCAGACCGCTAAGGGCATCCAGGCTAGGACGGACGAGGCACTGAAGTGGTTATTGGAGGAGAACTACCACCTCTACCAGCGCATTCAGGTCATGGAGGGTCTGCAGCATCAGACCCATGCTGCTCTTACCGCTCAGGAGCAATCATTATCCATTTTCTTTGATCTCGCCACTGTCCGGCATGATGGGGTTACTGGGGAGATGGCTTATGTCCGAGGGGTCGTCGATAGACTCCGGAACCAGCTATTGTCTGCACTTCGTACGCTCAAGGAGACCCGAACGACAGTTCGGACATTATGGAACACCAGAGGAATTCTACAGCCCCACCAGCTCCATCAGCACCATCAGCCCCGACATCATCTAGTGGACCACCCAGGCAAGATTAGTATGACATGCTAGACTTCTTGTACATCATGATAAGCTTACGGGTTGCATCCCGACTATCATGACATAGGGCCTTTGTACTTTTATTTCTTTTTCAGCTTTGGTGATGTAATCCCGTACTTTATCTTTCCTTTTCTTTTGGACATGTAATTTTGGGGTGTGATGTTTTAAAGATTGTGTGTATCATTACCTTGGACTAGGCCCGGCCGGCTTATGACTTAGATTGTGTTATACTTGATGAATGTTAAAATTTCTCATGGAAATAACATGTAATCACTTTCTTTATTATATCTGATGTGCAATGTATTATATTATGAGATCTTGACAAGTTATCCAAATTTGTTATGAAATCAATGCATAAGTTTTCTCGTGCAAATAATATAAAAATTGTACTAACGCTTGAACTAATAATCTCATTGTGTATATGACTATAGACAAATGGTGATTACGAGATCAAATCCCAATAATGCAACCACTTCCAATGCCGATAATGCTGAATCCCCAGAAGCTACTCGAAATGTTACTGCCGCACAACTGCGGGAAATGATAAGTGAAGGCATCACAGCAGCCATGGCAGCCAGAGGAGCTGACCCAAATGCAAACAATGGTCCAAACTTCGATGCACGTAGAAACAACACCAATAGGGGTTGCTCTTACCCCGACTTCTTAAAATGTAAACCCTCATACTATCGAGGGAAAGAAGGAGTTGTTGAATTAATGCAGTGGTTTGAAAGACTAGAGACAATTTTCCGCATCAGCGGTTGTGCTGACGAGAACATGGTTAAGTTTGCTACATTCACTCTACTCGAGAGCGCCCTTACTTGGTGGAACTCTGTGGTCGCCATCCTTGGACATGACACTGCTTATACTCTCACTTGGGCCAACCTCAAGGAAAGAATGACTGAGAAGTATTGTCCCAGAGGAGAAATGAAGAAGTTGGAAGTCGAGCTGTGGGATCTAAAGTGTAAGACCAATGATATCCTTTGGTACAACCAAAGTTTTCAAGAGTTAAGCCTTATGTGCACCAGAATGTTTCCTCTAAGGAGTGACAAGATTGAAAAGTATGTCAGCGGACTCCCTGACAACATTCATGACAGTGTGCTAGCTTCACGACCCACTACCGTTGAAGGTGCTATGGAATTTGCGACTGAGCTGGTCAACAAGCGCGCCCGCAATCTGTCCGAGAGGCAAACGGACAATAAGAGGAAATCCGATGAAAACTCTCGTATCTAGCACCAGCAGCCTTCCAAAAAGCAAAACGTTGGGCAAGCGGATGACACTACTCCCACAACCCGCACCAAGAACTACTCAGGGACTAAGCCTAAGTGTTCAAAGTGCAACTACCATCATGTTGCTGGAGGACAATGCCAAGGATGCTACAAGTGTGGCCAACCAGGCCATTTTGCTCGCGATTTTCAAACCAATGTTGCTACCCCAGGTCGACCCAATACCAATCCCGGGAACAACAACAAGGGCTAGTCCAACGCACGTGGAAGTGGAGGTGGGCAGCAGGAAAACCAAAACCCCGCAGGTGGAAGTAGTAGTGGACCGAAGAAAGTTGTGGTATGTTACGAGTGTGGAACCCCTGGGCATGTGAGACCCGATTCTCCCAAGTGGGCCAACCAGAAGAAGGACAACAAGGGAACTCCTTCGCAAGTGTACATGTCCGGCAATGCCCAAGCAAATCCAGGCTCCAACATCGTACCTGGTACATTCGTACTAAACCAATGATATGCATCTATCTTGTTTGATACATGAGTAGACCAAAGCATTACAATTGCTAAATTAGTGAGGAATTGGAAATCCCTCCGTTAGTTCTAGACTCCTATTATATTGTGGAATAGCGACGGAAAAGTTATGATGGTTAACACCGCCATTCGAGGTTGTTCCTCAAAACTTCCCAATCACCCGTTTTACATCAATCAGATCCTAGAAAAGTCTTGATAGCTTTGATGTCATCATTAGCATGAATTGACTAGCAAGTATCATGCAATTATCCTATATGACCCAAAAATTGGTTCGTGTACCTTGGGGAGATGAAACCTTGATTATAATGGGAGCCATAACCCCGATATAGTTAACACTAGATTTAGTGTCATCTCTAGCACGAACGAGCCAGAGAGTACTTGGTCCGGGAATACTCCATTTCCCTAACCTGTTTCTCCCCTGCCTAAACCTGAAAGACACATCCAACTCACAATGGGTGTATTTTGTAGGGTTATATCCGCCACTTAGGCAACCCTAAACCTGAAAGGCACATCCAACTTACAATGGGTGTACTTTGTAGGGCTATGTCCGACATCCCTCGTAAATAGATGTTGAATGTCCCATGTTTTTGGACATTCCTCTTTCCTCTTCGGGTCCAATTAGTTCGACAATACCATCACCCACCAGACTCTGGGAGATGTGATTTCCTCTCTTTAGAAGTCAGAATTTGTACAAATTTTGAACCAGTAATAGTGAATGCATGACCCTTGTTACGACACCCCGCAAGGCGCGCACTTCTTTATTCTTGGTATCTTCTTTTATTTCCACCATTTGAGGTACTTCTTTTCTGCGCCCCTCTCGCTCAGCACCGATGCGAATGAAGCAGATTCTTTGCAACTTCTTACCCAAATCGCCATCAACAATAATTTTAACCTCTGTGTTGGGTAAAAACATTAGTACTATTAACTAATGTTTGTATCCCACAAGCTTGAGGTATAATTGTAAGTCTTTTCTTAAAGCTGTTGATATAGAAGGGGTTATAGTTAAAATGTTTTGTTTTACCTCTAACCCACAATTTTCATCATCGGGTGTGGAGATATAACCTGTATCTCACCCGTGAAAAGGATACAGATAGTATATCCCCAGCTTCCCCAACGTATTCGTGTCCTCCTCATATCAGAAACCATTTGCAATGGATTTGTCCTCTTAACCAAATCCGCAACGCCATTGGTCCTCTCCCAGATCCTGGAAGGGTATAGCTGCGACCCCCGTTGGGAAGCCCGCGCCTATCCATCCACAGCAGCAGTCTCCTTTACTGCTCAATCGGATGTATAGTGCGATCCAGATAAAGATCTCTTTGCATTCCTTTCCTATCCATCCACAACAGCAGTCTCCTTTACTGCTCAATCGGATGTATAGTGTGATCCAGATAAAGATCTCTTTGCATTCCTTTCCTATCCATCCACAGCAGCAGTCTCCTTTACTGCTCAATCGGATGTATAGTGCGATCCAGATAAAGATCTCTTTGCATTCATTTCCTATCCATTCATAGCAGCAGTCTCCTTTACTACTCAATTGAATGTATAGTGCGATCCAGATAAAGATCTCTTTGCATTCCCTTCCTATCCATCCACCACAGCAGTCTCCTTTACTACTCAATCGGATGTATAGTGCAATTAGATAAAGATCTCTTTGCATTCCCTTCCTATCCATCCACCGCAGCAGTCTCCTTTACTGCTCAATCGAAAGAATAGTGCGATTCGGATAAAGATCTCTTTGCATTCCCTTCCTATCCATCCACCGCAGCAGTCTCCTTTACTGCTCAATCGGATGTATAGTGCGATTCGGATAAAGATCTCTTTGTATTCCCTTCCTATCCATCCACCGCAGCAGTCTCCTTTAATGCTCAATCGGATGTATAGTGCGATTCGGATAAAAATCTATTTGCATTCTCTTCTGTTCACCAGTAATAACAAAAGCTTTCATTAATTCCCAATCGGACGTATAAGAGTAACTTAGGTATAGACCACTTCGCTTTCATGCTGCCATCCGTGCCTGAGAGAGAGTCTGAAACGAATCACACTTCGAACATCTTTCACTTAAGAGATAACTACGTTTTTAATAGCTTTCAGGACAAAGCTAAAATAACAGGGTGGTGTTGTAAAATCCATGATTTTATATAATCAATTTCCACCCAATAATCCTAGAACACTTATGCATGTGTTATATTTCTTTAAGATGTGTATAAACATGTCTATCATGTAACTATACTTTTACTTACATCTTTGTTGAAATAGCTTCATAACCTAAGACCATGAACTTACAACTAGGAAAACAAGTAATGAGATTATAACTAGCAATGCGTGTGTGCCACACTTAACAAATTAGAGAAAAATATTACATCATGCATGCTTAGCCGTTTAGGCATATGCATACATCCCTTGTATACTACACTACTCTTGGACTAGCCCAAGATCATCACCCTCCTTTATGAAAAGCCCAACATAATCCCAACACAAGCCCATTTTCCCTTTTGGCTAGCTAAACATGGCACATAGGCTTGTGTGGAAGAAGAAGAGTTGCCTTGGAAAGGTAAGGGGTGACACTTGGCACAATGTGTCTTACCAAGGTGAATCATACCTTTTGCCCTCCTTTCCCCTCTCTCCTCTTTAAGCCGAAACACACACACACACAGACCCTCATACATGCAATCTCACTTCTCTATTCATCTCTCTCTACATTTCGGCTACAAGCCACAAAAATCCAAAGTTGATTCATTAAATCAACTAAATCTTTGTCCCATCTTGATTACAAATCATTTGGTAGAATCATTCCTCTTGTAAACAAGCCCTAGCCGAATCATTATAGGTCACGGCTCAGTTATAACTAGGATTTTCTTCATCATCTTGAGTGGATCTCAAATCTCCTTGTTCATCTAGACCATCCTTGGTATTTTTAGGCAAGAAAGGTATACACATCATGTCCTTTCATTTCTTCATGCATGCATCATCATACATCTATACACACAAGTAAATAACATGTTAAAATCAAGATTTGATAAAGCTATGACCATTATAGGTCACGACATATTTATGTAAATAATGTTCATGATTTAAGATCTTTTAATAAGAAACCTATGACTTGCATGTTATGTTTTAAACTTTATTTAAAAACCATATGAAACCTTTTATAAATCTAAATGTTGCATGAGTTACAAATCTTGTTTTATGGGACTATGGTTAACTAATAATCATAGATCTCATAAAATAAACTTGTATAACTTAAAGATCATGAAAACCATGACCTTAAAGGTCACGGCTAAAATGGAAAATGACCATATGATTTGTCTCCTAAGTTTTGAATAATGGAATATGAAATGTTACATGTTAAATGGAATATTAAAAATCACAAAATATAACTTATGGGTATAAATGTAGCCGTGGGTTACATATGACTTAAAATGGGTTAGATGTACATGCATGCTTATATAAACCTAGATCTAGTGATAAGTGTTAACTTAACATGATAAACATGAAATAAGCTAAATAGATCTTATGGGAGTATTGGGAGAAAACAATATAGCCGTGGGCTATATATTGTTTTCTTGGAATGATAGTAACCTTGGGAACATGCATGTAACCTAGATAATTATGATGTGTTTTTGTAAATATTTACAAGACTTAAAGATTAGCTAAAGTGTTCATCTTGGAAATACCAAGATTAAAAAATATAGCCGTGGGCTATATATGTGTATACATGAATCTATGATTGATTTTTAGGTCAAGACATAGTTTAGATCTCATTTTGGACTTGTGACTTATCTTCTTGATGTGTACATAGCTGGATCTATTTTTGTAACACTTATAAATTACATGCAACCTTAAAATGAGACTTGGCTTATCTTAATAAGCTATAACTAACTATAGTCGTGAGATATAAGCTCCTATAAGGGCTTATGACTTACTTGCAACCTTATAACACACCTAGATCTAATTTGGTACATCACATAAAACAAATTATAAGTTTTATTCTCCTAATTAGATTTAAAACTAAATATAAATAAAGCTCATAATAAGCTTATAAGAATATCCTAAGTTGTGAGACCCCCAGAATCTGACATGGAACAACTAGGCAACGAGGGGGTAACACGTCGTAGTACAAGAAACAATGAATTACAGTTCATACAAAGCTGATGAAATAAAAACATGTACATTACATCATAAAAGGTCAGAGTTTTTAAACATAGGTCCCAGAGTTTTAAAAGCGGAAATTTATATTATTTCGTCTCTATTTATAACATAAAGTTGCCCAAAAGATAAAATAAACTCCTGCAGTTTATATAAAACCAATCTTTCAAAAGCATCACAGAAATCTCCAAGCTGCGATAATATCCTGCGGGCTCCCATCCAAGCAAAGCTAAGTAATAATACCTGAGATTAAACATGTAAAATCGTCAACACGAAGTTGAGTGATATTCATAGGTTTAGCAGTAAACGTGTGGAACACAATAGAATTTGTAAAACACGTAATGGGGGGGGGGGGGGGGTTAACTATGTACGTCCATAGTCACGATGCATATTATTGTTGTTTAGTCTCATGAACCGAAGCTTAACTCAAATGTAAGTTCCTCTAGAGAGTATTCAGCCTAAATACTCAAGTATAAACGAATATTAGTGCGTCAAAGAAATCGGGACGGGGATTGTCAATCCCGATGGATCCACCCACAACATTCGCGCTTAGCGCAAAGCATACGGGACAATTAACGATTCATGATAGGAGAGGAAACTCAAGGCTAACGTCTAAAAGCAATAATACCATTGAAAGCATCTGTAAAGCATACACGTTCAGAATAACATACGAGTTCTGGATAGCAATACAGTTTTATATTTAGTTGTGTTCCACCATGTAAAATCTCACCCCGTGTTTAGAAACCATGTACAAGTAAAAAGGGGCTATGAACTCACCTTAGCCACGAGGTAAGTCAATCACGGTACTCAGCGACTGAGTAGAAACGGTAGTGGTAGACGATCACCGACGATATGGATGCCCGGGGAAACACGAAAACCGCAACCTATCAAAACAAGGCGCGCGTTAAGACTCGAATTTGAATATCGATATGTACCAAATATAATATGACTCAACTGTTTTCAAAGTATTCGTGTTTCAAAACCATTGACACGAACCAAATGAATCCTTTTATCCAACGTTATTCGTTAAAACACTTGGACACTTGAAAATGACCCGTTATACGACGCCAAGTCAACGCAAGTCAAACTATCCTTTAACCTTACTTGGACCAGTATCTAAGTCATTTATATAATGATTAAGCACTTGAAAAAGTCATCATGTCCGATGATGAATACTCAAACTCACGCAACACAAACATTGAACTACGTGTCCAAAATAAAATCAGCAAGTACACCCCGAATGTACACACCGATCTACCCTATCTAGACTTGTCCGTTTTAGATGAAAATTGGTGTCAAGGTCACTTATAACCTGTAAAAGACCTCAACAAAATTTGAGCCAAAGTTTACACTTTAAAACCCATCAGCTCGACACTTTACTCGACTTCAAATTTGGGACAGATTTGTGCACTTGTTTTGTAAAACCGTTTGTTTGGACCACTTTAAAAGTACTAACTCGACGATCCGTCTTTTGAAACCACTACTAGACTCATCAAAATCAGTTTGTAAACTTTGAAAACCAGTAGATACATTTATCTAACCAAGCCTATAGCCCCCGAGAGTCGACCCAAAATCAGCCACAATTTCGGATTGTGCCGACTTGCGTCTCCCGGTACACGAAAACTAAAACTAGCATAACTTTTGACTCGTAATGACTTAGAAGCTCTATCTTATATCAAAACGACCGTCTCGGAAAACTTTACAATAAAATCAAATAATCTTAGCCTTCCTCAGAACTTAAACCCACGAAAAATCAGTTAAAGACCTGCTGTCCCAAATTACTATTTTAAAAATCAAGTCAAATCAATTTTTCAATCAAAACCACTCATTCCCATACCTCTAGGATCACTATACTATCATTCTCATCAACCAACACTCCTAAAAACACTTGTATGTAAAATTTAACAAAAATCAAAGATAAATAAATAAACCTTTTTAATCATGAAAACATGAAGATCCTTGCATAAACCATACATGCAAGATGATCAAAACATTCTAAAACCACCAAATCAAAAAATCATGAAATCTTGATGCATGTGCTTGAATTTGGTACCATTAGAATCACAAGAAGATTTTAGGATGTGGTCTAATCTTTGTTTTGATCAAATCATAGTAAAAAGTGGTGATCTAGGGGTGTTTTGTGGTGGCGGTGGTGGAAAGAAAGAGGAGGGGTGGGAGAGTTTGCATTTTTTTTAGTTATGAGTTGTGTGTGAGAAATGGAAGAAAAAATGCTTTATATATGGTAGTTTAAGTGGAGGGACCAATGTTGCCAAGTTTGAAACTTGTGGACTTAAAAACAATTAATAGTTTTAAAGGGTAAAAAATGGTTATTGGTAAATATTAAAAATATTTACGGGGCTCGGGTTTCGTAAAAATACTTTTCAAAAGTTACAATGCATCATAAAAATGATTATATGATTTCCCGACACGACTTAATACGTAATTAAAACGAAATCGTCGAAAATATTAATTATTGAAACAATCGATAAATAAACGTAAACTTTTGGGCATCCGTCGGTATCGCGATCACTAGGAATTCTCGTTGTACATTGATTTTGATTAAACTCGTTGTAAAACGCACGCGGGTGATTTTAAATCAAAAACTTTGATTTAAATTAAATATGGAAAAATAAAATAAAAATTTTATAATTCCATACAAAGTATTTATCGATGATCAGAAAAATACTTAAAAAGTATAATTTAAAAATCTCAGGATTTATATATAAAATACAAGAAAACGTAATACGTTGAGAAATTCAAGAAGCACGAATAAAAAGAATAAAATAATGCTGAGAACGTACGGGTTCTCACAGTCTTTCCCCTAAAGGAACTCTGGTCCCCAGAGTTCTCCTGAAAACAGTAGAAGATACAAACGAGAGGAGGTACCAAAGTGTAGAACAAAATTAATCACTTCCCAGGTAATTTCTACACCACGACGAATCTTAACGGTTAGAATTCACTATGCTTCAGTTTCTTAACTCCTTTTCGTATAACTTTCAGTCTTGGATTAGAATAACGATCTTTCAATACAAAGATGCATCGAGAGATAGAGTTGTTGGAATACGTGCGATAAACTAACAAGAATGGACACAAGAATCGCTTAAGCAGGCAAAGTGCGATAAAATAAACCAAGGTTGTAAATCAACAAGGGGTCGCAAATCATGCAACTGTAAAACGTGACAGTCTTAAAACGTAAGAATCTAGTCACAAGCGAAATAGAAGGGAAAAATGAATAATATATGATCATTTAAAATACAATCTGTTGAAATCAGTTGTCTAGTATTTCGGTATTACTTTAAAACTTAGTTTTAAATATTTTCTTTATTAAAAGGAAATTTTACCAGGTGTAGTGATTAAAATCAAACTCTGCATAAAATGAGTGGGTAAACAGTTGTCAAATCTTTTTCTTGATCAAGACTTCAGAGTAAAAGTAACTCAGTTCAAATAGTTATTTTGATCAGCTTAAGAACTTTTGGGTGATTACATGAAATTTTCGTTAAAACTCAGGTTTATCGTTACCATTAGAGAAATTTCAGATTTTTTCCAAGTTATTTAGAAACATTGTTTAGAAATTATAATTTAATTTAATAATTTCATTAGGTTGACAGTAAAGTACGATATAATCAAATACTTTAAAAGATACAGCTTGATATCCTTTTTTTTAAATACTAGTTATAAATTTACCAAAGAGGATGTGTAGATCCGGTACTTAACTCGAAACAGTTATTTTGGTAATTTAAACATTTGATAAAATGTATAAAATGTTCTCAAAAATTAATAATAATTTTTTTAGAAATTCAATAAAGTGTTTAAGATATCAAACGATAAACACGTAACAGTTTTTGGTTTTCAGAAAGTGACAAAATAACAAACGGTTATGAAACGAATAACGATCAACAATTAGTATACAAACAATAGCACGAGGGAATAAAACGGAAGTCGTATCAACTTTTAACGAACATGATAGAATAGATGCATCGATGATAAGGACAATAGGAAACAAGGATTATAGCAAGATTAATTCACAAGTGCGGTTGGCGTCACCAATAACGACTTATTAAGTTCTCGGTGGTCGAAATACGATCGAATGGGAAAAGCCACACAACGAATTTTCGAATCAAAGAAAATTCTTAAGAAGTCAATTGAGAGAAGTTCCAGTAAGATGAACAACATTAACAATGAAAGGCGAAATTAACACATGATTCACACGAATGAATTTCAAAACGATAGAGTCTAACACATAACATGGAAAATACACGTAATCATCATTCACGTCCAGTCATGAATCATTAATCGCGTCCAAAGACGTTTCGTAGGTCTACCAAGATAGATAGAGAAGGCCGATCATAGAAGCATAACAACGTTGAAACTTTCAAGTCTGGTACCAGTGGTAAGAATTTAGGCAAGTGGTAACGAAAATTGTATCATGAGGATGATGAGGTAACAAGTAAAGCAAAGATCGCTGAGTAAGGAAATATGTGCTTGAGGCATGTACTTTGTTCAAGAAAAGATAAGGGTTCATATGTGTATGTCGTGAATTTTTGCTACTCGCATAAGATGTAAAAGTTTTCAAAACTTTATTTTATCAAACTTTTTAAGGAACGTAGTTAAAAAGTTGATTGTTGGTCAAATATTTATGGCGACTACTATTTGACCTTGCATGGCTCCTTCTAAATTAAGCATAGTTGATCAGGCCATGCATAATTTAGGACTAGCAATGCGATGCTCAGCTTCGTCAACCCGTATTACATATCATATGATTTAAAATATGTATATAATAGCATTTGTAGAAACATGAATCAAAATAACATATGAAACTTTTCGCCACTAAGTTATTGGCTACATATTTAAATCAACCATTTAATCGTTACAAGAATTCTTAACAAGACCAATTGTAGAACAATTGGTGAGAAGACATTGTAAAATTAATATAAATTAATTTTATAAGATAGCATTCAATTATTTAAGAAAGCCCAAATGAAACCTTTTGTAAAATGATTCGCAAACAAGACCAGTTTGAGTTTATATGGTAACATGACAATAGTTTATAAAGTAGCGAGTGGGTTATAAGAGGGAAATAATGAGTAGTTCAAGACAGTCAACGAAATGGTTACATGGTGCTAAGGTTTCAAGAGGTTTAGCAGGAATCGTCAAGAGACTCGTGTCAAGATGATAACAAACGACACGAAAGCAAGAACTTCAACCTCGGTCCAATTCAAGGGTACGATAGAAGCAAAGAAATACAATATAGAATCACAAATAAGTCATATATAAAAGAAAGGATAAAGGAATCCGTATGTGCACATCGTAATTTATTTGACAAAAATATACTCTTAAGAAAGTAGTGCATCAGTTAACCAATAGTACAATTACTCCGAAAGGTTTCTATATTAGAAAGTTACCGAATTTTCAAAAGTTCAAGATCTATGTATATGTATGACCGAATTCAAAGTTACTATTTTATGCTGGTTCAAACGCAATCCTTGTTTTTTAGTTTGCAAAATACCATTGGTTAAAGTTTTACGAGCTCAAACGAACTAAAACACGTCAATCCATGTTTTTAACTTCTATCAGTTTTGACCTTTTTAGTCAGCTTTGACTTTTGGGTTTGACTAGACCAATTGACTCACTAAATGATATTCTAAGACTCAAAGTCTAATGTATTTCGATGTAAAACAATGTTTTGAACAACTTTCTAATTTTACCCGAGACTTGAAACGGAATAAAAATGGACGAAAATGCCCTTGCATTAAATCTGTCAGCAAAACGATATTTCAGAACTACGCAAAAATAAGTTCTTAAATTTCACAATCTCAGATGAGCGTAACCTGCTCGATTTTTAAAGTTTACTGGTCAAATTTTATGTCCTAAACGGACGTCTCAACAAGTAGAAATATATATTTTTATGTCTAAAGTTATAAAAGTAATTTCTCGACACTGTTAAACTTCCTGTAAAGTTTCTATACAAAGTACATTTTTTGACACAGCTTGAAATTAAATCCAATTTCATAATAACCCAGAATTAATGTACACACAAGACTTGTGGATTCCATAAAGACGAAAGAAGATAAACTGTATAATTAGACATGTAAAGAAAACACAGTATGGAAATGGTTCAAGAATGCCAACGGTAATCTGAGAGATAAAAAACGACGCATATCGTCCGTGTCTTCGGCTGCAAGATGCAATGCAGGAAGGTCTCCTGGCGGCGTGATTTTCCAAAATCACAAGACATACCGAGAAAGAAATAAAATATTAAGAAGTCACACTCCTGAGGCGAGGAGGTTAAATGAAAAAGGGAGGATACAAGTAGGATCGTATTCCAAACAATCGTCACATAATAAATGACGATCATGTGTTCAAGGTACAACGGATGTTGTAAGTTGAAGTCGAAACGTAGAATGGTCAATGAAATAAGATGTAATCCATGCACAAGTGTCGTGTAAAACGGTGACGTAAAGGTAAATCAAGATTATGAAAACCCACCATATTATTCAAGTACTGATTTAACGAATGCTTCGAGATGTGTGACTCACGCGATGTCTTTTAGTCTTTTTCGGAGACACATTGAGCTACACAATGGTCTATAGACTATACATTCAATTACGAATGATCGGAAGGAAAATATGTGTATCTAAATAGATATCTTAAAGGAATTAAACAATGAAAGCAACACGCACGGTAGTAAAATAAAAATCAGGATTTTTATCGAAAACAACACTTCTTCAATCCCGAACAATGGTATCACGAGAGTATGCACAACATGTAGCAGCAAGTCGAGAAAAACAGATGATTCAAAACGAACGAGCATACAAGATCAGTCGTATCACGCATAGACGAAATAGCAATAGTACTCAGAAAAATGAGTATGAAAAGTCGGCAGCACACGCGCTCTGAATACAAGTATGTAATCGTCATAACGATATAAAAATCATCGTAACCAGATTAGTTCACAAGAACAAGAATTCCAGAAATACAGTAAGAGCAGATGAAATCAAGGTAACAACCAATAATAATTCATGAAGCACAAAGGCTTTGAAAAAACACAGTAATTATCGTCGTTAGGGTAACGTAATATTTCAACATGTAATCAAGAGGTGAAATACTATAACGATAATTAAACGTAAGTAATAGGGATTAGAGAGTTACCCGCGCAGATATCGAACAACAATGGAAGATTCTGTGTTTGACACTTAGAAACAACAAAATATTTGAACTTTCGGTTATAGACTAAGTTTTTGAAAAATGACTCAGTTCCCTATAACCATCGCTCTGATACCACTCTGTGAGACCCCCAGAATCTGACATGGAACAACTAGGCAACGAGGGGGTAACACGTCGTAGTACAAGAAACAATGAATTACAGTTCATACAAAGCTGACGAAATAAAAACATGTACATTACATCATAAAAGGTCAGAGTTTTTAAACATAGGTCCCAGAGTTTTAAAAGCGGAAAATTATATTATTTCGTCTCTATTTATAACATAAAGTTGCCCAAAAGATAAAATAAACTCCTGCAGTTTATATAAAACCAATCTTTCAAAAGCATCACAGAAATCTCCAAGCTGCGATAATATCATGCGGGCTCCCATCCAAGCAAAGCTAAGTAATAATACCTGAGATTAAACATGTAAAATCGTCAACACGAAGTTGAGTGATATTCATAGGTTTAGCAGTAAACGTGTGGAACACAATAGAATTTGTAAAACACGTAATGGGGGGGTTTACTATGTACGTCCATAGTCACGATGCATATTATTGCTGTTTAGTCTCATGAACCAAAGCTTAACTCAAATGTAAGTTCCTCTAGGGAGTATTCAGCCTAAATACTCAAGTATAAACGAATATTAGTGCGTCAAAGAAATCGGGTCGGGGATTGTCAATCCCGATGGATCCACCCACAACATTCGCGCTTAGCGCAAAGCATACGGGACAATTAACGATTCATGATAGGAGAGGAAACTCAAGGCTAACGTCTAAAAGCAATATTACCACTGAAATCATCTGTAAAGCATACACGTTCAGAATAACATACGAGTTCTGGATAGCAATACAGTTTTATATTTAGTTGTGTTCCACCATGTAAAATCTCACCCCGTGTTTAGAAACCATGTACAAGTAAAAAGGGGCTATGCACTCACCTTAGCCACGAGGTAAGTCAATCACGGTACTCAGCAACTGAGTAGAAACGGTAGTGGTAGACGATCACCGACGATATGGATGCCCGGGGAAACACGAAAACCGTAACCTATCAAAACAAGGCGCGCGTTAAGACTCGAATTCGAATATCGATATGTACCAAATATAATATGACTCAACTGTTTTCAAAGTATACGTGTTTTAAAACCATTGACACGAACCAAATGAATCCTTTTATCCAACGTTATTCGTTAAAACACTTGGACACTTGAAAATGACCCGTTAAACGACGCCAAGTCAAAGCAAGTCAAACTATCCTTTATCCTTACTTGGACCAGTAGCTAAGTCATTTATATAATGACTAAGCACTTGAATAAGTCATCATGTCCGATGATGAATACTCAAACTCACGCAACACAAACATTGAACTACGTGTCTAAAATAAAATCAGCAAGTACACCCCGAATGTACATAACGATCTACCCTATCTAGACTTGTCCGTTTTAGATGAAAATTGGTGTCAAGGTCACTTATAACCTGTATAAGACCTCAACAAAATTTGAGCCAAAGTTTACACTTTAAAACCCATCAGCTCGACACTTTACTCGACTTCAAATTTGGGACAGATTTGTGCACTTGTTTTGTAAAACCGTTTGGACCACTTTAAAAGTACTAACTCGATGATCCGTCTTTTGAAACCACTACTAGACTCATCAAACTCAGTTTGTAAACTTTGAAGACCAGTAGATACATTTATCTAACCAAGCCTAAAGTCCCCGAGAGTCGACCCAAAATCAGCCACAATTTCGGATTGTGCCGACTTGCGTCTCCCGGTACACGAAAACTAAAACTAGCATAACTTTTTACTCGTAATGACTTAGAAGCTCTATCTTATACCAAAACGACCGCCTCGGAAAACTCTACAATAAAATCAAATAATATTAGCCTTCCTCAGAACTTAAACCCACGAAAAATCAGTTAAAGACCTGCTGTCCCAAATTACTCTTTTAAAAATCAAGTCAAATCAATTTTTCAATCAAAACCACTCATTCCCATACCTCTAGGATCCCTATACTATCATTCTCATCAATCAAACACTCCTAAAAACACTTGTATATAAAATTTAACAAAAATCAAAGATAAAAATAAACCTTTTTAATCATGAAAACATGAAGATCCTTGCATAAACCATACATGCAAGATGATCAAACATTCTAAAACCACCAAATCAAAAAATCATGAAATCTTGATGCATGTGCTTGAATTTGGTACCATTAGAATCACAAGAAGATTTTAGGATGTGGTCTAATCTTTGTTTTGATCAAATCATAGTAAAAAGTGGTGATCTAGGGGTGTTTTGTGGTGGTGGTGGCGGAAAGAAAGAGGAGGGGTGGGAGAGTTTGCATTTTTTTTAGTTATGAGTTGTGTGTGAGAAATGGAAGAAAAAATGCTTTATATATGGTAGTTTAAGTGGAGGGACCAATGTTGCCAAGTTTGAAACTTGTGGACTTAAAAACAATTAATAGTTTTAAAGGGTAGGAAATGGTTATTGGTAAATATTGAAAATATTTACGGGGCTCGGGTTTCGTAAAAATACTTTTCAAAAGTTACAATGCATCATAAAAATGATTATATGATTTCCCGGCACGACTTAATACGTAATTAAAACGAAATCGTCGAAAATATTAATTATTTAAACAATCGATAAATAAACGTAAACTTTTGGGCATCCGTCGGTATCGCGATCACTAGAAATTCTCGTTGTACATTGATTTTGAATAAACTCATTGTAAAACGCACGCGGGTGATTTTAAATAAAAAACTTTGATTTAAATTAAATATGGAAAAATAAAATAAAATATTTATAATTTCATACAAAGTATTTATCGATGATCAGAAAAATACTTAAAAAGTATAATTTAAAAATCTCAGGATTTACATATAAAATACAAGAAAACGTAATACGTTGGAAAATTCAAGAAGCACGAATAAAAAGAATAAAATAATGCTGAGAACGTATGGGTTCTCACATAAGTTAGAACTTACATAAAATGTAAAGTAATGTTAATGGACTAATTAAGTCCATGAAATGTTAATCTAAAACTTAATGGACCCAATAAGCCCATTTGATAAATCTTAGTAACTTAAATGGACTTAAGATTACACTTAGGCCCATTTAACTAATAAAAGGACTTAAAAGTGTATTAAGCCCAATAAATGATTTAAAGGCCCATTTAAATAATTTAGTGGACTTGAGATATATTTAAGCCCACTAAAATAGCCCATTAGATGTTTAGCCTGTTTAATGAGCCCATATAAAGTTTGAATGATAAAATAAAAGTTTTTATAATAAAATATAACTTATAAAAACTTTTTGGATGAAAATGACAATTTATAAAACCTAAGGATTAAAACCGTAACTTATGAAACTTGTTTTGATAAACTAGTAAACACAAGGACTGAAAATGTAAATATCCAAAAGTCAAGGGTTTAATAAATACTATCCGTGGTAAATTAAACCCTAGGGACCATTTTGGGAAGTTTCTAAAAGTTATTTTGTCATTTTATAACCCTAAGGACTATTCTTGTAAATTACCGAAACTTAAAGAAGCCCTAGGAGCTGTTTTTGTAGTTTTAGCAAAGTTACAAAACCTAGATATAACTAGGGGGACTAAATCTGCCATAAGCCGAAAATTTAACAAGCCCTAGGTACTAAATATGTAAAATCCGAAAGTTATACTAGTTTAAAAATATAGAGGGGCTAGTTTTGCCATATTCCAAAACATTAACAAGCCCTAACCCTAAAATATATTTTTAATTATAATAAAACATAATTAAATACTTAGACCATAAGAATTAATGTATAAATTCTTAAGCTTAAATTATTTTAAATGCTAAAATAATTTATGGAAACTTTAAAGTTAAATAAAATATTATATTTTATTATTTTTTTAAAATAAAATATTTATATTTGCTTAGGGAATAAATTGTATAAACAATTATGATATGTATTATTGTTATTAATGCATGAACTCATATACTTTTAGAAAATAAAATTTATATGAACGTTGGATAAATTAAATACCAATATTTAAGTAGAACAACTTACGTTTACTTAATTATGAAACTTAATAATAAGTTTAAATGGATGATTATAATATATGAACTACGAACGTAAACTAATATTTTAAGTAAGACATTATATGTCCACTTAAATAAGAAACTTAATTGTAAGTTGAATGATTATTATAAATACATGTATGCTAACTGATATTAATAGTTAAACATTTTATGTTTACTTAGAAATGAAACTTATATAGATAAGTTAAATGAATATTGATGATACTTGAACTACGGTTATTTAGATAAATACCGTAGCATAATGAACTGACTAAAATCTGTATAAGCATACATATATATTCTTTGTACTATCTATTAAGACTGTACTATCTGATTAGGCATAACTTTGGCGTGAGATTTATTTAGATATTCGTATTAAACAGCTATTGCCTACTCCCAGGTGAGTTCACAGCCCCATATAAACTTTTGATAAAACTTTCCCTTTTGGGAAAGAAAATATGCAAACACATAATGGACATAACTAGATTGTATAAACTTGACTATGATTGATTATTATTGGAACTGTTAAATTGTTGTAAATCGCCCGAATGCTATAAATAGATCTATTAGGGATTGACTATCCCCGTCTGGGTGAGTCATGCTCACTGTGCCTTGGCCGGGACAACAGACGTATACCATGTTGGAACTGGAATGGGTGTCTTTTTGTAAGACACTACGTCCTCATCTGTTGAGGACTATGGAAGGTTAAGCTTCAGTTTCTAATAATAAACAAATATAATCTACATTTTAGTAAGAATGCTTTGTGCATTGTTACTTCTATGATTAATGTATGTCCAAACTAATAAATTGTTAAAACCTGTAAATTCACCAACTTTATGTTGACCCCTTTAGTATGTTTTGCACAGGAATATGAAGTTAGTACGTGGTCTGTGCATGATCTCCAGCATCTTAGTAATCTGCATCATAGGACTCGTCAGGGGTTCTATTTGGGAAACATAAACAATCTCCTCATGACATGTTAAAAACACTTTTTATTTATTTGTCTAATAAACATGTAATTTGATTTGAATTACTCTTTATCTTATGCTCTATGGACTATATGCTATCGATCCACCCTAGTGACATCTCCGTGGATATTTTCGCATATTTTGACCCTACCCGGGGTGTCACACAAACAATCGAACCCAATTTGTTCAAACATAGACTTAATGTAAGCATAATTTCTAATGTCCTCTTGGACAACTCTACCCTCGTGGAAACAACGAGTTTGAAGGGAACGATAGGTGTGGGCAAGTTAAGTTGAGTGACAAAAGTCGGCAAGGTTAGGCATATATTGTCTAGTGTCTTGGTGATCTTTTTAATATCTTGAAGGCATGATTTGTACCTAAATACAAAACAAATATTTGTACAATCACTCATATGTTACATATAGGCTAAGAATAAAAAATATTAGAATGTATTTCATCAATCTCTTGACAAACAAGGTTTAATCCTTATCATTCTCATACTCACAATGTACCTAGTTCATTATTGACAATAACATATTGATCATGTAAGATCAACAATAAACTTTGAACATTGGTTTTTGAAAACAAGGTTTTTAGGTAAGCATTCAACAATGCCATTATCAACTTGTTCATGGGTTCATATCAATTCCATCAATCAACCAAAATATTTAGTCAAAATTCGGATTTGTTCCACAAGTGGGTTTTAGTGAAATCTTAATGAATATGAACCTAAAGAATCATAGCAACAATACTATGTCAACTCTTATTCCTAGTAAGGTTCTAATTCAATTTCAATTTAAAAAGTCCCTAATTATGAATGTATGAACCCTAGAACAAATTAGATGAAATTGAAAGAAATAACTTACAATTAATTGATCTTGGATGATGGATGAGTGAAACCCAAGAACTTGAATCAATTAATTTAAGTGATTGTAGGTTTTTGAAGAAACAACAATGGTGGAAAACCAAGAACATGTCGCTGTGTGTGAAGGAGAGATAAGGTTTTGTTTAAAAAGGGGTATTTTAATAAAACTGGCGCTTTGGCGAAGTCTCTACCCGCGGTTCCTTATCGATAAGGAACCGCCTACAGTGGCCGGTTTTTATCAAATAAAAACAAAGAATTTCTGAAAACCAAATTTTTTAAAGTACTTCAAAATATATCTTAAACCTTTTAGGATATCATTGGACCACCACAACACTAGGTAATAATGCTTTATTGAAGGATTACGAGTTGAATCGAGAAAGGAAAAGACCGAAACGGACAAACGACTACTCGTATTGAAGAAGCAAAGGGGAGAGGAGTCAAGGGAAGTGAATCAAGACCAAGAACATTGCTCAAGAGACAAATGGCATTCTTCAAATTGAGGAGACGAAGAGCTTGTGTCATATATAGTGGTTTAAGACGTGCCTTTCCGGCGAAAGTCTAAACGGCTTTGGTAATGAATTATACCTAGCAATTTTGATGCATAGAATAAGATCATTTTCAAGAGTAGTCTTATTCTATTTCAAAACATGAGCAAAGTATAGATTCACTTTCTCTCCCATATGATCGGATAATTATTGCTAGGATTAACAATAACAATATCCTTGGAATATTTCAATTCCAAATGTGTAAAATCCATCTACAACTTAATGAAGTAGTTTGGTATCTCAAGGGATTCACTAATCATCCTAGAGATAAGCTTAATTGCACAAGTTATACATGATATTGGGCCTACTAACCGTAAGGGTGCAAACCATAGAAATCATGCTTGATACTTTAAGCTTCTACTAACTCACCCTACATCTCCATAGTGAGTCAAGTATCCAAGCAATAAAGGTTTGATAGGGAAAAAGGGAAGAATCACAAAACACAAACAAATGTCAAGGCAAGGATGCCAAGAACAAGCATATAGTCAAATAATGATCAAAAGAATGATCAATAGGGCGTGTGGAAGAACGAAAACGTACCTTGGCCACAAATTGCATTACAAGCTTTCAAGGAACGAATGCAAAGCCCAACTATGACTAATAGTGACTACTAAGTCTTCAAGGACTAGTATCACTCCTATCCCTCTTGATATCATCATTCAATGAAGTTAGAAATCAAAGAAGATGAGTCTTCTACAGATGTAGGTAACTCAATCCACAATCAATCGAATGATTCATCTTCATGAGTACCTACACATAACAAGATGAAAACTAGTAGATACATTTCAAGAGTAAATCTAAAATGCATTAATACTACTAATCTAAATGAGATGCAATATTATCAACTTAAAAGGCTTATGTTCAACAAAAAATAGTATTGACCAAAGAAAAACTTTAGTTCAACTTAACCTTCTAATTTGAGGAGACAATGGATCGATCCAAGTTTTAAAGTACAATATACTTCAAAGATCTTGTGTCACCATCGCTCTGATACCAATTGTAGAAACTAGAATGGGAGGGGGGGGGGGGGGTTGAATAGTTTCTAATCGATTTATCTGCTAATTAAAATTCCTTTCAATTAGGTGAGTGCAAAAACTATATTTTACTTGAAAGCTAGTTGCATAATGATTAGGTTCAATTCTAATGCAATAACAATATGTAGTAAGTAGAATGAACGTAAGTAATGAGTAAGGAAAGAAACAACTTAGTAAGAAGACACCAAGATTTATAGTGGTTCGGCAACGAGGCTCTATCCTCGTTTCTACTCCACTCCTCGAGTACACCTTACTCGAGATTTCCACTATATCCACAAGCTCCGTTCTTGGCGGAGAAAACCTTACAACTTCGCTTACATTGTTTTCCGACACTAAGCTAAATGTCGAGACCTAATCTTAGCTAGGACCAATCTACACAACGTCGCCCACTTCACCATTTTACGACACAAGGCTAGATGTCGAGTTCTAATCCAAAGCTAGAACCAATCTTCACAACGTTGCCTACTTCACCATTTTCCGACACAAGGCTAGATGTCGAGTTCTAATCCAAAGCTAGAACCAATCTTCACGACTCTTCACTTTGAAGCTAAGTGAGAACTTCACACAACACAACTACATATCACTTTATAGTTTAGTGAGAACTCAAAAGACACAACCACATCACTTTATACTTTAGTGAGAACTCACATGACACAACCACATCACTTTATAGTTTAGTGAGAACTCACAAGACACAACCACATCACTTTATAGTTTAGTGAGAACTAACACAACTTATTACAACTCAACTAAACATATCCAAGTACACACATGTAGCTTGGATCTACACAACACAAATCCAAGCACACACATGTGCAAAGGATTTACACAACTCTAATCCAAGTATTCACATATAGCTTGGGTGAACACAACTAGTTCAAGTATTCACAAATACATTGGATCTACACAAGACACAAATAAACAAATGATGAACATGACTAGATCTTTAGGAGAAGGTGATCTTCATCAAAGCTTCATCTTTAATCACATCACAAGTGTGTGAGTGATCTTCTCTTTGGACAAGGTAACGAAGGAGATCAAGAGGATAATCATGAGTAAACATACTTAACACATTAAGTGATCATTTACAAATGACTAGGATTAGATAGGGGAAAGAAGGCTGAAAGAGATGTCCAAAAAGGGTTGATGAAAATGCAGATTTGATCCACTATTTATAGAAGACAAATGCCAACGGCTACCTGGGGGCGGTTCCTTAGCTACCCAGGCAGTTCCTTATCGATAAGGAACCGCGTAGGCACTTAAGGAACCACGGAGAGTAGACTCCGCTCCCTTTTGTCTTTTAGTGAATTTGAAATATCTGAGGCTGTTTAAACCTTCAAAGGATATTCTTATGGCATTTGCAATATGCCATATTCAAATTTACATTTTCAGTTTAATAAGATATTTTCTTAAAAATAAAGTTTATTAAAAATCTTTTGTTACATTTGACAAAAGTGAGTTTTAAGGCTAATCACTTTTATGATCACTAAGCATGATTAAGATATGTTAGTGTAATGAGTATTACCTTGATGATAGTGTTTGTTAGATAATTCGTATTATGATTGTGTTTGACAATAAATGTCTTTGTAATTTGTCGTGAGCAAAACTAAGAAAGATTAATTAATACTAACAATGTTTTTAGGCATTGCTTTGTATTAACAAATATTCTATATGATAATAAGATGTAATTATCATTGTCAAAAAATTTAGAGTTTAGAAAGACACCAAATATTATCATAGTAATATTTATATTTTATGGATTATAATAATTCATAGTGATGTTTCTAGACATGTGGACTAGTTATGTTGTAATACATATTAAAAGAATAAAGAATACTTTATAATTTAAGAAGCTATTAAAAATGATTGTTTTTAATAAGTTGTTTTATTGGACTCGCACACCTTATAGGATGTACAACAACAATACTCCTATTTTGTTGTGTGTTCATATGTACAGACGTACATAATAAAATCCATAATATATGTTCAAAGATCTTCACAATTGTGAATTTGAAACAAGTATTCCCAAAAATCCAAAGATTAAACCTAGTAAAAATCATGAAATCTATGTCTTGTCAACAAGTATGATCGTCATATCTTGATACGTGACTTTTCAACTAGGGTAATCATGCATTGATCTTTTAGTATTTGGATAAAGGATATTGTTAAAAAAAATATTTTATGAATTGAAGTATTTGATATGTTCGGTTTTCTTTTATATTTATTGGTCCTTTTTTGCATGTTTAAATCCCTGAATAATCTGTTATTCTAAATAGTATATGTCGATCAATTATATGTGAATAGAATTAAATTAAGACATATTTGAGTGACGATAATATTCGTAGAATATGTAAGAACAGTTCACCAACTCACACAATATTTAAAGGTTTCATATTGGACATCTCCTACTAACAAGTCAATTACTTTATGGATCGTCGTCTTTAAGTAAAACTTATAAATGATTTACATTACTAAATTTTTTGACTTGAGATGCAAGTAGGTCTTATATATGTGGCTGATACTTTATCTATAGTTCTTACGCTATCCTGAACAATGTAATACATCCTATAATCTTTTGTGATTTGAAGCATGTAAGAGGCACGTGTGGTCAAGATAGTAATTGTTCGTTCAACTAGGTTTAAAGAATAATGTTACAAGGCCCCTCATTTAATTAATCATATGTGTGTACGGCCGTGCCCAATGATAATCTAGATTTGTCTCGATTAGATTGGTAATCTTGATTCAGTTATGTAATGCAAGAAACAAAATAGTTAAAATGGAATGACTTCGATCCATATCCATTATTAACATGACATTTGAGAAACAAAGGGATTGTAAATGTTTAAAGTCATTTATATGTACTTTATAGAAAACGACACTCGAGAGTTTTCGAGAGCATTGACGTGTTGCTAGACGCTAACCAATGTTATTATATTATTATTGTGCATGTCTAAGTGGGAGCTGAAAGAATATGTACATGAAATAATATATGTCCAGAATTCGTCTCGAGCCCAAAGAGACGCACGCGTAAATCGTTAAGCAATATATGATCAATGCTCTATTAAATATTAGTTATAGTTAAACAAATAAACCAAGAAAGGAAAGTCGAGGAAAAGAAAACAAAAGCCCATGAGGCTTTTAGGCTTGGTTGCTTGACCACCAAGTTATTACAAGTATATAAGAAGGTATTGGATACCTCATTATTCATTTGTAATCCTTAAAATCAGTTTTCCTCTCTTTGGTCCGATCGGCAAGAAACCCTAAGGGGTGTTTGGTTTTGTGATCGACTAGCAAGAAACCAATAAGGTTTCTTATTGTTTATTGATTCAAGAAGCGTGGTTTATTGGTTGTTTAACATTTACGTACTAGCATACTTATTGTTTTTTTAGACGTATTGTGTGTATACTTAGGGGCCGTTTGGTTCAAGATATTAAAATTCTGTAATTCTAAGTTCTAGTATATTAAAATTCACCAGAATTTAAAATTCTAGAATTTAAAATGACTAAGCTTGTTTGGTTGGCAGAATTTATAATTTTTTTGAAATCTTGATTTTAGGTTGAACCAATTAACGAATAAATATTTTTTTATATATATTTTCTATTTAAAAGATTAAAATTCGAATTTTCACATTTTATATAAATTTTAAAAAAAATTAAAAAAATTATATAAATTTTATAAAAAATATATAATAATTTTATTTAAAATTTATAAATATATATATATATAAATATTATAAGAATTTATATAAATTTTATAAAAGCATTATATAAATTTTTTAAATTCTTATACAAAATTTATAAAAAGTTTATATAAATTTTATAAAAATATATATATAAACCTTATAAAAAGTTTATATATTATAAAAAAAATCATAAATTTTATAAAAAAATTATAGAAATATTATAAAAGAATTCATTAAGTTTTATAAAAATTTAATAAACTTTTTAAAAAAATTTATATAAATTCTATAAAAATCTTATAAAAAATTTATATAAATTTTATATAAGTTTTATAAAAAAATTCATTAAAATTTTTAAAAAAATCATTTAATTTTATAAAAAAAATTATATATATTTTATAAAAAGTTCATTAATTTTATAAAAAAAGTATTTAAATTTTTTAAGAAATTTCAATAAATTTTATAAAAATTATATATATATTTCATAAAAAAATTCTATATAAATATTTACTTAAATTTATATAAATTTTATAAATTTTATATATATTTTTAAAATTTTATAATTTTTTCTTTAAACATAAAAACCGAAATAATAACGACAAGAAAAAAAGTTTATGAAAAATAATTTTCAAGTAAATTAAAATTCCTCACTTTTTAGAGGAATTCTAATATCCCTCATTTTGGGAATTTAAGGAATTTTAAATTCCTTCTTTGGTTATACCAAACACAGTATTTGAGGGATATTAAAATGTAAAAATTTTGAATATCCCCCAATATCCTTGAATATCCCCGAACCAAACGGCACCTTAGAGAGATTATTGTTTGATATTTATTGGGTTTTTGGTTGTTTGATTGTTCGATAAAGGTGAATTAATCCATTGCTAAAAGGTACGCTATTCTTTATCGTTTATGTTTATTATTTGTCTACACATGATCTTAATTATTTCGCTGTATACTCGTGATTATTAACGTGTTAATACGGTTAAGGGTTTTTATAAATTCCAACAGTTTTCACATCGACATATAATTTTATGAAGGGGCAAAAAATTATGTATCTATTTATACTTTCACAAGCTCAGAGTTTCGAAGATTCATTTTATGACCTCTATTTTATGACGGACTGAATCAATAATATCACTTTTCCACATCAAACTTAAAAAAAAATTAACGATATTATGATACAACCATAAACACCAAACCAAAGTCGCCGTTATAAAATACATTTGATTTTTATCATGTTGAGAAACTCTCTAATATTCGAACCAGTAAGACCAAGAAGATATCAATGTCAATCCACATATACGAACCACACGCTAGATGATAAAAGCCAACTCACAAAAAAACACAGTCAACTAATTCCATACATATCAGGCATTCATTGGAATGTGTCGAGGCCCCTCAACGATAATTTAATCGAGTGAAACTTTATCCAAAATAAAACATCAAATAAAAAATACTTATCTAACTTGCCTTGTAACTTGCACTTAATTTTGATTGAGTTTGCTTCCATTTTTGAAGTTTTTTATATTTTAATAAAAGCCTTGTTTTACAAAAAATAATAATAATTTATTAAAAGTTCTTCTTACTAATAAGATAAACAATCATTTAAATTGAATACAATATTTTTATTAAAACACATTAAATATAAAAATAAGTACAATAAACTCCAATCATTTGCCTATTAAAAAAATCATTAAGTTTTTTTATTCTTTTACTTATTAAATATTAAGTAAAATACTTTTAGTTATCTCATATATTACTTAGTTTTTTTAATAGAAATTTAATAGAAATTGATAAATAAGTTTTAAATTTTTTTTTAATAAGAGTTGATAATGATACTTTTAAAATCCTTTTTATTACGTACTAGCAGAGTACTTGCGCTTTGCAACTGCGAATATCTTGAAATTGACATCTTGTTAACGTAATAACTTATGATTATGTTTACGACTAATGATGATACTTTTAAGTTGAAATAACTTTAAGGTAAAAAAAAATCATTTCATATAGAAATAGTATTATAGGATTGTGATGATTAATGGTGAAAGGCATTTGCTAATCTATGTAACATTCGTCACATATTACATAACGTGTAAATATAGAAAATAATTTGTAGTTTGTATGTTTACACGTTTTCATACATTATAATAACCTTAAACTCTTTCTACTTTGATGTGTATTTCACTAAATTTGTACTAAAATACATACATAGAGATATGTGTTTCCGAATATGCAATTTTATAAAATTTTTGAATGGTTCAAAATCAAACACGAGTTTGATATTATACTTACATTATTGAACAATTTAAATAACAATATGTAAAAGATAATAGCAATAATCATTTGTACATGTTGCATACTACGAGTAATTTATATTCATTCTATCATTTTAATGTGTACTGCTCATCGATTAATACAAAAATCATTTTAAAGTTTTTGTGTTATAAAGGTTTATACCAAAAGTTTGTAAGTTGTACTACTTAAAATTTTGGAGAGATAGTGCAATCTCTTTTATAAGTAGTACATATTTGTGTGCCGTTAAAAAAAGTAATACGAGTCTATGTAACATGGTCATTTTTATTAGTTTCGATGGGTCATCTCCGGTTCGTCTTCTGACGGTATTTAATGGTTTAGTTGAACCAATTGTGACTCTAGTTATGAGTTGAATCCGTTGGTCCGGTTTGATTTTCAAAATTATGTACACAATCATTTTAGGTAGACAACTTATATACGATTTTATAGATATATGCTTTTAATTGTTGTAAAATATGAATATATAATTGTATTTGTAAGTAATTAGGTATATTAATTAGTATTAATTATTTTTATTTTTTATGTGTATTAATTATTATGTATAAATAAGTCATAATATGAGTTTTAAATTATGTTATATTTTATTTGATTTATAATTATATTTTTTTTAAAGATAATATAATAATTAAAACTCGCAAGATGCTAGAAAATACAATTATCTCGAACAACAAGGGCCGTCACAAACTACAACGGTCCTACCAACGACCCTCGACAACCAGCCTAACAAAACAACATTTCTAATTATATTTATATGGCTGTACATTGTATATAGAGTGTTGTAAGTCAATTTTTAAAAATTTTAATGTAAAACCCGCATCTAAATGTCATGAACAGTACACTACGTAAACATACAAACCAATTAAAACTTTCCTTTTATGTCATGAATATTAAATTCAGAAATTACGTACGTGTTAGCACACGATAATTATTAAGTACGTGGTAATACACGATAATTATTAAGTATAATAATTAATCGCGAGCATATGATCATGAACATTAAAACATGAACCTGGGAACTACGTATTATATATTATTACACGATAAACAAGTATTACGTATAATATATATGTCATGAATATTAAAACACGAACCAATACAAACATTTAATAACACGAACGAACACGTAAATATTTAAACACGAACAAAGCCCGGTAAAGCCCTTTGGGCTTATGGTTGCCGCGGACACAAGAGCAAGAGGGGGGCCCAACCCATTTGTTTTGGTTAACTAAACAAAAAGGAAAACACAGACATTCATTCTACATAATTTTTAGAAATACTAAAAACCCTAGGCTCCTTCTTCCTCTCTCTTGCCGCCGGCTACAAGGACACCACAAGGGGGTGTTGTTTGATTTTGATTGTTGAATTCGGGTTGTTCGTGCTCGTGTTTATTGTTTTTTTCTAATCACGTAATCGGTATCACCAAAACCTTCATCTCTTATTAAATTTATTTTCTTTTTATTAGGTTTATGTGTAAGAAAATTAAAAACATAATAAACATGTAGATCAATCAAGAAAACAAGTAATAAGGGGGATTTTGGTGGGGTTTGTTCGGCCGACACACGAACCGAGAGCTCCAAGCTCTCGGCTTGGGTTTGATTTCGCACCAACAGCCGAGACCACAAGGTCTCGGTGTGGTCTCGTGTCGCTCAGCCACAAGAACAAGGAACCCCGACTCGCGTCGGGGTGTGTTTGGTTTGTTTGTGGGTTTCGACAACAACAGCAGCACCACCGGCAACAGTCGGTGGCTGTTTTGGGTTGAGCAGGGGGAACGCAGGCCAGACGGGGGGAATCACCAGCTTCAGCCGGTTGTAATTTCGTTCGAGTAGTGGCAACCGGCTAGGCCAGGTAGCCACTGCCAAGGGGTTGTTTGGTTCGGCTTATAGTAAAACACGGGCACGAGATTTTTCTTAATTACAAGTATATTTTTTACAAGGCTAATTACATTAATTAATCATGACTATAATTAATTTAATTTAATCAAGACTTAGGTTATATTATTTTAATAAATAATACATGTTTTTAACCTAAGTATATTATCATTTAATTTAGACTATAGTTATTAATTAATTATAAAAACATGGACTATAATTAATTAACAAATCATGACTTAGGTTACAATTAATAAATTATTAATATATGATTAGCCTAAATATTTTATATGTCTTTATTTAATTAAATCATGCATTTATTTAATTAAATCATATAACCTATAGTTTATTTAATTATCATGACATTTTTAATAAACTATACTATTAATTACATGACTTATGACTTTTAACCATTAAACTTAAGCTTATATTATTAGCTTATTAATCTAGCTTATTTTTAAATATGGAAACTTTCTATTTCAGGAAACTTACTATTTTTGGAAACTTTCTGTTTTTAGAAACTGATCTATTTTTGGAAACTTTCTATAATAGGAAACCTGTTATTTTTAGAAAGTTACTTATTATTACACCACAAGTATAATAATACAAGAATACAAGATAATACTTAATCAGAATACATGAAATACATGATTAATACCGTATGACATTTAAAACAGTAAACAAGACAAGAACATATAAAACAAGCTAAGAACATGTTATAACCAGTAACGTACTCAGTACTCAGATAACTTATACATGTCCCTTATTTATGTAGCATTAGTGAGGTCGGAGTAGGACTATTCATCCTTTCGTCTTTCCTCGTTCACTGGACACAAGGTACGGATTTTTCGTCCTTCAGTATGGACATTCTTTCCTTATTAGGATTCCCCGTTTGCAGCCAACTGTTTTCTCAAGTATATGTTTTATATGTTTGATTACTTATGTTAGTTTAAATGCCTAAGCCATATACATGCATGACAAGTGTCACCTAGTTATGGAGGTACCATAACCATAACATTGGAGGCACCAGTGTTATGACTTCCCACGGTGGAGTGATTGCTCGTGGCGTCCCTTTTTAGTTTTGGCCATATATTTATAGTATCACGTGGGGCGTATGGGTGCATCTTAGTTACATGTTTTACTGGATTTTCATGGTGAATGCGATGTGTGCCTTGCATCCTTTACAAGGAGTTGATCCATCCTACCCAGACTAATTAATTAGATACAACCTCTCTAATTGTATGATGAGGTCTCCCCTCCAAGTATTCATGCACGGTGGAACCTCATGACCTATATGGGCTATTTGGCTAATTAATACAATTTTCATATAAAAACATAAGTCTTTTCAAACTATAAAACTAGTTTTATGAACATGTTCCAGGTTAGCTAGGACTTATACATTTTCGATGCTATTAGTCTTTTATGCTTATGTCATTTCATGCTATACTTGTATATCTGTTCACTCGGCGTTATGCTCAACCGTTTTCCTTTCATGTTCCCAAACGGCAGGTACTCAAGGGCGCTCGTAAACTATAAGGGTATGTGCATACGGACTGGAAGCTATCTATCCTTCATTACTTTATGCATTTTCCATACATTATGCTACTTTATTTCTTTGGACATTGTTTAGTCCTTTTCCATTTCAGTATTTATATTCATGTGTGATGAGCTTATACTTGTACTACCAATGTTTGTTTCTGATATTTCCATTCATGGTCATATAATGTTTTTAGACATTTACCTTGCATGCTTTGATGACACGTCATAATTACGCGTGATATTCCATTTATCAAAATGGAAGTTTAATAAAATCTAATTTTTCAGTTTTCTTTCTCTTACTTTTTACATAATGACAATTTTACTATTAACCAATTAATTATATTTTTTTCTAATTTTTGTAGTAATACTTTCATGTGAAGATGATAGAGTAAACATAATCTGCATTCTTTGTCTATTTTTGAAAATAAACTATTAATTTAATACGTTTAAAAATATTATATTAAATTATAATTTCGAGACAAAAAGTAATACATATTTTTGTCACATTATAAATTTAAAAAATAATGATAATTTTTTCATAAAAGGCAAATTAAACTCATGCATACAGCCATACCGATGTTTAGAAAAGGAGAACATATCATGTTTTTCTCCATAATTTAAAGGTGTGTTTAGTTGTTAAAAAATGAGATGTTTTTTTCAAAAGTTAAAAGAAACAGAAAAACTGATTAAAATAAATATTTTTGAAATTTTTTGACTGAAAATTAAAAAAAACCTATTTTCTTATTTTATAACTAATATTCAAAGAACTTGTGTTTAAAATTTTTCAGTTTTCAAAAAGTTCTTTAGAGAAAGAAATGCTACTTCATTCTAAAAAGAATTAAAGAAATAAATAAATAAACTTTTCTGCAATTAAACACAGCCTAAACCTTTCAAATGAAATGCAGTCATTTAGTATATGAGCCGTTTGGTAAAAGTTTTTTATGAATATCTTAGCTTTTTGTTTCAAAAATAATTTTCTTCAAAATAAGTAGTTTTGTTGGCACAATAACTTTTTAAGCTATTAACTTTTTATTTTAAACAAGTAACTCTCAAATGAAAAGCTTACTTATAAAGCTTTTAAAATTATTAAAAGCTGTTAAATCTGTAAATTATTAATAAATACTTCAATCATATTATAATTTATTTAAATATTTTTTTAAGTCATTTTACATGTTAATTTAATAATCAACAGTTAATTTTCTAAACTTTAATTTTCCAAACTTTTATTGAAAAAGATACAGTTTATAGCTCATATTAACACTTTTAATTTATGGTTAATAATTTACAGCTTGTTTTGCTAAACATATCTTATTATATACCTTAGTATTTTTATTTTCTTTAACGATTGGTAGTTAACGATTTGAGCTGCTAATAACATTCGATTAGATAGTATGTAAATTTCGAATCTTTTTAATCTAGCTTATATTAACAAATTTGCTGAAATTTTAGGGTCTGTTTGATAAGACAAATGAAATATTAAATGAATGAATAAACGACGTAACGAAATAAATGACGTAATGTAATGATTCATTACAATTGTTTATCATGTTTGATTTGTATGATAAGATGTAATGAAATTATAATTAAAAAAACTAAAATACCAATAAATGATAAAAAGTTTATTTAATATGGTTAACTAAGGAAAAAGTTCAACATCCCCTCTTAGTTTAGCATAGACTCAATTAACTAATTACAACCACTCATTTTTATCATGTAACAAAAACTCATTTTTTTTTAAATTAAATATCTCCAAAACCGTTCATCGTTACGTAAAACAAAACATATCACCGCGACGAGAATTAAATCATCTATCTATCGAGGGGCACATATATACTTTCGAAGAAATTTTTTTCGACTTTTTTTTTAAGTCACGTCTGAGAGAATCATATATGATTCGTCACGAAACATATATGATTTTCAGAAAATCATATATGATTCATATCAAGAATCATATATGATTTTCTGAAAATCATATATGATTCATGACGAATCAAATATGATTCTCTCGGGCGTGACTTAAGAAAAAAGTCGAAAAAAAAGTTCGTCGAAAGTATATACATGTGCCCCTCGATAGAAAGATGATTTAATTCTCGTTACAATAGTGAATTTTTTTTCGTTTGACGATTTACCGTTTGAGAGATATTTAATTTTTAAAAAAATGATAGAAGGTAGGTTTTTTAGAAAATGGATGATTATAATTGGTTAAATAGGTGTATGCTAATTTAAGATTATATATAAATCTTAACTCGTTTAATTAATAAGGATTTAATATATAATTTAGATTATATTACAAAACGTAATGAAAAAATAAATAAAAGATTTAATGAATGATTTTGGTGTAATGAAATATTACTTGTAATAAATTATTACATTTTATAAATATAAACAAATAAATTTGTTCATTACTTTGTAATTATCTTTTGCATTTCATTAATACGTTCATTACAGTATAACAAATGCTACTTTTCAAAGTTAGTACTCAATGCATAATTTTGGTTGGTGAGAATATATTTATACTCGATCTTATCCATTAAACTCAAAAAGTTAACTTTATTCACAATATCCTTGAATTTTATAATTAAGTTACCAACCAAAAATGATTATATCATAATCTCACAAATAAATACTTTTTGTTAGCATGTTGGGGTTTGGTAAAGAAGTGGTGTTGCTTAACAAGTCTACATCTCAACATCCATTATGCCCATGAGATGAAGATCAACGGTCAGGATTATTCTTCAACTAACCCAAAGTCTAAGCCACCAAGTCTTCTCACCAACCCCTTTGGAAAATAAAAATAAAAACAAATTATAACACTCTTTTCCTTACCTACCATAAAATAAATAAAAAAATATCATAATTGTAACATCTATATAAACCACCTAGTCATTTCCTCAAAACTCAGAAACAAACTTTCTCTCCACACAACAACAACATTAAAAAACAACACATTTTGTCTATATACTTGTTGATCATATACAACAATGGCTACTAAAAATATTGAGAACAATGGTGACCTTTGTATCAAAAAGGACCCATTGAATTGGGGCATGGCAGCTGACTCATTAAAGGGTAGTCATTTAGATGAAGTCAAAAGAATGGTTGCCGAATTTCGAAAACCCGTGGTAAAGCTAGGTGGTGAAACTTTAACTGTTTCACAAGTGGCTGCTATCGCAGCATCCGACAACTCCAAAAGTGTTAAAGTGGAGTTGTCAGAGTCTGCGAGAGCAGGAGTCAAGGCTAGTAGTGATTGGGTTATGGAAAGTATGGGGAAAGGGACTGATAGTTATGGTGTCACTACTGGCTTCGGTGCGACCTCGCACCGAAGAACCAAGGAAGGTGGTGCTCTTCAAAAAGAACTCATAAGGTACGTCAAAAAATATATATGTACCCGAATTTTACTCCGTAATTCTTTCGACATAAATCATAAGTTCGCATTTCTATTTTTAGAAAGAAATTGTAACTTTTTTTTTCTAGCTTTACTTATTAAACTTTTGTTATGATGTTACAGATTTTTAAACGCGGGAATATTCGGTAATGGTACGGAATCAAGCCACACACTCCCGCATTCGGCAACACGTGCCGCGATGCTCGTAAGAATTAACACCCTCCTCCAGGGTTACTCTGGGATCCGGTTCGAGATATTGGAGGCTATCACCAAGTTTCTAAACAGCAACGTGACCCCATTTTTGCCTCTTCGTGGGACAATCACCGCGTCTGGTGATCTGGTCCCATTGTCTTATATTGCAGGACTTCTTACTGGTCGGTCCAACTCTAAAGCAATTGGACCAACCGGGGAAGTCCTGAATGCTGAAAAGGCATTTGAAGAAGCCGGTGTAACTACTGGCTTCTTCGAGTTGCAGCCTAAAGAAGGGCTAGCACTAGTTAATGGGACCGCAGTTGGGTCCGGGATGGCGTCTATGGTTTTATTTGAAGCTAATGTGCTTGCATTGTTGTCAGAAGTTCTATCAGCTATTTTCGCCGAAGTTATGCAAGGGAAGCCCGAGTTTACGGACCATTTGACCCATAAGCTAAAGCATCATCCGGGCCAAATCGAGGCTGCTGGAATTATGGAGTATATTTTAGATGGAAGTGATTATGTTAAGGCTGCGCAAAAGGTTCATGAAATGGACCCTTTGCAGAAGCCAAAACAAGACAGATACGCTCTTCGTACCTCACCTCAATGGCTTGGCCCACAAATTGAAGTCATTCGGTCTGCGACTAAAATGATCGAAAGAGAGATTAACTCGGTTAATGACAACCCATTAATCGATGTTTCGAGAAACAAGGCTTTACATGGTGGTAACTTCCAAGGAACCCCAATTGGTGTTTCGATGGATAACACACGTTTAGCTATTGCGGCTATTGGGAAACTTATGTTTGCCCAATTTTCCGAGCTTGTGAACGATTTCTACAACAACGGATTACCGTCTAATCTATCTGGTGGGCGCAACCCGAGCTTGGATTACGGGTTTAAAGGTGGGGAAATCGCGATGGCTTCGTATTGTTCTGAGCTTCAGTTTTTGGCGAACCCCGTCACAAACCATGTCCAAAGTGCAGAACAACACAACCAAGATGTTAACTCACTGGGTTTGATTTCAGCTCGTAAGACAGCCGAAGCCATTGATATTTTAAAACTCATGTCATCGACTTACTTGGTCGCACTATGCCAATCAATCGATTTAAGGCATTTGGAAGAGAACTTGAAAGCCACGGTTAAAAACACAGTTAGCCAAGTAGCCAAAAAGGTCCTAACCACAGGTGTAAACGGGGAGCTTCACCCGTCAAGATTTTGCGAAAAAGACTTGCTTCGTGTGGTCGACCGTGAGTACGTTTTTGCCTACATTGACGACCCATGCCTAGCCACATACCCATTGATGCAAAAGCTTCGACAAGTCCTTGTTGAACACGCTCTAACCAACGGCGAAAATGAAAAGGAGCTAGGAACATCCATTTTCCAAAAAATTAGCGACTTTGAGGTTGAAATACAAAACATTTTGCCTAAGGAAGTTGAAGCTGTTAGGACAGCATACGAATCTGGCTCATTGGCTATTCCAAACCGCATCAAGGAGTGTAGGTCATATCCATTGTATAGGTTTGTTAGAGAGGAGCTTGGAGGCGTGTACTTGACTGGTGAGAAGGTGACATCGCCCGGTGAGGAGTTCGACAAGGTATTTACAGCAATGTGCCAAGGACAGATTATCGATCCATTGTTAGAGTGTGTTGCAGGATGGGATGGTGTTCCTCTTCCGATTTGTTAGTTTTGTCGGTTGATATATTTTGGGGTTTGTAACTTTGTAAGTGTTGATTGTCAAATGTGACTATATTTATGTCGAGTCAAACTGTAACTTTTATTTTATAAATGGAAACACAGATTTCTTTATATCTCGTTCTATTGCTACACTGTATATGACTATAAATAGTACCAGTACTTTCTTGTGTCGAAATGAATCGAGTGTTAAAGGGAACAATTGGTTGTTTGGAATAAGCATATAAATCCTGCATTTTTTTTTATGTGTTAGTGATGCCTAATCTTTATGGAGACATTATAAGTGACCTTTGTGCTAGGTTAATAGGAGGATTAGGTTCGACACTAAGGTATATGCTTTTCTTTGGTCTTTCGATGCAGCCAATGTTTCTCTATTAAGTTTTGTACGTCGAGTAGATCGTCTAGGAGTCTAGATCGTCTAGGAGTCTATATTGTACAGCAATCCAATGTGGGGGGTTAAAGCTCTCCAACTCTTGTACTCTTTAAGGGACTAAACACATCAAGCCACATATCCATAAAGTCCAAATTATACGATATCTAATAAGGTCAAGAACTCCGCTTGCTTGTGTTATAATCCTGAGAAAACGACAGCAGGACTTGGCAAACCTAATTGCTTTGTTATTGAGTGTCGTATCAAAGCTTTGCCACTTAAAGCTTCATGATAAAGCCGATAGGAGACAGAATCCAGTCCTGAAAACTATTGCAGAAGGTACGAAACTGCTGATCTGGGTTGCTCGGTGGATCTTCAAAGACCTCTGATTTCACTATGGCAAATCATCAACAGTTATTGAGGAATAATGCTGCGACTTTTGCACATAAACTAAGTGCGTCTTTTATTCTTCTAGTAAGAGTTTAGCAACACCAATTGTCCCCTTATGCCACTCATTTTGGACACTTGTAAGAGCTGACCACATTCATGGTATTGGCATATAAAAAACTTGGCGGTCTTTTGCAGGAGCAGTGCATATGGCATGGACGAAGTAGTAAGCCATACATTGGCGGTCCAGTACAGTTCAACTGTTAAGATCAAGTTTTATGCACCTCTTTCGGATAATTGCCACTGAATTATATTCAATGCACGAAAGACAATTTCACGAGTGAACATGTAAATTAACATGTATACTTCACTCGGTTAGGACTTAAGAAATCATGAGTATCTTTTCAAGATAGGTAAGGGACGTCATCCAGATTGCGATAGTGGTAAAACTAGTATAATCGTTTACAAGTTGTCCAAAGTGTTGCATCGTTAAAAGTTATTTTTAAAATGGGGACAAAAGCGATGTAGAGATAAGTAGTTGTCACATAATCGACATGTTGATGAATTAATAAAGCAATACAGAAAACATATGAGAGAAATAATCCAAAAACTTATTCGAGTGTGATGAGAAAATACAGTCTGCCTTTTATAGTTGGCTTCAAAGAGCATGTTTGTAGGCAGAAAAAGTTCATAAATTGACAAGAGAGTTTCTACAAAGCCTTTTGCATCCATCTTCTGACTACTCATCACACATCGTCATTGCATACTGATTAAACAAGGATACAACTGATAAGTCGGCGGTCATTTATTGCACTTATCAAATAATACTTAAGTATACAGGACGGTAGAGTAAAATTCTCATTCATAAAGCCACAAGTAATTTAACCATTTAATGATGTTAGACAGATAAACAATGAACCATGCTACAAAACTATATCCTCCAACACTAAGCATATATGGTGCTCATCTCAAAAGTGTGATTCATTATTAATCTTAAGAAGGTAACCATTGGGCCTATATGTTTTTTATATTCAAATAAAGCTTTAAAACAAAACAGATCCATGTCATTCCATCTTTGCTTCCTGATCTTCATCTAGTCTTGTCAACGCCTACACATAAGCATTTACCATTTTATCAAGAAAGATGGAAGACAAAATAAAATTACAAAACATCTACTCATATTTGCATACACACACATAGATTGTTAGTGCCAAGTAGGGGAAGTTGTATCAGAACAAAAAACGATACCAGCAGAAAGGTAATGAGCACTATGCATAAAAAAACGAGTCTGATATGTTTTAAAATGACGGTGCATGGTATGGAAGGTTGTATAAGAACACAAAAGGTAGAAAGGTAATAAGCACTATGCAAAAAGACCGAGCCTAAGATGTTTCTTCCTTGGTTATAAAGAGACCTAGGATATACATGTAAACTACCCTACTAGTCATCTAAAGACACCGTTGAATGAGCACTAACATACCTCAAACTGAATGACAGACGACCAGGGAGTGACCTACTGACCCGTTGTTAGATACCTAATCAAAAAGAAAAACTCAGTGATTAGGAAACCAATCAAGAGATGAGGTTGAAATGGAGAGAAAGATGCAAGCAAGAATAGTTTTATTGGTGAGAAAAAACAATTGGCGCATGAAACAAGTGTATATTTTATAAAAAATCGTTATTGGTTATAGCAAAGTTAAATACTTATATAGAACTTGTACGTGGATGACTGAAGAAGCCATAAAACTTTACTCGATACAACTTAGAAGAACATTGATAGACAATCTAAAGTTCCGTAAACAAGAATTCAATGGTTACCTGGACATGAACAAAATCTACAACCTATACAAAGCAACATTGCCTCTCCTATAAATGGGGTAACTTCGAAGAGCATGAAATTGTATATATTATCACAGTTTCATGGCAGATCATCTATTAATAATTATAGGGGTTCTTGGTCAACCACTTCAAATTCACATAACAATCATATTATCAAATAAAGACTGCTGAAATACAATACTATCTTCGAATCATAGCCACACAAAAGAGTTATCATTTCACCTCCCAAACACCACATCCTACGTGACTACCTAACCCCACAACCAATGTTCAGTGTTAACACTAATCCATATCGCACACGTAAACACACAAACAACCGCCTAAATACATCAAATATTGTCATCTACAAATTAGATAAAAAATAACAAGAATCAAACAGTTTACCTTCAGGAAGCCAACCATAACCACGTTGAGAAAGTGTAAGCATAGAAGTCATCAATGCGGAAGCGGTAGCCGTGTGAAATGGTTGCAATGATTCCAAACACGCACTCAATTCAACTGGAGAACTAAACACCAAAAAAACAATAATCAAATTCCCATCTTCACCCAAAAACCCAACATTATTATTATACTTATTACAGCACATAATTCACTATGAAATCCATAACAGTTACCACCTTCAAATATTCATCGCAAACACAATAAAAGGGTAGTAAGTTAATCATGTTAAGTAGCATATATCATCCGCATATTTAAATAAGATAAACTCTTATTCAAATCCACGATATATTCATCAAATTTACCAACTTACTTTCCGGTTTGAATCAAAGTGAATTTTTTTCTTTTTATAGTATCAATTATTAACACTCAACTTTTAAATTGCGTCCTGATATGATATATTTTGCAGAAATGAAAGGGGTACTTTGATAATTATTAAGGTGCTTACCCGTCGGCAACGTGTATCATATCAAAATAATATGTACCGGTAAAACAAATTAGATTTTACATTTTTCATTTCGATATAGAATTGAATGCAAGTTGTTATTATCCACCCATTCCGTCCCATAATCAGCATCCACCTTACTAATTTTATTTGTCCCAAACTAAGGCGGTTTTCCAATTAACTTATTTTCCGAGCTTATTGGGATTATTAATATTTTAAAAAGCCGATAAGTTTACCTTCTTCAGCTTCTGAGCTTATCAAGTTGGGATTATAGCTTATTCTAAATAAGCCATGAATTAGGGTTGATAAGCTCGTAAGCAAAAAACAGTGTGCTTATTGGCTTTTCCCAATCTTGATAAGCCTATATGCCCAAAAAAATCAGATAATTCAATACACTTCCACTTAAATAAGAAAACATTCGATTAGTTAAAACATAAAAGTACATCTTTGTACTTCCCTAAACTTGCGGGGTGGACAATGGCGGTGCTAAAAGGCACCCGGGATTGGGTTGGGTTGTTCGCGCCATTTCATACATTTCTTTTATCAAAATGAACACTTAATTTTAGTATCAATTCTAACAAATTACCACAAATCAACAAAAGGGTATTGAAATAACCGTCTAAACCAACATATATCAAGTGGGTATTAAATAAAGATTAAATTAAAGTTATAAAAATAATGGATCTGTGAGTGTGTATACCTGAAGATGCGATGAGAGAGTGAATTTTGGTTAATAGTGCGAAAAGTGGAGCGAGTGGATTTGGCTTGAGATGATGCACGCGCCGCCGCGCTGCGGATGGAAGCTGACCGGAAAAAGGATCTAGCGGCAGCTGCTGCAGTCGCCATTTTTGGATGTTAGAATGAAAGGGTTTTTAGTGATTGGGCTAAAATGAACCTAAAACCCTATAATGCTGTTTTTTTTTATTTAAGTTAATTTTGACCAAACTTATCTAAGATATGAGTGGACTCATCCTCACCCTCCATCTCCCTCCCATCTAATGATTGAGATTAAATCTCCATTTTACACTGGAAGGGTATTTTCGTCATTTCACTCGCTCACTATATAAGCATTTTTCTCACTTCTTTCTCATAAAACACACACACACATCGGCTTTCTGTTTCTCTCTCTACCCGATCTAGTTTCTCTCTCTACAATTGATAGATCGAAACTTTTAATCACGAATCCCTCGCGAATATCATCAGGATTCCATCACGAATCAATTAATTAGATCAATTAATCAATACGAATTCATGATTAGGCACGAATTGAATCATCAGGTTTGTATAAAATCTATTCTTATATTTAGCTTATTTGATTTTGAATAAGCTTATTAATTTACTATCATGTTAATTATAAGCTTTGAATTAGCTTATTTTGAACGAATTATTTTGATTGATTGTTCTTACTTATAAGCTAACTTCTTAGGTGATTTATGTGAATAAGCTTATTTGTTTGAATAAGCTTTTGAATTAGATGAAAGTTATGAATAAGCTTGCGAGTTAGATGATTTGGATTTATTTTGTTGAAATATAAGCTAGCTTATTAGCTTATTTTAACGAATTATAAGGTTTTGTGAATAAGAGAGTTACGAATAAGCTTATTTTCGTTTGAATAAGCTGCATTATTAGGATTTTTTTATGTAGCTGATATATGCTGAATTAAACTTGATGTATCATATATGATACATCATTTATCATATATGATACATGGGTATCATATATGATGTTTCTGAATAAGCTTAAGTTAGCGTGAATTAGCTGTATTATTAGACATTTTTAACTATATTGCTGATGTAAGCTTATTATGTTGGATCTATCATATATGATACCTCATTTATCATACATGATAGTTATATGATATGTGATATATGATAGATATATCATATATGATATATGAGGTATCATATATGATATATCTAACAGGCCATATAAAAAACCAGACATTGATATTGTACATGATTCTTTTTTTACAGTTTTGACCTATTGCACATTTTGATATAGTCTGCTAGGTAATTCACTCGTTGATAAAATGGTGCCTAATATGTTCTTTCATCTTTTTTATTAATGCAGACTGTCTGAACACAACAACGAGCATATATAGATGTGACAATTACATGGTTGGAGCAAAGCATGATGACGTGCACGCATATATGTAATGATAAGATGAAGGTGTCGTCGAGGCCAAAGAAGATTTACAAGAGAAAAGTGATTTGGTCGAAAATGAAGAAGAACTGATTGAAAATGAAGAATAGTAGTTTCAATAATAAGAATGTTATGATTTAGTTATGAATTGATTAGACTCTTTTGTTCTTGTATCTTTTTTATTATGAATAAGTGTTTTAATCATGATTGGTTACATTCTATTTGAACAAGTGTTAAATCATCAATTGTATGCTCTTAAAAACTACTTTTTTATTTTATGAACAAATGTTTAATCATTGATTCAGTTGGCTCTTTGTTTTAGTCATGAAGTTAGCAAACCTTTTGTTGAATTTGTCAAAAATATTTGAGTATCATATATGATTATGCATCATCATATATGATACTCATAAAAAAATATTCTTTTTTATTTTCTAGACAAGTGAATCCACAACACTCCTTGTTTTAATCATGAATTTGACACTATACTTGATGTTTAAAAAATGATAACATGATTCATATTCTAATGACCATCACTAATTTATCAAAACAATCATCACATAATACCAAAAAAGTTAAACCATATTAACAAGACGTTGTACTAGATATCAATGTATTACAAATCCTCTATATACGTGAAAACTCCATTAGGAGATTACAAGAAAAATACAAAGAATACATTTTAAACTTAAACTAAAATTTTATGAGCTTCTTCATTAACCTTTTTGGCCGTTTGGATGCTTGTAATGTTCAATATTCCTTGAAACAACATTCTCTACACAAAAAAGAAGATTTAATTCAATTTTCAAGCACATAATCATATATGATATATCTTATCATATATGATATTTTAGCTTATATCATATATTATATAGTATATCATATATGATATTTCACTAAGATGTCATACTAAATCTCCTCAACGAGATTAAGCCATAAAAAATAAGATTTAGTTCAATTTTCAAGCACATAATCATATATGATATATTTTATCATATATGATGTTTTAGCTTATATCATATATGATATCGTATATCATATATGATGTTTATGCAATTTGATAACTGGCTTTTGGCCAGGTAAAAAGATTCGTTTAAGTATGTCTAATCGAATTGATCTATGTTCTAAGTGCGACTCAGCTGTCTTTGGTGGAAACAAAATTGTGTCGTTGTAGTTTTTTTAAAATTAAAAGGTGCAAAACAATTAAAGTTAAAGTGCAATTTATGTAAATGTAAGTCTAATTAAAGTAAAGTGCGAGTATTTAAAAACGTGACTAAAATTAAAGGGCACTAAAGTAAAATGACGTAAACTTAAATCTATCTAAGGCAAACTTAAAGTGCGACTAAAACTAAGGCAAATAATCTAAAAGTGCAATTAAATAAAAAGGCAAGTAAAATAAAGCTTGAAGATAAAAATTAAAGACAAAAGCTAATAAGAACCTGAATACAGCTCATTCGGAATAAACCTTCGTTTGGAACAATCACTCGTCCTTAATGTCACCTTTGGTTGAAATTATTCTTCTTCACTTGGAATATTACCAAAATCCTTGATCCGGAACAAATTGGTCTGAATATGTCACTTATCCAAAACAATGCTTCGTTCGGAACTTACTGATTCGGAACTCTCACTTGTTGCCTTGATTCGGAAGTATTAGGTCACCCTTGATTCGGAAGTTTCCGAATGAAGCTCCTTGATTCGGAAGTTTAGAACTTCCGAATGAACACCCTTGATTCGGAAGATTACCTTTGATCCGGAACTTTTGGAAGTTCCGAATGAACAACCTTGATTCGGAAGTTTTGACTTCCGAATGAACAGCCTTGATTCGGAACTTTGGTCCTTGATTCGGAACTTTGAGTTGATTCGGAACTTTTGAAAAGTTCCGGATGAAACCCTTGGTTCGGAACTTTGGAGTTCCGAATGAGTATGTTTGGTTCGGAAGTTTTCGCTTCGTCCGGAACTTTGAAAGTTCCGGATGAACAAGTTTGGTTCGGAAGTTTTTCAAGTCCCAAATCTTCCGGATGAATCCTTGATTCGGAACTTTAGAAGTTCCGAATGAACACTCTCCTTTGTCTTGGTTCGGAACTATATCTGGAAAAATCAGAAACAAGCAAACATTCCCGAAGAACAAGGACAACAGTAGCAGCAGGAATAATCACAAAATAAATCAAATAAACACAAACGATTTAAACTAAATAGTAACGAGATCAATGAAATACATAAACAAACAATTTAAAACATGAAATCAAACAACTTGAATCAAAATAATCAAAAACCACTTAGATCAAAATAAAAGCATGAACATGAACATAACATAAACACATGAATCAAAGAATAAGAAAGGTAGATAAGAGATTGACAAGATAAAGTAAAGATTGTCAATAATTAAATGAAAACTTACTTGAAATTAAATGAATTTAAGGTGCGAGACAAGGTAATTAAATTGACAATTAATGTAAATGACAAGTATTTAAATGGTGGAAGAACTAGTGTCACCCTAGCCAACAAAAATGAAATGTTTACATCTAATGACTATTTATAGGAGAGGATTAGGAAGCTTCCTCCCCTCTTTCCTTTTCTCTTAATTACATAATTAAGTCCCTCCTTCTTTAATCTTTATTTAATTGCATACTTAGTCTTTTTCTTCTAATCTTCTTTCATCTTGGACTTAAGGGACTTTTGACTTCGGGATTTCTTTTGAACTCGTCTTTAAATTCTTCAATAAAATAGACTTGAATTCTTCGGCTTTTGATAAACTTCCGTCTTTTGACTTTTTCTTCGATAAATCTTCAGAATTGGTCGTGGACTTCCGTTCTTTTTGCACTCTTGACTTCTTGACTTCGTCTTTTATCCTTTTCTTCAATAAAAGTCCATAAATGCCCGTGAATGTCCGTGTTTTATCCATTTTTCACCTTTTCATCCTAAATCACAACAAAAACACAAACCACGCATAATTCCGACATAAAAGACATAAAATACATGTTTTGGTCCGGTTATTATTGTAATTAAGTGGTAGAAAAGATGGGTGTTTACACACCTATCAAATCCCCTACACTTGACCATTGCAATGTCCTCATGCAATGCATTAGTTACAAAGCAAGATTACACTTTTCATCGTAATCAATCCACGTTGGCATTTATTAAAGAGATAGAAAATTAAAGACATTCAAAAATAAAGAAATCAAAAGCATACCTTGGGTTTTGAAAATGTTATGAATAATCATCATCCTCAAGTTTTCACTTTCTCCAAACCAAGCTTAAAAACGAGATCATTGTTATTATAAGTTAGTAAACTAACGCGAACTCATGTGGGCCAATTACTCACTTAGACTCCCTTATTCCTAGGTGTATCTCTTATATTTTATTATTTGTCTTGAATGATCACGAAGATGCATTGTTTGACTTATTTCGATAGTTATTTAGTCTGAAAATAAAGTGCACGATTTAATCAATAGTTAGCTAAAGGACCAAATCTTTTAAAACTGCTTCTCGGGATATCAGAAAGTTCATATCTTGGCATAACTTGGTTCCCGATTTGAGACCTTTCTCGGGCCGATATTTGGCAGCGACTTCATACTTCAAATCTTGAGAGACGTTCATGAAATAATGGTCTTCTCTTCATAATTGGAATTTCTTCACTTGAAGTTTTGAGAGATTCATACTTGGACCACGACTTCTTCATTTTTCTCCAATCTTTATTTTGGACTTTGATATACAACGATCCGCCTCCTTTTATGACTTGGATCTATTTATCCTCATACCTTGTTAGGGTCTTTTTGGATACACTTCTCCATGACTTTTGGGGAGTTTTGCTTTACGTCGTGTGTCTCGATCCTTCATATTGATTTTCGATAAATGATTCTTCACATCACTTTGGATCTTTAGCAACAAAACATAGCCCTCATGCCTTATTAGGGCCTTTTCGGACTCGCCAATCTTCGCGCCCCGCTTCATAAGTTATGCCTTGGCTATGAACTCTCGTCATTACCGAGCAACTTTTAAACGATCTGGGGCTAGAAGCTAAGTAACTTTTCAAATCGTACAACCTTATTTATTAGCAGATAAATTTATTAGCAAGCGATGGGAGAATAAGCTCATAATTAACTCACATAAATTCACGAAAGAATACCGAACTTATAATTGGCTCTATCATCTCTCGTTCTCCACAGTTTAAAATCTCAAGTAATGAGACTCGTGGATGCTTAGCCTATTAAATCAAAGTTTTGGGTTTTCGAGTCGCCTATAGGATCTTGCAAATTCTTAGACTTTTTCAAGTTTAGAAATCGCATCTTAAAGTTCCCTTGATAAACGACTCTCTAGGATCAATTATAGGAACTTGCGAAAAGTTCTTGTTCTTAACCCGTGAGAGTTAAGACTTTCGCGTTTTATAGCTCCCTATATAAAAGCCTAGCAAAACTTGACTTAAACACGTTAAGGATACTAGCTAGAGTAAACTCGGATTGAGTCAAAAGATTCACAACGTTTGAAAATTAAAACCACTTATTAAACATTTATTCTAGCAAAGAAAGAAAATAACTATACAAAGATAACAACTAATAGGCCGAAATAGATCAAAAATTTTGAAAAATGTCGAAAAATTGATTTTCCGGTTAAAATGAGGACAAAAACAAGGAAAAGACCACTTAACTTCGATAGAAGTCCCCCCTACACTTAAGATAAACATTGTCCTCAATGTTTAAGCATGTGGGAGTAAGCTCCCCTACACTTAGGACATTGTGCACGTTGTTTAAATCTTGCTAAGGAAAAGACAACTAAAGAGATTCCTATTTTAATATTGAGAAAATATAAAATAGTGAATCGAAAAGAGTTTAGGATAGAACCGGGAAGGCGTAGAACACGGAATCACGGGTCGTCAAGAATCATCAAGAGTGGATCATTGAAGCTCGAATCCCTGATTAAGAAGTGAGGAGAGGAAATAGCAATCCAAAGGGTCCCCCCTACACTTATGGTAAAGAAAGCGAAAAGATAGATGCATGGGTTGCCTCCCAAGAAGCGCTTAATTTTTGTTAACCGAGTCGTGAGCCTGACTCGACCTTGATCATCAACGGAAGAAGCATGAAACATATCCACCAGGATCGAAGACATAGTTTTCATCCATCAATAAGCAAGAGCTTAAGGCGAACAAGGCAAGCCAAAAGAGCAGTGGCAAGGTTCCCTTAAGCAGTGATGGAGCACAGTAGAAGCAAGTATGGTGCGGTGCAAGCATGTCTCCAATGGGTCCAAAGATTTTTCCTTTTATTTCATCAGGTGGATACTGAGATGGCTTAAAAACTTCAATACCGGGGTCGAACACTTTTTCCTTCAGGGGAAAATAGCACTCAGGCTCAGCCGAGTGTGAAGAAGATCCGCAAAGAAGCACAACCTCGTCCTCAGAAGTGGGACAAAGAGGTGTCAAATCATACGTGCAACGGATTTCGGTGTCGACCGGTTTCTTCTCCTTTGACAAAATGCTCTTCAAATCCAAAGTAGGATCAAGACGATAATCTTCAAAGTCAAAAGGAGGAGCATCACTCTCATGAGGGAAGTATGTGTTGAGAAATTCAGAGAAATCTTCCTCAAATGAATAGTCGTCCAAAGTAGGATCGAGTGATGGTGGAGGATCTTCATCATGTGAAGAATCGCTCGATAGAGTATCAGCCTCATCGAAATCATCGAAAGTGGGCAGCTCGGGATACTCAGAAGTACAGTCAAAATTATCCGAATCTGAGCTAGAATCATCATTATCATAAGCATCGAAGACCGGTGGAGAATCAAAAATGGTGGAAGCGTCCAAAGTAGGGAGAGAATCATCCACATCATCTTCAAAGAGTGGATTATCAGTGGAAGACTCGAATAGAGGATTGTCATAGACGGTAAAGTCATCGAGCACATTTATCATATTCACTGATTCTCGGCTTCCAAAGGATTTGCCTGTAAGCTTCCCCATTTTAAAAACTTTAGAATCATCCCCGACTCGTAAGATTAACTCACCTTCGGCCACATCTATTAAAGCACGTCCGGTTCTCAAAAATGGCCGACCAAGTATTAGGGGAATACGAGGGTCCATTTCATAATCAACTACGACAAAATCGACCGGGAAGGTAAATGTGCCAACTTTAAGAAACACATCTTCGGCTATACCAACGGGGTAAGCGAGAGTGCGGTTTGCAAGTTCGAGAGTCATCTTTGTTGGAATGAGGTCGGGCAATGATAGTGTTTTCCAAACACTCAGTGGCATCAAATTAATACTAGCTCCGAGATCAGCAAGGGCAGTAAATTCTTCAGTTTTGTTGAACACGCAAGGCAACACAAAACGACCGGGATCGCCAAGCTTTTCCGAAAGTTCTCTAAGAAGGACTGCAGAGCAGTTTTCATTTAATCGTGTGTTGGCGAGTTCAATCAGCTTCTCCTTCTTGCTAAGCAATTCCTTGACTGCTTTGACAAATTTCGGCATGTGGCAAAGTGCTTCAACAAGGCTAATGTTGATGGTCATTTTAGATAGCATATCCACATATTTCATTACATTACAGTCATTCTTGGTTAGCTCGTTGGTCTTGCCTATGCGAGAAGGGTATGGGATTCTGGGCTGATAAGGGTTAGGTGGAGGTGTAGTTGGTGAAGGTTGTGATGTTGAAGGGTCCTTCCGAGATACATCGTCATGACGAGGCGGAGACGGTAATGGTGTACTACTACTAGGTGGAAGAGAAATAGGGATACATGGTGGTGGAGGAGTTGTAGATGATGGTGGTGAGTCAGGTGGATTGACAATGGTAATTCCACTACGCGTAGTTATAGCACTCACATTAGCTCGCGGATTAGTGACGGTGTTTGAAGGTAGAGAACCCGAGGAAGAAGAAGGTTGAGCTTCGGGCAAGAAACTAGCCAACAGATTTTTCAATTCAGTTGTTTGAGTGATGAAGGAGGATTGAAGGTTTTCACGAACCTCGGTTCTGATGTCATTACCTTGCTTCAAGATATCTTCTTTCAAATTGATTATTTGGCTCTGTAGATTCTTGATTTGCTCACCTTGAGTTCTCATGATTGTGTCAACATCGGGGTTAATGGGTGGGTGTTTTTGGGTGGGTGGTTGATAAGGGTTAGAAGCACGAGGTGGGATTTGGTTGCTTCTATTGTAGTTGTTGGCGGGGTTTTGGTTTTGAGGAGAAAAACCGGGTGAAAGGTAATTGTTGGAACGGTAGCTCAGCAGGTTTCTATCCCCTTGTTGTCTAGCTTGGTAATTTTCCGGTGAATAATTACCGTAAGCTGCATACACATTTTCCGGATTTCCTTGTGTCGAAGGACAATCGGTGTATGAGTGAGGACCACCACATGTTTCACAAGGATTAGCGACCGCTTTAACTTGTTGTTGTTGGTTGGAAGCGAGAAGCGTAATACTTTTGCTCATTTCAGCCATCATGCGGGTGAGTTCGGTCATCTTAGGGTTTGCTGAGGTAGAAGAAACATTGACTCTCGTGTTGTTTCTAGAAGAAGCAGAGGAATCCCAGTTCTTATGATGAGTAGTCATGTTCTCTATTAACTCTCTACACTCCTCGGGTCTCCTTTTCATGAATGTGCCACCGGCGGCTGCATTAATCGTATCACGATCTCGAAAAGTCAATCCATTGTAGAAAGTATCGATCAAGGTGACCGGAAGCATGTTGTGGTTTGGACAACGGTCGATCAAGACATTATATCTCTCCCAAGCGTCGAAAAGGGATTCATCAGGGTCTTGCATGAAACCGCTGATCTGATTGCGAAGGCTTGTGACCATGGATGGTGGAAAGTAGCGCGAAAGAAAGCGTTGAGTCATGTCATCCCAAGTGTGAATAGAATTCTTCGGGAGACGATCAAACCATTTCTCGGCATGATGTGATAAAGTATGTGGGAAGAGTTGTAGGCGGAGTACATCCATTGTGGCCCCAGGCAACTTCATGCTTTGGGTGATTGTAATGAACTTGTCGAGGTGTTTGTTGGCATCATCATCAGGCAATCCTCTAAATGGGTTTGTTTGTACTTGCTGAATCATGTGGTGCTTCAACGAAAATTCAGGAGCGTTGATTTGCATCGGCGCAATCGGTCCTCCTCGTCCAAACATTGTTGGTTGACAAAGTTCCTCCATGGTCCGAAGATCGGGCTGTGGAAGAGCATTGTTGTTATTATTAAGGTGCGGTGGTTGATTATTGTTGTTAACACCTGCCATATCTAAATCTTCTTGAGGCTCGGGCTCTTGATAATTAGAAGATCTAGTACGCATACACCTGAAAATGCAAAAGAAAAAGAAACCAAACACAAAGACAATATATATACACAATAAAGATAAAATCTTTTTGGATTTTTAAAATTTTTAATTTTTATGGTTTTTTATCAATTTTTAATTTTTATGATTTTTTTGAATTTTTTAGGCAAGAAAATTAACGTTCACAAGTGAACGGATCCCAAAAAGCAACGTGTCTAGCACAGAAAACTGTTGATCTTAACGAAAAGAGCCGGCAGCGGCGCCATTTGATAACTGGCTTTTGGCCAGGTAAAAAGATTCGTTTAAGTATGTCTAATCGAATTGATCTATGTTCTAAGTGCGACTCAGCTGTCTTTGGTGGAAACAAAATTGTGTCGTTGTAGTTTTTTTAAAATTAAAAGGTGCAAAACAATTAAAGTTAAAGTGCAATTTACGTAAATCTAAGTCTAATTAAAGTAAAGTGCGAGTATTTAAAAACGTGACTAAAATTAAAGGGCACTAAAGTAAAATGACGTAAACTTAAATCTATCTAAGGCAAACTTAAAGTGCGACTAAAACTAAGGCAAATAATCTAAAAGTGCAATTAAATAAAAAGGCAAGTAAAATAAAGCTTGAAGATAAAAATTAAAGACAAAAGCTAATAAGAACCTGAATACAGCTCATTCGGAATAAACCTTCGTTTGGAACAATCACTCGTCCTAAATGTCACCTTTGGTTGAAATGATTCTTCTTCACTTGGAATATTACCAAAATCCTTGATCCGGAACAAATTGGTCTGAATATGTCACTTATCCAAAACAATGCTTCGTTCGGAACTTACTGATTCGGAACTCTCACTTGTTGCCTTGATTCAGAAGTATTAGGTCACCCTTGATTCGGAAGTTTCCGAATGAAGCTCCTTGATTCGGAAGTTTAGAACTTCCGAATGAACACCCTTGATTCGGAAGATTACCTTTGATCCGGAACTTTTGGAAGTTCCGAATGAACAACCTTGATTCGGAAGTTTTGACTTCCGAATGAACAGCCTTGATTCGGAACTTTGGTCCTTGATTCGGAACTTTGAGTTGATTCGGAACTTTTGAAAAGTTCCGGATGAAACCCTTGGTTCGGAACTTTGGAGTTCCGAATGAGTATGTTTGGTTCGGAAGTTTTCGCTTCGTCCGGAACTTTGAAAGTTCCGGATGAACAAGTTTGGTTCGGAAGTTTTTCAAGTCCCAAATCTTCCGGATGAATCCTTGATTCGGAACTTTAGAAGTTCCGAATGAACACTCTCCTTTGTCTTGGTTCGGAACTATATCTGGAAAAATCAGAAACAAGCAAACATTCCCGAAGAACAAGGACAACAGTAGCAGCAGGAATAATCACAAAATAAATCAAATAAACACAAACGATTTAAACTAAATAGTAACGAGATCAATGAAATACATAAACAAACAATTTAAAACATGAAATCAAACAACTTGAATCAAAATAATCAAAAACCACTTAGATCAAAATAAAAGCATGAACATGAACATAACATAAACACATGAATCAAAGAATAAGAAAGGTAGATAAGAGATTGACAAGATAAAGTAAAGATTGCCAATAATTAAATGAAAACTTACTTGAAATTAAATGAATTTAAGGTGCGAGACAATGTAATTAAATTGACAATTAATGTAAATGACAAGTATTTAAATGGTGGAAGAACTAGTGTCACCCTAGCCAACAAAAATGAAATGTTTACATCTAATGACTATTTATAGGGGAGGATTAGGAAGCTTCCTCCCCTCTTTCCTTTTCTCTTAATTGCATAATTAAGTCCCTCCTTCTTTAATCTTTATTTAATTGCATACTTAGTCCTTTTCTTCTAATCTTCTTTCATCTTGGACTTAAGGGACTTTTGACTTCGGGATTTCTTTTGAACTCGTCTTTAAATTCTTCAATAAAATAGACTTGAATTCTTCGGCTTTTGATAAACTTCCGTCTTTTGACTTTTTCTTCGATAAATCTTCAGAATTGGTCGTGGACTTCCGTTCTTTTTGCACTCTTGACTTCTTGACTTCGTCTTTTATCCTTTTCTTCAATAAAAGTCCATAAATGCCCGTGAATGTCCGTGTTTTATCCATTTTTCACCTTTTCATCCTAAATCACAACAAAAACACAAACCACGCATAATTCCGACATAAAAGACATAAAATACACGTTTTGGTCTGGTTATTATTGTAGTTAAGTGGTAGAAAAGATGGGTGTTTACACACCTATCAATAAAAGACATAAAATAAACATTTCATTTTTGTTGGCTAGGGTGACACTCATTTAATACAAGGCTTTTGCCCGTATAAAAATTAAAGATTAATAAGTTCGTGTTCTCGGAATCTTAACGAATTGATCTAGGCTCCTATGTGTGACTAAGTTGATCTTTGGTGAAAAAGAATATTTTTGGGTGATTTTAAATTTAAATGCAAAGACTTAAAAGTAAAAGTGCTTTTTAAGTAAATCTAAGTCTAATTAAAGTAAAGTGCGAGTATTTAAAAACGTGACTAAAATTAAAGGGCACTAAAGTAAAATGGCGTAAACTTAAATCTATCTAAGGCAAACTTAAAGTGCGACTAAAACTAAGGCGAATAATCTAAAAGTGCAATTAAATAAAAGGCAAGAAAAATAAAGCTTTGAAGATAAAAATTAAGGACAAAAGCTAATAAGAACCTGAATACAGCTCATTCGGAATAAACCTTCGTTTGGAACAATCACTCGTCCTAAATGTCACCTTTGGTTGAAATGATCCTTCTTCACTCGGAATATTACCAAAATCCTTGATCCGGAACAAATTGATCTGAATATGTCACTTATCCAAAACAATGCTTCGTTCGGAACTTACTGATTCGGAACTCTCACTTGTTGCCTTGATTCGGAAGTCTTTGGTCACTCCTTGATTCGGAACTTTCCGGATGAAACTCATTGATTCGGAAGTTTATAACTTCCGAATGAACCTTTCTTGAGTCGGAAGATTTCCCTTGGTTCGGAAGTTTGGAGTTCCGAATGAACAACCTTGACTCGGAAGTTTTTGACTTCCGAATGAACAGCCCTGATTCGGAACTTTGGTCCTTGATTCGGAACTTTGAGTTGATTCGGAACTTTTGAAAAGTTCCGGATGAAACCCTTGGTTCGGAACTTTGGAGTTCCGAATGAGTATGTTTGGTTCGGAAGTTTTGGACTTCCGAATGAAGAGTCTTGGTTCGGAAGTTTTGGCTTCCGAATGAACAAGTTTAATCTTCCGAATGAAGCCTTGATTCGGAACTTCAGAAGTTCCGAATGAACACTTTCCACCTTCTTGGTTCGGAACTTTTTCTGGAAATATCAGAAACAAAGCAAACACACCCGAAGAACAAGGAACATACAGTAGCAGATATAAACATAAAAGTGAACAAAATCAAACACACGAATTAATAAAATCAGTTTCGAATCAACAAATAAACATCAACAAACAATTTAAATCATGAAATTAAACAACTTTTACCACAATAATCAAAAACCACTTTGGATCAAAATAAAAGCATGAACATACACATAAACACAACAAATCAAAGATTAAGAAAGGTAGATAAGAGATTGACAATATAAAGTAAAGATTGACAATAATTAAATGAAAACTTACTTGAAATTAAATGAATTTAGGGTGCGAGACAAGGTAATTAAATTGACAATTAAGTAAATGACAAGTAATTAAAATGGTGGAAGAACTAGTGTCACCCTAGCCAACAAAAATGAAATGTTTACATCTAATGACTATTTATAGGGGAGGATTAGGAAGCTTCCTCCCCTCTTTCCTTTTCTCTTAATTGCAAGCTTAAGTCCCTTCTTTTATTAATCTTCATTAATTGCGTCATTAGTCCTTTTCTTCTAATCTTCTTTAATCTTGGACTTTAAGGGACTTTTGACTTCGGGATTTCTTTTGAACTCGTCTTTAAATTCTTCAATAAAATAGACTTGAATTCTTCGGCTTTTGATAAACTTCCGTCTTTTGACTTTTTCTTCGATAAATCTTCAGAATTGGTCGTGGACTTCCGTTCTTTTTGCACTCTTGACTTCTTGACTTCGTCTTTTATCCTTTTCTTCAATAAAAGTCCATAAATGCCCGTGAATGTCCGTGTTTTATCCATTTTTCACCTTTTCATCCTAAATCACAACAAAAACACAAACCACGCATAATTCCGACATAAAAGACATAAAATACACGTTTTGGTCTGGTTATTATTGTAGTTAAGTGGTAGAAAAGATGGGTGTTTACACACCTATCAATACAAGACATAAAATAAACATTTCATTTTTGTTGGCTAGGGTGACACTCATTTAATACAAGGCTTTTGCCCGTATAAAAATTAAAGATTAATAAGTTCGTGTTCTCGGAATCTTAACGAATTGATCTAGGCTCCTATGTGTGACTAAGTTGATCTTTGGTGAAAAAGAATATTTTTGGGTGATTTTAAATTTAAATGCAAAGACTTAAAAGTAAAAGTGCTTTTTAAGTAAATCTAAGTCTAATTAAAGTAAAGTGCGAGTATTTAAAAACGTGACTAAAATTAAAGGGCACTAAAGTAAAATGGCGTAAACTTAAATCTATCTAAGGCAAACTTAAAGTGCGACTAAAACTAAGGCGAATAATCTAAAAGTGCAATTAAATAAAAGGCAAGAAAAATAAAGCTTTGAAGATAAAAATTAAGGACAAAAGCTAATAAGAACCTGAATACAGCTCATTCGGAATAAACCTTCGTTTGGAACAATCACTCGTCCTAAATGTCACCTTTGGTTGAAATGATCCTTCTTCACTCGGAATATTACCAAAATCCTTGATCCGGAACAAATTGATCTGAATATGTCACTTATCCAAAACAATGCTTCGTTCGGAACTTACTGATTCGGAACTCTCACTTGTTGCCTTGATTCGGAAGTCTTTGGTCACTCCTTGATTCGGAACTTTCCGGATGAAACTCCTTGATTCGGAAGTTTATAACTTCCGAATGAACCTTTCTTGAGTCGGAAGATTTCCCTTGGTTCGGAAGTTTGGAGTTCCGAATGAACAACCTTGACTCGGAAGTTTTTGACTTCCGAATGAACAGCCCTGATTCGGAACTTTGGTCCTTGATTCGGAACTTTGAGTTGATTCGGAACTTTTGAAAAGATCCGGATGAAACCCTTGGTTCGGAACTTTGGAGTTCCGAATGAGTATGTTTGGTTCGGAAGTTTTGGACTTCCGAATGAAGAGTCTTGGTTCGGAAGTTTTGGCTTCCGAATGAACAAGTTTAATCTTCCGAATGAAGCCTTGATTCGGAACTTCAGAAGTTCCGAATGAACACTTTCCACCTTCTTGGTTCGGAACTTTTTCTTGAAATATCAGAAACAAAGCAAACACACCCGAAGAACAAGGAACATACAGTAGCAGATATAAACATAAAAGTGAACAAAATCAAACACACGAATTAATAAAATCAGTTTCGAATCAACAAATAAACATCAACAAACAATTTAAATCATGAAATTAAACAACTTTTACCACAATAATCAAAAACCACTTTGGATCAAAATAAAAGCATGAACATACACATAAACACAACAAATCAAAGATTAAGAAAGGTAGATAAGAGATTGACAATATAAAGTAAAGATTGACAATAATTAAATGAAAACTTACTTGAAATTAAATGAATTTAAGGTGCGAGACAAGGTAATTAAATTGACAATTAAGTAAATGACAAGTAATTAAAATGGTGGAAGAACTAGTGTCACCCTAGCCAACAAGTGTGAAAAATAAACATCCAAATCTATTTATAGGGGAGGATTAAGGAAGCTTCCTCCCCTCTTTCCTTTTCTCTTAATTGCATAATTAAGTCCCTCCTTCTTTAATCTTCATTTAATTGCATACTTAGTCCTTTTCTTCTAATCTTCTTTTATCTTGGACTTAAGGGACTTTTGACTTCGGGATTTCTTTTGAACTCGTCTTTAAATTCTTCAATAAAATAGACTTGAATTCTTCGGCTTTTGATAAACTTCCGTCTTTTGACTTTTTCTTCGATAAATCTTCAGAATTGGTCGTGGACTTCCGTTCTTTTTGCACTCTTGACTTCTTGACTTCGTCTTTTATCCTTTTCTTCAATAAAAGTCCATAAATGCCCGTGAATGTCCGTGTTTTATCCATTTTCACCTTTTCATCCTAAATCACAACAAAAACACAAACCACGCATAATTCCGACATAAAAGACATAAAATACACGTTTTGGTCCGGTTATTATTGTAATTAAGTGGTAGAAAAGATGGGTGTTTACACACCTATCAAATCCCCTACACTTGACCATTGCAATGTCCTCATGCAATGCATTAGTTACAAAGAAAGATTACACTTTTCATCATAATCAATCCACATTGGCCTTTATTAAGGAGATAGAAAAAACATACAAAATAAAGAAATCAAAAGTATACCTTGGGTTTTGGAAATGTTATGAATAATCATCATTCTCAAGTTTTCACTTTCTCCATACCAAGCTTAAAAACGAGATCATTGTTATTATAAGTTAGTAAACTAACACGAACTCATGTGGGCCAATTACTCACTTAGACTCCCTTATTCCTAGGTGTATCTCTTATATTTTATTATTTGTCTTGAATGATCACGAAGATGCATTGTTTGACTTATTTCGATAGTTATTTAGTCTGAAAATAAAGTGCACGATTTAATCAATAGTTAGCTAAAGGACCAAATCTTTTAAAACTGCTTCTCGGGATATCAGAAAGTTCATATCTTGGCATAACTTGGTTCGCGATTTGAGACCTTTCTCGGGCCGATATTTGGCAGCGACTTCATACTTCAAATCTTGAGAGACGTTCATGAAATAATGGTCTTCTCTTCATAATTGGAATTTCTTCACTTGAAGTTTTGAGAGATTCATACTTGGACCACGACTTCTTCATTTTTCTCCAATCTTTATTTTGGACTTTGATATACAACGATCCGCCTCCTTTTATGACTTGGATCTATTTATCCTCATACCTTGTTAGGGTCTTTTCGGATACACTTCTCCATGACTTTTGGGGAGTTTTGCTTTACGTCGTGTGTCTCGATCCTTCATATTGATTTTCGATAAATGATTCTTCACATCACTTTGGATCTTTAGCAACAAAACATAGCCCTCATGCCTTGTTAGGGCCTTTTCGGACTCGCCAATCTTCGCGCCCCGCTTCATAAGTTATGCCTTGGCTATGAACTCTCGTCATTACCGAGCAACTTTTAAACGATCTGGGGCTAGAAGCTAAGTAACTTTTCAAATCGTACAACCTTATTTATTAACAAATAAATTATTAGCAAGCGATGGGAGAATAGGCTCATAATTAACTCACATAAACTCATGAAAGAATACCGAACTTATAATTGGCTCTATCATCTCTCGTTCTCCACAGTTTAAAATCTCAAGTAATGAGACTCGTGGATACTTAGCCTATTAAATCAAAGTTTTGGGTTTTCGAGTCGCCTATAGGATCTTGCAAATTCTTAGACTTTTTCAAGTTTAGAAATCGCATCTTAAAGTTCCCTTGATAAACGACTCTCTAGGATCAATTATAGGAACTTGCGAAAATTTCTTGTTCTTAACCCGTGAGAGTTAAGACTTTCGCGTTTTATAGCTCCCTATATAAAAGCCTAGCAAAACTTGACTTAAACACGTTAAGGATACTAGCTAGAGTAAACTCGGATTGAGTCAAAAGATTCACAACGTTTGAAAATTAAAACCACTTATTAAACATTTATTCTATCGGAGAAAGAAAATAACTATACAAAGATAACAACTAATAGGCCAAAATAGATCAAAAATTTTGAAAATTGTCGAAAAATTGATTTTCCGGTTAAAATGAGGACAAAAACAAGGAAAAGACCACTTAACTTCGATAGAAGTCCCCCCTACACTTAAGATAAACATTGTCCTCAATGTTTAAGTATGTGGGAGTAAGCTCCCCTACACTTAGGACATTGTGCACGTTGTTTAAATCTTGCTAAGGGAAAGACAACTAAAGAGATTCCTATTTTAATATTGAGAAAATATAAAATAGTGAATCGAAAAGAGTTTAGGATAGAACCGGGAAGAAGTAGAACACGGAATCACGAGTCTTCAAGAATCATCAAGAGTGGATCATTGAAGCTCGAATCCCGGATTAAGAAGTGAGGAGAGGAAATAGCAATCCAAAGGGGTCCCCCCTACACTTATGGTAAAGAAAGCGGAAAGATAGATGCATGGGTTGCCTCCCAAGAAGCGCTTGATTTTTGTTAACCGAGTCGTGAGCCTGACTCGACCTTGATCATCAACGGAAGTAGCATGAAACAAATCCACCAGGATCAAAGACATAGTTTTCATCCATCAATAAGAACGAACTTAAGGCAAACAAGGCAAGCCAAAAGAGAAATGGCAAGGTTCCCTTAAGCAGCGATGGAGCACGGTGGAAGCAAAGTTGAAGTGGAGCAAGCATGTCTTCAAAATTTCCAAAGATATTTCCTTTTATTTCATCAGGTGGATACTGAGATGGCTTAAAGATTGCAATACCGGGGTCGAACACCTTTTCCTTCAGGGGAAAATAGCACTCAGGCTCAGCCGAGTGTGAAGAAGATCCACAAAGAAGCACAACCTCGTCCTCAGAAGTGGGACAAAGAGGTGTCAAACGTGCAACGGATTTCGGTGTCAACCGGTTTCTTCTCCTTTGACAAAATGCTCTTCAAATCCAAAGTAGGATCAAGGCGATAATCTTCCAAGTCAAAAGGAGGGGCATCACTCTCATGAGGGAAGTATGTGTTGAGAAATTCAGAGAAATCTTCCTCAAATGAATAATCGTCCAAAGTAGGATCGAGTGATGGTGGAGGATCTTCATCATGTGAAGAATCGCTCGAGAGAGTATCAACCTCATCAAAATCATCGAAAGTGGGCAGCTCGGGATACTCAGAAGTACAATCAAAATCACCCGAGTCTGAGCTAGAATCATCATCATCATAAGCATCGAAGACCGGTTGAGAATCATAAATGGGAGAAGCGTCCAAAGTAGAGTGAGAATCATCCACATCATCATTAAAAAGTGGATTATCAGTGGAAGACTCGAATAGAGGATTGTCATAGACGGTAAAGTCATCGAGCACATTTATCATATTCACTGATTCTCGTCCTCCAAAGGATTTGCCTGTAAGCTTCCCCATTTTAAAAACTTTAGAATCATCCCCGACTCGTAAGATTAACTCACCTTCGGCCACATCTATTAAAGCACGTCCGGTTCTCAAGAATGGCCGACCAAGTATTAGAGGAATACGAGGGTCCATTTCATAATCAACTACGACAAAATCGACCGGGAAAGTAAATGTGCCAACTTTAAGAAACACATCTTCGGCTATACCAACGGGGTAAGCGAGAGTGCGGTTTGCAAGTTCGAGAGTCATCTTTGTTGGAATGAGGTCGGGCAATGATAGTGTTTTCCAAACACTCAGTGGCATCAAATTAATACTAGCCCCGAGATCAGCAAGGGCAGTAAATTCTTCAGTTTTATTGAACACGCAAGGCAACACAAAACGACCGGGATCGCCAAGCTTTTCCGGAAGTTCTCTAAGAAGGACTGCAGAGCAGTTTTCATTTAATCGTGTGTTGGCGAGTTCAATCAGCTTCTCCTTCTTGCTAAGCAATTCCTTGAATGCTTTGACAAATTTCGGCATGTGGCAAAGTGCTTCAACAAGGCTAATGTTGATGGTCATTTTAGATAGCATATCCACATATTTCATTACATTACAGTCATTCTTGGTTAGCTCGTTGGTCTTGCCTATGCGAGAAGGGTATGGGATTCTGGGCTGATAAGGGTTAGGTGGAGGTGTAGTTGTTGAAGGTTGTGATGTTGAAGGGTCCTTCCAAGATACATCGTCATGACGAGGCGGAGACGGTAATGGTGTACTATCACTAAGTGTAAGAGGAGTAGGGATACATGGTGGTGGAGGAGGTGTAGATAATGGTGGTGAATCAGGTGGATTGACAATGGTAATTCCACTACGCGTAGTTATAGCACTCACATTAGCTCGCGGATTGGTGACGGTGTTTGAAGGTAGAGAACCCGAAGAAGAAGAAGGTTGAGCTTCGGGCAAGAAACTAGCCAATAGATTCTTTAATTCAATTGTTTGAGTGATGAAGGAGGATTGAAGGTTTTCACGAACCTCGGTTCTGATGTCATTACCTTGCTTCAAGATATCTCCTTTCAAATTGATTATTTGGCTCTGTAGATTCTTGATTTGCTCACATTGAGTTCTCATGATTGTGTCAACATCAGGGTTAATGGGTGGGTGTTGTTGGGTGGGTGGTTGATAAGGGTTAGAAGCACGAGGTGGGATTTGGTTGCTTCGATTGTAGTTGTTGGCGGGGTTTTGGTTTTGAGGAGAAAAATCGGGTGAAAGGTAATTGTTGGAACGGTAGCTCAGCAGGTTTCTATCCCCTTGTTGTCTAGCTTGGTAATTTTCCGGTGAATAATTACCGTAAGCTGCATACACATTTTCCGGATTTCCTTGTGTCGAAGGACAATCGGTGTATGAGTGAGGACCGCCACATGTTTCACAAGGATTAGCAACTGCTTTAACTTGATGTTGTTGTTGGTTTGAAGCGAGAAGCGTAATACTTTTGCTAATTTCGGCCATCATGCGGGTGAGTTCGGTCATCTCAGGGTTTGCTGAGGTAGAAGAAACATTGACTCTCGTGTTGTTTCTAGAAGAAGCAGAGGAATCCCAGTTCTTATGATGAGTAGTCATGTTCTCTATTAATTCTCTACACTCCTCGGGTCTCCTTTTCATGAATGTGCCACCGGCGGCTGCATTAATCGTATCACGATCTCGAAAAGTCAATCCGTTGTAGAAGGTATCGATCAAGGTGACCGAAAGCATGTTGTGGTTTGGACAACGGTCGATCAAGACATTATATCTCTCCCAAGCGTCGAAAAGAGATTCATCGGGGTCTTGCATGAAACCGCTGATCTGATTGCGAAGGCTTGTGACCATGGATGGTGGAAAGTATTGCGAAAGAAAGCGTTGAGTTATGTCATCCCAAGTGTGAATAGAATTCTTCGGGAGACGATCAAACCATTTCTCGGCATGATGCGATAAAGTATGTGGGAAGAGTTGTAGGTGGAGTACATCCATTGTGGCCCCAGGCAACTTCATGCTTTGGGTGATTGTAATGAACTTGTCGAGGTGTTTGTTGGCATCATCATCAGGCAATCCTCTAAATGGGTTTGTTTGTACTTGCTGAATCATGTGGTGCTTCAACGAAAACTCAGGAGCGTTGATTTGCATCGGCGCAATCGGTCCTCCTCGTCCAAACATTGTTGGTTGACAAAGTTCCTCCATGGTCCGAAGATCGGGCTGTGGAAGAGCATTGTTGTTATTATTAAGGTGCGGTGGTTGATTATTGTTGTTAACACCTGCCATATCTAAATCTTCCTGAGGCTCGGGCTCTTGATAATTAGAAGATCTAGTACGCATAAACCTGAAAATGCAAAAGAAAAAGAAACCAAACACAAAGACAATATATATACACAAGAAAGATAAAATCTTTTTGTATTTTTGGAATTTTTAATTTTTATGGTTTTTTATCAATTTTTAATTTTTATGATTTTTGAATTTTTTTAGGCAAGAAAATTAACGTTCACAAGTGAACGGATCCCAAAAAGCAACGTGTCTAGCACAAAAAACTGTTGATCTTAACGAAAAGAGCCGGCAGCGGCGCCATTTAATACAAGGCTTTTGCCCGTATAAAAATTAAGGATTAATAAGTTCGTGTTCTCGGAATCTTAACGAATTGATCTAGGCTCCTATGTGTGACTAAGTTGATCTTTGGTGAAAAAGAATATTTTTGGGTGATTTTAAATTTAAATGCAAAGACTTAAAAGTAAAAGTGCTTTTTAAGTAAATCTAAGTCTAATTAAAGTAAAGTGCGAGTATTTAAAAACGTGACTAAAATTAAAGGGCACTAAAGTAAAATGGCGTAAACTTAAATCTATCTAAGGCAAACTTAAAGTGCGACTAAAACTAAGGCGAATAATCTAAAAGTGCAATTAAATAAAAGGCAAGAAAAATAAAGCTTTGAAGATAAAAATTAAGGACAAAAGCTAATAAGAACCTGAATACAGCTCATTCGGAATAAACCTTCGCTTGGAACAATCACTCGTCCTAAATGTCACCTTTGGTTGAAATGATCCTTCTTCACTCGGAATATTACCAAAATCCTTGATCCGGAACAAATTGATCTGAATATGTCACTTATCCAAAACAATGCTTCGTTCGGAACTTACTGATTCGGAACTCTCACTTGTTGCCTTGATTCGGAAGTCTTTGGTCACTCCTTGATTCGGAACTTTCCGGATGAAACTCCTTGATTCGGAAGTTTATAACTTCCGAATGAACCTTTCTTGAGTCGGAAGATTTCCCTTGGTTCGGAAGTTTGGAGTTCCGAATGAACAACCTTGACTCGGAAGTTTTTGACTTCCGAATGAACAGCCCTGATTCGGAACTTTGGTCCTTGATTCGGAACTTTGAGTTGATTCGGAACTTTTGAAAAGTTCCGGATGAAACCCTTGGTTCGGAACTTTGGAGTTCCGAATGAGTATGTTTGGTTCGGAAGTTTTGGACTTCCGAATGAAGAGTCTTGGTTCGGAAGTTTTGGCTTCCGAATGAACAAGTTTAATCTTCCGAATGAAGCCTTGATTCGGAACTTCAGAAGTTCCGAATGAACACTTTCCACCTTCTTGGTTCGGAACTTTTTCTGGAAATATCAGAAACAAAGCAAACACACCCGAAGAACAAGGAACATACAGTAGCAGATATAAACATAAAAGTGAACAAAATCAAACACACGAATTAATAAAATCAGTTTCGAATCAACAAATAAACATCAACAAACAATTTAAATCATGAAATTAAACAACTTTTACCACAATAATCAAAAACCACTTTGGATCAAAATAAAAGCATGAACATACACATAAACACAACAAATCAAAGATTAAGAAAGGTAGATAAGAGATTGACAATATAAAGTAAAGATTGACAATAATTAAATGAAAACTTACTTGAAATTAAATGAATTTAAGGTGCGAGACAAGGTAATTAAATTGACAATTAAGTAAATGACAAGTAATTAAAATGGTGGAAGAACTAGTGTCACCCTAGCCAACAAGTGTGAAAAATAAACATCCTAATCTATTTATAGGGGAGGATTAAGGAAGCTTCCTCCCCTCTTTCCTTTTCTCTTAATTGCATAATTAAGTCCCTCCTTCTTTAATCTTCATTTAATTGCATACTTAGTCATTTTCTTCTAATCTTCTTTTATCTTGGACTTAAGGGACTTTTGACTTCGGGATTTCTTTTGAACTCGTCTTTAAATTCTTCAATAAAATAGACTTGAATTCTTCGGCTTTTGATAAACTTCCGTCTTTTGACTTTTTCTTCGATAAATCTTCAGAATTGGTCGTGGACTTCCGTTCTTTTTGCACTCTTGACTTCTTGACTTCGTCTTTTATCCTTTTCTTCAATAAAAGTCCATAAATGCCCGTGAATGTCCGTGTTTTATCCATTTTTCACCTTTTCATCCTAAATCACAACAAAAACACAAACCACGCATAATTCCGACATAAAAGACATAAAATACACGTTTTGGTCCGGTTATTATTGTAATTAAGTGGTAGAAAAGATGGGTGTTTACACACCTATCATATATCATATATGATACTTCACTAACAGGTCATACTGAATATGTTCAACGAGATTAAGCCATAAAATCATATAATTTATGAAAATAAGCTAATAAGTTAGTTTATTATTCATGATAATAAAGATGATGATAAGTTATAAGCTTATTCACATGAATCATCTAATAAGTTACCTTATCATTCGTTAAATTCATGTAATTTCTAAAATAAGCTATAAAAGAATAAGATGAATAATAAGCTTATTCATATAGAATAAGCTAAAAAAAGATGAATCAAAACGAATCGAATGAATTTTACCTTTTTTATGAAGGTGATGATCGACTTACGAATGTGATTATCGATGAATTTGATGTATTTGATGATAGATTAAGATTTGAATATGTGTATGTGTGTGTGTTTTTGTGTGTGTTTTAGAGAGAAGAAAAAAAACACAGAGTGTTAGATCTGGGAAGTGGGAGAGTGGTAGGTGATGTTAGGTGGGAGGGGTAAAATGACGAAAATACCCCTCCGCTTTTTTTAATTAAAAAATAAGAATTAATCTGGGCCTTTGATTAATATTAAATGGAAGGTGGGGATTGGTCCCCTTGTATCCTCTGGATACAAGGTATCCAAAATAACCGGACTTTTTTTTTTACTTTTGGTTTTGGTTAAAAAAAGAAAAAAAAAGAAATGAAATGTTCATTTTGGTTTTACAAACTTTGTTACATTTTTTTTCCTGTAACATTAGTTTTTTTTTCCTACAACCAACATGCGACCTGATTTTCACAATAAAATTCCTAAGTTTAAATTTTCTTTTTAAAAACATTATATTAAATAAAAAATATTACATTAAATAAATAAATAAAACATTACATTAAATAAAAACATTACAAAACATAATAATAATAATAATAATAATAATAAAAGTGATGGTAAGTGTCCTAGTCTACTTGGTGAGTTTATTGCCAGTGCCCCTTTGACTCCGCTTGTTAAGCCTGGAGGGGGCATTCGGCCTATTGCTATTGGTACTGTATGGAGGAGGCTTGTCTCTAAGGTTGCATCTTCTTCTGTTGAGGAATCGATGACCTCTTATCTACATGATTTTCAGTTTGGTGTGGGGGTGCCAGGTGGGTGTGAGGCGGTTCTTCATTCTGTCAGCAGGTTTGTGGAGGAGAGAGGGGATGAGGCCGGACTTTCTATGCTTTTGGTGGATTTTCAGAATGCCTTTAATCTTGTTGATAGGAGCACCATTATTCATGAAGTTCGGCTGAGGTGTCCGGCTATCTCGTCTTGGGTGGAGTTTTGCTATTCTCGGCCAGCTCGGCTTTATTATGGAGATTCTATTCTTTGGTCTTCCCAGGGGGTTCAGCAGGGTGATCCATTGGGTCCCTTATTATTCTCTCTTGCTCTGCATCCACTTGTTCATGCTATTCATCAGGCGTGTGAGCTCTCCCTTCATGCATGGTACCTTGATGACGACACTATTATTGGCGATACTCTTATGGTTGCTAAGGCTTTGGATATTATTAGTGTGGAGGGACCGGCTCGTGGGCTTCATCTAAACGTTGATAAGTCTGAGCTTTTCTGGCCGGTGGAGGATCCTCGGGGGTTGGTAGATGGTCTCTTCCCTGCTTCTATTTCTCGTCCGAGGTCTGGTGTTAAGCTTCTTGGTGGCTCTATTAGTCGTGATTTAGTTTTTGCTGGTAATTTTGTTGCGCGTCGGGTATCTAAGGCTATTTCTTTGTTAGAGGCTATTAGGGGGCTTGATGACCCGCAATGTGAACTTCTTCTCCTTCGTTACTGTGCTGGTGTTTCAAAGTTGGTGTATGCTTTGAGGACTTGCCCCCTGGGTTTCTTGAGGGTGTTTTGTCACAGTTTGATCAGGCCTTACGTGCGTCTTTGGAGTTGATTGTTACGGGTTCAGGGCCTGGGTTTGGTGATTTGCAGTGGCGTCTTGCTACTCTTCCTATCAGTATTGGTGGCCTAGGGGTCTTATGTGCTGAGGATGTCAGCTGCTTTGCCTTTATTGCTTCTCGTTTACAGTCTGGTGATTTGCAGGATCGGATTTTGGCGAGGTCTGGGATTGTTTCGCCTGGCCCTATTTTTCAGTCTGCTCTTGATGCTTTCTCGACCTGTTGTGGTGTCGACCCTCTCTCTGTCACCACTAGCTCTCCTGTCCCCCAGTTTATGAAGTCTTTAGCAAAGAGTTACTTTGGTTTCATTGATGGTTGTTTGACGTCGCGTTTCAGGTTGAGTCGTCGTCAGGAGGCACTTCTCAGCTGTGTGCGTGCTCCTCATGCGCAAGATTACCTCTTCGCTATTCCGATTGATGGGCTGGGACAGCGGATGAACCCGAGACAGTTTCGTGCGGTATTGTGTTATCGTTTGTCGATTCCTTTATTTCCTGATGGTTCTTTGTGCTCGGGTTGCCATGTACATCGGATGGATCTGTGGGGTGATCATGCTGTTCATTGCGCTAGTGATTTGGGGGTTAAGTTTCGGCACAATCTTGTTCGTGATGTGTTGTTTGATATTTGTTCTAAGGTTGGTGTGTCGGTGAGGAAAGAAGCTGATATGGGATTTGTTTCTGATGGTGGGCGTGATCTTCGGCCAGCAGATTTATTGCTTCACAATTGGTCCCAGGGCAAAGATGCGCGTTTAGATGTTACAGGGATTTCTCCGTTTGCAGGTGCGGGCTTGGATTCGTGGGTTCCCGGGAGTGCTTTGCAGTCGGCTGTTCAGAAGAAGAAGAGGAAGTATTCTTCTATTTGTGCTGAGCATGGTTACTCGTTTATTCCATTCGCCTTCTCGACTTTTGGGGAGTTTGAGGAGGAGGCGATGGGTACTCTCTCGCGTCTTAAGCGGTTAGCTGGTTGTCATTCTAATGACGCGAGGAGTGGTGGTTTTTTGATGTCTAGACTTAGATTTTGTATTCAAAAAGGGGTGGGCGCGCAGCTTGTTTCGCGGCTCCCTTCCAATTTTGTGTGATTAATAAAATTGGAATTTCGATAAAAAAAAAAAAAAAATAATAATAATAATAATAATAATAATAATAAAGTGAGTGGGGCTCAGATAGTATCTCGGCTTCCTACTAACTTTTTGTAAATCCTATTATTATAATAAAGTGAACTTTTTATAATAAAATAATAATAAGGTTAATTATCAAAAGAGTCCTTCAATTTTGAGCAATTCGTGATTGAGTATAAAAAACATGTTTTTCCTGATACGGTCTAAGGCAACAAAGTACCAACAAAGAATATAGGGCAACAACCATTCAGATTTTGACAAGTGTCCAAAGAATATGGCAATTCTGACAGATTTCCCCAAGATATAGGGCAACAGATGACACTTGGCACATTCTGCACCCAGTTGTCCTATTGACAAAAAATAGACCATTTCTAGAAAGAGAAAATTTAAGGTGTTTTTTGGAGATAGCATAATGGGCAATGGACCTTTTTGGTAATTTTCCCAATAACAATAGTCAAACTTAAAAACTTAAACTTCCCGCTTAAGAAATATTGACATTTCAACCTCGATCCAATTAGGACTTTATATGAAAAGTCCGTCATAGGTATACATATATAGAACTTAACACACTTATTTGAACACCGAAGTAATGTTACTAGTCAATTTGACTCAAACTATCAATAATGTGTGTGTAAACCCCACATTCCTTTTACCATGAACAATACATTTAGTAAATGTACGTACATATAAAAACTTTTCTTTTATAGCATGAACACGTGTCACGTTTCTTAATTACAGAAGTTATGTACGTATTATTACACGATAAGTATTAAGTACGTGATATTACACGATAATTATTAACAATAATAATTATAATCATGAAGGTTAAAATCACGAACATGTAATTACGTAATTATTTAATAAATTACGATTAATATCGTTACGTACAAGTGTTTATTTATAACACGAATAATTAAGAATAACATAACACGAAAACACGAACACTTAAAATATTAGTCACAGGAAAACTTCGGGTTTCCCCTTGTGGGCCCCATATGCCGCGGACACCAAGAGACAAGAGGGTCAAGCCCATGTTTGGTTTTATTAAAATAACAAAAAGGGAAACATGTTTTCACTTTACAGAGTTTTTCTAAAATTTACAAAACCCTAGCCCTTTGTCCTTTTTGGCCCGCCGGCAACAACAACACCAAGGGAGGTGTTTGATTGATTTTAGGTTGATTAAATTCGAGTATAGTGCTCGTGTTATTAACCTCGATTTGTTTCACGCATTCGGTAATCCGTTATCCCTTTTCTTTGATTCTTTTATTTAATTAAGAACACATGAACATGAGATTAAATAAAAACAAGTATATTAGACATGTCATTTAATCATGGGGGGGGAATAAAGGGATGTTTCGAGTTGGTTTGTTCGGCCGACACCCAACCGAGAGCCCCATGGCTCTCGGCTTGCTTTGGTTCGCACCACCAACCGAGACTTCGAGTCTCGGTGTGGTTAGTTTCGGTCGGCAGCAGGAACCAAGGGAACCCGACTTATGTCGGGGTACCGTTTGGTTGTTTGGGGATCTCGGTAGCAGCAACCACCACCACCGGCTCAAGCCGGTGGCGGTTTTGGTCTAGCAGGGGGAACCGCAGGCTCAGCAGGGGAACCACCGACACACAGCCGGTGGGAACTTTGTTATGGTCAGCGGCTAGCCGAGAGGGAACCACCGGCTGCAACCGGTGGTGTATTCACATGGGCAGTGGCAACCGGCTGAGCCTGTTAGCTACTGCTAAGGGTGTGTTTGGTTGGTCCGGTTCATGGGGTTTCCAGTCCGGTTCACATGTAATTTAAAAGTCACGGGTCCGGTTCATGACTAAACTTTTACAAGTATTTATTTTTACAAGTATATTATCTTAACAAGAGAATTAAATTAATTAAGACATGACCAATAATTAATTTAATTTAACATGGACTTAGGTTAATTATTATTTATGAAATAATACATGTTTTAACCTAAGTATTTATTTATTTAATTTAGACTATAGTATTAATTAACTATTAAGACATGGAATATAATTAATTAATAAACATGACTTAGATTATAATGAATATAATATTAATACATGTTTAACCTTAGTATTTTATACACCTTAATTTAATTAAATTATGCTTATATTTAATTAAATCATATAACCTATAGTTTTTTTTAATTAAAATGATATTATTAATAAACTATATAAATAATCACATGCCTTATGATATTTAACTAGTAAACTTATGCTTATATTATTAGCTTATTAATTCAACTTATTTTTAAATATGGAAACTTTCTAAATCAGGAAACTTACTATTTTTGGAAACTTTTTATTTTTAGAAAATGATCTATTTTAAGGGAGTTAATCTATTTTTGGAAACTTTCAATTTTTAGAAACTTTCTATTTTAGGAAACCTGATATTTTTAGAAAGTTACTTATTATTACACAACAAGTATAATAATACAAGAAATACAAGTAATACTTAATCAGAATACATAGAATACATGATAAACACAGCATAACCTTAAAATCAGTAAAACAAGACAAGAACATATAAAACAAGCTAAGACATGATATAATCACTTAAGTACTCAGTAAACAGAATACTTATACATGTACCCTGTTTTATGTAGCATTAGTGAGATCGAAGTAGGACTTTCATTCTTTCGTCTTCTTCGTTGACTGGACATAAGGTACGGATTTCCCGTCCTTCGGTATGGACATTCTTTCCTTATTATGATTCCCCGTTTACAGCCAACTGTTTTCCCAGTATTGTTTTATATGTTTGATACTTATGTTAGTTTAAGAGCCTAAGCCATATACATGCATGACCAGTGTCACCTAGTTATGGAGGTACCATAACCATAACACTGGAGGCACCAGTGTTATGACTTCCCCACGGAGAAGTAATTGCTCGTGGCGTCCCTTTACAGTTTTGGCCATTATAATATATTATCATGTGGGGCGTATGGGTGCATCCTAGTTACATGTTTTACCAGTAATACCAGAGTGAATGCGATGTGCGCCTTGCATCCTTCACTAGGAGTTGATCCCTCCTACCCAGACTATTTAATTAGAGGCAACCCCTCTAATTGCATGACGAGGTCTCCCCTCCAAGTATTCATGCACGGTGGAACCTCATGACCTATATGGGCTATTGGCTAATTAATACAGATTTTACATAAAAACATAATTCTTTTCAAACTATAAAACCAGTTTTATGAACATGATTCCAGGTTACTTAGGATATATATATATTTCCGCTGCTATTAGTCTTTTATGCTTATGTTATTCTATGATATACTTTTATATCCGTGCACTGAGCGTTATGCTCAGCCCTTTTCCTTTCATGTTCCCAAACGGCAGGTACTCAAGGGCGCTCGTAGACTTTAAACGTACATGCATATGGATTGGAAGCTATCTAGCCTTCTCTACTTTATGCATTTCATCATACATTTCGCTACTTATTTCTTTGGACATTGTTTAGTTCTTTTCCTTTATAGTACTTATGTTTGTGTGTGATGAGCTTATACTTGGGGTACCGATGTTTTTTTCCGGTATTTCCTTTCATGGTCAATTAATGTTTTTAAGACATTTACCTTGTATGCTTTGATGACACGGCATAATCACGCGTGACATTCCATTTAACAAAATGAGGTGTTACAATTATGGTATCAGAGACAAGGCTTCGACCTGTAGGCTCTCAAAACACGACTTGTGATTAGTGGGTAGTCACTATGGTCTTCCTAGAACTGGCAATCGGTTTTCATGCATTCATTCATTTTCATTGTTACTTCATGCATTTATATCATGTCGCAGGTTTATGACTAAGTAATGGTTGGTACAAGACTGGCCCTATTTAGTCGCATGTGCTTTTATCAAAACTTTTAACTTTGGGACCGGCCCATAGGCGTCCCCTTGCTATGTCTTTTGTTTTGGGTGAACTGACCATAGGCGTTTACCCTCGCGCATATAAAAGTTTTTATAAACTACATCATGCATTCATGCACTATTTTCATGCATAAAATTTTTCTCATGATTAAATGACATAATTTTTTTTCATGTATGTATATTATGTTTTATCAATTTAATCATGCATTTTGTTTTATACTGTCAGATGGTTCTCACACGCGAGCTGGAACAACTCAATGCAGCAGTTCAAGCTGCGATGCAGGCCATGCTTCCTCAGCTGAGGAACGAAATCAGGGCCGAGGTGCAAGCTGCCAATAATCAGCACCAACACCAGCATCCTAATCCTCCTTCTTTTCCTCCAACAACACTGGTCACATGGCTGGAGAGATTCAACAAGCAACGTCCTCGATCCTTTGAGAGAACTGACAGCCTCAGTGAGGCCGAAAGTTGGTTAGCTCATATCGAGAAGATATTTGATGCAATGGGTTGCGACCCTGCCTTCAAGGCAAGGTTGGCCTGTTACATGTTCGAAGGTGACGTGCTGGGATGGTGGAAGGCATTGAAGCAGTATGAGGGAGGTGACAATTGGGTGGATGGCTTGACTTGGGCTCAGTTCAGGGAGTTGGTGATGGGACAGTTCTTCCCTAAGGCTGAGCAGGACAAGCTGAAGAAGGAGTACCACGGGATCAGGCAGAGAGCTGGGGAGAACAACAACGAGTTCATGCAGCGCTTTCTTTGTTTGGCTGGTTTTCTTGACGAAGCAGCAGGTACTGCCGAAGAGCAAGCATACCACTTTCGTTGGGCTCTTCGTACATCGGTCGCCAATAACTTGGTGTGTGCTACCTTCAACACTGTGGCACAAGTAGCCGATGCAGCATGTAAGCTGAAGATGATGCAGGAGAGAGATGAATTAGGTGAGGCAGAGAGACCCGATAAGAGGTATATTTTCGTCACTCAGCGGTGATCATTTCAATCATTCAGTACTATCCAAATATTTATCTTTCTTTATAAACTTCATCTTTCACGCAGAAGACTGGGGACCGGTCTCAACCGGCTACTCAGCAACAGCCTACTCAGCCCAAGGGTAACAGTCATGTTAGGACCTCTGGAATAGATATTTGTAATAGATAAGCTAGGAGGTATGTAGTTCCTCCTGTTCCTAGTAGTAGTAGGAGCAACACGTGCTCCTGGTCTAAAGTAGAAAGTCAAACATTATTATTCTGAGTAGTTTGTTAGGATATGCATGAGATATGTTAGGAAAGGATATGCATATCAGAAGTTACACGTTTTGGTTTAATGTAATATTAGGGTTTCCTTGTAGTATAAAAGGAACCATTGTCAGAAGGGTTAGACACACCTTCATCAAACATTATTCATTTCATATTAATAGTAGAAATCCTTAGTAAGGATCAAGTTATTTAGTTATTTTGTTTCTTCTTGTTCATAGTATTTGTATTCCTCACTTATACTGTGTGTTTCATCTAGAGTCTCTCTGTGAATAGACTTGTGATTACAGAAGTCGTTCACCATCCTTAACAGGCTGCAAGATCAATATCTAGTGGACCCAACAAGTGGTATCAGAGCCTAGGAGAGTCTCTGCTCAAGAAGAATCAATTTTTCTTTTTACTAACATCATTGTTTAATCATGTCTGCTTCTAGTTCTACTTAAACAGGAGAAGCTAGCACCTCTAAAACACATCAACCACAACAAATTGTTGCTACTGTTTCCAATACTAATGGAAAATTCCCACTCTTGAAGAAGGATGAGTATGATAGCTGGGCCATGAATATGGAATGCTGGATCACCAACACTGATCTAGACCTTTGGAAGATTATCCAGAATGGAAACAACAAGAAAAATACTGGTAGTGACAAGAATGGTAATATCACCATTCTCGATCCTAAAACTCATGAAGAAATAACTGCTGTTCAGAAGGAAATCAAAGCAAAAACTATTTTGCTTCAGTCTCTTCCTGATGATCATATGGGTGATTTTTATCACTTGGATGATGCTAGGGAGATTTGGAATGGAATAAAGGCAAGATTTGGAGGGAATGAGGAATCCAAGAAGATGTGCAGATCAATGCTGAGAGATGAATTCACATAATTCAAGATTTCTGAAACTGAAGGTCTTCATCAAGGGTATGACAGGTTCCAAAAGATTCTTAGCCAGTTGAATCAACTCAGGTCCAAACACCTCACTCATGGAATCAGGTAGTCATCTCTCTAAAGGCAAAAGGAGGCCTTGACTATCTTTCTTTTGATGACTTGTTTTATAAACTCAAAACCTTTGAGACTCATGTTAGAGGATACTCAAGTGATTCCTTTCCTACTCCTGCTAACTCTGCTTTTGTGAGTTCTATGGGATCTAGTCCAATGTCTTATGCTAGTAGCCCAAGCTATACTTTGTCATCTCAACATACTTCTACTCCTGAACCAAAAGCCAAGACTGGTAGCATGGTAGAAGCTGTTCTTCACTCTTTTGTTGCTGATGTTGAACCATAACAGCAGCTTGCTTTTGATGATTTCAAACAAGTTGATAAACTTGACTTGGATGAAATGGATCTAAAATGGCAGATGGTTATGCTCACTCTCCGGGTTTATAAGTTTGAAAAGAAAGACGATCGAAAATTCAACTATGTAGAATCTTGATAACCTATGAATCTATGAAGTGGGTTGTTGATTTCTAGAGAGAGAAACTAGAGAGAGAAAGTGAGAGAAACTATGTGTCTTTTTATTCAAGTGAAAACAAGAAAATGAACAACAACCAACCCCTTTCCATGGTGGAAAGGGGTATTTATATCCTAGGCCCTTATTTGGGCTTGGGCCGGCCCATGACAAGCCCATGGGCCGGTTTCTTACTTAACTTAATAAGTAACACTAACTACGAGCTATTACAACATTAATAATATTGTGGAGTGACCGACACTTCTAATATACGTAAAAACGTATTTCTAACAATCTCCCCCTAAGGGAGGTCACTCCACGTTTACAAAGTTCTAAACCTAGCATACTATACTAAGTCTTTGTTCTTCAGCTCGTAGTCTTTTCTTCTTTCTTTTTGTTGTGAATATTTTGATTTGATCTTTTAGGCTTTGGCTTGAGAGCATTGTTCTTTTGGCCTTTCACGTGCGATCTTTGCCTTCTTGTGAAACTTGTCTCCTCGTGACTTCATGTTCCACACACTTATGTCTTTTTGTTGAATTCTCGAAAGCTTCAGAGTTTAGTACAGCGGAAGACTTCATTTTGCACTTTCTTGAATTTTGCTGAACTTTGATGCAAAAAAACATAAGCATGTGGGAACGACTTCTACAGGTACACCGCAACACCACCGTCTTCAACTGGTACACAGCAACGCCACCGTCTTCAACAGGTACACAGCAACGCCACCGTCTTTAACAGGTACACAGCAACGACACGAATAAAATGGCTTTGACATTTTATTCTAATTCGGTAGCATTTTACCTCCGGTCGGTGAAGACCGTTGGACGATATTAGATATCGTACCCGTGACGGATAGTTTCAATTAAGTAACTTTCTGACAGGATTTCGCGGGTAAACCCGTTCTCTTTATTCGACCGTCCAAAGCTGACTGCGAACATAAAGAGTGAATCACTTGGATAAATTATCCTTGTGATTTGAAGCCGTCAATTCATGAAACCTGGAACAAGTGAATTTCAATTAAGATCTTCACCATCATTGCTTTCCAGTTATCACGAGCTCAATTCATAAAGAATCTTGCACGTCACCTACCAAGTGCTGTTTGATGTTAACACTAGAAGGATTTCCACTCGTCACTGTGATCAATAAAGAGTCACTCTGAGTGTTCTGGCAAGATCATATGATGATGCGTAGAGGCCTGGAACGAGTTTAAATTCAATTAAGAATTAAACCACTGTTTCTTTCCAGTTTCTCACAAGATTGGTTCTAAAAGAACCGCACGTGTAACCTACCATGAGCTTGTTTGATGTTGGCTCAAGCAGGATTTCCATCTTCATTGTAATACTTGCGTATTACTCGGATGTTCTGGCAATATTACAGGAATACTGCGTAGGACTCATGAAAATCTCTTACTTTTCACAGTGTGTGAGAAAGCAAGGAATAAATGGAAAGTGTCCTAATGAGACTTTTGATGATCTCGTGGCTCTAGACTCGATAGTGCGTTTTGATTTAGTGAGCGATGGCTGGAGAGGAGTGCCACCTTTTCAATACCATTCTATTCGGAGTGAATAAACCAATAGATAACGTGTTGATCTCCGTGTGATTAAAACAAATACCTTTTGAGAGATATTTGAGTTAGCTGGGAAGGGTTGTGCATTGCATCACTGGGTCCATGACGTCTTTCTTTAATATCGAGAATCATTAACAAAAATGATCTCAATAGCATATGTATTGACCCGGTTTCTGCCTAAAGTTGTAAGGAGGGCTTCTTTCTTTACACCCTTTATCTTTACAATTCTTTTTCATTCTTCAACCCCTTCAATGCTTACCAATACGTCATAACTAGCACCTTGTTGTGATTGTTCCAGTGCTAGCTTAAGTACTTGGTCAGCATTCAGCTACGTTCACAATCTTTCTCCAACTTTCCTAGGACTTCTAATTCTATCTAGAGAATTGTCCTTGGGAAGATTCCATCGGCTCTGATGAATCATTGGACTAAACCTATTCCTACCACCCTTTTGTCACCACATTCGTCGTGAGTTAAGCGTGTTTTGGGAAAGTATAGCCACCATGAAAAATCCTTGAAAATCACTTAAGGTACTTGTGATATTGAAATCAAAAGTTTTGTACCTTAGGTGTTTTGTTCATAAAAAACGCTCCCCCTTAACACGTGCTTTACACATATTAAGTTGGATAATCGTTAAGTCTTTTTCATCTTTTAGCCAAGTATCATTTAAGTCTCCTTAATCCCATTTTCTCCCCTTATCCAAAATGTTAACCATTAATATTTGGGATATTGAATGGATTAACCGGTCTTTGGGTAAAAAAAATGAAATCGATGTTTGGCCATAGAACATGTTAATGCTCCCCTTAAATTAATAAGGGATAGTTGTAGTGCTTTAGTATGATATATTTTGAAAGATTTAGGATCTCGTGAGAAATTCTTGAAAAATTATCATACCTTAACACTACATCAAGCCGTGAAAGCACAATATTCACAAATTTAAATATTCACAATTAAAAACCAATATAAAGTGGACCTGAAATGTACGACCCATTAGATGGATCGTTGCAGTAACTTGTGGTGCACTCCATATGGTCTACCACCAACGAATCTTTCTAAGATCCGCATCAATCTTTGTTCAAGGGTTCTTGCTTCGGCAATTACGGCTGCTCTAGAATCTTGGAGTGCTTGTACTGTTGGATTAGTCATCGTATTTGCTTAAGATAAGACATGAAAGGTTGATGCACAAACAATATATAGATATATATCATTATGACTTCTAAGCATAACACATTTCAACAAATAATTATATTAGGCAAACAACTATCAATCCAACAACTCTTCATCCGAAAGTCCTTGGAACTCTTCATCCGGAAGTCCTTCATTCGGAACTCTTCATCCGGAAGTCCTTCATTCGGAACTTCTTCATCCGGAAGTTCACTCGGAACTTATTCATTCGGAAGTTCACTCGGAACTTCTTCATTCGGAAGTTCATCCGGAACTTCTTCATTCGGAAGTTCATCCGGAACTTCTTCATTCGGAAGTTCATTCGGAACTTCTTCATTCGGAAGTTTCATTCGGAACTTCTTCATTCGGAAGTTTCATTCGGAACTTCTTCATTCGGAAGTTTCATTCGGAACTTCTTCATTCGGAAGTTTCATTCGGAACTTCTTCATTCGGAAGTTTCATTCGGAACTTCTTCATTCGGAAGTTTCATTCGGAACTTCTTCATTCGGAAGTTCATTCGGAAGTTCATCCGGAACTTCCTTCATTCGGAAGTTCATAATCTTGTTCATCCGGAAGTTCTAAACGCAGCCTATTGATGATTATTCTAAGCGCGATTGTGAGTTTTAAGGCATGCTAAGGCAACAGAACATCTTCTAATCCTAATCCGCATAAAACCCAACTAAAACCCCTAATTAGTTAACCCAAAATTAAGGCAGAAACCCTAATCTTGATTAACTTAATTAAGTGAATTTAAATGAATTAGGCGAATTAATTTTCCAACTTAAGCATCGCATCCTATTAGCAAATCTCCAAAATCTAAAGCCAGTCCAATCACAAGTCGTATTCTAAAGCAAAACCACTCATAAACCATTTAGCCAATTAATTTTCCACAAACACTTTTGAAAATCGTTATGATGACGAAGATGATTTAACACTTTCTCCCCCTTAAACGATGACCCGTTTTCTATTTAAAGAGATGTAGTCATTGTTTAAAGAGTCAAATATTGATGAAAACATTTCCAATTAATATCTTGAAAAAGATTGATTCGTGGTGGCAATAAGATTTCTCTTATTTTGATAAATTAATGCACTGAGACGTACACTACTTCGTGTTAGACCAAGTTGTAAAGTAAACTTGATCCCTTTGCATGATTTGGCTTGTAAATCATGCCCGAGAAAATTAATTCCCGTTGTGAGCCAACGTTTTCCAAGGAAATACGTGACTTTAATATGAAAACCGGGTTGCAGTCTGAAATAACTACAAGCCATAATGGGCATGTTTTAAAAATGTACAACTTTTATACGGACTCTATTTATGGCACCGTGTCAATATTGATCGACATTTCTAAGGCCGTAAATATTACCGTACTAAAAGACATGCCCGATTTAAAAAATGAAAAATATTTTTGGTTTTTCTTGATTTTATAATTTTTATGGTTTTTGTAGGTTTTATATTTTTTTTAATGGTTTTTCTTGGTTTTATATTTTTTATGGTTTTTCCTGGTTTTATATTTTTATGGTTTTTCTTGGTTTATATATTTACTATAATATACATGATCACGAACAAAGGATACTATGAATAGTTTACCACCACTATTCAGCTGATTCTTCTGCCAACTCTTTGAGAGTCGCTGGAGTGAATAATTCATGCCAAGCTTGTCGATCAAAAACTCGATTCGTCCTCGATCTAAGGCTTTGGTGAACATATCTGCCAGCTGATACTCAGTAGTGACAAAATACAGCTCGATCACTCCGTTCTCCACCCGCTCTTTAATGAAGTGGTAGCGAATGTCTATGTGCTTGGCCCGGGAGTGTTGAACATAGTTGCAGCAAAGGGCAATGGCGCTCTTGTTGTCACAATACATCGGGATTTTGTTGAATCCCAAACCGTAGTCAGTTAATTGTGATCTCATCCAAAGGACTTGAGCACAACAACCGGACATGGCAATGTATTCAGCCTCCGTGCTAGAAATTACAGCGCTTTTCTGCCTTTTTGAAGACCAACTGATCAATCTGTCTCCAAGGAGTTGCACAGATCCAGAAGTGCTACGCCTCATGTCTTGACACCCAGCATGATCGGCATCTGCGTATGATATTAAAGCAATAGAGGAATCTTTCGGATACCATAGACCACGATGAAGTGTTTCTTTAAGATACCGAAAGATCCTTTTAACAACATGTAGGTGCTTTTCGGTAGGCCGAGCCTGATACCGGGCACACATGCATACAGCAAATTGCAAATCAGGCCTGATAGCAGTCAGATAGAGAAGGGTGCCGATCATCCCACGGTAAAGTTTTGGATCGACAATAGTCCCATTCCTATCTTCATCTAACTTGGATTTCTCCACCATTGGAGTGTCCACGGGGTCACAATTTTCAAAGTTATATTTCTTTAAAGATTCTAGAGCATATTTGGATTGATTAATAAAGATGCCTCTGGGATTCTGAGAAATCTGTAGTCCTAAGAAAAATGAAAATTTTCCCATCATTGACATCTGAAAGCGTGTGGACATTATCTTCTCAAAGCGATTTGACAATTCTATGTTAGTGGCAGCAAATATTATATCATCAACAAAAATTTGTACCAGAATCATGTCGTTGTCCTCCTTGAGAGTGAATAGAGTGGGGTCCACCTTGCCTTTGGAGAAGCCTTCCGAAATGAGATATGTTGAAAGGAGATCATACCACGCGCGTGGAGCTTGTTTCAACCCATAGAGAGCCTTCTTAAGCTTGTACACATGATTAGGAAACTCCGTGCTAACGAACCCATCCGGCTGACTAACATAGACTTCTTCCCTTAGTTCACCGTTCAAAAATGCCGTCTTCACATCCATTTGATAGACGATCATGTTCATATGAGCAGCATACGCAAGGAATAGTCTAATAGCCTCCAATCTTGCAACAGGAGCAAAAGATTCTTCAAAGTCTATACCCAAAGCTTGTTTATATCCTCTAGCAACCAATCTAGCCTTATTCTTTAATACTGCACCCATCTCATCAAGTTTAACCTTATAAACCCACAACAAAGTAAGTATGTTAACCTTGTCAGGGAGAGGAACTAATTCCCATAATTCAAGTCTTTGGAATTCATTTAGTTCCTCCTGCATGGCTTCAATCCAAGATGATTGAGTCATAGCCTGCTGCCAATTTTTAGGTTCAACTTCAGAGAGAAATGCATCAAAGTAGCAATAGAGTGCACTCTCTTGTAATTGATGGCGTGTAGAGACTGGTCGATCTAGATCTCCAATGACATTCCTAATTGGGTGATCTTTTGTCCATTTGGTGCTATGATTTTCAATCCGTGGTGGTCTGGAGTGAACAATAGAAGGAGCTTCTTCTGAGGTAGACGCGGCTGAAGGGTTTTCAGGTATCGCTACACCAAAGAAAGGAAGCTCTTGTAGGTGAGCATATTCCAAATTGTGATCAATAGAATCCTCTTCCACATCATTAGGCACAAGTAAGGGTGATGATTCAGGTGTAGTTTGAGAATCACTTGGTAAAGGTGCATCCGGTTCAATGTTAATTGAAGATGCATTAGATAAAGCTTCATTAGCTTGAGCAACAACTTCAGGGATTGGAGCTATCACTACAGGTGCTGGAACTTCATCATTTGGGGGATCAAAGAATTCATCAAACAACGGTTGAAACAGTTTATCCCACTCGGGCCTTGTTGGTGGTAAAAATGATGTAGAAGTAGGATTATTGGGAACTAATCCGGAACTAATAGCATCGGTTCCCATCTCATGAAGCGCGGGTTCAGAGCTGCGTTGCTCAGAAGCCATCGCTGTCAGCTCATCGAAATCTGCGTCCATAGTTTCTACAATCTTACCAAGATGATGGTTGTAAATTCGATATGCTTTCTTGGAGGGTGAGTAACCAATGAAAATACCTATATCGGCTTTTGGTTGAAGTTTGCCCAAGTTCTCACTATTAATGTTTGGATAACAAAGAGCACCAAACACATGAAAGAATGAAACATCGGGTTTACGATCATGTAGAAGCTCATAAGGTGTTTTTCCATGGCGTTTCCGAATGATAGAACGGTTTTGGGTGAAACATGCAGTAGATATAGCTTCTGCCCACAAGAACAATGGAGCGTTCGCATAAATCAGCATAGTCCTAGCAGCTTCCATAAGCGTACGATTCCGTCTTTCAACGACACCGTTTTGTTGTGGAGTACGTGCAGCGGATGTTTCATGAGAGATACCAACTCCTTCATAGTAATCACGAAGAGTCTGGTTGACGAACTCTGTTCCATTGTCTGTACGAATACGGCAGACAGTAGTATTCAAACGTACCTGAATGAATTTCAGAAAAGTGATGATAGCCTTCGGTGCTTCATCCTTTGTACATAGAAATCTAACCCATGTAAACCTGGAGAAATCATCCACAATGACAAGAATGAATTTCTTACCGCTCACACTTTCAGTTCTCATTGGCCCACAAAGATCCATATGCAAAAGATGAAGTTTTTCTTGATTGGTGTCTTCAGCTTTGGGCTTGTATGATTTCTTGGTACTTTTCCCCCTTGAACACGCGGAACATAAATGATCCTTGTGAAATTTGATCTTTGGAAGACCACGAACTAATTCGTTTTTAGCCAGATGATTAATAACATCAAAGTTAAGATGAGATAATCTGCGATGCCATAACCATGACTTGGTCTTAGATGCTTTAGAGAGAAGACATACTGGAGAGGCGGCCATCATGTCTTGTAGGGACAACGTATAAAGATTTGCACCACGAGATCCCTTCAACAAGTCTTTTACTTCCAAGTTGCGGATGAAACAAGTATGTTGTCGAAAAGCAACCTCTAGGTTGGAATCACAAAACTGTCCTACTGAAAATAAGTTATGACCAAGACCTTCTACATAGTATACCCTTGAAATCGTAACGTTCCAAATCTGATAATCACCATACCCCATTATCTTTGCTATATGATCATTACCGAATTTAACCGTACCAAGAAACTTGCTGACGAAATTTCGGAGCATCGAGCGATCTCCGGTCATATGCTTTGAACAACCGGAGTCCAAATACCAGAGGATGATTTGGACCACCTGAAAATATCACCACACGAGGACAATGTAGAGGTATCGGAATCTGAATGTTCCTTGTTATTAGCAGGTACAGATTTAATAATCTTAGATTTGCTAACTTTAGGTTTCTTAGATTTCTTAGCCTTCTTCTTCCTAGTTGGTGGTGTAGATTCTAGTTGGTTTAAATCCTGAGGTATTTCTTCACTGATAGGCACTATAGTGGGGGCTGACCTAATTAAAGGGCACTGTTTCCATACTTTAGTGCGAGTGTGCCTAACTAAAGGACGCTCAGACCTAACCTCAATGGATGCATTCCTAGTTAAAGGGCACATGTTTCCATCTAATGTAAAGGTCCTACCAGTGGGACGCCATTGCCAGCCAACTTGGGCACGAGTTCTACCAGTTGGCTTCCATTCAAGATTATTCCTAATGGCATTCATTTCATTCACATGATCAATAAGACACAAATCATGACGTTGGGAAAACATACATTCATTACAATTCCAACAATTCAAATTAGAATTCACGAATGGTTTAGGCTTCTGCACAGGCGCAGAGCTTGTAGTCTTAACATGATTCTTTTTATTTAAAACTGAACTAACATTCCTATGGTGAGTTTCTACTTTCTTCTTGTTGGTACTACTAGTGGAGGGCTTGATCTTATCTTTCTTGAGTGGCGATCCTTTAGCCTTAGTAGACTCTTTTACTCCTGTAGAAGGCAAAGTGGGAATATTAGCAACAGATTTTAAAGGTGCCTTACTTGATGGTGCCAATGACGGTTTTGCTCCTGGGGTCTTATTGAATGGAGTTACAGCAATGGGACGATTAGTGAGTAGTGCAGAACCTGGTTTACCTATGTATTGCAAGTAGGCTAAGCTATATTGAACACGCTTAATATATTCATGGGCTGAATAATAGTAGCTACTTGAGGGATCTAAGGCATAAAGATCGTCTAAGATATCCCTAACAAGATCTACATGCTTAATTGCATTCCTCATATAATCATCGTAGGTAACCGGGTTTTTCTTATGAAGCGGGTTCTTATAAAGCACTACTGACTTGGTTGTTGGAGCACTAGAGGACGGTGCAGAGTCGGTAGCTAAGTTATCAACAACTTCTTGTCGGGTGAGAAGAAGTGTCTCCTTTAACTCGGTCAAAACCATGTTTTTGTCAATGAGCAGGATGTTTAAGTCAGAGATTTCCTCACACTTTTGGTTCAGTTGTTCAACATAAGATTGTTGATGTGCTGCATTAAAAGCTAAGCGTTCTTCTATTGAACCATAAAGAGCGGATAGTCCCTGTCTTGCCCGATCCATCTCCCCTAGAATAGACGAAAGTCTAATTTCTAAGTCCTGGTTTTTAGACTCTGCGGCCTCTAGTTCCAATTTTAATGTTTCATTTGATGACACATCTCTCTTCAATCTCATAATCTCTTCCTCTAATGCCTTAACTATTGCAATCATCTTGTCACTCGTCTCAACACCGTTTTCACAACCATTTGATATCAAAAGATCCTCATTTTGAGTTTGTTGTTTTAATTCTAAAGATATACAATGTTGTTCTAGTTGATTAAAGCGTTTTGAAAGTAAATTGTAAGAATCTTGTAGCTTTAAAAACTCAGCGTTAGATTCGTGACAAGAATGATTATCTACCTCATTTACAGTATCAGCAACATTTACAGAGAGATCACACACATCATCACATATATTCACAGCATCACAATTAATCATAGCGGATGTAATCTCATTCGAATAATTAACATTCACAGTAGTAAGCACATCACACGAAATTACTTGGGACAAGAATCGGTCATATTCAGATAAAATCTTTTCTTTTTCAATTAGTTGTAGTTCGTAAGCGGTGTCCATTTCATAAAACACTTTCTGAACTTCTCCAATTTCAAACTCAAGATTTTCCTTAAGAGATGCAAAACTTCCTTTTAGACTTTCGACAAACGGATTGATCTCATTCTTAAACACCTCGTTCATGTGTTCGAAAGCCCATTCTCCGGCGTTTAGGCCATTTGAAGTCGTACATTCCAAAATGACCTTGTCAAAATTAGTAAAGTATTGATTAATCTCTTGCAAGTTTAACCATACAGTGCTAACAGGTGGAAGATCCTTTGGAATTTCCTTAGGACCTTCCATATTGACAAGTGTAGGAAGTGTACTAGGGTTTTCTTCATTTAACATGTAGGTTGGTGCTGTAATGAGATCTTTGTACATATGGAAGCGAATTCTAAAATCCGTTTTAGCAAGCTCCTGATTCATTTTGAAATAATCACACTCGGGATATTTTGCAAAATTGTATGACCGATCCTCATCAACTAGATCCTTACTTGTGCGATCATCAAAAATAACAATCGGGTCTAAGACCAATCCTAATTGGGTTGCATTATAAAGTCTTGGACTATGACTTAAAGCTTGTTTTGCATACCGTGGGTTAGGGGGAAGGCCTTTTTGACATGATAAGTTAAATTCTCTAAACGAAGCATCAAATAAGTGCACTAGTTGAGAAGCAGCGTATTGTCTTAAAAGCAAATAATCTAGACTTCTAATCTTATTAGCAGCATTAATCTCCATTTCATTCTTCTTAGACTCGAGTAATTCAAAATCCGTTTGAAGTTTTTGAAAATTAGTGACCACTAACTCTTTTTCTTTAAGTTCATTAGAAAGATTTGCTCTTAAGTTTTCAATTTCTTGCAAATGACCCATTTGTTTGTTTCGAAAATGATCATACTCGGGATTTGTTAGAACACTAGACGAAGGCACTAATTCCAAAGTTTGAACTTTCTCGTTGCATAAGGCAAGCTCATCAGACAAATTCTTATTCTTAGCTATGGTTTCTAAGAGTGCAGCATTCATTTGGCTAAGTAATGTAGCAGGAACCATGACCAAATCTTGTTGAGCAGGAGTATGCGTATGCGAAATGGCTCCCGGTTGTGCAAAGTCTGGGGACTCACATTGATATTACTATCATTGATTGTCTCCTCATTTGAAAGACTCACCACCGATGATTCATTCGAATCAGAACGCTCTTGCACAACTTGATGTGGTTGAATACTAGCATCAGTGGTATTAATAAGTACCTCAGATCTCTTTTCTGGCCCTAAGCTGGAGATAGTTGCCATAAGAGCTGCCTTTGCAGATTGAAATTCATCACAGTCTGAGTCATACGCATCAAGATCATCTGCTTGGTAGGCTGCATTCTGTGTGGTGACAACGTCTTGTTCAGCAATCCCTGGATCAGCAAGAAATGCAAGCTCCTCTTCATCAAGTTCCCTTCCTTGTGCCTGAGCATTTACCAGATAAATCTTTTCTGCAAACCATTGACCATCCCTTCTCCTCTTGGGTTTCTTGCAATCCCTGGACATGTGCCCTTCTTCCTTGCAGTTGTAGCATGTAATCATTCTCAACTTGCCTGTGGAATTTGCCCGTAGAGGAGTGTTGACCATAGGAGCAGGATTGACCGTGCGAGCATTGGTGGTTGTAGTAGGTCTCCCCTGATAAGGTTGAATAGGTTGAACCATTACCCTGCCATTCTCAATAGTAGCTTGTTGGCGAGAATTGGAAGAATTCCTCAACTGATTGTTGGTAGGAGCTGGTCCTCTAAATCCTCGTTTGCTTAAAGTCCTTGTGAGGTTAGCAGACATAGTGGCTAACACTTCAACTGGATCAGTTCCTTGTTTGAATTCAGGAATGGGGACTTCCTCATCATCACAATACAGTGCTTGGTCTTGTTGAGCTGCGTAAACACTAGAAGGAACACTCATGTGGTCAGAGTAGCTTGATGGATATGCTGCATTCTCTTGATAAGATGAATATAAAGATTGAGCATAAGGTGAAATACTTGCTGGGTGATGTTGTGAAGCATAGTGTGGTGAAGGTGCATTAAACCAATATTGTTGCTGATGTGAGGTGGGTGGTTGCGGTAGAATCGAGTATTGGGGGACGGTTGGTGTCATGTAAGGTGATGGATGATAGGCTTGATGTCCCAAGATATAAGGAGTGTTGTTGTGTGACAAGCTTGGTTGATTCACCATCAAAGCTAAGGAATCAGGGTACATACCTCGAGGCGAACGGTGCATGATCACATGTTTCTCATGTTGCTGAAGAAAAGCATATAGTTGATCCAAATTGCACTTATGCAAATCCCTGGTTAACTTAACATCGGTAATATACTCACCCCATTCAGCTTGAGGTAAAGTATTCAAAAACTTGGTGTTAACCTGGAATGGAGCAATCACGAGATTGTATACATTCAGATCATTCATGAGAGTGGTGAATCTGAAGTAATAGTCGTGAAGCGTTTCCCCTGGGTTGTACGTGAATCTATCAAACAGATCATACAACTGACATTCCCTTTCCTGTTTGGTAAGAGACGTACCTTGTAGCAACACCTTTAGACGTTCCCATAAATCCTTTGCCACCGTATACTGACTTACCATTCGATATATGTCATGAGGAAGAGCTTGAAGAATGGTTTGAAGAGCCTTTGCGTCTGCATCGGCAACAAGTTGTTGAGCTGGTGTAAGTTCTTCAAACTCCCTTGGTCGAGTCACATTGTTAACCACGATGGTACCATAGTCAAGTGGACCATTTAAAATTGACTTAACCATAAGTCTCCCATATACCAGTTTTACCTTAAGGTAAGACATCATCCGGCCTTGCCATGCTTCAAAAACTTCTTTGATGAGCATTGGAGGGCGATTATCCGTTCCCGTAATGACGGAAATATCCGTAAGTGATGTCATCTGAGGCATTACTGAATTCGGATTCATTTTGTTCACTTCAAAGAGACAAAGATTATCGGTTGATCGAGCAGTGAAGTAAAGCTTGTGAATTGTGTTGAGTTTTTGTTGTAAGAAACCAAGATTAAATCCTCTAAAAAATCGTCGAAAAAACAAGTAAAATATCCCTTGATTCGGAACTTTTGTTGATTCGGAAGTGTTGATTCGGAAGATTTTGGCTTGGAATACCTTGATTCGGAACTTTTGGTTCGGAAGATTTGATCCGGAACTTTCCCTTGATCCAGAACTTTTACCTTGATCCGGAACTTTCCTTGATCCGGAACTTTCCCTTGATCCGAAACTTTTTCCTTGATCTGGAACTTTCCTTGATCCGGAACTTTCCCTTGATCCGGAACTTTTTCCTTGATCCGGAACTTTCCTTGATCCGGAACTTTTGGTTCGGAACTTTCCTTGATCCAGAACTTTCCTTGATCCGGAACTTTTGGTTCGGAACTTCTTGATCCGGAACTTTCCTTGATCCGGAACTTTTGGTTCGGAACTTTTTGGTCCGGAACTTTTGTTGATCCGGAACTTTTTGATTCGGAACTTTTTGGTTCGGAACTTGACTGGGTAAACAGAAACTTGTTTCGTGATGAACAGTCGATCAAAAAATGAAGATTAAACCCAGATTTTTACCAAATAACCCAAAAAGTTTTGTGATTTATACAATAATAAGTAAAAACTAATACTTATCTACTAATCCCAATCACAAAATCACCAAAAACTCCAAGAATCAAGATGGATCTTCTTAAAGAACACTAATACAATCAAAAACTAAAAAACCACACAAATCATTACCTTAAATCACCCCATAGCTCTTGATACCAAATGTAGAATCTTGATAACCTATGAATCTATGAAGTGGGTTGTTGATTTCTAGAGAGAGAAACTAGAGAGAGAAAGTGAGAGAAACTATGTGTCTTTTTATTCAAGTGAAAACAAGAAAATGAACAACAACCAACCCCTTTCCATGGTGGAAAGGGGTATTTATATCCTAGGCGCTTATTTGGGCTTGGGCCGGCCCATGACAAGCCCATGGGCCGGTTTCTTACTTAACTTAATAAGTAACACTAACTACGAGCTATTACAACATTAATAATATTGTGGAGTGACCGACACTTCTAATATACGTAAAAACGTATTTCTAACAAACTACAACCCAAGAGAGCCAGCCAGGTTTAATAGAAGCAAGGTCAGATGCTATAACTGCCAGCAGCAAGGACATTTTTCTAGGGAATGCCCTAACAAAAATGACCAGGAGAAGAACATGTATTCAGCCTTCAAGGTTCAAGAGCTCAAGGATGAAAAGAGAGCTTTGGTGTCTGTTGACTCCCTGGTTAACTGGAATGATCATCAGACTGCTACCTTGGAATCAGCTGAAGCTTCTACTGATGTATTTGCTATGATTGCTGGGAACCTATCTGATGCTGAGGAAGCAGAAGAATTTGCTCTTATGGGAATCTCGCCTTAGGTATAAAATTGCCCTATTGGTTGTCATGATAAATATTCAGAACTATTGACTCAATACATTAAACTAAATGAACAAAATGACAAATATTTTCTAGAAGTTCAAGCATATAAGAGTTCTCTAAAAACTTTGGAACAACAAAAGAAGTGGATTCAAGATACTCAACGTAAATATGAGTATAAAATTAGAATTCTAAGCATTGATTTAGAGAACACCACTAACATGCTTACATATACTGAAAAACTAAACAATGAAAGTATTAAGGCTAAGCAAGACATGCAAGAAAAATTGGATGCAACACTTTTATGATTTGAAAAATGGCAGAATGCACCCAAGAATCTTTCAAAGTTGATTGATAGTAGTATGTCTAGTAGGACTAAGAGAGGATTAGGTTTTGATAAATATATTGATTCAGAAGACGTATTTGATTTATCTTTTTCAAGTGTCTTTGATCCTGACAAGGAAGAGGAGGGAAAACCTAGTTACAATAGGTTTAAACCAGCTGCAGCAATGCATGTTGTTCCTCCACCTCTTACAGGAACTTTTATGCCCATATCTTGAACTAAATGAACAAAATGACAAATATTTTCTAGAAGACCAACCAGTAACTATTTTCAGAACTTTAATCAGAATTATGCTTTTAATTCAGACCAAATGCATTTTGGGTTGGGACATTTGGGTTCTGCTGTTAAGCCCTCACCAGGTTGTTATTGGTCACAAAATAACACCCATATGATGAACAGGCAACCTAAGAACAATAGTGGATCTCATCAATCTTCTTGGCTATCTTCTAAAGATCCACAAGGCAGACTAAAGCCTGAAAAAGTCTGGGTCCCCTTAAGACACTAACTCTTGCATATGACTTTTCTGTTGTTGTAGATTACTCCATACCAAGACCCATCTCTTGGAATAGTTGATAGTGAATGCTCTAGGAGCATGACAGGAAATAAAAGACTTTTATCTAACTTTGTACCATTTCAAGGCGGAAAGGTGTACTTCGGAGGTGGTGAAGGAAGGATCTATGGCAAAGGAACTATTCAGACACCTAACCTTAATTTTGAGCAGGTCTACTATGTGGAAGCACTTTAACACTTCAACTTGATCTCTGTCTCGCATATTTGTGACAAGAAGCAGTTTGTCGTCTTTACGGATACTGAAGCACTGGTGTTATCCAAAGACTTTAAGCTACCAGATGACTCCTAAGTTCTACTCAAAACCCCTAGAAGATAGAACCTCTATAGTATCAAGCTGAATGAAGTTAATCCTACTGGTCAACTAGCTTGTTTGGTTGCCAAAGCATAAGAAGATGAAGCCACAAAATGGCATAGAAGGATGGGACATGTAAACTTCAAGACCATTCACAAACTGGTGAATATGAACTTGGTCTTTGGTTTACCTCCCAAAACTTTCAGAAATGACATCAATTGCCTTGTGTGCAGCAAAGGCAAACAACACAAAGCATCCTTCAAGGCCATTACTACTCTGAGCCTCATAATTGAACCGTTGCAGCCTACACATGAATTTATATGGTCCTACCTCCATTAGGAGTATTAACCATAAACAGGACTGTCTTGTAGTAACTGATGGGTATAGCAGGTTCACGTGGGTTTTCTTTCTGGCTGCTAAAAGTGAGACCTACTCCATTCTCAAGGACTTCGTTGCACTCATTAAGAATCAGCTGTCCAAAAAGGTAAAAGGTATCCGATGTGACAATAGAACATAATTCTAAAATGCATACCTCATAGCACTTTGCAATACCAGAGGTATCAAAAGAGATTATAGTGCTGCCAGGACTCCTCAACAGAATGGTGTTGCAGAAAGGAAGAACATGACTCTTATAGAAGCCGCAAGAACCATGCTCGCAGATTCCAAGCTTCCAACTATGTTTTAGACAGAAGCTGTTAACACTGCAAGTTGTATGTTGAATAGGGTTTCCATTACCAATCCACATAAGAAGACTCCATATGAGCTTCTCACAGCCAAAGTCCCAAGTATAGCTCATTTGAAGCCATTTGGCTGTCCTGTCACCATTCGGAATACGAGTGACTATTTGGGGAATTTGATGGCAAGGAAGACGAAGGCTACATTATGGGATATTCAACCCACTCAAGAGCTTATCACGTTTACAATCTCCATGCCAAGCATTCACTGAAACTATAAATCTCAAGTACTTTTAGGAGAAGACAAACATCTAAGGCAAAGGTCCTGAATGGTATTTTGATCTTGATTATCTTAGTGACTCATTCGGATATTTTTGTTTCAAAACTAACCAAGATGCAGGTCCACAAGTGTTTGCAACTTCTAGTACAGGTTCTCATTCTAGCTTTACGGACTCAGATGAGGATAATGACATTTTTGTTGTTCCATCCTATTCCACCACAGTCTCTCCTAACACCAATGCTACTCCTATTGATGCTTCTTCATCAGACATTGTGGACTCACAAGGAGCTCTTGACACACTGCTCAAGCAACAACAAGATGCCACTTGATATGAGCAAAAACTCATATCAATTTATCAACAAATCACCCTAAAACACAAGAAAAATAACTAAACTTTGTGCTATAAAGCGGAATTATGTGGTATGTTTTGTGTTTGTGTGCAAATAAATAAGAAGGATGCATTTTCAAGCAAACAAGAAGAAAATCAAGTTAATTGGATGAAAAAGACAAAGAAGGATCAAAAGTGACAAGACTTTGAAGACAAAGGACCTATCTTGACAATCTGCCAAAGATGAAGGACCAAAAGTGTATATTTGCCAAAGTCAAGATCAAAGTCAAACATGGGCAATGATGAAGTCAACCAAGTCAAAGGGATTATAAGTCCAAAAATGCAAGTGGAAGGACTGAAATTGTCAAAGAAATGAAGATTTTAGCTTAAAATACAAATCTGCCAAAGTAAGGGGTTAAAACTGCCAAAGATACTTCAAAGTTTGGATCAATCCATGTGAAGGAGCTTTTAGCCAATCAGATTGCAAGGAAGAAGGAATTTGGATTGCCAAACAAGCGCCCGTTGGCCACTAACTTCGTTTGGCATTTAATGACCGTATCCCAACAGTGCAGCGCACTCAACCCTTCTCAACCAATGAAACAACGCCATGCAATAATTCAAATTATCCAATTTGGATAACGATCCGTGTGATCATTTCTTACCCAATCAGAAAGTGCCACGTGGCCTTCTTCTTCAACGCAACCCAGAAACGTTTAAGAGCTACACTTGATTTCAGAAAGAGTTATCTACATGAAAAGTGATCGTTTTTGAGAGAGGAATACAATGGACATAATCAATTTAGCTCAAGATCAAGGAATCAAAAATCCCCAAATTATGAAGAACAAGAGGATGAACACTTAGCAGTTTTGTGACACGTGGCAACAAACTAGTGATAGGAACACGTCATCAACTCCAAGACTTACTCACAATTTGCTTATAAATAGGATGATATTCTGTCATTTACTAAAGTAGTCAATGTGTGTAAATTTCACATACATCTTAATTTTCCTCTCATTCATAGTTTCAGTTAGTTAGCTCAGCCAACTCAAGAGTCTAACAAGCTCTTGAGTTAGTTAGCTTAGTTGTAACCACTTTACCTACTTTGTAACAAACTTTCTCCTTAAATCAATAAAAATCACAATTCACTTCCTTCATCTACTGTTCATACCTTGAATCCTACTATCCTTGTGTTACTGTTAGCTCATTGTGATCATAAATGATCATGATTAGCTAAGTTTGGAGAATTGAAGCTATTTTTGATCTTGTTCTGTTCAAGCCAGTAGAGTTCTTGTTGATTTTGAAGCTTTCTTGTTCAACAATGGTGATTTTGATGATTGTAGATGTTGATTGGTAGATTTTGATGCTAAGGTGGTGGTTTAGCATTGATTAGAAAGCTCAGCGCTTCTCTACTCCTACAATGGAGGCCTAAGCTAAAAGGTTTTGAGTTACTGAGTTCTTGTTCCACTAAACAGCATTTTCCTGCTCAATTCCTAGATAAAACCTGTTTGTCTGCATGATCAAGTGTGATTAGATAGCATTTGAGTTAATCTTTATGATTGAGTAGCTTTAGTGTAGTTTGATAATTGTTCCTTAGTTTAAATCTTGTCCTGTTATTAGCTTTATCAGTCATATTAGCTTAACTAGTCAATTTGAGTGTTAGCCTTTTAAACTGTTTGTAACTGGTTCATTTGCATTTCATTTGGCTCATTGAACTTAGTCTGATATCACATTTCATTCAATTTAGTCAATTGCCTTTAATCCTTTCATAAAAATTATGATAGTTCAGTAAAGTAGTGTTTGGGATTGGTTTTCAAGTAGTGTTCAAGTTTTGAAAATTGGTTAAATCTTGTTCATTTACAATCACTTAGTCATAACAAACCAAGTTTAGTAGTTTTCAAGTCATTTTGTTAGTCAAAAAGGCAATTGGCATTTAAAAAAGTCTGGGTCAGTCTTTGTTATAAAATTTCAGAAAAAGTTCATGATTTCAATTGCTTGGCAATTTTTTGTTTCTAGATGAAATTGATTCAAACCAGTTCTTAGCTCTTACTTAACATCTGAACTTTTAGCATTCTCAAGGAAAATATACAGTATTCTGATTTGAGGAAGAAATAAGCAAATGAATAAGCTACTGAGATAATGCAAGTTTCTGTAAACTTTGGCTAATCTGATTTCTCAAATCTCCAATTCCACTTCAGAAATCTTTTAATTTTCTTTCATATTTCCATTTAGAAAGTGTTCATGAGTAAGTTTTGAGATTTTGAGCTTTTTGAAAAATCTGGTCAACGAAAGTCAACATAAGCTCATTTTAGCTTATTTTCAGTTTTAGAGCTTAATACTGGATCATTTTCTTTGAGACTAGATTTCCCATTCTTCTTGTGAGCTGTTTTACAAGTTTCTTCATTAAAATCAAGTTGTGCATGAGTAGCTTATTAGATAGCTTATTTTGAGCTTATTTAAAATTGCTTATTAGAGTTTTAGCCAGTTTTAGCTTATTTCCTTTGACAAGTCTAGTTTAATTTCAATTTTAAGACTTTTGAAAGTGGTTTGAGCTTATTTGGTCAAGAAACGAGCTCAAACGAGCTTATTTTGTTCTTAAACCCGTTTTTGTTAAATAACTTTTGGAAATTGCATTTTAGTCCTTTAATTGTTTAACAGTTCTAATTCAGGCTAAATTTCCAAGTAATTAGGTTTTGCAAAACTTTAGTCCTCAGATTTTCAAGTTTGTTTAAAATTGGTTAGTCAGTTTTCAAATTAGTTAAAATTTAGTTACTTTGTTTGATAAACTTTCACATCTAGTCCATATAGTTAACTGTTTTTGCACATTTAGTCCCTAGACTTTTTGACTTTGTATCTTTAGCATTTATTTTTCATTAAATTTACATTTTCAGTCCTTATATTTTATAGAATTTACATTTGAGCATTTTAATTGAATAAATACTTGGTTTGTGCACTTTGTTTTACGTATAAGTAGACTGTATTTTTCATTTTAGCAAGGATTTGTTTGAATTAGCTATAGAATATCCAAATACTTTACCAACCAAAATCAATTAAGAACTCGATCTTGTTAGGACTTTCAATTTGTTAAGAACTGAGAAAACGAACTTCAACTATACACATTTCAAATGGCGCCGCTGCCGGTTCTTTGACTTTACGAGAGACTATCGATTGACGGTTTTCATTGGCTTTTGGGATCCGTTCACCTAGTGAAATTTATTTTTACGTATCATAAATCAAAAACAAATAAAAAAATCAAAAATATAAAAATATATAAAAACTCAAAAATTAACAAAACAATTCTTTTCCTAAAGAATTGACCAAACAAATTAAAAAATCCAAAAAGCAATCTTTTTCCTAAGAGATTGCACCCAAAAATATATATTATTGGATTCTCTCGGTTTTTATGTACATATAGTATTTTCTCTTAAAAACTCATAAATACAAAAATATTTTCCATATATTATTATAAGTAAATACGTATACGTATAAGAACAACCAATTCACATATTCTCCATAAGTATTGCCAAGGCAATACACCGTGTTGAGGGGCGTTCCGGTCCTTGACACGTGTATCGATAAAACAAAATAAAGCAAGAATAGATAAATACTTCCAATAAGCAACAATTCGAAGAATACAAACAATTAAGTGAATAGAAAGGCGATGTGCTATAAAATGCCATCTAAGGGTCAATAGGTACTTAAGTTCTTCGCGCCACCTAACCCCCCGTTCACTTGTGAGTATTCTAAGAAGGAAGGCTTCATTGGGGGTCTTGCACCCAAGTAGTACATACGTATATTATTATTTTCTTGTGGATATTTCATATTGAAACTCGAAGGGGATAATCCTTTTCTCTTCAAAGTCACACGAGAGCTTCTCTCTCATTCCTCGTATTGAGTTGCATGCTCACTCGCGGGCGTGTACAAATACCGATTGGTGTACAACCCCTTCCTCCAAAAAGGAAGAAAAAGAGAAAGAGTAGGAACACCACCGTCCATCAAGCCGATCACGAGAATCGTGCTTTGATTCATCCACAACAAGAAACCATGGCCGGAGTTGATACTCGTTCTTTGATGGAACGTTTGCAATCCAATGTTCACGGATATGCCGATGCTATCAAGATTCTCAATATTCCCGCAAATTCATTTGAGCTAAAAACGGCTATGATTAACTTGGTTTCAAACACACCTTTCTATGGAAATAAGAATGATAATCCTCATGATCACCTTAAGAGATTCCTTGCTCTTTGCAATACTATTAAGTACAATGGAGTTCCCCATGATGCCATTAAGTTGATATTGGTGCAATTTTCACTAGAGGGTCCCGCTAAGCATTGGTTAGACACACAACCACCCGATAGTATCACCACATGGGATGGTTTCACTGCTAAGTTTTTGAACAAGTTCTTTCCCCTATCTAAGACCACGGCTTTGAGGAACTTAATTATAGGCTTTCAACAAAAACCTAGTCAAACCTTTAGTGATGCTTGGGAGGAGTTTAGAGAGTTATTGAGGAGATTCCCTAACCATGGATTGGATGAAGTTCACCAAATCAATACTTTCTACAATGGCCTTAAACCTCATCACCAAGACTCACTCAATGCTTCCGCGAGAGGAAATATTCTTCTTAAATCCATTCAAGAGGCTTGGGATATTATTGAGACCAAAGCAATGGTACAAACAAACACTCAATTTGAAGAAAGGGTTCATGTTATCCAAAACAATTCTCAAACACCTTGTGATAACCAATTCCTCAAGTATCACCAAGAGATCATTCAAAAGATAGATAGGGATCATGAGATGAGTTTTAAGGCACATCAAGAATTGATCCAAGCTATTAAGAGCCTTTCATTGAAAAATTCTACAAATGATGTGCATGCCATTACTCTTTCATGTGAGACCTGTGGAGGTCCCCATTCCTATGAACAATGTGATAAGGTGAAAGGTTATCAAGGGGAATGTTATGCTTACCAAGAGGAACATCGTGAACACTTCAAGCCAAATATCAATCCCAATAATCTTTCTTACAAGTCCCAAAATTACCTTACTCCACCGGGATTCCCACCCCAACCACCCACCCAACCTCAACAAAATCCTCTTCAATTGTTACAACGGAATCAAGGCCGAAGACCACATAACCAAGGGAATAACTACAAGGCACCTAATCATTTTTAACATCAAGGAAATAACTTTTATCCATTAAATCAAGGATTTAATGCACCACCTCCACCTTATCCACAACAAGGTTTTTATCAAGGGAATGTGCAACCTAACCCCATGGATTTGATCCTTCAAAAGCTTACTTCTTATGAGAAACAAATGAAAGATGCTCAAGAGGAAAATAACAAGAAATTTGCTCTTCTTCACAACCAAATTATGTATAATCAAAGACCACAAGGAGCTTTACCATCTAACACACAAGCAAATCCAAGGGCAAACGTCAATGCTATTACAACAAGAAGTGGAAAGTCAACAAAGGATCCTTCACCTCCTCAACCTCCTATTGTTCCACCCACTTTTGTTCCTACATGTGACAAGCCTTCTACATCTACTTCACCACCTCAAAATGCTCCCATTCAATCAAACACACCTTCTCAACCTATTCCTACTTCTCCTCTACCTTCCACAACTCCCAATGAAGAAGCTATCAAAGACAAATCTTCCACTACAACACCTACACCTAAACCAACTCTTCCATATCCTTCAAGGTTGAAAAAGGACAAGTTAAAGAACAAGGATGACATCCAAGTCTCAAATTTCTTAAGGATGTTTAAGCAACTCAACATCAACATATCCTTTGCGAAAACTCTTGCTTATATGCCAAAGTTTGCTAAGATGTTCAAGGATTTACTCTCAAACAAGGAAAAATTGGTTGATTTGCCCAACACATCCCTTAATGAAAATTGTTCCTCCGTGCTACTTAAAACCTTACCAACAAAACTTGGAGATCTGAGGCGTTTCTTGATACCTTGTAATTTTCCTGGTGTGGAAAATTGCATGGCTTTGGCGGATCTAAGGGCAAGCATAAACCTCATGCCTTTATCAGTTTGGAAAAAACTCTCTCTTCCCGAGCTCACTCCCACTAGGATGACCCTTGAGTTAGCCAACCGAACCATAGCTTACCCCGTAGGTATCGCAGAGGATGTGTTTGTAGGTGTGGATAAGTTTACATTTCCGGCCGACTTTGTAGTGGTTGATTATGACATGGATCCTAGAGTTCCTTTGATTGTTGGTAGACCGTTTTTGAGAACGGGTCGTACTTTGATAGATGTGGCGGAGGGAGAACTAATTATGAGAGTAAAGGATGAGAAAGTGGTGTTTAAGTTAGGGAAAGTTTGTGATAGGAAAGAGGTTAAGGAGTCTAGACCGTGTGAGACTATTAACATAGTTGATGTGCTAGATGAGGTGTGTGATGAACACTTTCATGATGCTTGCAAGAGTACTAGTGATGAAATGCCCCATGTTGGAACCGTAGCCTCAATTGCTCCTTCCTTAACACCTTTTGGAGAGAGTGATTTCCTCTTGGAGGAATTTGAGTCCAACTTTCTTGGTGATGATGATTCTCCCATTAATTGGGAAGAAGATATTCTTACTATCCAAAAGTTGCTCAATGAGGACCCTATTCCTTCTCCTACTCCACAAGAAGTTACCAATGAGGATCCTTCCATAGTAAAACCTTCCATAGAGAGTCCACCTCCAATTGAACTTAAGGACCTTCCATCCCACTTAGAGTATGCTTTCTTAGAAGGCAAAGACCAATTACCCGTGATCATTGCTAAAGAGTTGGAAGAGGATGAGAAGGAAAAACTCATTGAAGTCCTTAAGAAACACAAGAAAGCCTTAGCATGGAAAATATCCGACATAAGGGGAATTGATCCACATTTTTGTACACACAAAATCCTTATGGAGGATGATTTCAAACCCGCCATTCAAAGTCAACGAAGGGTTAACCCAAAAATCCATGAGGTCATTAAGAAGGAAGTGATTAAACTCCTTGATGCGGGCATGATTTACCCCATTTCCGACTCTCCATGGGTTAGCCCGGTACATTGTGTTCCAAAAAAGGGTGGAATCACCGTAGTGCCTAATGAGAACAATGAGCTTATTCCTACGAGACTTGTTACCGGTTGGAGAGTTTGTATTGACTATAGGAAGCTCAATGAGGCTACTAGGAAAGACCATTTCCCATTACCTTTTATGGACCAAATGCTTGAACGCTTTGCGGGAAATGAGTACTATTGCTTTCTTGATGGCTTTTCGAGTTATTTCCAAATACCCATTGACCCTAAGGATCAAGAAAAGACCACATTCACTTGTCCCTACGGTACATTTGCTTACAAGAGGATGCCTTTTGGCTTATGTAATGCACCGGGGACGTTTCAAAGGTGCATGATGGCGATTTTCCATGATATGATAGAGCAAACAATGGAGGTTTTTATGGATGATTTTTTCGTCTTTGGAAATTCATTTACCTCATGTCTCACCAATCTAGAAAGAATGCTTAAGCGTTGTGAGGAAACACGTTTAGTTCTTAATTGGGAGAAATGTCACTTTATGGTGAAAGAGGGAATTGTTTTAGGACACAAAATATCCAATAAGGGATTAGAAGTGGATCGAGCTAAAATTGATGTGATTGCTAAGCTTCCCCCACCCACTACGGTTAAAGGTGTAAGGAGTTTCTTAGGTCATGCGGGGTTTTATAGGCGCTTTATACAAGATTTTTCTAAGATAGCTAGACCGATGACTCACCTCTTAGAAAAAGAGGTCCCTTTCATTTTTAACCATGATTGTTTGGAATCTTTTGAGACTCTTAAGGAGAAATTCACAACGGCTCCCGTTTTGGTTTCTCCAAATTGGGAATTACCTTTTGAGCTTATGTGTGACGCTAGTGATTATGCGGTGGGGGCCGTCTTAGGTCAAAGAGTGAATAAGCATTTTCAACCTATACACTATGCGAGTAAAACCATGACCGGTGCACAACTTCATTATACTACCACGGAAAAAGAGTTGCTTGCTATAGTCTATGCTTTTGAGAAATTTAGACCATACCTTGTGCTATCCAAAACCATAGTGTATACGGATTATTCCGCTCTCAAGTATCTCATGACAAAACAAGATGCTAAGCCTAGGCTTTTGAGATGGGTTTTGTTGCTTCAAGAGTTTAAGATAGAAATTCGTGATAAGAAAGGGGTCGAGAATTTAGCGGCGGATCACTTGAGTAGACTTGAGCATCCTTTTCAAGGAGATTTTCCAAATCAAGAAATCAATGAATCCTTTCCATTAGAGGAGCTCATGTCTATCTCTTCCCAAGAGGATGCCACTCCTTGGTTTGCGGATATAGCAAACTATCTTGTGGGGAATGTGCTTATTGAGGGTCTTACTTACCAACAAAAGAAGAAATTTCTTAAGGAAGTTAAGTACTACTTTTGGGATGATCCTTATCTTTTTAGGCAATGTGCAGACCAAATCATCAGACGGTGTGTAGATGGGCCCGAGGCATTTAAAATCTTAGAAGCATGTCATAAGGGACCTACGGGTGGACATTTTGGGCCTAACTATACCGCCAAGAAAGTCTTTGATTCGGGTTATTATTGGCCTTCCATTTATAAATATGCCCAAGAAATGGTGAAATGTTGTGATGTGTGTCAAAGACAAGGAAAAATTACGCAACGTGATGAGATGCCACAAAATTTTATTCAAGAGTGTGAGATTTTTGATGTATGGGGCATAGATTTCATGGGACCTTTTCCATCTTCTAAGGGAAACAAGTATATACTTGTGGCGGTGGATTATGTGTATAAATGGGTGGAGGCTAAAGCCTTACCTACCAATGATGCTCGAGTTGTTGTGAAGTTCTTAAAGCAATTGTTTGCTAGATTTGGTGTACCTCGGGCCATCATAAGTGATCGTGGTACGCACTTTTGTAATGATCAATTCACGAGAGTTATGAAGAAATATGGAGTTAATCATAGACTTTCTACCGCGTATCACCCTCAAACCAATGGTCAAACCGAGGTCACAAATCGTGGTTTAAAGAGAATTTTAGAGAGAACGGTGGGAGAGCATCGAGCTTCTTGGTCGGATAAGCTTGATGACGCTTTGTGGGCTTTTAGGACGGCTTTTAAGACACCAATTGGTTGTACTCCTTATAGGCTTGTCTATGGTAAAGCGTGCCACCTCCCATTCGAATTAAAACATAAGGCATCTTGGGCTCTCAAGTGGGCTAACTTTGATTTAAACCAAGCCGGTTCACATAGGAAAGATCAACCTAATGAGATGGATGAATTGAGAGCCAATGCCTATGAAAATTCTTTGCTTTACAAGGAAAAGACTAAGAAATTGCATGATGCTAAGATCAAGAACCGTGAGTTTAAAGTTGGAGAGCTTCTCCTTTTTAACTCAAGGTTGAAACTTTTTGCGGGCAAGCTTAAGTCGAGATGGTCCGGTCCATTCACTATTGCTCAAGTGTTTCCATATGGAACTATTGAGTTGTCATAACCCGATGGTCCAAACTTTAAAGTGAATGGTCACCGTGTGAAACATTATTTTGGGGAGGACATTTCCGTTGAAATGGTCCAAGAGATCCCCATTTTCCCCATGAATTAATTCATTGAGGGACGAGTCGAGCTAGAGACTCCTTAACTCAAGCATCGTATAACTAGGTTTAGAGTGTTATAGGTTAGCAATAAGGGTATAGAATTGGAGATAAGTGTAGGAGTGACCTTCTTTTGTCTTCATGTTGTTTGTAGGGTTGCTCACTCATTTCATGCTTTGGAGCTTATGGAGGAGGCCCTTGTATCCGGTTCACTTTGTTACTATTGTGATCTTTCATTGACACCTTATGCTTTAACATGAATTCACCAATAGTTGCCCTTTCCTTAACTTGGGTTAAGCAAAGTCTATTCATTGTCATAAGTGTAGGGGAAGTTTTTATACTTCCATGCTCTTAAACATTGAGGACAATGTTTAGCTTAAGTGTAGGGGGGTCTTCTATCGAAGTGACTTTACCTAGAACTTGTCATTGATCTTCATGATAACTTGGAAATTAATTTTTCAAACATTTTTCAAATTTTTGATCTACTTTGGCCACCAAAAATATGCACTCATAATTTTTGCATTAATCATTTTTTCATTTGCATAACACATTTGCATTGTATATATTTCTTCTTTTATTCAAAAATTATAAAGAGAAAAAAAATATATAATAAAAACATGGTTTAACAAATTTAGATCTCTTTGACATATTAGGCCCACCATGGATATTTTGACTCAACCCGAGTTTGCTTATCTTAGCATTATCTAGCTATTATCCTTAACCATGTAGTCCTTCATTGGTCTATTAGGCTAAGCATCCACCAATCTCATTATTTGAGATTTTAAATTTGTGAAGAATGGGAAATGATAGAGTTGAAGCAAGAATAAAAGGGCTAGATAAACTTCATGATAATTACTTGTGGCTAAACCCTTCTCTTCTCTACCTCTATTTTCTTCGCATGTATATATTGTTAATAAATAATCAAGAACGGTTTTAATCGGTTTGTAATCTCTTATGCATTTTTGTCTAATCATTCATGGTTGATATAAGTACGTCTTAAGATTCTAAGTTAGAACGGTTTATGTGTACTAGACTTATGTCATGCTCAATATTTAGCGGGTGTTTTTCCTTTTATTCTTTTCAACCTTCTTTGTGAGGAATAAAGAAAAATAAGAGCGGCTTATAAAAAAATGAGTGGCTAGAAAGAAAAAAAGAGAAAAAGAAAAAAAATTTTATACAAGACTCCCAAGAGGGGCATTGTGGTGTTAATTATAGTGACTATTGAGTTCCAATATTACCTTGACGGGTTGCGGGGATTCGATAGATTGCTCCAATCCAATATTACCTTGACGGGTTGCGGGGTTGAAGATCCAAAGTCTCAAAAAGATGGCGGATGTAAATTATTGCGTGAGTTTTATTTTTCTTTCCTTAGCGAGTGTGTAGCTACTTATGAAAGCATGACATGAGGATTTTACACATAAGGCGAATGACTTATTACTCTTGAGACGGACTTATATTAATTGTGAGCGGTTTTTCAAGTAATGGATGAGAGGATTACTTAGGATTGAAACCGTGCTTCCTTATTTTTGGATTTTACATTTCTTATATTTCACGCTTTAAATAATGACAAATTTGCCCAAAAGCAATTTGCTCAAATAATAACCGGTTCCACATATAATTTTCATGAATAAGTTGATGCACTTTTTACTTGTGAATACAATGATCCCATTTTTAAGCTTGGTATGGAAAAAGTGAAACTTGAGGGTGATAAATGTCCATGGTACCCAAGCCCTAATCCAAGTCATTGTTTTCTTTATGAGTTATTTCCATCAAACCATTTCAAGAAAAACCAAAAAGATATAGATAGAATTGTATTTTGTTCATTTCATTGTTAAAAAATTAAAATCATGCATCATATAGTGTAGAGTAGTTTAGATGCATTCCATAGTGGCCAAGGTGGATTAATTATGAGGAGAATGTAAATTTGTGATTTAAAATATAGCATTGCATGAGGACATGACAATGTTCAAGTGTAGGGGATTTGATATGAGCAAAAACTCATATCAATTTATCAACAAATCACCCTAAAACACAAGAAAAATACCTAAACTTTGTGCTATAAAGCGGAATTATGTGGTATGTTTTGTGTTTGTGTGCAAATAGGTAAGAAGGATGCATTTTCAAGCAAACAAGAAGAAAATCAAGTTAATTGGATGAAAAAGACAAAGAAGGATCAAAAGTGACAAGACTTTGAAGACAAAGGACCTATCTTGACAATCTGCCAAAGATAAAGGACCAAAAGTGTATATTTTCCAAAGTCAAGATCAAAGTCAAACATGGTCAATGATGAAGTCAACCAAGTCAAAGGGTTTAAAAGTCCAAAAATGCAAGTGGAAGACTGAAATTGTCAAAGAAATGAAGATTTTAGCTTAAAATACAAATCTGCCAAAGTAAGGGGTTAAAACTGCCAAAGATACTTCAAAGTTTGGATCAATCCATGTGAAGGAGCTTTTAGCCAATCAGATTGCAAGGAAGAAGGAATTTGGATTGCCAAACAAGCGCCAGTTGGCCACTAACTTCGTTTGGCATTTAATGACCGTATCCCAACAGTGCAACGCACTCAACCCTTCTCAACCAATGAAACAACGCCATGCAATAATTCAAATTATCCAATTTGGATAACGATCCATGTGATCATTTCTTACCCAATCAGAAAGTGCCACGTGGCCTTCTTCTTTAACGCAACCCAGAAACGTTTAAGAGCTACACTTGATTTCAGAAAGAGTTATCTACATGAAAAGTGATCGTTTTTGAGAGAGGAATACAATGAACACAATCAATTTAGCTCAAGATCAAGGAATCAAAAATCCCCAAATTGTGAAGAACAAGAGGATGAACACTTAGCAGTTTTGTGACACGTGGCAACAAACTAGTGATAGGAACACGTCATCAACTCCAAGGCTTACTCACAATTTGCTTATAAATAGGATGATATTCTCTCATTTACTAAAGTAGTCAATGTGTGTAAATTTCACACACATCTTAATTTTCCTCTCATTCATAGTTTCAGTTAGTTAGCTCAGCCAACTCAAGAGTCTGACAAGCTCTTGAGTTAGTTAGCTTAGTTGTAACCACTTTACCTACTTTGTAACAAACTTTCTCCTTAAATCAATAAAAATCACAATTCACTTCCTTCATCTACTGTTCATACCTTGAATCCTATTATCCTTTTGTTACTGTTAGCTCATTGTGATCATAAATGATCATGATTAGCTAAGTTTGGAGAATTGAAGCTGTTTTTGATCTTGTTCTGTTCAAGCCAGTAGAGTTCTTGTTGATTTTGAAGCTTTCTTGTTCAACAATGGTGAATTTGATGATTGTAGATGTTGATTGGTAGATTTTGATGCTAAGGTGGTGGTTTAGCATTGATTAGAAAGCTCAGCGCTTCTCTACTCCTACAATGGAGGCCTAAGCTAAAATGTTTTGAGTTACTGAGTTCTTGTTCCACTAAACAGCATTTGCTGCTCAATTCCTAGCTAAAACCTGTTTGTCTGCATGATCAAGTGTGATTAGATAGCATTTGAGTTAATCTTGTTGATTGAGTAGCTTTAGTGTAGTTTGATAATTGTTCCTTAGTTTAAATCTTGTCCTATTATTAGCTTTATCAATCATATTAGCTTAACTAGTCAATTTGAGTGTTAGCCTTTTAAACTATTTGTAACTGGTTCATTTGCATTTCATTTGGCTCATTGAACTTAGTCTGATATCACATTTCATTCAGTTTAGTCAATTGCCTTTAATCCTTTCAAAAAAATTGTGATAGTTCAGTAAAGTAGTGTTTGGGATTGGTTTTCAAGTAGTGTTCAAGTTTTGAAAATTGGTTAAATCTTGTTCATTTACAATCACTTAGTCATAACAAACCAAGTTTAGTAGTTTTCAAGTCATTTTATTAGTCAAAAAGGCAATTGGCATTTAAAAAAGTCTGGGTCAGTCTTTGTTATAGAATTTCAGAAAAAGTTCATGATTTCAATTGCTTGGCAATTTTTTGTTTCTAGATGAAATTGATTCAAACCAGTTCTCAGCTCTTACTTAACATCTGAACTTTTAGCATTCTCAAGGAAAATATACAGTATTCTGATTTGAGGAAGAAATAAGCAAATGAATAAGCTACTGAGATAATGCAAGTTTCTATAAACTTTGGCTAATCTGATTTCTCAAATCTCCAATTCCACTTCAGAAATCTTTTAATTTTCTTTCATATTTCCATTTAGAAAGTGTTCATGAGTAAGTTTTGAGATTTTGAGCTTTTTGAAAAATCTGGTCAACGAAAGTCAACATAAGCTCATTTTAGCTTATTTTCAGTTTTAGAGCTTAATACTGGATCATTTTCTTTGAGACTAGATTCCCATTCTTCTTGTGAGCTGTTTTACAAGTTTCTTCATTAAAATCAAGTTGTGCATGAGTAGCTTATTAGATAGCTTATTTTGAGCTTATTTGAAATTGCTTATTAGAATTTTAGCCAGTTTCAGCTTATTTCCTTTGACAAGTCTAGTTTAATTTCAATTTTAAGACTTTTGAAAGTGGTTTGAGCTTATTTGGTCAAGAAACGAGCTCAAACGAGCTTATTTTGTTCTTAAACCCGTTTTTGTTAAATAACTTTTAGAAATTGCATTTTAGTCCTTTAATTGTTTAACTGTTCTAATTCAGGCTAAATTTCCAAGTAATTAGGTTTTGCAAAAGTTTAGTCCTCAGATTTTCAAGTTTGTTTAAAATTGGTTAGTCAGTTTTCAAATTAGTTAAAATTTAGTTACTTTGTTTGATAAATTTTCACATTTAGTCCATATAGTTAACTGTTTTTGCACATTTAGTCCCTAGACTTTTTGACTTTGTATCTTTAGCATTTATTTTTCATTAAATTTACATTTTTAGTCCTTATATTTTGTAGAATTTACATTTGAGCATTTTAATTGAATAAATACTTGGTTTGTGCACTTTGTTTTACGTATAAGTAGACTGTATTTTTCATTTTAGCAAGGATTTGTTTGAATTAGCTATAGAATATCCAAATAATTTACCAACCAAAATCAATTAAAAACTCGATCTTGTTAGGACTTTCAATTTGTTAAGAACTAAGAAAACGAACTTCAACTATACACATTTCACCACTAAAGTAGCTACTCAAGGAGGCTTTGAGTTTCCCTTGAGTACTCTTGTTGTACCAGTTACTCCTAGTGATCCTAATGTTAATCCTAGTGCAAGTTTAACACCAATTGGTAGTCCGGTTAGTGATCCTGCTTCCACAACTAGGTTCTCTTGTCCTTCTGACTTGGGAAACTATCAAAAGAAGACTTCTACTAAGCTGGATGATATTCATAAGCAACCAATAGATGGCATTTTCGACTCTACTTCATATGATGATGACATTGTTGGGGTTCTTAATAACTTGGCACCAGAAGTGGATGTAGCTCCTACTCCTGTTCACCAGTTCAACAAAGACCATCCTACTACTCATATCATAGGAGATCCTGGTTCTAGTGTCAAGACTTGCCGCATGCATAAGAAAGCAACGTCTGGTCATCATGCTCTTGTGAGCTACATTGAAGACCAAAAGCGTATTAATCACACAGACTTTATTGACTGTTTGTTTGCTTGTTTTCTTTCACAGGTGGAACCTAGGTCAGTCTCACATGCTCTTGAGGATCAAAGTTAGGTGGAGGCTATGCAGGAGGAGATGCAGCAGTTCTTGTTTCAGAATGTTTGGATCCTAGTTGACTTACCAGATGGAAAGACAATAATTGGTACCAAATGGATTCTCAAGAACAAGAAAGATGCAAGGGGTATTGTGGTGAGAAATAAGGCTAGGCTGGTCTCACAAGGCCACACACAACTCATTGGAACTGACTATACTGAAGTCTTTGCTCCTGTTGCTAGGATTGAGGCCATTCGTCTGTTTTTGGCTTTTGCTTCTTATGTTGGCTTTACGGTTTTTCAGATGGATGTCAAGAGTGCGTTTCTTTATGGCAAGATTGATGAGGAAGTTTATGTCACTCAACCTAAGGGCTTTGTGGATCCACTTCATCCCAAGAAAGTCTACAAGGTGGTCAAAGCTCTATATGGACTTCATTAAGCTCCTAGAGCTTGGTATGAGCGTATGTCCACTTTATTGTTGAAACACGACTACAGAAGAGGCACTATTGACAAAACACTGTTCCTTAAAAGGAATGCCAAGGACATCATCCTGGTTCAAGTGTATGTGGATGATATTATCTTCGGTTCTACTAGGAAGGAATGGTGTGAAGAGTTTGAACAACTTATGAAAGGCAAATTTCAGATGACTGCCATGGGAGAACTCACATTTTTCCTTGGTCTTCAAGTCAAGCAGTAGTCGGATGGTATCTTCATCAGTCAAGACAAGAATGTAATGAGATCATTCAAAAGTTTGATGTGGAACCTCTTAGACCAGCAACAACACCTTATGAAGTCACTAAAGTTAAACTCAAGAATGAGCCAGATCCTCTGGTAAATGTTCACATGTACAGGTCAATGATTGTCTCACTCATGTATTTGACTGCATCACATCCGGACATTATGTTTGCAATAAGTGCTTGTTCTAGACATCACGTGGCTCCAACCGTATCTAACGTGAATGCAGTTGATATAATCATTTGGATGGGGTTCAGGATTAATCTCGGAATCTTCTCGAATTGATCGCAGCTTAAAGTGGAAGGATTGTTCTTGGTAACAAATAGGGGGTTTGGGTTTTCTATTCTACTAAAAGGATTAAATGCGTAAAGTGATAAAAATAAGCTAAAAGCAATTAACTAATAAAAACAAAACAATATAAATAATAAAATGTAGATTTAGAACGAAATAATTAATAAAAATAAAACTAAAAGACGAAATTAATTATCGACTCGAAAATAAAGTTTACTAAATGAAAAAGGAGAGAATAAAACTAAAATGGTACTTTAAAGCTAAACGAGGCAAAACCTAAAGCGGGTACTAAATAAAAGATAAAACTTAAACTTTACGAAAAAATATTAATAGTAACAATTGACGAAAAATTCAACTAAAAATACATAACTTTCAAAAATAAAATCGGAACAACTTTCAGATAAAACTAAACAATTACGGAACAATACTATTAAATAAACAAGCTAGCAGGCTAGCTGCTGGAAGCAGCCAGGCAGCCTGGTGAAACTTTTCATTGTTCGGAAGATTTTTATATTGGTTCGGAAGATTTTTTTTTCATTGTTCGGAACTCTTTTTTGGCAAAACAAAATCTGTTCGGAACATTTGAAAATCTGTTCGGAACTTTTTTAAAAAACTTTGGTTCAGAATTTTCAAAGAAAATGGTTCGGAACTTTTTAGTAAAAAAAATCTGTTCGGAACTTTTGAATAAAAAACTGGATCGAAACTTTTTGGCAAGAAATTTGGTTCGGAACTTTTTGGCAAGAAACTTAGTTCGGAACTTTTTAAATTAATCTGGATCGGAACTAAAAATCTGGTTCGGGACCTGGGGAAACAAAGAACAGTAGGTAACATAAAGAACAGAGGAACACGATTTTACCAACAATCAACCAAGTTTTTAACCAAAGCTTAAACAAAACTAACCACTAATCATCTACTAACCATAAACAACAAATCCCATCAATAAAAACACAAAACCCAATAAATTTTGAAGATCAAATTCAACCAAATAAGAACTTTAAAACTTTGAATCAAAGAACAAGATGAAATGGAAAGATTATATTGATGATTAAGGTTTAAACAATCAAAGGAAAAGATTAAAACTACAAGATTTGTGAAAACAAGAATCAAAATCACCAAATACTCTAATGGTGTTGGTGATACCTACGAACAAAAGAAAAGAAAAGAGGAAAACTAAAAATTGGCTAAATTGTGTGAGGGGATCTCTTTATATAGGTCTTCCATTTGGTTGGTGAGTGGGCTTTCTCCCTTTCTTCTTGTCATCTCGTCTTTTCAGAAAAGTTGACGTTTTCGATTCTGATTCGCGATTTGTCGACGATTAAATTCAACTCGTCTTTTAATTTCTTCGTTTAATAGACTTGAGTTTCTTCGACATATGTAAATCTTCTGTCTTTGGTCCTTTTCTTCGATAAATCTTCAAATAGGCCCAGTGACTTCAAATCTTTTGCATCTCTTGGACAATAGACTTCGTCTTGAGTCTTTTTCTTCCATAAAACCCGTGCAATCCCATGTTTTCTCCAATATCCATCCGGTTGGCTCTGAAAACACAATAAACACAAAAACCACGCATAATTCCAAACAAATGATATTAAATACGCATTTTGGTCTCGTTTTAGCAAGCAATAAGTGGTACAAGGATGGGTGTTTTCACACCTATCAAATCCCCGACACTTAACCATTGCCATGCCCTCATGCAATGCTTAGTGATAAAGCAAATTTACACTTTTCTCATAATCAATCAACCTTGGCCTTATTAACATACTAAACAAAAATTAAAGTACTAAGAGAAATTAAAACCTTTAAAGTAAACAAAAGGATAGAAAACCATTTTCACTTGAAAATAGCTACATGGAAATAACTTGCATAGAGATCAAGGACTTACATTAGGGCTTCGGTGCTGCGAAGATTTATCACCCTCAAGTTTCACGTTCCCCAAGCTAAGCTTAAAAACGAGATCATTGTTATTATAAGTTAGCAAATCAAACACTTACACACATGGCTTAATTATATGCTTAAACTCCCTTATTCCTAGGTGTATCTCTTATATTTTATTTTTGTCTTAGAATGATCATGAAGATGCATTTTTGGACTTATTGCGATAGTTTATTTAAGCTGAAAGCAAAGTAGGACGATTTGATCAATAGTTAGCTAAAGGAAAAAATCTCTTAAAACTGCTTCTCGGGATATCAAAAAGTTCATATCTTGGCATTACTCGCTTCGCGATTTGAGACCTTTCTCGGGCCGATATTTGGCATGTTCTTCATACTTCATATCTTGAGAGACGTTCATGAGATAATGGTCTTCTCTTCGTTAATAGAGTTTCTTCACTTGGAGACTTTTGAGGGGTACTCCAACTTTGTTGACCACGACTTCATGATTATTTCTTCAATCGCTAATTGGGATTTTGAGATACAACGATCCGCCTCCTTTTCGGACTTGGATCTATTTATCCTCATACCTTGTTAGGGTCTTTTCGGATAGACTTCTCCATGATCTTTACGTGAGTTGATTGCTTTTCGTCGTGAGTCTTGATCCTTCATATTGATTTTTGGAATAATGCTTTTCACATCACCTTGGATCTTTAGCAATAAGATTGAATCCTCATGCCTTGTTAGGGCCTTTTCGGACTCGCCAATCTTTGCGCCCCGCTTCATAAGTTATGCCTTGGCTATGAACTCTTATCATTACCGAGAAACTTTTAAACGATCTTGGGCTAGAAGCTAAGTAACTTTTCAAATCGTACGACCTTACTTATTGCAGATAAATTATTAGCAAGTGATGGGAGAATAGGCAAATAATTACACCAAGTGTGCTTGTGCAAGAATACCGACTTATAATTGACTCTATCATTTCTCGTCCTCCACAATTTAAAATCTCAATTAATGAGACTCGTGGATGCTTAGCCTAATAAACCAATTAAGGTCTACATGGTTAAGGATACTAGCTAGAATAAACTTGGATAAGTCTACTCGGGTTGAGTCAAAATAATCGCAACGGGCCTAATATGTCAAAGATTTCAAAACTAGCTACACCACTTTATTAATATTTTTGACTTTATTGCGGGATATATACATATGAAAGCAACGATAAAAATTTAAAAATTACGACTAAATGGCCAAAGTTAATAAAAAATTTGAAAAATGTTGAAAAAGATGATTTTCCGGTTAAATGAAGGCATTTTCATGGAAAAGTCCACTTAAAACTTCGATAGAAGTCCCCCCTACACTTAAGATAAACATTGTCCTCAATGTTTAAGCATGTTGGAAAAGTCTCCCCTACACTTATGACATTGTGCACATTGGTTAAATCAAGCTAAGGAAGAGACGACTAAAGTGATCAATTTCAAATGTGAGTATGAAGAAAATTGAATCACGATAGTTGAGAGATAGAACCGGATTTCGGATAACACGGGAGCACGGTTCTTCAAAGGTTCCAAAAGTGCATTCATCCCTGTAATCACATCACCACACAAACACAAACACAAACAACCTATAAAGGTCCCCCTACACTTAGGAGGTTAAAACAGAAAAGGATAGATACTCGGGCTGCCTCCCGAGGAGCGCTTGTTTTTGATAACCGAGTCACGAGCTTGACTCGACCCAAAATTAGTTCATGGGAAACGTGGTGAGGGATGGAATCATCTCATGAGAGATGTCCTCACCAAAGTACAACTTCACTCGTTGGCCATTCACCTTAAAATTAGGTCCATTAGGTTGAGCGAGCTTGAGAGTACCATATGGAAATTTTTTGGCAATGGTGAATGGGCCGGACCAACGAGATTTTAGCTTGCCCGAAAAGATTTTCAACCGAGAGTTAAAGAGTAAAACTTTGTCTCCAACTTGGAACTCTCGGTTTTTTTATCTTGGAGTCGTGAATGAGCTTAGTCTTTTCCTTATAGATCAAAGAATTTTCATAAGCCTCATTCCGGAGTTCATTCAGCTAATTGAGTTGGATCTTGCGTAGGTCACCGGCTTTGTTGATATCGAAATTAGCCCACTTCAAGGCCCAGTAAGCCTTGTGCTCCAACTCAATGGGGAGGTGGCATGCTTTCCCGTACACGAGACGATATGGTGTACAACCAATCGGAGTCTTGTATGCGGTACGGAAAGCCCACAAAGCATCATCAAGTTTATCAGCCCATGAGGCACGATGCTCTCCCACAGTTCTTTCAAGAATTCGCTTTAATCCTCGGTTAGAGATTTCAGCCTGGCCATTAGTTTGTGGGTGGTAGGCGGTGGAAAGACGATGATTTACACCATACTTAGCCATGACTCTTGCAAATTGGTCATTGCAAAAATGAGTCCCGCGATCACTAATAATGGCACGAGGCACACCGAATCTAGCGAATAGCGACTTCAAAAAGTTACAAACCACCCTTGCGTCATTAGTAGGTAAAGCTTTGGCTTCAACCCATTTGGAGACGTAGTCAACGGCTACAAGGATGTATTTGTTTCCTTTAGAGGAAGGGAATGGCCCCATAAAGTCGATACCCCAAACATCAAAGATTTCACATTCTTGAATGAAATTCTAAGGCATCTCATCTTTATGTGTGATCTTGCCTTGTTTTTGGCAAGCATCACAATGTTTAACCATCTCGTGAGCATCACGATAAATGGTGGGCCAATAAAATCCCGAGTCAAACACTTTTTTGGCGGTGTAGTTGGGACCAAAGTGACCACCGGTGGGTCCTTTGTGGCAAGCTTCGAGAATGTCTAAAGCTGCCGGTCCATCAACACATCGGCGAATAATCAAATCAGCACATTGTTTGAATACATACGGGTCATCCCAAAAGTAAGTCTTAATGTCTTTGAAGAACTTTTTCTTTTGTTGGGATGTTAACCCGTCAATGAGAATTCCACCCGCCAAGTAGTTTGCAATGTCCGCAAACCACGGGGTTTCATCAGAAGTCGAGTTGATAGACATTAAGGTCTCCAGGGGAAAAGAGTCATTGATCTCTTTGTTCGGATGTTCCCCTTGATAAGGATCCTCAAGTCTGTTGAGATGATCCGCGGCTAGGTTTTCAGCTCCCTTCTTATCACGAATTTCGATTTTAAATTCTTGAAGTAGCAAAACCCAGCGAAGAAGTCTTGGTTTGGAATCTTGTTTAGTTAACAAGTACTTCAACGCGGAATGATCGGTATACACGATGGTGGTAGAAAGGACAAGATAGGGGCGAAATTTTTCAAAAGCATAGACAACAGCTAAAAGCTCTTTTTCGGTTGTTGTGTAATGGAATTGAGCCCCCGTCATTGTCTTGCTAGCATAGTGGATCGTTTGGAAGTTGTAGATTTGTAAATCTATGCTTATGAATTTAGAGAGAGAAAGAGATAGAGAGATGGTGGATTACACACACACTTAGAGAGAGAAACCAATGTTTTACTATGTGTAAATTATGAAAACCACACCCCTCTCCATCTAAGGAGAGGGTTTATATACCCAAGCCCATGTGATGGGCTTGGGTTTACAATAGGCCGCCGGCCCATACAATCCATGGGCTCGGTTTTGGGCTTTGTTTGATAAAAGTAAATAACTAAACTATGAGCTATAACATGGACTATTGTTGGAGTGACCGATCCTTTCTAATACGTAAAACGTATTTCCAACAATCTCCCCCTAAGGGAGGTCACTCCAAACAAGGGTGTTACCCGAGTTACAATAATAAGAAAAACCTAGCATACTATGCTTGTCTTGAGCTCGTAGTCTTCGTCTTTCTTTTCTTTTTCTTTTTCTGGTGAACATGCTGATGTGATCTTTGATATCAATCTTTGAGCATTAATTTCTTGCCTTGATCTCGTGCATCCATCACTTGTGATCTTCGCCTCTTCGTGACCTCACATCCCACATACTTATACCTTCGTAATTCTTGAAAGCTTCAGAGTTTAAAACAGTGGAAGACTTAACTTTTAGGCTTTCTTGAATTAGATGAGATATTAAGTGCATAAAGTATAAGCATGCGGGGACGACTTCTTCTTGGATCCCGCAACGCCACCGTCTTCAAATGCCGCAACATAAGTAGACACGAACGAAATGGCTTTGAACATTTCATTCTAAATCGGTAGCATTTTACCTCCGGTCGGTGAAGACCGTTGGACGATATTAGATATCGTACCCGTGACGGATAGTTTCAATTAAGTAACTTCCTGACAGGATTTCGCGGGTAAACCCGTTCTCTTTACTCGACCGTCCAAAGCTGACTGCGAACGTAAAGAGTGAATCATTTGGATAAAATTATCCGCATGATTTGAAGCCGCCAATTCATGTTCCTGGAACAAGTGAAATTCAATTAAGAACCGCACCATTGTTGCTTTCCAGTTGTCACGAGCTTGATTCGTATAGAATTTTGCAAGTTACCTACCAAGTGCTGTTTGAGGTTAACACTAGAAGGATTTCCACTCATCACTGTGAACTCTAAGCTATCACTCTGAGTGTTCTGGCAAGGTCATTAAGATATTGCGTAGAGGCCTGGAACGTGTTTAAATTCAGCTAAGAATTAAACCACTGTTGCTTTCCAGTTATCACAAGTTTGATTCATAAAGAATCGCCCAAGTCACCTACCATGAGCTTTTTGATGTTCGCTCAAGAAGGATTTCCATCTTCATTGTAAATACTTTCGTATTACTCGGATGTTCAGGCAAGATCATGAAGATTTTGCGTAGGACTCTTAAAATCTTTCTTACTTTTCACGGTGTGTGAAGAAGCAAGGAAATATGAAAGTGTGTCCTAATGAGATATTTGATGATCTCAAATGGCTCTAGACTCGATCGTGCATTTTGGATTTTAGTGATCGGAGGCTGGAGAGGAGTGCCACCATTTCAATACCAATTTATTCGGAGTGAATAAATCAATAGATAACGTGTTGTCTCCGTGTGATTAAAACAAATACCTTTTGAGAGATATCTGAGTTAGCTGGGATGGGTTGTGCATTGCATCACTGGGTCCATGATGTCTGTCTTCAATATCGAGAATCATTAAAATGATCTCAATAGCATATGTATTGACCCGGTTTCTGCCCAAGTTGTAAGGAGGGCTTCTTTCTTTACACCCTTTATCTTTACAATTCTTTTTCATTCTTCAACCCCTTCAATGCTTACCAATACGTCATAACTAGCACCTTGTTGTGATTGTTCCAGTGCTAACTTAAGTACTTGGTCTGCATTCAGCTACGTTCACAATCTTTCTCCATCTTTCCTAAGGACTACTATTTCTAGCTATGGAATGTCCTTGGGAAGATTCCTCCGGTACTGGAAGAATCATTGGACTTAACCTATCCTACCATCCTTATGTCACCACAATCTTCATCGTCGTGAATTAAATGAGGTTTGGGTAAGTATATGTCACCATGAAAATCCATTTTGATATAGCAAATCCATTTTGCTCCCCCTTAACATATGCTACGATATTCGAAAACATTTCGCACATGTCGGGATGAGCCAGCACATTAAGTCAAACCATTTGTGATAATATCCCATATTAAATCACATTTTCTCCCCCATATTAAAAATATTAAACCAGTCGATGTTTTTAATATCAATTGATTTAATGAAGTTTTAACAAAGGTTTTGGGAAGAAAAATGCAAGTCCATTTTATCTTCATGATATCAAACGTATGAGATATGATACCGATTTGTAACACGATCACATATTCACCATATTAAAAAGAATTGACAAGGTTGGACCTGATTGATGAGAACATCATATGATAAGATCAAATGGTTCTTGTCAGCATATGTTGGTCGCCTCGTCACGTCTGAAGTCATCTCTTGACACCACATGTACGATTGGTATTGTTGTCTTGACACCAACTTGTGAACTTGGCACGTTCGGCATCGAAGATTCTGAATGCTTGACAATTGCTCCCCCTCAATTGTTGACCCGTGTTCTATTGAAAGAGCTGTAGTCGTCGGTTGAGTTGTCGCATCATCGAGTATGTAGATACCAATTGTAGATAGCATGGTTGTAGAGATGATAGCTTCATAAAAACAAGACTTCTCTTGTTTTAACAAATAAATGCACTGAAACGTACATAGATTTGTGTTAGACCAAGTTATAAAGTAAACTTGATCCCTTACAAGGTTTTAAAGTAAACCTTGCCCGAGAAAATTAATTCCCGTTGTTAGCCAAAGATTTCATAAGAAATACTTGACTTTAATGTGAAAACCGGGTTGCAGTCTGAAATAACTACAAGCCATTTAGGCATGTTTCATGAAATATTTACAACTTTTGTACGAACTCTATTTATGGCGCCGTGTCGATATTAACCAACATTTCTAAGGCCGTAAATATTATCGTACCAAAAGACATGCCTTTGAAAAATAAAGTAAAAATATTTTTGGATTTTAATGAATTTTTCAATTTTTATGGTTTTTGTTGAGTCTTAGGATCTAGACTCATCTGGGATATGATAACAATGATTGTAAACACAGCGTAATATAATAAAGAACACAATCAAAGTTATGAACAAGGCTTTCTTATTCATAAAATACTACTAACTACTAGCTCCTGGTGCCTTTTAGGCTTGACACCAGGAGGACGCACACACACCTTTAGTTTACATTGTATATCAATCAGTCAATAACCATGTGTGCCTAATCCTCTTTATATAATAGAGGTACTAGGGTTACATCACAACCCTAGCTTATTATCAAAGCTAACCTAATATTACATACTGGTCAACTAACCTAATATTATTATCAAAGCTAACCTAATATTACATCACAAGGCAGGCTCAAATCTGAAAAGGTTTGGGTCCCCTTAAGACACTAACTTTTGCATTGTGATTATCTTGTTGTTGTAGGTTACTCCATACCAGGATCCTAGTCTAGGCATTGTTGATAGTGGCTGCTCCAGGAGCATGACTGGCAATAAAGGCCTTCTCTCTAACTTTGTACCCTTTTATGGGGGCAAGGTCTATTTTGGTGGAGGTGAAGGCAGAATCACTGGCAAGGGAACGATAAAGACTCCAAATCTCAATTTTGAGCAGGTCTACTATGTGGAAGCACTTCAACACTTCAACTTGATATCAGTCTCTCAGATTTGTGACAAGAAGCAGTTTGTTCTCTTCACCGATACTGATGCACTTGTGCTCTCCAAAGATTTTAAGCTTCCGGATGACTCACAAGTTTTACTCAGAATCCCTAGAAGACACAATCTCTATAGCATCAAGTTGAATGAAGTTAACCCTACTGGTCAACTAGCATGTCTGGTTGCAAAAGCCTCGGAAGATGAAGCCACAAAATGGCACCGAAGGATGGGACATGTGAACTTCAAGACCATTCACAAACTTGCCAATTTGAATCTGGTCTCTGGTTTACCTCCCAAGACGTTTAGAAATGACATAAATTGTGTTGCCTGCAGCAAAGGCAAACAACACAAAGCATCCTTCAAGGCCATTACTGCTTTAAGTCTCATTACTGAACCATTGCAGCTTCTACACATGGACTTATTTGGTCCTACTTCCATCAGAAGCATAGACCACAAGCAATTCTGTTTGGTGGTGACTGATGGTTATAGCAGGTTTGCGTGGGTGTTTTTCATGGCTACCAAAAGTGAGACCTACTCAATTCTTCGAGATTTTCTTACCTTGATAGAGAATCAGTTGTCCAAGAAAGTTAAAGGTATTCGATGCGACAATGGAACCGAGTTTAAAAATAGAGACCTCATCGCACTTTGCAATGCTAAGGGCATCAAAAGAGATTATAGTGCTGCTCGGACTCCTCAACAGAATGGTGTGGCAGAAAGAAAGAACCGGACACTAATAGAAGCAGCAAGGACTATGCTTGCCGATTCCAAGCTTCCGACCATGTTCTGGACAGAAGCTGTTAATACGGCCAGTTATGTTTTGAATAGGGTGTCTATTACCAATCCACACAAGAAAACACCTTATGAGCTGCTCACGGGCAAAGTTCCCAATATTGCTCATTTGAAGCCGTTTGGGTGTCCAGTCACCATTCTGAATACTAGTGACTATTTGGGGAAGTTTGATGGCAAGGCTGATGAAGGATATATTGTGGGATATTCAGCTCATTCTCGGGCGTATCGTGTCTACAATCTTCAAGCCAAACGGATAGTTGAAACTATTAATCTCAGGTATTTTGAGGAGAAGACAAACATTCAAGGAACAGGTCCAGAATGGTATTTTGATCTTGATTATCTTAGTGATTCGTTAGGATATTTTCGTTTCAAAACTAACCATGATGCAGGACCACAAGTGTTTGCAACTTCTAGTACTGGTGTTCCTTCTAGTCTTTCTGATTCAGATGATGAGGATGACATTTTTGTGGTTCCATCCTATTCCACCACGGTTTCTCCTACTCCTCCTAGTGATGCAACTCCATTGGAAGTACAGGATTCCCAAGCAGCTCTTGATACTCTTCTAAAGCAACAACAAGAAGCTACTAAAGCGGCGGCTCAAGGTAGTTTTGAGTTTCCCTTGGTTGAGCCTACTGATAAAGCTGCTCCTAGTACTCCAGCTTCTGCTCCTAGTGCTAGTCACTCACCTACTGGTACTCCGGCTAGTGAGTCTGCTTCAAATACACGTTTCTCCAGTCCTTCTGATTTGGGGAATCATGAAAAGAAGTCTTCTACCAAGCTGGATGATATTCATAAACAACCAGTAGACGGGATTTTCCAAAATGCTTCATATGATGCTGATTTCGTTGGTGATCTCGGTAACATGGCACCAGAAGTGGAGGTTACCTCCAATCCAGTCTTGCAATCACATAAAGACCATCCCACCACTCAAATTATTAGAGATCCTGGTTCTACCGTCAAGACACGCAGAATGCAGCAGAAGGCCTCGTCTGATCATCATGCTCTTGTGGGCTATATTGAGGATCAAAAGCGTAATAATCATACGGACTTTCAACACTGTTTGTTTGCTTGTTTTCTTTCACAGGTGGAACCTAGGTCTGTTTCTCATGCTCTTGAGGATCAAAGTTGGGTGGAGGCTATGCAGGAGGAAATGCAGCAATTCTTGTTTCAGAATGTTTGGGTTCTGGTTGACTTACCGGATGGGAAGACAGCTATCAATACCAAATGGATTCTCAAAAACAAGAAGGATGCACGGGGAATTGTGGTCAGGAATAAAGCTAGGCTTGTCGCACAAGGACACACTCAAATTGAGGGCATTGATTATACTGAAGTCTTTGCGCCTGTTGCAAGGATTGAGGCCATTCGTCTGGTTTTGGCCTTTGCTTCGTATGTTGGCTTAACGGTGTTCCAGATGGATGTCAAGAGTGCATTTCTCTATGGAAAAATTGACGAAGAAGTGTATGTTACTCAACCTAAGGGGTTTGTTGATCCACTTCATCCAAAGAAAGTCTACAAAGTGGTCAAGGCTCTTTATGGGTTACATCAGGCTCCTAGAGCTTGGTATGAGCGTCTCTCCACTTTCTTGTTAAAGAATGGCTATAGAAGAGGTACTATTGACAAAACACTATTTCTTCGGCGGAATTCCAAGGATATTATCCTTGTTCAGGTTTATGTGGACGACATTATCTTTGGTTCTACTAGGAAGGAGTGGTGTGATGAGTTTGAACACTTGATGAAAGGCGAATTTCAGATGAGTGCCATGGGAGAACTGTCATTTTTCCTTGGTCTTCAGGTCAAGCAACAATCGGATGGGATTTTCATCAGTCAAGATAAGTATGTTCATGAGATTCTTCAAAAGTTTGACATGGATCCTCTTCGACCAGCAGCAACTCCTTATGAAGTTGCTAAAATCAAACTTAAGAATGAGCCAGATCCACCCGTAAATGTTCATATGTACAGGTCTATGATTGGCTCCCTCATGTACTTGACTGCATCACGTCCGGATATTATGTTTGCAGTAAGTGCTTGTTCTAGACACCAGGTGACTCCAACGGTTTCGAACTTAAATGCAGTTAAGAAGATTTTCAAGTATATCAAGGCTCAACCTAAATTGGGTCTATGGTATCCTAGAGAATCCCCATTTGTACTTGAAGCATACAGTGATAGTGATTATGCTGGTGCTAATAATGATAGGAAGTCAACTACTGGTGGTTGTCAATTTTTGGGTCGTCGGCTTATTTCATGGCAATGTAAGAAACAGACAATAGTAGCTACTTCTTCAACAGAAGCTGAATATGTGGCTGCTGCTAGTTGCTGTGGTCAAGTTTTATGGATCCAAAATCAGATGTTGGACTATGGGTTCAATTTTATGAATACCAAAATTTTTATTGACAATCAAAGCACTATTTGTATTGTGAAGAATCCTGTATTTCATCAGCGGACGAAACATATTGAGATTCGGCATCATTTTATACGCGATGCCAATGAGAAGAAGCTGATACAGGTTCTTAAAGTTCATACGGATGACAATGTTGCTGATCTGCTGACTAAAGCTTTTGATGGTCCTCGGTTTAACCACTTGGTGGTTCATATTGGGATGGTCAATCCTTGAAGTCTAGGATTGAGGGGAGGCAAAGCCTAAGGGGAGGCTTTGTGTACATATTAGGTCCGTCTAACGTATTCGTAGTATTTAACAACATACTTTCTTGGTTCTGGTGGTGTGTGGTGTTTCTGATGAAGGATTTTTGCTCTCTTCTGATGGATATGGCCTTACATGACTGGCTTCTGGTCCTAGTTGGTCAGCTTCTAGTTATGATTGGATGCCTTCTGGTGGTCTCAAATCCTTCCCAGTCTAGTGGTGTTTGGCAATGGGTGCTGGTACTGGTCTGGCTACTGTTCATTCCTTTTGTCCTTTATTAATCACGTTTTGCTCCTGGTCCGACTATTGTGCACTTTGACTTTTGGTCAACGCTTCCAATACTGATATTTACAAGTTTGAATTCATCAAATCAATTGGGGGTAAGTTATTATGTTAAAAAGGGCAAGTGGTTAGTATGCCATTATGGCATAATTTTAAAGGGCAACCCCCCATTAATAGGGGTCAATGAACAGTTACTATTTTCTTCCTATATGGTCAACATACACTCATTACAATTAAAACACACACAAAAACCGCTTCTACTCCTCTCATCCCAATCTAAATCCTTCTTCAATCCATTCATCAAGATCCATGGCTGCTCTTGCTTATCAACCTGCTCATAATCGTGTTGCTTATCTGGGTGATGGTCCTAATAGTGAACATTTTGCTGATATCTTGGAGTTTATTGAAGCTTCAAACTTAAGGTATGCATTTACTGTTTGTCCTACCATATATGATAGTGTGGTACGTCAATTTTGGGCGTCTGCTGAACTTGTGAATGTGGCTGGACGTCCACGAGCAATCCATGCTACCATAGATGGACGTGCTTATGTGGTCACTGAAGCATCTATTCGCTCTTCTCTTCATCTTCAGGATGAGGGGGGTGTTGTATCACTTCCAAATTCGGAAGTATTAGAGGGTATGGCTGCCATAGGTTATGAACATGGGGGGAAGTTTAACTTCCAAAAGAATAGGTTTTCCCCTCAGTGGAAGCTTCTGGTTCACTATTTAATCCATTGTTTGAGTCCCAAGTCGGGGAGTTGGGATGCGTTTCCTACTCCCTTGGCTACTGGTCTTATATGTTTAGCCCAGGGGAGAGTGTTTAACTTTTCACATTATTTATTTGAGGGGATGGCTAGTAATTTGTCAACTGCTGGTTCTAGGAAAAAGTTTCTTATGTACCCTAGGTTTATTCAAGAAATACTTGTTTGCATTCCACGTGATAGGGCTGAGCATGTACCATCTAAACTGACAGCGAAAGTGTATTACAACATGATGCATGGGTTTACTGGGTATTGGAGGCCCCTGACTGAAGCCATGATGGGTTTGGCTCAGGGTCCTATAGATCAGGAGGAGGAGGCTCCTGAGTTGGTTGTGTTAGATGATGACCCCATGGAGGAGGAGGAGGCTCCTGCTGGTAATGCCACTCCTGTGGTAGAGGAGGAGCTAGTTGAGGAGGTGGTGGTTGAACAACCATCCCCTCCCAAGGCTGGTCCTTCCTCAGCCCCGCAAAGGTCTCCATTTGTGGAGACTCCACCTCCTAGCCCTGCCCAACACTCGACTGATATCCCCTTTGCTGCTAGTTCTCCACACGTTGACCCCAATGTTGCTTCGGGCTCCCGTGATGCTTTCCCTGATCCAAGTTCTCTTGGTGGGCAGGCAGAGGAGCCTACTACTCTGACATCTTTGCTAGATCTTATGCACAGGTACCATGAGAGGATGATTTGCTTGGAAGCTGACTTGAACCAACATCGGAAGCTCACACGGGAATTTGTTCTTCCTCTGGCCGATCGTATTAAGGTATTGGAGAATCAACAGCGTCGTCGGAAGAAGCATGTGGTTCTTTCCGAGTCTGAGGATGAGGGTTCGGAGAATGTTGAGGATGGCTTGACGTTGCTGGCAAAGGCTGCCTTTGCTGATAAAGTTTATGATGATCTGCCTGGTCCTCCAATGTCCTCCAATGCTCCTTCTTCCAGTACTGTTCCCCCTTCTATGGGTGGTGCTTCTGATGCTGCTGCTAGTTCTCATGCTGATCCCTCACATGATCCAAAGGGCAAAGCTCCAATGACTGATCCTTCATCTCCAATCCGCAAGCGCTCTCGTCGCCAGCTTGAAGAAGACAGACTTGGTGAAGAGGCTGCTCGTCGGGTTCAGGCTGAGCTTGATGCGGAGGAAAATGCTGCTGAGGAAGAGCTCCGTGAGCGAAGGCGTGCGCAAATTCAGCATGATGCTATGCACTGGACTGATGGCGAATGGATGCAAGTGTTAACTGTTCTCACTCGGGATTATGCTCAGTTTAAGGATTTGTTGGGTGATGATGTTGATGAACACAACTGCATTCCGCGTGCTATGGTAATGATGCGTAAGCATCAGTTGACTCTTGCTGAGGAACTCAAGAAACAGCGTAGGAATAGACCTCTTTCTCAGGCTGCGCAGCGCCAGCAGATGCAACGTTATGTCAAATTTCAATCTGCTGCTCATTTCAATGCTCCTTGGACTTGGGCTCGGGTGCGGGCTTTGACTTTTGATGAGCTCAAGAAACTTTATGAGAATATGGTGAGGCGTGCGAGTCAACCTATACCAGAAAAATTTGTTTACCATCCTCGTGGTGTGACTGCTTCGATGCCTGCTGCTTCTACTGTTTCTCCGTCTGTGTCCATTCCTGGTTCAAATGGTAGTTCTTCTGGTTCTGGTGCTGTTTCTGTTGGTCCTTCTACTACACCCTTGGTTGCGCCTATTGGTTCTACTACTGGTCCTGCTACTACTATCTTTGTGACAACCACCACCACTCATGCTTCCCCCACCACACCTGGTACTTCCACCACTCCTGTTCCTGCAAGCACTTTTGTTGATTCCACCATACCTGCTGCTGCTCCATCTGATGTGCCATCTTCATCACCACAAGTTTCTGCAACACAACCTACTCCCACTTCTGATGCAGCTCCTAGTGGTTCTTTGGGTGGACATGTTCCTGAGTCTACTCCTACTGCTTCTCCTGCTGTTGCTGAAGTTCAGGTGAAGGTTGAATCCACTCCTTCGGCTCCCACGCCTCGACGTTCCACTCGCCAGAAACTTACTCGTCGTGTTCGCCGCGGTAAATCAGTTCCTTTTGAGAAGCGTGATCCTGAAAACTTAATTGATGCAGCTTCGGATAGTGATTCTGACTTACCTTTAGGCAATGGAAGTATTACGGGTTATACGGTTGAGAGGTCTACAACACTTCCTGGTGGCGTCTCCCATCGGATTACTTTGAGTGATGGGACTGTGCGATTGGTCACGAGTTTGCAGGGTGTGTTATCATGGGCTGACCGGATGGATCTTATGGCATTGTTTGGGCTTGTTGATTCTAGTATGCCATTTGACCCGATGGCGGTGTCTTCCTGGCCTGGTATTCGTCTTTGGGCTGATCTCAAGCTTATGTTGGATCCTCCTCCATCTGCTACTCCTTTGGGTGTATGGCAAGATCAAATGCAATGGGAGATTGTTCGCTGGAAGCTCTATGCTGGATGTGGAGTACATGTGTTGGAGTTAGGTTCTGGTCATGTGGCGTTTATGTTGACGGATGTTGTGTATCCTTTGACTATTTCTTCCATGGAAGCAATGTTGGCAAGTCATTTGCAGATTTCTACTGCTCCTTCTGGGAATGAGTCGAGTATGGCCACATCTTTGGTCGAGGGTATTCAAGCACGGTTGTTGGCGGATAAGAAGGCAGCTTCTGGTGTGTAAGGTGAATGGGTTGTAAGTAATTATACTTTGATTTTTGTTCTTATTTTGATTCTTTTCACCAATATGTATAGTGATTGGTGACTTTTATTCTTTATAGTTAAAAAAAAAAAAAAAACATAAAAATTAAAAAAAAAAAAAAAAAAAAAAACAAAAAAAAATATACATTTTATATAATATCTGCTTATACTTTAACACAGTTTAGCTTTTATACTTGTACATAATATCCCTTGGATGGTTCGAAATGTGGTTCCTGGTTTTCGGTGGTTCTAGTACTTGGTTTCACTTGGTGTTGGACGTGGTCCACACAACAAATGGTTCTCAACTTACCATGTCTCATCGACAAGAAAAAGTTGATTCACCTTGAGGGTACGGCTCCTGGTGCGATTATCAAATCCGTTGATGGTTGCCAGGTTACCTAAAACTGGATGGTTTTCACTTGCCATAGTATTGGACTGAAAAGTGGCTAATCCAAGGGGGTACGGCTCTTGGTAAAGATCTTATCAAATCCGTTGATAGCTGTAATAGCTTGCTTAAAGCTATAGGGTGTTCAACTCACCGATGCTTTATTGCTAAGAGTTCGCGAGTCCAGAGGGGTACGACTTCTGGTAAAGACGCATCAAATCCGTTGACGGCTGTGATGGTTTGCCTAAAATCATCCGGGTACCCCCACTCACCATTGATTCATGTTCTAAGAGCTGGGCTGGGTTCTAGTCTCCCAGGGTGATGCTTATTCCACCATAATGACTAGCTAGCCCAAGAGCGAGCAGCTACTTGGTAAAGGCTCATCAAATCTGCTCATGTTGCTGAAAGATTCAACCTGATGCTGATTTGTTACAAGCTTTGGAGAAGCTTCTAGTGTTTCATGCGGCTGTTCTTCTGGTTCTTATCTTGTTGCTGATGCTATTTGTTTTGCTGATACAATCCTCGGGCTTTCTTTGCACGTTTTCCAGGAAACTTGAACTCAACAGGTCAAATTCAAGTTTAGGGGAGGATTGTTAGGACCATTGTAATAGTTATATGTAATAGGTAGACTAGGAGGTATGTAGTTCCTCCTGGTCCTAGTCGTAGTAGGAGCAAGTCCTGCTCTTGGGCCTAGTCAAAGTCAAACATTATTAGTTACTTAATATTCTGTTAGGATATGCATGAGTTATATTAGGAGAAGATATGCATATCAGTTTTACACGTTTTCTTGTATGCTGTATTAGGGTTTCCTTGTAGTATAAAAGGAACCTTAGGCAGAAGGGTTAGACACACCTTCACAAAACGTAGTTCTAGTCTTTATTAATATTAGAAATCCTTAGAAAGGATCAAGTCTTCATAGTTATTCTGTTTCTCTTGTTTATATTTATATTCTACATTCATATTGTGTATAGAGTCTCTTTGTGATTTGACTTGTGATTACAGAAGTCATTCACCGGTCCTGACAGGCTGCAAGATCTATATCTAATAGACCCTACAGTTTTTATATGGTTTTATATTTTTGTATTTTGCTTTTGAGGATAAAAATATAAACAATATATGCAAATGATCACCAAGGATACGGAGAATAGTTTTACCACTACTATTCTTTCGCTTCATCTGCTAGTTCCTTAAGAGTCTCAGGCGAGAAGGTTCTCATTCCTAGCTTGTCGGCCAAAAATTCAATTCGAGCGCGATCTAAAGCCTTCGTGAAAATATCCGCCAATTGATACTCAGATCGGACAAAGTAAAGCTCTATTAATCCATTTTCCACTTGCTCCTTGATGAAGTGGTAGCGAATGTCAATATGCTTCGACCGGGAGAATTGAACATTGTTGCAGCATAAGGCAATTGCACTTTTGTTGTCGCAGTACATCGGAATCTTGTTGAAACCTAGACCATAGTCGGTTAATTGCGATCTCATCCAAAGAATTTGAGCACAGCAACCGGACATAGCTATGTATTCTGCTTCCGTACTTGAAATTGCAGCGCTTTTCTGCCTTTTCGATGCCCAACTGATTAGTCGATCTCCTAATAGTTGCAAAGTTCCACTCGTGCTACGCCTTGTATCTTGACAACCCGCATGATCCGCATCTGCATATGCCATTAGTGCAATAGAAGAGTCCTTCGAATACCAAAGTCCCCGATTAATGGTTCCTTTAAGATATCGAAAGATTCTTTTAACAGTAGCTAAGTGTAACTCAGTAGGCCTAGTTTGATACCTGGCACACATACATATAGCAAACTGAAGATCAGGTCGACTGGCTGTGATATACAGAAGAGTACCGATCATTCCACGATAAAGTGTCGGATCAACGGCAACTCCATGTGGATCTGCATCAAGCTTAGATTTCTCCACCATTAGAGTGTCCACGGGGTCGCAAGATTCCATCTTATATTTCTTAAGCGATTCAAGGGCATATTTGGATTGATTAATAAAGATGCCTCTGGGACTCTGAGATATCTGAAGACCTAAGAAGAATGATACCTTGCCCATCATTGACATCTTAAACTTGGAAGACATGAGTGTCCCAAACTCATCCGATAAGGTTTGGGTCGAGGCTGCAAATATAATATCATCAACATATATTTGTACCATAATCATATCTTTACCTCGTTTCTGAATGAACAGCGTGGGATCCACCTTGCCTTTTGCGAAGCCTTGAGTAATGAGGAATTGTGACAATAGATCATACCATGCGCGTGGAGCTTGCTTCAACCCATAGAGAGCCTTCTTAAGCTTGTACACATGATTAGGATAATTAGGATTCACAAAACCATCCGGCTGTTGAACATAGACTTCTTCCTTGATTTCACCATTAAGAAATGCCGTCTTCACATCCATCTGATAGACGATCATATTCATATGGGCTGCATAAGTGAGGAATAGTCTAATAGCTTCCAAACGGGCAACAGGTGCAAAGGATTCCATAAAGTCGACGCCCAATAATTGCTTGTATCCACGAGCTACTAGTCGAGCTTTGTTTTTCAATATTCCGCCTAACTCATCGAGTTTCACCTTGTAAACCCATTTCAAAGTGAGTAACTGCACTTGATCCGGGCATGGGACAAGTTCCCATACTTCAAGACGTATAAACTCATTAAGTTCTTCTTGCATAGCTTCTATCCAACAGGATTGAGTAAAAGCTTCTTTCCATGTCTTAGGTTCAACTTCAGTGAGAAAAGCATCAAAGTGACAAAACATTGCACTTTCTTGTAACTGACTTCGTGTGGATACCGGACGATTAGGGTCACCAATAATAGAATCTATAGGATGATCCTTTGTCCACTTGCTGTCATGTTCACGAATCCGTGGATGGGAGTAAACTGTAGAAGGAGCTTCCTCTGTGGTGGACGACCCGGCTTGATTAGGGTCGGGAATAGGTACACCAAAGAATGGAAGTTCACGCATTTGAGCGAATTCCAAATCGTGATCATCATCATCCTCTTCATCATCAATAGGCATGACGTGGGTAGTTGTTACATGTGTTGGTTGAGAATTACTTGTGGATGGTATATCTTGACCAATTGTAGGTGCAGATGTATCTGATTGTGCTTCGGTTGTTGGAGCGACAACTTCGGTTACCGGAGCTATTACCTCAGGTTCTGGAGCAACAATAGTTGGAGGAGTAAAGAATTCATCAAAGAACGATTGAAACAACGTATCCCATTCATTCCTAGTGTGGTATAAATGATGAAGTAGGGTTGTTTGGGACAAGACCAGAACTAATATTACTGGGTCCCATTTCATGAAGTGCGGGTTCAGAGCTGCTTTGCTCAGAAGCCATTGCTGTCAGCTCATCAAAATCAACATTCATAGTTTCGAGGATCTTGCGAGAGTTACGGTTGTAGATTCGGTAAGCCTTCTTTGCGGGGGCGTAACCAATGAAAATACCAATATCAGCCTTTGGTTGAAGTTTTCCCAAATTGTCACCATCATTATTTGGATAGCAAAGAGAACCAAATACATGAAGATATGATAAATCTGGTACTTTTCCATGGACAAGCTCATAAGGTGTTTTACCATGGCGTTTACGAATTAGTGACCGGTTTTGGGTGTACACTGCTGTAGATACTGCTTCTGCCCATAAAAACAATGGAGCCTTTGCGTAAATTAACATCGTTCGAGCAGCTTCCATAAGTGTGCGATTTCGCCTTTCAACGACACCGTTTTGTTGTGGAGTGCGTGCAACGGATGTTTCATGAGATATGCCAACTTCTTCATAATAATCACGCAAAATTTGATTCACAAACTCGGTTCCATTATCTGTACGAATGCGTCGGACAGTAGTGGTGAGACGCACTTGAATCATCTTGATAAATCTGATGATGAATTTAGGTGCCTCATTTTTTGCTTTAAGAAATTTCACCCATGTAAACCGAGAGTAATCATCGACAATGACGAGGATGTACTTTTTGCCACTAAGACTTTCAACACGCATTGGCCCACAAAGATCCATATGCAACAGATAAAGTTTCTCTTGGTTGGTGTCTTCAGTCTTGGGTTTGTAAGACTTCTTAGTGCTTTTCCCCATTGTACACGCGGAACACAAATGATCCTTGTGAAATGATAGTTTAGGAAGACCACGAACAAGTTCGTTTTTCGCCAAATGATTAATAGCGTCAAAGTTAAGATGAGATAACCGTCGATGCCATAACCATGACTTAGTCTTCGAAGCTTTGGAGAGAAGACATACGGGAGAAGCGGCCATCATGTCTTGTAGAGACAAAGTATACAAATTATTCCCTCGAGTACCTTTCAATAAATCAACCCCTTCCAAATTACGAATGAAGCAGGTATGCTCTCGAAAAGCAACTTCTAGGTTTGCATCACAAAATTGCCCACCGAAAATAAGTTGTGACCGAGACCTTCCACATAATACACTCTCGAAATTATAACATTCCCAATATGATATTCACCATAACCCATTATCTTTGCAATATGATCATTTCCAAATCGAACCGTACCAAGAAACTTGCTGACGAAATTTCTGAGCTGAGAGCGATCTCCGGTCATATGCTTGGAGCAACCAGAGTCCAAATACCAGAGAACAATTTGGACCACCTGTTTTCAATAACAACAGTAGACAATGCATTGGAAACTATTGGTTCCGGAGTGTTAGCAGATACAAATATAGAATTATCAGCATTGCTAACATTTTTGTGACCCTTAGATTTCCTGCGTTTTCTAATCTGAGTTTTTGCACTAACAGGTTTTACAGTTCCAACTTTCTTAGGTTTTGGATTATCCGCGGGCACTACAGTGGGAGTAGACCTAGTTAAAGGGCACTTGGTTCCTACAGTAGTGTCGGTGTTCCTAGTTAAAGGACACGCTTGTGTTTTGGTAGCCTTGGTACTTCTAGTTAAAGGACACGCTTTCTTCGCTTTAGTGGGAGTGATCCTAGTCAAAGGGCACGTATTTCCTACTATAGTGAAAGTTCTACCAGTGGGGCACCGCATCCAACCAACTTGGGTTAACACTTTCCCAGTCGGTTTCCATTCTAATTCATTTTTCCGGGCATACATCTCATTCACATGGTCAATAAGGCAAGAATCATGACGACTAGAAAACATACATTCATTGCAATTCCAACATTTCAAATTAGAATTCACACTAGGCTTAGAACGCTGCACAACCGCAGAGCCTTTAGGTTTAGCTACATGATTCTTTTTATTCAAAACAGAAATAACATTCCTAGGATGGGCTTCTACTTTCTTCTTCACTTGAGTACTAGATGGGGGCAAGATCCTATCATTCTTCTTGTTTCTCTTAAGCTTAGATCTTTGAGCCTTAGTAGTAGTGATTACTCCTGTAGAAGGCAACACGGGAATATTAGAAGCTGGTTTTGATTCCGCCTTATCTTTAGTGACCAAAGTTTGAGATGGTTTAGTCCTAGGGCCCTTGTTAAGTGGTGTGACGGCAATTAGGTTCCTTTTGATTGCACTAGAGGACGATGCTGAGACAGTGGCTGCGTTATCCACAACATTCTTACCTTTTAGAGTACGAAGTGTTTCCTTTAACTCAGCCAAGACCAGATTCTTATCACAAATTTGTTCCCTTAAATCAAATATTTCCATCGACTTTCGATTCAATTGTTCAATCAATGATTGATTCTGTGCAGTGGTATTAGCACATGCGGGCTGTACTGAATCGAAGAGTCGTGTCTTTTTCTGTTTTAAGTTATCAACTTTGGACAAAATCTTGGAAACTCGATTGTCTAGATCAAGTTTAAGATTCTCAGCGGCCTCAAGTACGTTCACACAATTAAGCTCCTTAGATTTCTCTATTTCTATCGGCAAAGATTGAGCAACCTTGTCACTTGGCTGACGCTGTTTTGATTGTAAATTCAATCGAAAATTCTTTTCAAAATTTGCATCATCGATATTAACACCTTCGAATGACGTTTCAAATATTTCTTGAATAAATTGTTGCTTGCATTCAAGCGAAATACAATGTGTTTGAATCTCATCAAAACGTTTTGAAAGCGAAGAATATGAATCTTGAAGCTTTAAAAATTCAGCGTCAGATTCGTGACAAGTACTATCTACCACAGTATCCATAGATTCAACATTATGCACAATAGAATCATTATCAACACTTGTATTCACACAGACAGAAACTATATCATGAGACATCACTTGATTCAAAAGCAGATCATTTTGGCGTGAAACCCGTTCTATTTCAAGTAAAATGTTTTCATAAGCATCTTCCATTTCATTGAAAACACGTCTAACTTCTTCTATTTCCAAAAACAAATCTTGATCAATATTACGAAGACAAGCTTTAACATTGTTTACAAACGGAACAATTTCATCTCGAAACGCAGCTCTAGTGTGCTCAAAGTTCCATTCACCTTCCGTTATGGCCGTGGCCGTCGTACGTTCCAAAATGACCTTGTCAAAATTGGCTAAGTGTTGGTGAACCGTATTTAAGTTAACGGACGCCTTACTTACCGGTGGAATTAACTTCGTTAAATCCTTTTTGACGAGTGTAGGAGACGTACTAGGAAGGTTTTCACTTGACAAACTTTGGGGCACAAGAACTGTTAATTCTGCTAATTCCTTTTGTAAGCGAATGCGTGTCTTTTTCGAAAATTAATCTTTGTTATGTTGATCATAATCAATTGTATGGAATTTTGAAAGCATTTTAGAATGAGTTTCATCCCCAAGTGATTGTGTCTCCTCAGTACTACGAACAAAAGGTGCTTCTTTCGATTTTCCAATTATGGTCATGTCATAAAGACCGGGAATATATTCCTGAGCTTGTTTTGCATAACCGGGATTAGGTGGTAAATCTTGAAGACGCTTAAGTTCGAATTCTTTAAATGATTTAGTTAAAAGATGAACCTTTCTGTGGAAGCGTATTGTTTTAAAAGATGTTGTTCTTTGAATTTAAGAAGTTTGGTAGCATTAATTTCCGATTCAACCTTTTTAGACTCGAGAGTTTCGAAATCCATTTTAAGTTTCTGAAAATCATTGACAACCGACTCCTTTTCTTTTAATTCATTAGAAAGATTAGCTTTTAATGATTCTATTTCTTTCAAGTGTTCAATCTTTTCAAAACGAAATTGGTCAAATTCAGAACATGTTATTTTCTCTTCTTGAGGGACAATTTCAAAAGTTTTGATCTTTTCTTTATGCAACGCAAGCTCAGCAGTTAGGGTGGAATTCGTATCTACGGATTGTCTGAGGGCCATATGAATTTGATCAATAATATGTTTAGGCACCATGACCAAATCATGTTGAGCATAAGATTCCATACCCGTCGTAGCATTTGGTTGAGGTTCACTCAAATGTGTTGGATTGGGTACCACATCATTTGAGTTACTAGTCCCCAAATGCTGTTCAAGGTTGTCATTTTCATGCCCAACTTGATGTTGGTTATCATTAATATTATTAGATGTGGTTGGTACCTCACTGATGACATCAGAACCGTAGTGAGAGAGATTAGCAACGAGAGCAGCTTGGGCAGAGTGAATGTCATCACAATCAGAATCATATGCGTCAAGGTCATCTGCTTGATAAGCTGCATTAGAAGTAGAAACGACTGCAATGCCTTCTGTATCTGCTGCCCCTGGGTCTGCAAGAAATGCCAACTCCTCTGAATCCAAAATCTTCCCCTTAGACTGAGCATCAACCAAATACATCTTCTCACGAAACCATGCATCATCCCTTCTCCTTTTTGGCTGAGTGCATTCCCTAGCCATATGACCTTGTCCTCGGCAATTGTAGCAAGTCACAACCTTCTTAGGACCAATAGGACTCCCATTTCCACTAGCTTGAGAATTCACAGCTTCATTGTTCCCAGTCCTTGTAGGAGGTCCATATGAATTTTGCCTTCCCTGAATAGGTTGCACCGTCACTTGACCATCTTGAACAGTGGCTTGTTGTCGAGGATTTGATGAGGTGCGGAGCTGATTGTTTGTTGGTGGAAATCCTCTAGTTGCAACAAGTTTTGACAAGTAAGCGGTGAGATGGTTTAGTACATCAGCCGGCGTATCATTTGGGGTAAAGACCGGTGCTTGGATTGGTGGAAGTTCATTAGAGTAGAAAGCTTGTGCTGGTTGTGCTTCTATTGGAAAATATCCTTGCTGAGGAGTATAGCCCAATGGAGAAGTGTTGGCTTGTGATGGTGATGTTTGATATGGTGGTTGCTGTTGAAAAGATTGTTGATGAACACTTTGTTGATATTCTTGTTGTGGCATCATTGGTGGTTGATAAGATGGTTGCTGTGGTTGCTGATAGATGTGTGGTGGTGGCTGCTGCAAGTATGATGGTTGTTGATAAGTATAAGCCATGTTTTGTTGAGAAGCATACATTGCAAGTGGATCATGAACTTGAGGTGTAGACAACCGAGCCTCGATCACATGGCATTCGTGTTGTTGAAGAAAAGCTTGAAGTTGATCCACATTGGTGTTATGCAAGTCCTTAGCCAATTTAACATCCGTCACGTATTTTTTCCATTCTGGAGGAAGAGTGTTCAAATACTTGGTGTTCAATTGAAAGGTAGGAATTGCCATGCCATAGATATTTAGCTCATTCAACAATAGGGTAAATCTCAGATAGTAGTCATTGAGAGTCTCCCCTGGCACATAGACAAACTTATCAAAAGTATCATAAAGCTTACACTCTCGTTCTTGTTTAGTTAACGAGGTGCCTTGCATGAGAACACAAATTCTATCCCATAACTCTTTGGCAACTTTATGTTTGCTGACGAGTTTGTAGACATCTGGAGGAAGAGCTTGGAGAATGATGTTTGTAGCATACTTATCACATTTATCTTGAATCTTCATATCTCCAGTCAACTCACCCGTTGTGCGAGGACGAGTGGTCGTACCTTCCGTCACAGTACCATAATCTAATGGTCCATTGAGCACCGATGCCCAAATTAGATGTCCATTCTCCTTGTTCAACATATAAAGTTCCATTCGGGAAGCCCATTCCTCATACATAGTCTTCACCAACATTGGTGGACGATTATCCGTACCCGAGAGGATGGACTTATCCGTAAGAGATGTATACTCCATTTCAATAAGTTAAGATTTACAAAGTTGATCGAACAATGAAATAAGGTTAAGTGTTTTTGTGTTGAAGTCGAGAAACAATGTTAAAATCCCTTAAAATATGTTCTCGATAAACCAAAAATTCCAAGACAAAATTACACACTTCGAAATTTTTTATGGAATAATTTTTGGATTGTCGGAATGTCAGATCGGAAAGTCCAGATCGCAAAGCAAGGCTGTCGAAATGTTTTAGATCGCAAAGTCCAGATCGTAATGTAACTTGGTCGGAATGATGGTGGTATCGGAATGCCTAGATCGAAATGCAATGCTGTCGAAATGTTCAGATCGCAAAGCCCTATCGTAAAGATTCAGATCGCAATGAACTATTGGAATGTTCAGATCGCAAAGCCTATCGGAATGATTCAGATCGCAAAGTGGCTGACAAAATTTAAGCAGAGTAACGACTTAACAAACCTTCCTTATACCCGTCGGAATCTCAGATCGCAAAGTACGATCGGAATGCCAGATCGGAATAAGTAATAAAAATCCAGCGATCGCAATGTAGAACCAAACCCTTTCCGATGGTAAGGTTATTGCGATGGAAGCCCAAGTACAATTTGTACTTTCCGATGGATGTTTCTGCTAGAATTTCGGAATGAAGAACACAACCTTTTTTGCACTTTTGATCCAAGAAAGATGATGTTTTAGCGAAAACCAAGATACCAAGAACACTTTTAAGCACAAATCCCTATGTTACACTACTTTAAACTACGATCAAACCAAAAAATTTTGAAGATTTCGGCAAAAACCAATTTGTACTCTACGAATTGTTTAGAACACAATACTCAACACAAAAACAAACCTATATTTCATCCCAAGCTCTTGATACCATTTGTAGATTTGTAAATCTATGCTTATGAATTTAGAGAGAGAAAGAGATAGAGAGATGGTGGATTACACACACACTTAGAGAGAGAAACCAATGTTTTACTATGTGTAAATTATGAAAACCACACCCCTCTCCATCTAAGGAGAGGGTTTATATACCCAAGCCCATGTGATGGGCTTGGGTTTACAATAGGCCGCCGACCCATACAATCCATGGGCTCGGTTTTGGGCTTTGTTTGATAAAAGTAAATAACTAAACTACGAGCTATAACATGGACTATTGTTGGAGTGACCGATCCTTTCTAATACGTAAAACGTATTTCCAACAGAAGTGTTTGTTCACTCTTTGACCCAAAACCGCGCCAATAGCAAAGTCGCTAGCATCGCACATCAACTCAAATGGCAGCTCCCAATTAGGGGTAACCAAGACCGGTGCCTTAGTTAGCTTATCCTTAAGAAGGTTGAAGGCTTCAATAAACTCGTTGGAAAAGATAAAAGGAGTATCTTTTTCCAAGAGGTGGGTCATCGGGCGAGCGATTTTAGAAAAATCTTTGATAAAGCGACGGTAGAAGCCCGCATGACCCAGAAAACTTCTCACACCCTTCACGGTTGAAGGTGGAGGGAACTTAGCGATAACATCAACTTTAGCACGGTCCACTTCAAGACCGGCTTTGGAGATCTTGTGTCCTAGCACGATGACCTCTTTTACCATGAAATGGCATTTTTCCCAATTAAGAACAAGGCGAGTGTCTTCACACCGCTTAAGCATACGTTCTAAATTGGCAAGGCAAGCAGAGAATGAATTGCCATAAACCGAGAAATAATCCATGAAAACTTCCATAGTTTCTTCAACCATGTCATGGAAGATAGCCATCATACACCTTTGGAACGTCCCAGGAGCATTGCATAAACCAAAAGGCATACGTTTGTAAGCAAATGTTCCGTAGGGACAAGTGAATGTGGTCTTTTCTTGGTCTTTGGGATCGATGGGAATTTGAAAATACCTGGAGAAACCGTCTAAGAAGCAGTAATAGTCATTACCCGCTAGACGCTCGAGCATTTGATCCATGAAAGGAAGAGGAAAGTGATCTTTTCTCGTGGCATTATTGAGCTTGCGATAGTCGATACAAACTCTCCACCCAGTAACGAGACGAGTGGGAATCAACTCGTTGTGTTCATTGGGAACAACGGTTATTCCGCCCTTCTTGGGCACACAATGGACGGGACTTACCCATGGCGAATCCGAGATAGGGTAAATCAAGCCGGCATAAGTTTGATAACCTCTTGTTTGATGACGTCGTGAATGCGAGGATTAACCCTTCTTTGGCTCTGGATTGCGGGTTTAAAGTCATCTTCCATGAGAATCTTGTGAGTACAAAAGTTTGGATCAATTCCGCGGATGTCGGAAATTTTCCAAGCAATTGCCTTCTTATGATCTTTAAGCATGGCGATGAGGCGAGATTTCTCTTCTTCTTTCAAGTCCTTAGCAATGATGACGGGCGACTTCTTCTTTTCTTCAAGGAAAACGTACTCGAGATGGGGCGGTAACTCCTTAAGTTCTAAATCCTGAGGATTTTCGATGGGAGGCGTAATCAAATTCGGTTCATCAATAGCAATAGCCTTGGGAGATGGTGGAGAAATATGGTCCTCTTTGAGAAGGTTCTCAATGAGACGAATGTCTTCATCCCAATCGGTGGGAGAATCGTCATGTTTTAAGTTCACATCTCCATGGTGGCTTCAAGATCTTTCCAAAGGAAATCACTTTCTCCAAATAGAGATAGTGATGAATCAATAGAGGAAACGGTCTCAACATTGGGAAGAGAGGTAGGAATACTTTTGCAAGCATCTTTGAAGTGTTCTTCACAAGCCTCATCAAGAACGTCAATACAATTAACACTCTCGTATGAATAAGGCTGTTTAGACAACTTTCCCATGTTGAAGACGATTTTATCATCACCCACTCTCATGATAAGCTCACCCGCTTCAATATCGATGAGAGTGCGACCGGTCCTCAAGAATGAACGTCCAACGATTAATGGCATACGAGGGTCCATATCGTAGTCGACCACGACGAAATCGGCACGAAAATTGAATTTGTCGACTCCTACAAAGACGTCGTCGGCTATCCCCACTGGATAAGCAACCGTACGGTTAGCTAATTCCAAAGTCATTTTGGTGGGGACTAGCTCAGGGAGAGATAATTTCTTCCAAACACTTAAAGGCATTAAGTTAATACTGGCACCTAGATCGGCTAGGGCCATGCAATTCTCTACTCCCGGGAAGTTGCAAGGGATTAAGAAGCGACACGGATCACCAATTTTAGTTGGCAATTTCCTTAAGAGCACTGCAGAGCAATTCTCATTAAGTTGGGTGTTAGCGATATCAAGAAGCTTCTCCTTGTCGCTAAGAATATCTTTGAACATTTTTACGTATTTAGGCATGTGAGCGAGAGCCTCAGCGAAGGAGATGTTGAAACTCAATTGTTTAAACATTTTAAGAAAGTTCGAAACTTGAATATCATCCTTGCTTTTGAGCGTCTCTTTCCTCAACCTTAAAGGATAAGGTATATCAGAAGAAGAGGAAGGCTTTGGAATAGTAGGATCACTCACATCCTTGGGTGGATGAGGGGTAGAAGTAAGAGGTGGAGGAATTGGGGAAGTAGAAGGATGAGGAAGAGGAGCAAGTGACTCATTTTCCTTAGTCACAATCACCGGTGGAGGTATAGGAAGCTCGGGTTCCTTGGTACCTTTGCCACTACGAGTGGTGATTGCTTTCATCTCCCCTCTTGGATTCGCAACGGTGTTACTCGGAAGAGTACCCGAAGAAGAGGATTGATTACCTTGGAAGAAACCAGCAATCATGTTCCTTAAGTCATTCGTTTGACTTGCCAAAGTGTTTCTCATATCAGCTCGAAGATCGTTTCCTTGTTTCACCATGTCTACTTTCAAGTTGAGCACTTCCCGCTGGAGATTTTCCACGATCACATCATTGGTCCTCATGTAGGTTTCAACATCTTGGTGTAATGCGGTGGGTTGGTTGGGAGGAGGAGCATGGTAGGCGGGTGGTTGATAAGCAGGTTGTTGGTAAACTTGGTTGTTTCTTTGAGGTGGATATGGTTGTCTTTGAGGTGGTTGGTATGGTGCACGAGGTTGTTGTTGTTGTTGAGTAGGGCGAGTGAGGTTTTGTTGTTGGTTTGGGTTGTTAGGAGGAAAACCGGGTGGGGAAAGAAAGTTGTTAGAGCGGTAGCTAAGCAAGTTGCGGTCACCTTGAGGACGAGCTTGATAAGCGGCCGAAGGATAGGTACCGTATGCTGCATTAACATTCTCAGAAGGGTAGTCTTGGGTGGTGGTACAAGTGGTGTAAGAGTGAGGACCACCGCATATTTCACATGGTTGGCTAACAGCATTGACTTGAGCGTTTTTAGCGTTGATGCTGTTGGTGTTGCTAGCGGTTTGGGCGGCAAGCGATTCAAGAAGCGTAGTAATTTTGTCAAGGCGCTTGTCGTTGTCACTAGTACTAGCACTAGCGGCGTTGGTCCGAACACTTTTGGTTTGCACACGAGACTTATTCTCAATGATATCCCAAGCGGCATTAGAAGTCTTAACCAAAATATTACCCCCCGAGGCACTATTTAGTGAATCTTGGTCATTCATGCTTAAACCATTATAAAAAGTATTAATTTGGTGAACTTTGGTAAAACCATGTTGTGGGCACTTTCTTAAAAGATCTTTAAGACGGTCCCAAGATTCACTAAAAGACTCATCGTACTTTTGTTCAAAATTAATGATTTCATTCCGCAAAGCGGTAGTACGAGAGGGTGGGAAAAAGTAGTTTATGAACTTGGTCTCCAAATCCGTCCACGTCAGAATACTTTGTGGCGGTTCCTTTGAAAGCCAATGCCGGGCTTGTCCCTCTAAGGAGAAAGGAAAAAGTTGTAAACGGATTACCTCTTATGGAACACCATTGAATTTGACCGTATTCGTGAGTTGCAAGAACCTTTTGATGTGGTCATGAGGATCATCAATGGTACGCCCCAAGAATGGTTGAGCAGAGACCATCTGAATAAAGCCGGATTTGAGCTCAAAGTTGTTGTCTGCAATCGCGGGTATGACAATTGGATCATTGTTGCCCTCCACATGTGCTTGTAACAGTTCAATCATAGGGCGATTGTCCGGTAGAGGTTCATTGTTGTTGTTATTATTGTTGTTGAGAGGTGGATTGTTATTGTTGTTATTGTTTTGAGGTGGGTTATTGTTGTTGTTGTTGTGTACATCGGCCATGTCTAAGTCTTCGAGAGGCTCGGGCTCTTGATAAGACGTTGATCGTGTACGCATGCACCTGCAAAAGAACTAACAAAGCAAACAAGAAATATTTTTGGTTTTTATGGTTTTTTAATTTTTTTGTATTTTTGAAAATTTTATATTTTTAGGGTTTTTTGAAATTTTTTATGAAAAAGTAACGTTCACGGTGAACGGATCCCAAAATCCAAGTTCTCACAAAAAACTGTTAATCTTAACGAGAAGAGCCGGCAGCGGCGCCATTTGATATAATCATTTGGATGGGGTTCAGGATTAATCTCGGAATCTTCTCGAATTGATCGCAGCTTAAAGTGGAAGGATTGTTCTTGGTAACAAATAGGGGGTTTGGGTTTTCTATTCTACTAAAAGGATTAAATGCGTAAAGTGATAAAAATAAGCTAAAAGCAATTAACTAATAAAAACAAAACAATATAAATAATAAAACGTAGATTTAGAACGAAATAATTAATAAAAATAAAACTAAAAGACGAAATTAATTATCGACTCGAAAATAAAGTTTACTAAATGAAAAATGAGAGAATAAAACTAAAATGGTACTTTAAAGCTAAACGAGGCAAAACCTAAAGCGGGTACTAAATAAAAGATAAAACTTAAACTTTACGAAAAAATATTAATAGTAAAAATCGACGAAAAATTCAACTAAAAATACGTAACTTTCAAAAATAAAATCGGAACAACTTTCAGATAAAACTAAACAATTACGGAACAATACTATTAAATAAACAAGCTAGCAGGCTAGCTGCTGGAAGCAGCCAGGCAGCCTGGTGAAACTTTTCATTGTTCGGAAGATTTTTATATTGGTTCGGAAGATTTTTTTTTCATTGTTCGGAACTCTTTTTTGGCAAAACAAAATCTGTTCGGAACATTTGAAAATCTGTTCGGAACTTTTTTAAAAAACTCTGGTTCGGAATTTTCAAAGAAAATGGTTCGGAACTTTTTAGTAAAAAAATATGTTCGGAACTTTTGAATAAAAAACTGGATCGGAACTTTTTGGCAAGAAATTTGGTTCGGAACTTTTTGGCAAGAAACTTAGTTCGGAACTTTTTAAATTAATCTGGATCGGAACTAAAAATCTGGTTCGGGACCTAGGGAAACAAAGAACAATAGGTAACAGAAAGAACAGAGGAACACGATTTTACCAACAATCAACCAAGTTTTTAACCAAAACTTAAACAAAACTAACCACTAATCATCTACTAACCATAAACAACAAATCTCATCAATAAAAACACAAAACCCAATAACTTTTGAATATCAAAATCAACCAAATAAGAACTTTAAAACTTTGAATCAAAGAACAAGATGAACAAGATGAAATGGAAAGATTATATTGATGATTAAGGTTTAAACAATCAAAGGAAAAGATTAAAACTACAAGATTTGTGAAAACAAGAATCAAAATCACCAAACACCCTAATGGTGTTGGTGATACCTACAAACAAAAGAAAAGAAAAGAGGAAAACTAAAAACTGGCTAAATTGTGTGAGGGGATCTCTTTATATAGGACTTCCATTTGGTTGGTGAGTGGGCTTTCTCCCTTTCTTCTTGTCATCTCGTCTTTTCAGAAAAGTTGACGTTTTCGATTCTGATTCGGGATTTGTCGACGATTAAATTCAACTCGTCTTTTAATTTCTTCGTTTAATAGACTTGAGTTTCTTCGACATATGTAAATCTTCCGTCTTTGGTCCTTTTCTTCGATAAATCTTCAAATAGGCCCAGTGACTTCAAATCTTTTGCATCTCTTGGACAATAGACTTCGTCTTGAGTCTTTTTCTTCCATAAAACCCGTGCAATCCCATGTTTTCTCCAATATCCATCCGGTTGGTACAAGGATGGGTGTTTTCACACCTATCAGTAGTCAAGAAAATCTTCAAATATATCAAGGCACAACCCAAGCTAGGCTTGTGGTATCCAAGGGAATCACCTTTTCTTCTTGAAGCCTATAGTGATAGTGACTATGCAGGTGCTAATAATGATAGGAAGTATACTACTGGTGGTTGTCAGTTTTTGGGTCGAAGACTTATCTCATGGCAATGTAAGAAACAGACAATAGTAGCTACCTCTTCAACAGAAGCTGAATACGTAGCTGCTGCTAGTTGATGTGGACAAGTCTTGTGGATACAAAATCAGATGCTAGATTATGGGTTCAACTTCATGACCACCAAAATTTTCATCGACAATCAAAGCACTATCTGCATTGTGAAGAATCTTGTCTTTCATCAACGAACCAAGCATATCGAGATTAGGCACCATTTTATAAGGGATGCCAATGAGAAGAAGCTGATACAGGTTCTTAAAGTACATACGGATGATAATGTTGCTGATTTATTGACTAAAGCATTTGATGGTCCGAGATTCAACCACTTGGTGGTTCACATTGGTATGGTCAATCCTTGAGGCCTAGGATTGAGGGGAGGCTTATTGTACATATTTCCTTGTACAGTAATACATAGGGTAACTTCTAACAACAGTTTTCATGGGTATTCACGGTGTGTGCAACTTCTAGTGGAAGATTTTGGTTACTCCTAGTGGCAGTCTTCTGCTCCTAGTGGGTACTAACCCTTATTCTTCACTTATGTTTGGATTCTAGTATCAATTTTGGGTCACTTTTCACTTCATTGACTTTTGTTGACCACTTGCTGCTCCTAGTGTTGACCTTTACGCGTTTTGACTTTCAGTCAACGCAAGTTACTTCTGGAGTACATCTTTTTGTTTATCTTTGGTAACTGGGATTTGAAAATAATGGTTTAAGGGGCAAGTGGTTACTCAAACATTAATGACTTAATTCTGAAAGGGCAACCCCCATAATCAGGGGTTAATGAACAGTTTTGTGACCATTATTTATGGTCAAAATACTCATTTGACTCAATTATCACAAACATACACACACATACGCTCCTACCCTTCACCCTCTTCAATCAATCATCTTCCACTGCTTCAATCATCAACAATGGCAACACTTCAGTACAAGCCCGATCATAACAAGGTGGCCTATCTTGGCGAAGGTACTAAACAAGACGAGTTCACAAACATCCTGGAATACATTGAAGCTTCCAATCTAAGGTATGCTCTTACTGTTTGCCCCACTGTGTATGATACTGTTATTGTAACACCCCATTTTGATAATGGAATGTCACGCGTAATTATGGCGTGTCATCAAAGCATACAAGGATAAATGTCTAAACATTACATGACCATAAAAGGAAAATACCGGAATCAAACATCGGTAGTCCAAAAGTAAAGCTCATCACACACAAATATAAGTACTGTAAATGAAAGGACTAAACAATGTCCATGGCAAGAGTATCAAAGTAAAGATAATACATAAAGTAAAGAAAGGCTAGAAAGCTTTCAGTCTGTATGCACGTACGCTTAAAGTCTACGAGCGTTCCTGAGTACCTGCCGTTTTGGGAACATAGAAAAGGAAAACGACTGAGCAATACGCTCAGTGCACGGATGTACAATAAAGCATGAATAATATAAGCATATAAGCATATAACAGCGGAAGAAACTAAGTCCCGAATAACCTGGTTAAGTCTTGGTAAAACTGGTTTTATAGTTTGAAAAGCCTTATGTTTATCTTATAAAAACTGTTTAACATATTCTACCATTAGCCAATATAGGTCATGAAAATATAGCGTGCATGAATACTTGGAGGGGTGACCTCATCATGCAAATTAGAGGGACTGCCTCTAATTTAATATACTGGTTTGGGTAGGAGGGATCAACTCCTTGTGAAGGATGCAAGGCACACACCACATTCACACTGAGTAATCTGCTGAAAACATGTAACTAGGATGCACCCATACGCCCCACATGATAATTATAATAATATGGCCAAAAGCTGAAGGGACACCACGAGCAATCACTCTGCCGTGGGGAAGTCATAACACCAGTGCCTCTAGTGTTATGGTTATGGTACTCCATAACTAGGTGAAACTGGTCATGCATGTATATGGCTATAGGTATTCTAAATTAAAGATAAGCAAATCAAACATATAAACTTATACTACGGGAAAACATTTCGCTGCATACGGGGAATCCTAATAAAGAAAGAATGTCCATACTGAAAGGAAGGGAATCCGTACCTTATGTCCAGTGAACGAAGAAGACGAACTGAGGAGAGTCCTACTTCGGTATCACTAATGCTACATAAATACATACGTGTATAAGTATCTGATTACTAAATACGTAACTGGTTTTATGTCATGTCTTAGCTTATTTTATACGTTCATGTCATGTTTTACTGTTTTAAGCTTTAAACTTTGTTTATCTTATATTCTGTCTATTCTGATTAAGTACTACTTGTATTTCATGTATTATTATACTTACTGTGTAATAATAAGTAACTTTCTAAAAATAGCAGGTTACCTAAAATAGAAAGTTTCCAAAAATAAAAAGTTACCAAAAATAGAAAGTTTCCAAAAATAGAAAGTTTCCAAAAATAGAAAGTTTCCAAAAATTGAAAGTTTCCAAAAATAGAATTACTGCTTAAAATAGATAAGTTTCTAAAAATAGAAAGTTTCCATAAATAGAATAGCTGCCTTAATTAAATAAGTTTCTAAAAATAGAAAGTTTCCATAATTAGATATAAGCTGGTTAAATAAGCTAAGTATATAAGCTTAAGTGTTTTCTGATTGTTTTTCTAAGTCATAATGATATAAGGTATAGTTTATTAATTATTACATGTAATTTAAATAAACTATAGGTTAAAAGTATTTAATTAAATATATCATGTTTTTAATTAAATAAAGTTAAATACTTAGGTTAAAACATGTATTATTAATTATTAATAATATAACCTAAGTCATGTTAATTAATTAATTATAGCCATGGTTTTTAATAATTAATTAATTATAAAGTCTAGAAAAATATAACTACTTAGGTTAAAAATCCATGATCTAATAATTAAATTATAACCTAAGTCATGCTTTATTAATTAATCATGTCATATTTTATTAATTTAATTTTAACATATGATTACTAAAAACATAACCTTAACATAAACCATGAACCGGATCGTGACTAGAAACCATGAACCGGACCCGTAATCAACACCATACCCCGAACCACTTCGGGGTTCTCCCCTGTTTGTTGCTGCCGTGGGACCCACACCACCAAACCGAGACCTTGAGGTCTCGGTGGTGGTCCATAAGCCAAGCTGAGACCCCCTTGGGGTTCGGTTTAGGCGTCGGCCACATCAAACACCCCCCAAACCTATGTTTTGATTCACCCCATAACCATTTACATGTTTATTTAATGTTTTTAATTAACTTTTTAAAAACATCATGTTCTTATGAATTTAATTAAATCAAAACATAAAAGAAAAGGATTTAAAAAGGTATACCGAATGCGTGGATCAAACGAGGATGAACACACACGAACACTTGCACCAAATTCAAGATCAAAAATCAAACAAACACCCCCTTGTGTGTTGTTATATGCGGCGACCAAAGGGAGAGCAAGGAGAAGGAGGAAATTTTTTTTAGGGTTTTTGATGTTTTTACAGTAATGTGAAAAGTGACAAAATATTTCACCTTAACCCCTTGTTAGTAAAAATTAGATGGGCTTGGCCCATCTTCTTGGTGTAGCCACGGGTAGGGGGCCCCACATGGGGTACCCGTACCTTTTCCGAGTCTATTTATTTTAGTGTTCGTTCGTGTTTAGTCGTGTTCGTGTTTTATGTGTTCTCGTTAATTATTAACCGTGACTTAATATATTTATTCGCATTCATAATAAATATATATACATAATTAATATTAGCTCGTGATTAATTTACGTTCATGATTTCATGATCGCATGTTCGTGATTAATTATTGTTTTGAGTAATTATTGTGTGTTCGTACGTAATAAATACTTATCGTGTTCTAACACGTACGTAATACGTAAAAATTCTAACACGTGAACGTAATCATACTATAAAAGGAAAGTTTTAATCTAGTACGTACGATCTTAAGGGTACTATTCATGGTAAAAGCATGTGGGTTTTACAATTCTTCCCCCTAAAAAGAATAATTCGTCCCCAAATTATAGATAAAGTAAACTGGAAAAGAAGAACATACCCGAATTCAAAATATAAAATGAGGGTAAGAAGCCCGAATAGACTCCCCTGTTTCCCAAGTGGCTTCCCGCTCGGTATGATCCCTCCAAAGGATTTTGAAGAATGGAATCATCTTCCTTCTCATGACTCGTTCTTGTCTGTCAAGAACTCGTTCGGGTTCTTCTATGAAGTGAGATCTTCACGTATCTGTTCCAGTGGATACTGAACCATGTGAAGGGGATGATACTGGTACCCTCTGAGTAAGGACACATGAAACACATTGTGTACATGCGAAAGCTGCGGAGGTAACGCTAACCGGTAAGATACTTCACCGACTCGTTCAATGATATCAAACGGTCCGATGAAATGAGGACTGAGCTTCCCTTTAATCCCAAAGCGTCTAACACCACGTGCCGACGAAACCTTAAGGAAGACGTGATCTCCTACTTTAAGATGTATGTCCCTACGATGCTTATCGGCGTAACTCTTCTGACGTGATCGTGCTTCCTGAAGTTTCTGCTTAGCTACTGCGATCCTTTCGTTGGTCATCTCTATGATTTCTGGTCCTTCAAGTGTTCGCTCGCCAACCTGATCCCAACAGATTGGGGCGCGACACTTTCTGCCATACAACATCGTGAAAGGAGCACACTTGATACTTGCGTGCCAACTGTTGTTGTATGCAAACTCCACCAAACAGATATAATCGTCCCAATCACCCGTCCATTCCAACGCACATGACCTCAACATGTCTTCCAATGTTTGAATCATTCGCTCCGACTGTCCTTCTGTTTGAGGATGAAAAGCCGTGCTAAGCTTAAGTTGTGTACCCCAAGCTTTCTGCAGACTCTTCCAAAATCGCGAAGTGAATCAAGGATCTCTGTCTGAGACGATGCTGGATGGAGCACCGTGGAGTCTTATGATCTCTCTTCTATACGTATCGGCGAGTTTACTTACCGGATCTTCCTTGCGGATCGGTAAGAAATGAGCTATTTTGGTAAGTCGGCCTACGATAACCCAAATTGCATCGTGCTTCCTCTTGGTAGGCGGAAGACCAGTAACAAAATCCATGGTGATTTTGTCCCACTTCCACTCTGGAATATCTAACGATTAAAGGAGATCGCCAGATCGCTGATGCTTGATCTTAACCTGCTGGCAGGTAAGACATTTGGAGACGTAAGTGGCCACATCCTGTTTCATACCACTCCACCAAAAGTATTGCTTGATGCCATGGTACATCTTAGTCGAACCAGGATGTATAGAGAATGGGGAGCTATGAGCTTCGGCTAACAAGGCTTCCCAGAGTGCTTGGTCATCAGGAACACAAAGTCTCATACCCTGCCATACGATACCATCTGCATCTACTCTGAATTCCGTCTGTTTCTTCAAATTCTGTACTATCGCCCAGATTTCTCCATCATCTTTCTGAGCTTCCTTGATTTTAGAGAGTAACTCGGGTTCTACTCTAAGATTAGCCTAGTAACCGTGCTATCCACGTACCATGATCTTGATGTCTAGTCGCTCCAAGTTTCTTATGATTTCCTCCTCAATTTTAATGTCGTTGATCATTCCGGACTTACTGCTAAGAGCATCTGCTACTACATTTGCCTTTCCGGGATGATACTGTAGATTAATGTCATAATCCTTCAACAGATCTAACCATCTCCTCTGTCTCATGTTCAATTCACGTTGAGTGGAGATATCAAGCTCTTGTGGTCCGTGAAAATGTCACATGATTCTCCATATAAGTAGTGCCTCCATATCTTCAATGCAAACACGACTGCAGCAAGTTCCAAGTCATGCGTAGGGTAATTTTCTTCATAAGGTTTAAGCTGCTGTGAAGTGTATGCGATCACTTTCCCATGTTGCATGAGAACACAACCAAGTCCCTTCCCTGATGCATCACTATACATTTGAAATCCACCCGTACCAGATGGGAGAGTAAGAATAGGTGCAGATACTAGCTTCTGCTTCAGGTCTTCAAAGCTCTTCTCTCGTTCTTCAGTCCAGACGAATTTCTCCCCTTTCCGCATCAGTTTGGTCAATGGTAGTGCTAAGCGGGAAAAGTTCTCCACGAACCTACGGTAATAGCCAGCTAAGCCTAAGAAACTGCGGACTTCTGTTGCTGATGTCGGCCTCGGCCACTTAGTAATGGCCTCAACCTTTGCTGGATCCATAGTGATTCCTTCTGCCGATACAATGTGACCTAAGAATGCCACCTTGTCTAACCAGAACTCACACTTGGAGAATTTAGCATACAACTGCTTTTGGCGAAGAATCTGTAGTACTGTAAGAAGATGGTCTTCGTGTTCCTCCTTGGACTTTGAGAAAATCAGGATGTCATCGATGAAGACAATGACGAACTTATCCAGAAATTCATGGAAGATTCTGTTCATCAAGTCCATGAACACTGCTGGAGCATTGGTCAGGCCGAATGGCATAACTACAAATTCATAATGGCCATAACGAGTACGAAAAGCAGTCTTGGCGATGTCCTGCTCCTTAACCCGTAGCTGATGATAGCCTGACCTAAGATCAATCTTGGAGAAGTGTTTGGCCCCTTGGAGTTGGTCAAACAGATCGTCTATACGCGGCAGTGGATACCTATTCCGGATAGTAATCTTGTTGAGCTCGCGATAGTCAATGCAAAGACGCATACTGCCGTCTTTCTTCTTATCAAATAAGACCGGTGCGCCCCATGGAGATGCGCTCGGTCGAATGAAACCTCGTTCTAGAAGTTCTTGCAGTTGATCCTTCAGCTCCTTCAGCTCTATGGGAGCCATGCGATAAGGAGCCTTGGAGATTGGTTCAGCTCCTGGAATAAGCTCTATATTGAATTCCACTTCTCGTGCAGGTGGTATGCCCGGAAGTTCTGTTGGAAATACATCTTGGAATTCTGACACTATTGGTTGATCCTGAATTGATGGAGATTCAGCATCCATGTCGTGAACCGTAGCTAGATAACCCTCGCAGCCATGTGACAGTAGTGCACGCGCTTGCAGGGTAGATATGATTTGTACAGACCGTCCGGGTACGAACCCGTTATGAAAGTACTCTGGTGCATTAATAATACAAGCTTTTTTGCCTAGTAGAAAAATTAAAGTTCGTTGAAGTGGTCTAATCGAATTGAAAAATGGATTAAAGTGCGACTCAGCTGTCTTTTGGTGAAAACAAATGTTGTGTCATTATAGTAAAGGAAAAGTGCAAAACTTTAAAGTAAAAGGCAGGTAAAATAAAGCTAAAAATGATTAAAAATAATTGACGAGAAATTTAAAAGCAATTAAAGTAAATAACACAAACTTAAAAGTAAACTAAAGGTAAACTAAGGCAAGGCAACTAAAAGTGCAACTAAGGGAAAAGGCGGGAAAAATAAATGCTTAAAACTAGAAAAACCTAAGTGCGAAAATTAACCCAAAATTGGTCCTTATCCTGAATCCCAAATACTGTCACTATTCGGAAAAACAAAACAAGTCTAATCCGGAAAACACTAACTTATCTAATCCGGAAAACAGCCCCTAAGATCCTTATCCGGAATATGTGTTCCTAGTCTTATCCGCAAAACAACCCTAACTCGTTATCCGGAATATATGTCACCTTATCCAGAAAAACGTCTTAGTTCTCTTATCCGGAAAACACTAAATACCACTATCCGGAAAATGCTTAAAGTCCTTATCCGGAATCCAACCCAATATCACTATCCGGAAAAACTTCTTAAATCCTTATCCGGAATAAACTTTCCTATGCGTTATCCGGAAAACGATTTCTCCACTCTTATCCGGAATCGGCCTCAATGTTCTTATTCGGAAAAAGTTATCAAAACATTATCCGGAATGTTGGTTTACAAAGCTTATCCGCAAAGTGAGATTCTGGGCTCTTATCCGGAATAAGGGTTTATACCCTTATCCGGAAAACGAAGTTTCTACTGAAGCTTATCCGCAAAGTGTTATCCGGAAAAAGGTTTAAAGATCCTTATACGTAAAACAGATGATGAAGGTTATGAGATCCGAATCTTGGGGAAATGGAAAATAAGCTAGGAACAAAAATAAGCCAAAAACTAATAAGCTCTAATCTAAAAACTTAACCAAAACAATATTAAGAAAAAGTTATAAAACCAAAATTTAAAAACTTTTAAAAACAATAACTTTATAAAAACAACTTTTAATAAAAATCACAAATAAGCTAAAGATTTAATAAGCTCAATCAATCAAAAGTATAAAAACGAACATAAACCAAATAAGCAACACAATAAGCACATAAACAATAAGATTAAATTAATAACAAGAAAGGTAGATGAGAGATTAACAATAAAGATAAAGATTCACTAACAATAAAAGTAACTTACTTGGAATTAAAGGAATTAAAAGTGCAAGACAATTAAGGAAATGACATGAATTTAAATTGCAAGTAATGTAAATGGTGGAAGACTAATTGTCACTATTAGCCAACAAAAACAAATGAAATCCTAATGACTCTATTTATAGGGGAGGAGGTGATTAGTGGAAGGAAGCTTCCTCATCTCTTTCTTCTTTATTTAATTATCTTTTAATCCTTCGCCTTTAGTCTTTAATCTTTTAAATTCTTCGACCTTTCAGACTTTGTCTCGGGATTAATTTAAACTCGTCTTGTGATTTCTTCATAAATTAGACTTGAGTTCTTCGGCTTTATTAAACTTCTGTCTTTGGACTTTTTCTTCGATAAATCTTCCGAATAGGCCTTGGACTTCCGTTCTTTTTGCACTCTTGATTTCTTGACTTTGTCTTTTGTCTTTTTCTTCGATAAAAGCCCGTGAAAGCCGTGTTTTCTTCCCTTTTAACATTTTGATCCTAAAATCACAACAAAAACACAAACCACGCATAATTCCGACATTTACGACATAAAATACACGTTTTGGCCTGGTTATTATTGTAATTAAGTGGTAAAAGGATGGGTGTTTACACACCTATCAGATCCCCTACACTTGACCATTGCAATGTCCTCATGCAATGCATTAGTTACAAAGCACGTTTTACATTTTCCATCATAATCAATCCATATTAGCCTTTATTAAAGAGACAAAAAATTATAAACATTCAAAGGAAGAAAGTAAGTAAAGAAATCAAAGACATACCTTAGGGTTTTGGAAATGTCATGAATGATCATCATCCTCAAGTTTTCACATTCTCCAAACCAAGCTTAAAAACGAGATCATTGTTATTATAAGTTAGCAAACTAACACGAACTCATGTGGGCCAATTATTTACTTAGACTCCCTTATTCCTAGGTGTATCTCTTATATTTTATTGTTGTCTTGAATGATCACGAGGATGCATTGTTGACTTATTTCGATAGTTATTTAGGCTGAAAATAAAGTGGGACGATTTAATCAATAGTTAGCTAAAGGACAAAATCTTTTAAAACTGCTTCTCGGGACCTCATAAAGTTCATATCTTGGCATAACTCGCTTCGTGATTTGAGACCTTTCTCGAACCGATATTTGGCAGCGACTTCATACTTCAAATCTTGAGAGACGTTCATGAAATAACGGTCTTCTCTTCATAATAGGAATTTCTTCACTTGAAGTTTTGAGAGATTCTTAATCTTTGGACCACGACTTCTTCATTTTTCTCCAATCTTTATTTTGGAATTTGATATACAACGATCCGCCTCCTTTTAGGACTAGGATCTATTTATCCTCATACCTTGTTAGGGCCTTTTTGGATAGATTTCTCCATGATCTTTACAGGAGTATTTGCTTTTCGTCGTGTGTCTTGATCCTTCATATTGATTTTGATAAATGATTCTTCACATCACTTTTGGATCTTTAGCAACAAAATGTAGCCCTCATGTCTTGTTAGGACCTTTTTGGACTCGCCAATCTTCGTATCCCGCTTCAATAAGTTATGCCTTGGCTATGAACTCTAATTAATACCGAGCAACTTTTAAACGATCTTGGGCTTGAAGCTAAGTAACTTTTCAAATAGTACAACCTTATTTATTGCAGATAAATTTATTAGCAAGCGATGGGAGGATAGGCTTATAATCAACTCACATAAATTCACGAAAGAATACCAAACTTATAATTGACTCTATCATCTCTCATTCTCCACAATTTAAAATCTCAAGGAATGAGACTCGTGGATGCTTAGCCAATTAAATCAAAGTTTTGAGTTTTCGAGTCATCTATAGGATCTTGCAAACTCTTAGGCTTTTTTCAAGTTTAGAAATCGCATTTCAAAGTTCCCTTGATAAACGACTCTCTAGGATCAATTATAGGAACTTACGAAAAGTTCTTGTTCTTAACCCGTGAGAGTTATGACTTTCGCGTTTTAAAGCTCCATATATAAAAGCCTAGCAAAACTTGACTTAAACACGTTAAGGATACTAGCTAGAGTAAACTTAGATAAGTAAACTCGGGTTGAGTCAAAAGATTCACAACGTTGAAAATTGAAACCACTTTATTTAAAATTTATTCTAGCAAAGAAATAAAATAACTAAAATAAAGGAAAAACTACTAGGCCAAAATAGATCAAAAATTTTGAAAAATGTCGAAAAATTGATTTTCCGGTTAAAATGAGGACAAATACAAGGAAAAGGCCACTTAACTTCGATAGAAGTCCCCCCTACACTTGATATAAACATTGTCCTCAATGTTTAAGCATGTGGGAGTAAACTCCCCTACACTTAGGACATTGTGCACTTTGTTTAAATCTCGCTAAGGAAGAGACAACTAAAGTGATTCCTATTTTAATATTGGAAAATATAAAATAGTGAATCGAAAAGAGTTTAGGATAGAACCGGGAAGACGGAAACACGGAATCACGGGTCGTCAAAAATCATCAAGAGTGGATCATTGAGCGCTCGAATCCCTGAATATGAGAAGAGAGGAAATAGCAAACACCAACGGGTCTCCCCTACACTTAGGATAAAGATAGCTAAAAGATAGATACTTGGGTTGCCTCCCAAGAAGCGCTTGATTTTTGTTAACCGAGTCGTGAGCCTGACTCGACCTTGATTAGCATAAGAAGAAGCATGAAACACATCCACCGGGATCAAATACATAGTTTTCGTCCATCAAATAGCACAAGCTTAAGGCGAACAAGGCAAGCCAAAGAAGAGTAAGCAAGATTCCCTTAATCAAAGATGGAGCACGGTGGTAGCAAGGGTGAAGAGGTGCAAGCGTATCTCCAGTAGTTCCAAAAATCTTTCCTTTTATTTCATCAGACGGATACTGAGATGGCTTAATAATATCGATACCGGGGTCGAACACCTTTTCCTTTAGGGGAAAATAGCACTCAGGCTCAGCAGAATTTGAAGAACATCCGCTAAGAAAATGCACAACCTCGTCCTCAGAAGGTGGACAAAGAGGTGTCAAAACATACGTGTTGCGGATGTTGGTGTCGTCCGGTGTCGGCTCCTTTGAAAGAATTTTCTTCAAATCCGTAGAAGGATGAAGACCATAATCATCAAAGTCGAAAGGAGGGGCATCACTCTCATGAAGGAAGTAAGTATTGAGAAAAGTAGAAAAGTCTTCCTCAAATGAGTAGTCATCCAAAGTAGGATCAAGCATGGATTGCGGAGGATCTTCAGCATGAGAAGAATCACTCGAAAGAGTATCAGCCTCATCAAAATCATCATAAGTGGGCATGTCGGGATACTCAGAAGTAAAATCATCATAATCATCTCCATCGGAACTAGAATCATCATCATAAGCATCATAGATCGGTGGAGAATCATATATGGGTGAAGGTTCCAAATTGGAGAGAGAATCATCCACATCATCTTGAAACAGTGGATTATCATTGCAAGAATCGAATAGAGGATTGTTGTAGACGACAAAATCATCAAGCACATTAATCATATTCGCTGATTCTCTTCCATAGGATTTGCTTGTAAGCTTCCCCATTTCAAAAACTTGTGCATCATCCCCGACTCTTATGATGAGTTCACACTTATCCACATCTATTAAAGCTCTACCGGTTCTAAAAAATGGGCGTCCAAGTATTAATGGAATAGGAGGGTCCATTTCATAATCAACAACGACAAAGTCGACCGGAAAAGTGAATGTGCCAACTTTAATGAACACATCTTCGGCAATACCAACGGGGTAAGCAAGAGTGCGATTTGCAAGCTCAAGAGTCATCTTCGTGGGTGTAAGGTCGGGCAATGATAACTTTTTCCAAACACTGAAAGGCATCAAATTTATACTTGCCCAAAGATCGGCTAAGGCAGTAAATTTGTCGGTTTGGTTAAAAGTACAAGGTAGCACAAAACGACCGGGATCTCCAAGTTTTTCCGAAAGTTCTTTAAGAAGGATTACAGAGCAATTTTCATTCAAGCGAGTATTAACAAACTCGACCATCTTCTCCTTCTTATTAAGCAATTCCTTAAAGATCTTGACAAATTGTGGCATTTGGGCAAGAGCTTCAACAAGGGTAAAGGTTACTTTCATTCCGGCAATCTTTTCTAAAAAGTTAGAAACTAGAATGTCATTCTTAGTCAAAATTCTAGCCTTGTTGAGTCGAGAAGGGTAAGGAATGTTGGGGTTATAGGTGGAAGGTAGGGTTGGTGGAGGATTCTTGTTGGGTACTTCTTCATGACGAGGCGGAGACGGTAATGGTGAACTAATACTAGGTGTGGGAGTAGTAGGGATAAATGGTGGTGGAGGAGGTGTAGATGGAGTAACTAGGGGTGGGATAGATGGTGGGATAGATGGTCCTACTAAAGTTGCTCCACTACGGGTAGTAATAGCACTCACATTCGCTTGCGGGTTGGTGACGGTGTTTGAAGGTAGAGAGCCCGGAGTAGAGGGTTGAGTGGTTGGTAAGAAACTAGCCAGCATATTCTTCAAATCATTCGTTTGATTACTGAAGGAGGATTGTATATCATTTCGAAGCTCGGATCTAATGTCATTCCCTTGCTTAGTGATATATCCCTTTTCAAATTGATAATTTGGCTTTGCAAATTCTTAATTTGCTCTCCTTGGGTTCTCATTAAAGCTTTAACATCTTGATTGATGGGTGGGGCTTGTTGAGCGGGTGGGTGATAAGGATTAGAAGCTCGAGGTGGGATTTGGTTGCTTCTATTGTAATTGTTGTTGGGGTTGTGGTTTCGAGGAGAAAAACCGGGTGAAAGGTAGTTGTTAGACCGATAACTTAGCAAATTTCGATCCCCTTGAGGTCGGGCTTGGTAATTTTCCGGTGAATAATTACCATAAGCCGCATACACGTTTTCCGGATTTCCTTGAGTAGAAGGAAAATCAGTGTATGAGTGAGGACCGCCGCATGTCTCACAAGGATTGGCTATCGCTTTAACTTGTTGTTGTTGGTTTGTAGCGATGAGCAAGATATTTTTGTTCATTTCGGACATCATGCGGGTGAATTCGGTCATGTCGGGGTTTGCTGAAGTAGAAAAAACATTGACTCTCGGGTTGTTCCTTGAAGAAGCGGAGGAATCCCAATTTTTGTGATGAGTAGTCATGTTCTCAATAAGTTCTCTACACTCCTCAGGTCTCCTTTTCATAAATGTGCTACCGGCGACTGCATTAATCGTATCACGATCACGAAAAGTCAAACCGTTGTAGAAAGTATCAATTAAGGTAACGGGGAGCATGTTGTGGTTTGGACATCGATCGATCAAAACATTATATCTTTCCCAAGCATCAAAGAGAGATTCATCGGGTTCTTGCATGAAACCGCTGATTTGATTTCGAAGGCTCGTGACCATGGATGGTGGAAAGTAGCGCGACAAAAATCGTTGAGTCATGTCGTCCCAAGTATGAATGGAATTCTTCGGGAGACGATCAAACCATTTCTCGGCATGGTGGGATAAAGTATGTGGAAAGAGTTGAAGGCGAAGGACATCCATTGTAGCACCGGGGAACTTCATGCTTTGAGTAATAGTAATGAATTTGTCGAGGTGCTTGTTGGCATCATCATCAGGAAATCCGCGAAATGGATTAGTTTGCACTTGTTGGATCATGTGATGCTTCAACGAAAACTCCGGAGCCGTGATTTGCATCGGCGCAATCGGTCCTCCTCGTCCAAACATTGTGGGTTGACAAAGCTCCTCCATTGTCCGAAGATCGGGCTGTGGAAGAACATTGTTGTTGTTATTGTTGAGGTGCGGTGGATTATTGTTGTTGTTCACACTTGCCATAGCTAAATCTTCACGAGTCTAGGGCTCTGGATAAGTAGAAGATCTAGTACGCATACACCTGCAAAAGCAAAAGAAAAAGATACCAAAGCAATAGACAATATATATACACTATAAAAATAAAATCTCTTTGGATTTTTGAAATATTTTAGTTTTTATTGATTTTTGACAATTTTTTAATTTTTATGGGTTTTTGAAAATTTTTGAGAAAGAAAATAACGCTCACAAATGAACGGATCCCAAAAAGCAACGTGTCTCTCACAGAAAACCGTTAATCTTTACGAAAAGAGCCGGCAACGGCGCCATTTAATACAATCTTTTTTGCCTAGTAGAAAAATTAAAGTTCGTTGAAGTGGTCTAATCGAATTGAAAAATGGATTAAAGTGCGACTCAGCTGTCTTTTGGTGAAAAAAAATGTTGTGTCGTTGTAGTAAAGGAAAAGTGCAAAACTTTGAAGTAAAAGGCAGGTAAAATAAAGCTAAAAATGATTAAAAATAATTGACGAGAAATTTAAAAGCAACTAAAGTAAATAACGCAAACCTAAAAGTAAACTAAAGGTAAACTAAGGAAAGGCAACTAAAAGTGCAACTAAGGGAAAAGGCGGGAAAAGTAAATGCTTAAAACTAGAAAAACCTAAGTGCGAAAAATAAACCAAAATTGGTCCTTATCCTGAATCCCAAATACTGTCACTATCCGGAAAAACAAAACAAGTCTAATCCGGAAAACACTAACTTATCTAATCTGGAAAACAGCCCCTAAGATCCTTATCCGGAATATGTGTTCCTAGTCTTATCCTCAAAACAACCCTAACTCGTTATCCGGAATATATGTCACCTTATCCAGAAAAACGTCTAAGTTCTCTTATCCGGAAAACACTAAATACCACTATCCGGAAAATGCTTAAAATCCTTATCCGGAATCCAACCCAATATCACTATCCGGATAAACTTCTTAAATCCTTATCCGGAATAAAGTTTCCTATGCGTTATCCGGAAAACGATTTTTCCACTCTTATCCAGAATCGGCCTCAATGTTCTTATCCGGAAAACGTTATCAAAACGTTATCCGGAATGTTGGTTTACAAAGCTTATCCGCAAAGTGAGATTCTGGGCTCTTATCCGGAATAAGGGTTTATACCCTTATCCGGAAAACGAAGTTTCTACTGAAGCTTATCCGCAAAGTGTTATCCGGAAAAAGGTTTAAAGATCCTTATCCGTAAAACAGATGATGAAGGTTATGAGATCCGAATCTTGGGGAAATGGCAAATAAGCTAGGAAAAAAATAAGCCAAAAACTAATAAGCTCTAATCTAAAAACTTAACCAAAACAATATTAAGAAAAAGCTATAAAACCAAAATTTAAAAACTTTTAAAAACAATAACTTTATAAAAACAACTTTTAATAAAAACACAAATAAGCTAAAGATTTAATAAGCTCAATCAATCAAAAGTATAAAAACATGAACATAAACCAAATAAGCAACACAATAAGCACATAAACAATAAGATTAAATCAATAACGAGAAAGGTAGATGAGAGATTAACAATAAAGATAAAGATTCACTAACAATAAAAGTAACTTACATGGAATTAAAGGAATTAAAAGTGCAAGACAATTAAGGAAATGACATGAATTTAAATTGCAAGTAATGTAAATGGTGGAAGACTAATTGTCACTATTAGCCAACAAAAACAAATGAAATCCTAATGACTCTATTTATAGGGGAGGAGGTGATTAGTGGAAGGAAGCTTCCTCCTCTCTTTCTTCTTTCTTTAATTATCTTTTATTCCTTCGTCTTTAGTCTTTAATCTTTTAAATTCTTCGACCTTTCAGACTTTGTCTCGGGATTACTTTAAACTCGTCTTGTGATTTCTTCATAAATTAGACTTGAGTTCTTCGGCTTTATTAAACTTCCGTCTTTGGACTTTTTCTTCGATAAATCTTCAGAATAGGCCTTGGACTTCCGTTCTTTTTGCACTCTTGATTTCTTGACTTCGTCTTTTGTCTTTTTCTTCAATAAAAGCCCGTGAAAGCCGTGTTTTCTTCCCTTTTAACATTTTGATCCTAAAATCACAACAAAAACACAAACCACGCATAATTCCGACATTTACGACATAAAATACACGTTTTGGCCTGGTTATTATTGTAATTAAGTGGTAAAAGGATGGGTGTTTACACACCTATCAATTAACATCACCGAAGATAACTCGATATGAATGGCATTCTATGGTAGCATGATGCTTGGATAGCCAATCCATGCCCAAAGTCATGTTGAAGTCATTCATGTCCAGCGGAAGTGCGTCAACAGGACGAACCTTATCGTCAAATTCTAGGGGAAGACTCTTGTATACATGGGTGATTAATACAGAGTCCCTCAAAGGCGTGGAAATAGTAAGTCTATTCTCTAGTGGTATGGGGAGCATCCTAATGTTCTTAGCATAAGCAGTAGAAATGACCGAGTGAGTAGCACCCGTATCGAAAAGAACACACGCAGCTTGACCATACATGTTGCAACCGTGCTTTTGAGGTTCGTCACTTGGTCTTATTTTTAGGTTATTTTATGTGTGACTACTTGATTTGTGTGTTTACGTGTTTATTTTGTGTGAACGAGGTTGGTGTGGTTATCGTTTATGAGTATAGAGTACTCATAAGTAAATCGAGGAACGGTTATTTCATGTTCATGAGCTCACAATTAGTGACTATGAAATGAAATGGTGATATTTTAAATGTTTACGTATACGTATAAGTATTATAGTAATAGTGTATTTTTTTAGGATTTACGGTTTAGCATTTAGAGGTCTCGAATGAGGTAATTAGTCATATGAATATTTTTCGGGATGGTTTTAAGTCATTTAGGACTTAGTTAGAAAGTTTATTTAAAAATTTGAGATTTTTTTGAAAAGTGTATATTTTACGTCTTTTACGGTAAAACGCGTAATTTTGACTAGTTTCACGGTTTTGGGATTTTGGAAGCTTTAGGAGCTGAAATAAATTAAGACAAATTAAGGTAATATTAGTAATATATTATTAAACAATAAAAAGAAAAAAAAATTAAAAAAAATGCATATTAAGTCGGCTAGAACTGATTATATCACAAAATAATAGGGAAAAAGATTTATGGTAACTAGTATTTGGGTTGGACAAGGATATTTGCTATATAAGGACCCCCCCTAACACATATTACACGCATTCTTTCTTCTTGGAAACCTTAAGTCGACGGCCAGAGAGTTTTTTTGGGGTTTTCTATAGTTTTTGATCTTCCATTTAATTAAAGGTAAAAACCTTCATTAACCTTTTTAAATTAAATTGTTTTTATGCTTAATTAATCATTCTTATGATGGATTAGGGTTAGGGTTTATATAAAATCAGTAAAGTAATGATGTGATAATCATAATATGATGATCATATAATCTAGGGCTTGTATTAGATGTGGTTATGGGTAATTAATTTGTTCAATTTGTTTAAACCCGTTTTTAAAAACTGGGCAGATTTTTGAGTCAATTGTTTTGATCATATTGAGAGTTCTACAAACTCTTATTTTACGATCCAAGTATCCCTGAAAAGGTATTTGAAGTGGCTTTCCAATGCAAGAAACTAGAACTAAATTGGAAGTCGGGAAGTGGGTCAAAAACAGGTTACAACAGTCGGAGGTCAAAACAGTTTTGAATTCAGCCTGTTTTCTTTTTAAGTTTTGGGTTGTTTGGGGTACTTAGGGTTGCATTGGGATCTTCTCACAAACATGAGAGATGTTTTATATATTGTAGTAAGTATCTGCACTTGGGCTAAGATTGTGGTTTAGGGTAAGACCCTATAATAGTAACAAACTTTTAGTACGTTTAAAATCAGGAAATCTGGAATGACAAAAATAGATATATGTATATCGGGGCCTTAACAGTAGCTTTAAGGTTATGGCAAGTGGGAGGTGGTAGCCAACATATGTAAGGGTATGAATATTCCTTTTACAGAAACCATGGGTATGTTTAAGTGGACGTTTGACCTAAAGTTTTGAGACCTAAACACTGGGACTGTTTTGTGTAAAATATGAACGGGATAGTTATTAAACTTAACCAAGTTAAGGACTTGTTAAGGAAGGGTAATGGGGTGATTAGAGCTTAACCATGAGGTATTTATATGGGTATAGGCTAGATGTCCATCATAGGTTGATGAGCCATCTTGGTGCTTTGGTTCATGTATTGATTGCGTGTTTTTGGTTTGTTAGCTTGTTGCTAGTACGAGGACTTGTGAAGAAGCAATCAGGTGAGTTTCATAGTCCCATTTTTATTATTGCTTTTGACTTCCAGATGGGATGGAAGAGACACTGTGTTGAGTTATTTATAAATTGAAGCTGTGTGTGTTTTTAAGGTTTGAGATTGGACTTGTGTGTACATTATGTGTTTAACTGCTATGTGATTCTTGTTTGTGTATGGTTTAGATCGGAAAAGTACATAGGTGTATGGGCGCCTATGGTACCATAGTGTTTGGTAAGGCGTGATGCCTTGGAAATTATAGTGTTTGGTAAGGCGTGATGCCTCGGAAATTGTGGTTGTTGGTAAGGCGTGATGCCTTGGAAATTGTGATGATTGATTTAACTTGAATGCTAGTAGTTGATACATTATTGTAGCACATTGTCCTTATGTTATTGTGTTGGTGTTTGGATACTCACAGCTTATAATTGTTTTGATGTTGGAGTCCAAACCTATGACTCTCACCAACTTTATGTTGACGTGTTTTAGTGTCTCTTTCAGGTGATACTATGGTTAAGCATGAGAACATAAGTGGCTAGGATTGGAGAAGCTTAAGAATGCATATAGAAAGAGAATCCCCGTTTCCTTCTTAGTTTTTATTTGTTTATTTAAATAAGTGATACTATGGCACACATATGTTTGTTTTGATTATGTTACTTGTTTGTCTTGGGTAAGAGGTAGGACTGTTACCTACTTACCTAGATACCTGCATTTGATGAGATATTGTCATGACTTTTGTGTCACCATTTTATGACATTTCTTATTTCATATAGTTATCTTTATAGACACGCCTTGTTGTGATGATATCCATACGTCGCGCCCCATATTCCGCCATGGTGGAGTGTGACAGAATGGTATCAGAGACAATGGTTATAGAGAATTAGGTTGCCTAGTCGTGTAGCCTAGTCTATAGCTTAAGGGTCCCTGCATATAGGCGTCATAGGAGTATGTGTGCATTTTATTATAATTGATGTGTTTGGATGTTATTTTGCGATGTTGTTAAGTTAGGAACTAATATGGTTCATACTTGACCACATAATATTTTCCTTTCCGGTTTTGACTAGTGCGGGTTTAACTACCATCATCCACGCTAGTCATCTTTGTACTTTGCTAGAAAATGTATGTTATGATTTATGATTTAATGCATGATAGCATCTGTCTTTTTGTTGTGTTATACTATGTATCTGATGAGTGATATTTTCTTCTAATGTTTAAGTCATGCCTCCTGAGAGACAAATAGTGGTGCAAGCCACTGTAATTACGAGGTTAAAATGCCACAGACGTACAAACTATAGGAGGACAATTCCAGAGGCGTGGTATCCATGTGAGGCGATAGAACACATGTCTAGGGTAAAAGTGAACCGGGCGTGGGTATATAAGACAGTCCTAACGATAACATCTAAGGAAGGGAATAAGGAGGTACTATTGAGGACTGTCAAGACTAAACTAGTTTATCCATGGGATAACAATAATGAAAAAGAAGTAACGGATACCGAATCCGATACTGAATCCACTGCATCCAATAGTTATTTGTTTTAAATTTTCTGACTCTTATGGACGGCATGCCTTAAAATTATTTATGTTTTTGTTTGGATTATGTCTACGCTAGTTTAGCTAGACCATGGATTTGTGATGTTTCAAGTTTTGACTATGTTATTTTAATAAATGGAGTTTTGGACCTTATTTTGTGTGGTTATGTGCTTGTGAGTTGATGGATTATGTGTTATGTGTAGTATTAATTTCTTATAAGTGTCATCATAGGAGGGAGTACATTAGTGGAAGGGAACATGTATAATTATGGAGGCATACATAATTATATATGTGCCACAACACCACTAGACTTTCAAGTATGATTGCATGAAAGAGAGTTGATACATGCTTGTATAGTATATGTTGGTAGTATGTATGATTATGATTAGGCGTGTGTATGGTAGTAAGTATACTATATGGAGTATTTTGGTAGTTGTTAACGGGTGTCATGTTTTTACTATCAGCATGGTGAACACGCGAAATGGTGCTGGTGGAAGTGGTGGTGATGGAAATCCTGATTTGGCTACTTTGATTGCTGCTCAAATGGACAACATAATACCAACCATTGTTCAGCAGGTGACTAACAACTTGAACAACAATAACAACAACAATGGTCAAGGAGGAGGTGGAAACAATGGTTGTAGCTATAAGGCATTCACTTCTTGTGGTGCAAGAGAGTATGATGGGAAAGGCGGCGCGATAGTACTTACCCAATGGATTGAGAAGATGGAAAATGTGATTCAGATGAGTGGTTGTTTACCCAATCAGAGGGTCATGTATGTAACTGGTTCACTGGTAGGGAAGGCTTTAACTTGGTGGAACACCCAGGTTCAAGCAAGGGGAAGAGTTGCTGCAAATGCTATGGCTTGGGCCGATTTTAAGACTCTTATGACTACAGAGTTTTGTCCAAGCAATGAGATGGAGAAGCTGGAAAATGAGTTTTGGGGACATGCTATGGTTGGAGCGACGCATGCAGATTACACAGATCGCTTCCATGAATTGGCAAAGTTGGTTCCCCATTTGGTTACTGATAGGTGTGTAAACACCCATCCCTTTTACCACTTAATTACAATAATAACTGAGCCAAAACGTGTATTTTATGTCTTTTATGTCGAAATTATGCGTGGTTTGTGTTTTTGTTGTGATTTAGGACGAAAAGGTGAAAAGTGGAGAAAACACGGGCATTTACGGGCTTTTATTGAAGAAAAAGATGAAAAAGATGAAAGCCGAAAAAATCAAGTCTAATTTATTAAAGAATTAAGAGACGAGTTCAAAGAAATCCCAAGCCAAAAGTCATTAAAGTCCAAGATTAAAGAAGATTTAAAGGCTTAAGGACTAATGGTGCAATTAACAAAGAGATTAAGAAGGAAGGGCCTAATGATGCAATTTAGAGAAAAGGAAGGAGGGGAGGAAGCTTCCTAATCCTCCCCTATATATAGATTAGTTGTTAATCATTTTTCATTGTTGGCTAGAGTGACACTAGTTCTTCCACCTTTACTTTTATGCACATTTAATTACCTTGCACCTTTAATTACCTTGTCTTGCACTTTAATTTTCAAGTAAGTTAATTTTATCTTTATTGCACCTTTACTTTACTTGTTTGATCTCTCATTCTACCTTTCTTTCTTGCTTGATCTTTATGTTTACATGCTTATTGTCTTGCTTATTTGATTAAAGATTGTGTTTTTATGCTTTTGATTGCTTTAGATCATTGATTCTTGTAGCTTATTTGTTTTAATCTTTAAGTTTTTAAAGTTTTTATAAAAGTTATTTTTGTATAAAGTTTGATTTCGTAAACTTTTGTTCATTTTGTGTTTTTAAAAGTCTTTAAATTTCAGTTTAGTAGCTTTTTCTTATACGGTTTGTCTTAGGATTTTAAACTTGTGCTTATTTGATTTATAGCTTATTTGTCTAGCTTATTTTTGGTTATTTCTACTGTATTCCGATCTGGTAAATCGGAAGAGGGTTTCATATTCCGACCAGCTCTTTGGCTTGGTCGGAAAAGGGTTTACAATATTTCGACGAGGAGGGCTTTGGTATTCCGATCAGGGTAGATTCGGGTATTCCGATCAGGTAAGTGACAGTTATTCCGATTGTTGCTCCTTTCCTCATTCCGATCGAGGTGTTTGTGTGGTATTCCGATCAGGTATAGTGACGATATTCCGATCAGGGGTTCTGCTCAGCATTCCGACCAGGGTTTCTACTATATTCCGATCAGAGGTGAGTTCATATTCCGATCTGGGGGTTTGACTGGATATTCCGATCTGAAGAAGTGACATATTCCGATCTGAGGTTTCCGATCAATATTCCGACAGGTAGGATTTGATATTCCGATTGAGTCCGATCGGAATATATTCCAATTGGAGTGGTTTTTATATTTTGTCCTGTTTAATTTTTACATTCTCATTTTAATACTTTGGCATATTTAAATTCTCGTCACGCTTTAACTTTAAGTCATTTAATTAATTTACTTTCCGTCACGTTTTTAAGTATTGCCCCCTTTCTTTTAATTAGACTTAGATTTAAATTCACGCCATTTATTTTAACGCCTTTTACTTTTCTGTCATTTACTTTTACGTCTTTGCACATTTAATTTAAAATCAACCAAAAATATTTGTTTTACCAAATTCAACTGAGTCGTACTTTGAACCAATAATCAATTCGTTAAGATATCGAGAACTTGAACTTTAATTTTTATACGGGGTGTCAAAGTCCAGTTATTAAATGGCGCCGCTGCCGGCTCTTTTCGTAAAGATTAACGGCTTTCTGTGAGAGACGCGTTGCTTTTTGGGATCCGTTCACTTGTGAGCGTTATTTTTCTTGCATATAAAATTAAAAAAAAAACCATAAAAATTAAAAATTGATAAAAAACCATAAAAATTAAAAATTTCAAAAATCCAAAAAGATTTTATCTTTATTGTGTATATATATTGTCTTTGTGTTTGGTTTCTTTTTCTTTTGCATTTTCAGGTGTATGCGTACTAGATCTTCTAATTATCAAGAGCCCGAGACTCAAGAAGATTTAGCTATGTCAGGTGTAAACAACAATAATCCACCGCACCTCAACAATAACAACAATGTTCTTCCACAGCCTGATCTTCGGACAATGGAGAAGCTTTGTCAACCTACCATGTTTGGACGAGGAGGACCGATTGCGCCGATGCAAATCAACGCTCCAGAGTTTTCGTTGAAGCACCACATGATTCAGCAAGTGCAAACTAATCCATTCGCCGGAATGCCTGATGATGATGCCAACAAACACCTCGACAAGTTCATTACAATCACCCAAAGCATGAAGTTGCCTGGTGCCACAATGGATGTTCTTCGCCTACAACTCTTTCCACATACTTTATCACATCATGCCGAGAAATGGTTTGATCGTCTCCCGAAGAATTCTATTCACACTTGGGATGACATGACTCAACGCTTTTTGTCGCGCTACTTTCCACCATCCATGGTCACGAGCCTTCGAAATCAAATCAGCGGTTTCATGCAAGATCCCGATGAATCTCTTTTTGATGCTTGGGAGAGATATAATGTCTTGATTGATCGTTGTCCAAACCACAACATGCTCCCTGTGACCTTAATTGATACTTTCTATAACGGATTGACTTTTCGTGATCGTGATACGATTAATGCAGCCGCCGGTGGCACATTTATGAAAAGGAGACCCGAGGAGTGTAGAGAGCTAATTGAGAACATGACTACTCACCACAAAAACTGGGATTCCTCTGCTTCTTCAAGGAACAACCCGAGAGTCAATGTTTCTTCTAGCTCAGCAAACCCTGATATGACCGAACTCACCCGCATGATGACTGAAATGAGCAAAAGTATCACGCTTCTCGCTTCAAACCAACAACAACAACAAGTTAAAGCAGTTGCACCTTCTTGTGAAACATGCGGCGGTCCACACTCCTACACCGATTGTCCTTCGACACAAGGAAATCCGGAAAATGTGTATGCAGCTTATGGTAATTATTCACGGGAAAATTACCAAGCTCGACAACAAGGGGATAGAAATCTGCTGAGTTACCGATCCAACAATTACCTTTCACCTGGTTTTTCTCCTCAAAACCAAAACCCCACCAACAACTACAATAGAAGTAACCAAATCCCACCAAGAGCTTCTAATCCTTATCACCCACCCGCTCAACAAGCCCCACCCATTAACCCCGATGTTGAAGCCATCATGAGAACCCAAGGTGAGCAAATCAAGAATCTACAGAGTCAAATTATTAACCTTAAAGGAGATATTACCAAGCAAGGAAATGAGATTAGATCCGAGCTTCGAGATAATATTCAATCTTCCTTCAGCAATCAAACAAATGATTTGAAGAATATGCTTGCTAGTTTCTTGCCCGCCGCTCAACCTTCTTCAAGTTCTCTACCTTCAAACACCGTCACCAATCCGCGAGCAAATGTGAGTTCTATTACTACTCGTAGTGGAATTACCATTGTCGATCCACCAATCCCACCCCATCATCTACACCTCCTCCACCACCATTTATCCCTACTCCTCCTACACCTAGTATTAGTGCACCATTACCGTCTCCGCCTCGCCATGACGATGTCTCTAGGAAGGACCCTTCAACATCTCAACCTTTACCTTCTACGCCTTCACCTTCACCACCTAAACCCAATATCCCTTATCCCTCTCGTTTAGGCAAGACCAAAATGCTAACCAAGGATGACGCTGAAGTGTCACGCTTTGTGAAGATGATCTCTCAAATGAACTTCAACATTAGCTTTCTTGAAGCACTTGTCCACATGCCCAAATTTGTCAAAGCATTCAAGGAATTGCTTAACAAGAAGGAGAAGCTGATTGAACTCGCCAACACACGCTTAAATGAAAACTGCTCTGCAGTTATTCTTAAAGAACTTCCGGAAAAGCTTGGAGATCCCGGTCGTTTTGTGTTGCCTTGCGTGTTCAACAAAACTGAAGAATTTACTGCCCTTGCTGATCTCGGGGACAGTATAAATCTTATGCCATTGAGTGTTTGGAAAACACTATCATTACCCGACCTCACTCAAACAAAGATGACTCTTGAACTTGCAAATCGCACTCTCGCTTACCCTGTTGGTATAGCCGAAGACGTGTTCATAAAAGTTGGCACATTTACTTTCCGGGTCGATTTTGTTGTTGTTGATTATGAAATGGACCCTCATATTCCTTTAATACTTGGTCGGCCATTCTTGAGAACCGGACGAGCTTTAGTGGATGTGGCCGAAGGTGAGTTAATCTTAAGAGTCGGGAATGATACACAAGTTTTTTAAATGGGGAAGCTCACAAGTAAATCCTTTGGCGGCCGAGAATCAGTGAATATGATTAATGTGCATGATGACTTTTTTGTCTACAACAATCCTCTATTCGATTCTTCCATTGATAATCCACTTTTTCAAGATGATGTGGATGATTCTCGGTCCCATTTAGAACCTTCTCCCATTTATGATTCTCCACCGGTCTTTGATGCTTATGATGATGATGATTCTAGCTCAGATTCGGATGATTATGATGACCTTACTTCTGAGTATCCCGATCTGCCCACGTATGATGATTTCGATGAGGCTGATACTCTTTCGAGCGATTCTTCACATGATGAAGATCCTCCGCCATCACTCGATCCTACTTTGGACGATTACTGTAACACCCCATTTTGGAAATGGAAATATCATAGTAATTATGGCGTGTCATCAAAGCATACAAGGTAAAATGTCTAAACATTACTTGACCATAAAAAGGAAAATACCGGAATCAAACATCGGTAGTCCAAAAGTAGAGCTCATCACACACAAACATAGTATAATAAAGGAAACACTAAATAATGTCCAAAGCATAAGTATCATAAAGAAAGGAAATGCATAATGTAAAGAAGGCTAGACAACTTCCAGTCCATATGCACGTACTCTTAGTGTCTACGAGCGTCCCTGAGTACCTGCCGTTTTGGGAACATAGAAAAGGAAAACGGCTGAGCAATACGCTCAGTGCACGGATGTACTATAAAGCATGAATATGATAAGCATATAATATAATAACAGCAGAAGAAAACTAAGTCCTGAGTAACCTGGTTAAGTCTTAATAAAACTGGTTTTATAGTTTGAAAGTCTTATGTTTATCTTATAAAAACTGTTTGTCATATTTTACTGTTAGCCAATATAGGTCATGAAAATCCATCGTGCATGAATAATTGGAGGGGTGACCTCATCATGCAAATTAGAGGGGCTGCCCCTAATTTAATATACTGGTTTTTATGGGTAGGAGGGATCAGCTCCTTGTGAAGGATGCAAGGCACACACCACATTCACCATGTAATCCTGAATAAAAACGTGTAACTAGGATGCACCCATACGCCCCGCATGATAAATATAAATAAATGGCCAAAAGCTGAAGGGACGCCACGAGCAATCACTCCGCCGTGGTGAAGTCATAACATCAGTGCCTCTAATGTTATGGTTATGGTACCTCCATAACTAGGTGAAACTGGTCATGCATGTATATGGCTATAGGTAATCATATTTAAACATAAGCAATCAAACTCATACTTATACTACGGGAAAACAGTTGGCTACATAAGGAAAGAATGTCCATACTGAAAGGACGGGAATCCGTACCTTATGTCCAGTGAACGAGAACGATGAACTGCGAGAATCCTACTTCCGAAACACTAGTGCTACATAAATACGTACATGAAATAAGTATCTGCTTACTAAATACATAGCTGGTTTTACGTCATGTCTTAGCTTATTTTATATGTTCTTACTATGTTTTACTGTTTAAAGCCTTAAACTGTGTTAAATCTTATATTCTGTTCATTCTGATTAAGTATTTCTGATATTTCATGTATTATTATACTTACTGTGTAATAATAAGTAACTTTCCAAAAATAGCAGGTTTCCTAAAATAGAAAGTTTCCAAAAATAGAAAGTTACCAAAAATAGAAAGTTTCCAAAAAAAGAAAGTTTCCAAAAATAGAAAGTTTCTAAAAATAGAAATTTTCCAAAAATAGAAAGTTTCCAAAATAGAAAGTTTCCAAAAATAGAAAGTTTCCAAAAATAGATTTACTGCTTAAAATAGATAAGTTTCTAAAAATAGAAAGTTTCCATAAATAGATTAGCTGCCTTAATTAAATAAGTTTCCATAAATAGATTAGCTGCCTTAAATAAATAAGTTTCTAAAAATAGCTGGTTTCCATAAATAATTTAGCTGCCTTATTTAATTAAGTTTCTAAAAATAGAAAGTTTCCATAATTAGAAATAAGCTGGTTAAATAAGCTAAGTATATAAGCCTAAGTGTTTTCATGATTATTTTCTAAGTCATATGATATATTGTATAGTTTAATAATTATTTCATGTAATTTAATTAAACTATAGGTTATAATATTTAATTAAGTACTTAGGTTAAAATATGTATTATTAAATATTAATAATATAACCTAAGTCATGTTAATTAATTAATTATATCAATGGTTTTTAAAATAATTAATTAATTATAAGTCTTAATAATATAAATACTTAGGTTAAAATAATGTCATGATTATTATAAATTAATTAACCTAAGTCATGTTATTAAATTAATTACATCTTTATTAATTTAATTTTATCCTAAGTTCATAATCATAAAAAAACTAACATAACCATGAACCGGATCTAAGCTTAAAAATATGAACCGGACATGAATCGACACCGTACCCCGAACCACATCGGGGTACCCCTTGCTGCCGTGGGACCCACACGCACCAACCAAGACCAAATGGTCTTGGTGGTGGTCGGCCAAGCAAACCGAAACCCTGTGGGGTCGGTTGCAGCCTGCGGCCCAAAACAAAACACCCCTTAATCGACCCTTTGATTTAATTAATCATCAAAACATGTTAGATCTATGTTTAATTAATGTGTTTTTATAAAAAACATCCCATGTTCATCATTAATTATAAGATTAATTAAAAAGAAAAGGTTTAAAAAGGTTTTACCGTATTCGTGGATCAAGGGAATGAAGAACAAACACGAACAAACAACAAATCTTCAAGATCCAAGATCAAGGAATCACCTTGATTGGTGATTATGGGTGGCGGCACAAAGAGAGGAGAAAAGAGAGGGTTTAGGTTTTTCTTGAAATCTTCTGTAAAGTGATTTTGAGTAGTAAAATTTAATTAACCCTCCTTTTAGTAAAATTGGTAATGGGCTTGGCCCATTACCCTTGTTTTAGCCGCGGGTAGGGACCCCCCATGGGTTTCCCGTACCTCTTTTCGTGTCTTGTTATTTAGTTAGTCGTTTGTGTTTTATTATGTTCGTGTTTTAAATGTTCTCGTTACGTAACTACCATAATCTAATATATTTAATTACGCTCGTACTAAATATATATACGTAATTAATAATAGCTCGTGTTTTAATTACGCTCGTGATTTCGTGATCGCATGTTCGTGATTAATTATCGCTAAATAATTATTACGTGATCGTTCATATAAAATACTTATCGTGTTCTAACACGTACATAATACGTAAACTCCTAACACGTAATCGTAATCATGCTATATTAGGAAAGTTTTTAACTAGTACGTACGATCCTAAGGGTACTATGCATGGTAAAAGCATGCGGGTTTTACAACTCTTCCCCCCTAAAAAGAATAATTCGTCCCCGAATTATAGATAAAGTAACTGGAAAAGAAGAACATACCCGAATTCAAAATATGAAATGAGGGTAAGAAGCCCGGATAGACTCTCCGTTTCCCAAGTGGCTTCCCGCTCGGTGTGATCCCTCCATAGAATTTTGACGAATGGAATCGTCTTCTTTCTCATGACTCGTTCTTGACTGTCAAGAACTCGTTCGGGTTCTTCTATAAAAGTGAGATCTTCACGTATCTGTTCTAGTAGATACTGAACCATGTGAAGGGGATGATATTGGTACCCTCTGAGTAAGGACACATGAAACACATTGTGCACATGCGAAAGCTGCGGAGGTAACGCCAATCGGTAAGATACTTCACCAACTCGTTCAATGATATCAAACGGTCCAATGAAACGAGGACGGAGCTTCCCTTTAATCCCGAAGCGTCTAACACCATGTGCCGGCGAAACCTTAAGGAAGACGTGATCTCCTACGTTAAAGTGTAAATCCCTACGATGCTTATCGGCGTAACTCTTTTGACGTGACCGTGCCTCCTGAATTTTCTGCCTAGCTACCGCGATCTTCTCATTTGTCATCTCTATGATTTCCGGTCCTTCGAGTGTTCGCTCGCCAACCTGATCCCAGTAGATTGGGGCGCGACACTTTCTGCCATACAACATCTCAAATGGAGCACACTTGATGCTTGCGTGCCAGCTGTTGTTGTATGCAAATTCCACCAAACAGATATATTCGTCCCAATCACCCGTCCATTCCAACGCACATGACCTCAACATATCCTCCAATGTCTGAATGGTTCGCTCCGACTGTCCGTCCGTTTGAGGATGAAAAGCCGTGCTAAGCTTAAGTTGTGTACCCCAAGCTTTCTGCAGACTTTTCCAAAAGCGCGAAGTAAATCGAGGATCTCTGTCTGAGACGATGCTGGATGGTGCACCGTGGAGTCTCATGATCTCTCGTCTATACGTATCTGCGAGTTTACTTACCGGATCTTCCTTGCGGATCGGTAAGAAATGAGCTGAATTGGTGAGTCGATCAACGATAACCCAAATTGCATCGTGCTTCCTTTTGGTAGGCGGAAGACCGGTAACAAAATCCATGGTGATTTTATCCCAATTCCACTCTGGAATGTCTAACGGTTGAAGGAGACCGCCAGATCGCTGATGCTCGATCTTAACCTGCTGGCAGGTAAGACATTTGGAGACGTAAGTGGCCACATCCTGTTTCATACCACTCCACCAAAAGTACTGCTTGATGTCATGGTACATCTTAGTCGAACCAGGATGTATCGAGAATGGGGAGCTATGAGCTTCAGCTAACAAAGCTTCCCGGAGTTCTTGGTCGTCAGGAACACAAAGTCTAGTGCCCTGCCATACGATACCATCTGCATCTACTCTGAATTCCGCCTGCTTCTCCAAATTCTGTACTATCGCCCAGATTTCTCCGTCATCTTTCTGAGCTTCCTTGATCTTAGATAGCAACTCGGGTTCTACTCTAAGATTAGCCCAGTAACCGTGCTGTCCACGTACCATGTACTCGATGTCTAGTCGCTCCAATTCTCTTATGATTTCCTCTTTGATTCTAATGCCGTTGATCATTCCGGACTTCCTGCTAAGAGCATCTGCTACTACATTTGCCTTTCTGGGATGATACTGTAGATTAATGTCATAATCCTTCAACAGCTCTAACCATCTCCTCTGCCTCATGTTCAATTCACGCTGAGTGAAGATATACTTCAAGCTCTTGTGGTCCGTGAAAATGTCACATGATTCTCCATATAAGTAGTGTCTCCATATCTTCAATGCAAACACGATTGCAGCAAGTTCCAGATCGTGCGTGGGGTAATTCTCTTCATAAGGCTTAAGCTACCGTGAAGCGTACGCGATCACTTTCCCATGTTGCATGAGAACACAGCCAAGTCCCTTCCCCGATGCATCGCTGTAGATTTGAAATCCACCCGTACCAGATGGTAGAGTAAGAATAGGTGCAGATACTAGCTTCTGCTTCAGGTCTTCAAAGCTCTTCTCTCGATCTTCAGTCCAGACGAATTTCTCCCCTTTCCACATCAGTTTGGTCAATGGTAGTGCTAGGCGGGAAAAGTTCTCCACGAACCTACGGTAATAGCCAGCTAAGCCTAAGAAACTACGGACTTCCGTCGCTGATGTCGGCCTCGGCCACTTAGTAATGGCCTCAACCTTCGCTGGATCCATAGTGATTCCTTCTGCCGATACAATGTGACCTAAGAATGCCACCTTGTCTAGCCAGAACTCACACTTGGAGAATTTAGCATACAGCTGCTTCTGGCAAAGAATCTGTAGTACTGTACGAAGATGGTCTTCGTGTTCCTCCTTGGACTTTGAGAAAATCAGGATGTCATCGATGAAAACAATGACGAATTTGTCCAGAAATTCATGGAAGATTCTGTTCATCAGACCCATGAACACTGCTGGAGCATTTGTCAGGCCAAATGGCATAACTACAAACTCGTAGTGGCCATAACGGGTACGAAAAGAAGTCTTAGCAATGTCCTGCTCCTTGACCCATAGTTGGTGATAGCCTGACCTAAGATCGATCTTGGAGAAGTGTTTGGCCCCTTGGAGTTGGTCAAACAGATTTCCAATGCGTGGCAGTGGATACCTATTCCGAATGGTAATCTTGTTGAGCTCGCGATAGTCTATGCAAAGACGCATACTGCCGTCCTTCTTCTTAACAAACAAAACCGGTGCGCCCCATGGAAATTCGCTCGGTCGAATGAAACCTCGTTCAAGAAGTTCTTGCAGTTGATCCTTCAGCTCCTTCAGCTCTATGGGATCCATGCGATAAGGAGCCTTGGAGATTGGTTCAGCTCCTGGAACCAGCTCGATACTGAATTCCACTTCTCGTGCAGGTGGTATGCCCGGAAGTTCTGCTGGAAACACGTCTTGGAATTCCGACACTATAGGTTGATCCTGAATCGATGGGGATTCAGCATCCATGTCGTGGACCGTTGCTAGATAACCCTCGCAGCCATGTGACAGTAGTGCACGCGCTTGCAGGGTGGATATGACTTGTACAGACTGTCCGGGTATGAACCCATTATGAATGTACTCTGGTGCATTGACATCACCGAAGATAACTTGATATAAATGGCAGTCTATGGTAGCATGATACTTGGATAGCCAATCCATGCCCAGAATCATGTCGAAGTCATTCATGTCCAGCGGAAGTGCGTCGACAGGTCGAACCTTATCATCAAGTTCTAGGGGAAGACTCTTGTATACATGGGTGATTAATACAGAGTCCCTCAAAGGCGTGGAAATAGTAAGCCTATTTTCTAGTGGCAAGGGAGGCATCCTAATGTTCTTAGCATAAGCAGTAGAAATAACCGAGTTAGTAGCACCCGTATCGAAAAGAACACATGTAGCGCGACCATACATATACAAGATTCCAGTGATGGTACCTGTAGACTTGTTGGCCTAGTCTCGAGATGTCGTGTAGACACGCCCGGCAGTAGGAGGCGGCTTGGTATCAGCATGTCCCGATGTACCCTCCATCTCGCCCTTACGGCAGTCCTTCATAATATGGCCAGGAAGACCACACTTGAAGCACGCATCAGTATTACGGCGACATGGTCCTGGGTGCCTACGGTGGCAAGTAGAGCAAGAGGATGAGTGTATCCTCCAGCAGGTGCTCTGGCTGGCTGAGGACCTGATAAAACATTTTACATGAGACATAATAATTGGGTACAAAGGACGAAGCGGATAATTGTAAGATTGAATACCAGTGATAGCTGGACGGCTAGGCTGCGAACTTCTCTGGTTCTGGTCCCTACCGTTTCCATGGTTCCTGGTAGAAGTTTCCTAAAGTGTCAGAATATGAGTTATAACATAAAACATAAGGAATTTCGTAAGTATTAGGACCTGCTGTTGCTGGATTGCCCGGCGTTGTTACGGTAATTGTCATTACTGCCACGCCTATCCGTAGCAGAACGGTAGTTAGTCTGACCGTTTCCCTTGGGCTGATGAGGCTGCTGCTGAGTAGCCGGCTGAGACCGGTCCCCAGTTTTCTGCCTGGAAGATACAGTTTAAGAGATGAATAATTGACATATGGAAAGTATACGGATTGGTCACCGCTTGAATACGAAGGTTTACCTCTTGTCGGGTCTTTCAGCTTCCCCGAACTCATCCCTCTCCTGTAGCATCTCCAGTTTCCGTGCTGCATCGGCCACTTGTGCTACAGTATTGAACGTAGCACACACCAGATTGTTTGCGACCGATGTGGGAAGAGCCCATCTGAAGTGATGTGCCTGCTCTTCAGGAGTACCTGCTGCCGCACCAAGGAAACCAGCCAAGCGAAGAAAGCGCTGCATAAACTCATTGCTATTCTCCCCAGCTCTCTGACGGATCCCATGGTACTCTCTCTTGAGCTTGTCCTGCTCAGCCTTGGGAAAGAACTGCTCCATCACCCTGTCCTTGAACTGAGCCCAAGTCAAACCAGCAACCCACTCATCACCACCTTCAGATTGCATCAAAGCTAACCACCAGTTGAGTACATCGCCTTCGAACCGATAGCATGCCAACCTCGCCTTGTATGCGGGGTCACAGCCCATAGCGTTGAAAATCTTCTCGATGTGAGCCAACCAGCTTTCAGCATCGCTGGGGCTATCTGTCTTTTCAAAAGCTCGAGGGCGGAGCTTGTTGAATCTCTCCAGCCATACTGCTAATGTCACTGGAGGAGGAGGAGGAGGAGGTGGCTGATTGTGCTGCTGATTGTTGGCAGCTTGAACTTCAGCTCGAATGTCATTCCTCAGTTGAGGAAGCAAGGCTTGCATGGCAGCCTGGATTGCAGCGTTGAGCTGCTCCTGTTCGCGTGTGAGAACCATCTGACAGTATAACATAAAACATATGATTAAACAGATCAAAACATAAAATATAAATATATACATGAAAAAAATTTATACTAAAAAAAATTTCACGAGAAAAATTTTATGCAAGAAAATTTTGTGTATGAATGCATAATGCAGTTTTATGAAAACTTTTATGCTCGAGAGTGAACGCCTCTGGTCAGTTCACCCAAAACAAAAGACATAGCGAGGAGACGCCTATGGGTCGGTCCCAAATCTAAAAGTTTCGATAAAACACATGCGACTAAATAGGGCCAGTCCTGTACCAACCATTACTTAGTCAAAAACCCTGTGACAATGACATGTATATGTATGCTTAAAAATGATGAATGCATGAAAACAACTGTCAGTTCTAGGAAGACCGTAGTGACTACCCACTAATCACAGGTCATATTTGAGAGCCTACAGGTCGAAGCCTTGGCTCTGATACCATAATTGTAACACCCTATTTTGGAAATGGAAATATCACAGTAATTATGGCGTGTCATCAAAGCATACAATGTAAAATGTCTAAACATTACTTGACCATAAAAAGGAAAATACCGGAATCAAACATCGGTAGTCCAAAAGTAGAGCTCATCACACACAAACATAGTATAATAAAGGAAAGGACTAAACAATGTCCAAATCATAAGTATCATAAAGAAAGGAAATGCATAATGTAAAGAAGGCTAGACAGCTTCCAGTCCATATGCACGTACTCTTAGTGTCTACGAGCGTTCCTGAGTACCTGCCATTTTGGGAACATAGAAAAGGAAAACGGCTGAGCAATACGCTCAGTGCACGGATGTACTATAAAGCATGAATAGGATAAGCATATAATATAATAACAGCGGAAGAAAACTAAGTCCCGAGTAACCTGGTTAAGTCTTAATAAAACTGGTTTTATAGTTTGAAAGTCTTATGTTTATCTTATAAAAACTGTTTGTCATATTTTACCGTTAGCCAATATAGGTCATGAAAATCCACCGTGCATGAATAATTGGAGGGGTGACCTCATCATGCAAATTAGAGGGGCTGCCCCTAATTTAATATACTGGTTTTATGGGTAGGAGGGATCAGCTCCTTGTGAAGGATGCAAGGCACACACCACATTCACTATGTAATCCTGAATAAAAACGTGTAACTAGGATGCACCCATACGCCCCACATGATAAATATAAATAAATGGCCAAAAGCTGAAGGGACGCCACGACCAATCACTCTGTCGTGGTGAAGTCACAACATCAGTGCCTCTAATGTTATGGTTATGGTACCTCCATAACTAGGTGAAACTGGTCATGCATGTATATGGCTATAGGTAATCATATTTAAACATAAGCAATCAAACTCATACTTATACTACGGGAAAACAGTTGGCTGCATACGGGGAAATCCTAATAAGGAAAGAATGTCCATACTGAAAGGACGGGAATCCGTACCTTATGTCCAGTGAACGAGAACGATGAACTGCGAGAATCCTACTTCCGAAACACTAGTGCTACATAAATACGTACATGAAATAAGTATCTGCTTACTAAATACATAGCTGGTTTTACGTCATGTCTTAGCTTATTTTATATGTTCTTACTATGTTTTACTGTTTAAAGCCTTAAACTGTGTTAAATCTTATATTCTGTTCATTCTGATTAAGTATTTCTGATATTTCATGTATTATTATACTTACTGTGTAATAATAAGTAACTTTCCAAAAATAGCAGGTTTCCTAAAATAGAAAGTTTCCAAAAAAAGAAAGTTACCAAAAATAGAAAGTTTCCAAAAAAAGAAAGTTTCCAAAAATAGAAAGTTTCCAAAAATAGAAATTTTCCAAAAATAGAAAGTTTCCAAAAATAGAAAGTTTCCAAAAATAGAAAGTTTCCAAAAATAGATTTACTGCTTAAAATAGATAAGTTTCTAAAAATAGAAAGTTTCCATAAATAGATTAGCTGCCTTAATTAAATAAGTTCCCATAAATAGATTAGCTGCCTTAAATAAATAAGTTTCTAAAAATAGCTGGTTTCCATAAATAAATTAGCTGCCTTATTTAATTAAGTTTCTAAAAATAGAAAGTTTTCATAATTAGAAATAAGCTGGTTAAATAAGCTAAGTATATAAGCCTAAGTGTTTTCATGATTATTTTCTAAGTCATATGATATATTGTATAGTTTAATAATTATTTCATGTAATTTAATTAAACTATAGGTTATAATATTTAATTAAGTATAACATTTTTTTAATTAAATATATTAAGTACTTAGGTTAAAATATGTATTATTAAATATTAATAATATAACCTAAGTCATGTTAATTAATTAATTAATTATATCCATGGTTTTTAAATAATTAATTAATTATAAGTCTTAATAATATAAATACTTAGGTTAAAATAATTTCATGATTATTAATAATTAATTAACCTAAGTCATGTTATTAAATTAATTACATCTTTATTAATTTAAATTTATCCTAAGTTCATAATCATAAAAAAACTAACATAACCATGAACCGGATCTAAGCTTAAAAACATGAACCGGACATGAATCGACACCATACCCCGAACCACATCGGGGTACCCCTTGCTGCCGTGGGACCCACACGCACCAACCAAGACCAAATGGTCTTGGTGGTGGTTGGCCAAGCAAACCGAAACCCCCTTGGGGTCGGTTGCAGCCTGCGGCCCAAAACAAAACACCCCTTAATCGACCCTTTGATTTAATTAATCATCAAAACATGTTAGATCTATGTTTAATTAATGTGTTTTTATAAAAAACATCCCATGTTCATCATTAATTAAAAGATTAATTAAAAAGAAAAGGTTTAAAAAGGTTTTACCGTATTCGTGGATCAAGGGAATGAAGAACAAACACGAACAAACAACAAATCTTCAAGATCCAAGTTCAAGGAATCACCTTGATTGGTGATTATGGGTGGCGGCACAAAGAGAGGAGAAAAGAGAGGGTTTAGGTTTTTCATGAAATCTTCTGTAAAGTGATTTTGAGTAGTAAAATTTAATTAACCCTCCTTTTAGTAAAATTGGTAATGGGCTTGGCCCATTACCCTTGTTTTAGCCGCGGGTAGGGACCCCCCATGGGGTTCCCGTACCTCTTTTCGTGTCTTGTTATTTAGTTAGTCGTTTGTGTTTTATTATGTTCGTGTTTTAAATGTTCTCGTTATGTAACTACCATAATCTAATATATTTAATTACGCTCGTACTGAATATATATACGTAATTAATAATAGCTCGTGTTTTAATTACGCTCGTGATTTCGTGATCGCATGTTCGTGATTAATTATCGCTAAATAATTATTACGTGATCGTTCATATAAAATACTTATCGTGTTCTAACACGTACGTAATACGTAAACTCCTAACACGTAATCGTAATCATGCTATATTAGGAAAGTTTTTAACTAGTACGTACGATCCTAAGGGTACTATGCATGGTAAAAGCATGCGGGTTTTACAATTACTCATTTGAGGAAGATTTCTCTGCTTTTCTTAATACTTACTTCCCTCATGAGAGTGATGCTCTTCCTTTGGACTTTGAAGATTATCGTCTTGATCCTACTTTGGATTTGAAGAACATTCTTTCAAAGGAGAAGAAACCGGTCGACACCAATATCCGCAGCACGTATGAGTTAACACCTCTTTGTCCCCCTTCTGAGGACGAGGTTGTGCTTCTTCGCGGATCTTCTTCACACTCTGCTGAGCCTGAGTGCTATTTTCCCCTAAAGGAAAAGGTGTTCGACCCCGGTATTGATATTCTCCAGCCATCTCAGTATCCACCTGATGAAATAAAAGGAAATATCTTTGGAACTTATGGAAATCTGCTTGCACCACTTCACCCTTGCTTGCACCGTGCTCCATCGCTGCTTAAGGGAACCTTGCCTACTCTTCTTTGGCTTGCCTTGTTCGCCTTAAGCTTGTGCTATTTGATGGACGAAAACTATGTCTTTGATCCTGGTGGATATATTTCATGCTTCTTCCATTGATGATCAAGGTCGAGTCAGGCTCACGACTCGGTTAACAAAAATCAAGCGCTTCTTGGGAGGCAACCCATGCATCTATCTTTTATCTTTCTTTATCATAAGTGTAGGGGGAGACCCGTTGGTTTGCTATTTCCTCTCCTCTCCTCTCTTAATCAGGGATTCGAGCTTCAATGATCCACTCTTGATGATTCTTGACGACCCGTGATTTCGTGTCTACTTCTTCCCGGTTCTATCCTAAACTCTTTTCGATTCACTATTTTATATTTTCTCAATATTAAAATAGGAATCTCTTTAGTTGTCCTTTCCTTAGCAAGATTTAAACAACGTGCACAATGTCCTAAGTGTAGGGGAGTTTACTCCCACATGCTTAAACATTGAGGACAATGTTTATCTTAAGTGTAGGGGGGACTTCTATCGAAGTTAAGTGGGCTTTTCCTTGTATTTGTCCTCATTTTAACCAGAAAATCAATTTTTCGACATTTTTCAAAATTTTTGATCTATTTTGGCCTATTAGTTTTTCCCTTTGTATAGTTATTTTTCCTTCTTTGCTAGAATAAATGTTAATAAAGTGGTTTTAATTTTCAAACGTTGTGAATCTTTTGACTCAACCCGAGTTTACTTATCTAAGTTACTCTAGCTAGTATCCTTAACGTGTTTAAGTCAAGTTTTGCTAGGCTTTTATATAGGGAGCTATAAAACGCGAAAGTCTTAACTCTCACGGGTTAAGACTAAGAACTTTTCGTAAGTTCCTATAATTGATCCTAGAGATTCGTTTATCAAGGGAACTTTAAAATGCGATTTCTAAACTTGAAAAAGTCTAAGAGTTTGCAAGATCCTATAGGCGACTCGAAAACCCAAAACTTTGATTTAATAGGCTAAGCATCCACGAGTCTCATTCCTTGAGATTTTAAACTGTGGAGAACGAGAGATGATAGAGCCACATATAAGTTCGATATTCTTTCGTGAATTTATGTGAGTTAATTATAAGCCTATTCTCTCATCGCTTGCTAATAAATTTATCTGCAATAAATAAGGTTGTACGATTTGAAAAGTTACTTAGCTTCTAGCCCAAGATCGTTTAAAAGTTGCTCGGTATGGATTAGAGTTCATAGCCAAGGCATAACTTATTGAAGCGGGATGCGAAGATTGGCGAGTCCGAAAAGGCCCTAACAAGGCATGAGGGCTATATTTTGTTGCTAAAGTTCCAAAAGTGATGTGAAGAATCATTCATCGAAAATCAATATGAAGGATCGAGACACACGACGAAAAGCAAACTCCCCAAAATTCATGGAGAAGTGTATCCGAAAAGACCCTAGCAAGGTATGAGGATAAATAGATCCAAGTCATAAAAGGAGGCGGATCATTGTATATCAAAGTCCAAAATAAAGATTGGAGAAAAATGAAGAAGTCGTGGTCCAAGTATGAATCTATCAAAACTTCAAGTGAAGAAATTCCATTATGAAGAGAAGACCATAATTTCATGAACGTCTCTCAAGGTTTGAAGTATGAAGTCGCTGCCAAATATCAGTCCGAGAAAGGTCTCATATCGCGAAGCGAGTTATGCCAAGATATGAACTTTATGAGGTCCCGATAAGCAGTTTTAAAAGATTTTGTCCTTTAGCTAACTATTGATTAAATCGTTCACTTTATTTTCGGCCTAATAAACTATCGAAATAAGTCAAACAATGTATCCTTGTGATCATTCAAGACAACAATAAAATATAAGAGATACACCTAGGAATAAGGGAGTCTAAGTGAATCATTGGCCCACATGAGTTCGTGATAGTCTACTAACTTATAATAACAATGATCTCGTTTTTAAGATTGGTTTGGAGAAAGTGAAAACTTGAGTATGATGATCATTCATGACATTTCTAAAACCCAAGGTATGCTTTTTGATTTCTTTACTTTCAATGTTTATGGTTTTCTATATCTTTAATAAAGGCCAACGTGGATTGATTATGATGAAAAGTGTTAACATGCTTTGTAACTAATGCATTGCATGAGGACATTGCAATGGTCAAGGGTAGGGGATTTGATAGGTGTGTAAACACCCATCCCTTTTACCACTTAATTACAATAATAACCGAGCCAAAACGTGTATTTTATGTCTTTTATGTCAGAATTATGCGTGGTTTGTGTTTTTGTTGTGATTTAAGACGAAAAGGTGAAAAGTGGAGAAAACACGGGCATTTACGGGCTTTTATTGAAGAAAAAGATGAAAGACGAAGTCAAGAAGTCAAGAGTGCAAAAAGAACGGAAGTCCAAGACCAATTCTAAAGATTTATCGAAGAAAAAGTCAAAAGATGGAAGTTTATCAAAAGCCGAAAAACTCAAGTCTAATTTATTGAAGAATTAAAAGACGAGTTCAAAGAAATCCCAAGCCAAAAGTCATTAAAGTCCAAAATTAAAGAAGATTTAAAGGCTTAAGGACTAATGGTGCAATTGACAAAGAGATTAAGAAGGAAGGGCCTAATGATGCAATTTAGAGAAAAGGAAGGAGGGGAGGAAGCTTCCTAATCCTCCCCTATATATAGATTAGTTGTTAATCATTTTTCGTTGTTGGCTAGAGTGACACTAGTTCTCCCACCTTTACTTTTATGCACATTTAATTACCTTGCACCTTTAATTACCTTGTCTTGCACTTTAATTTTCAAGTAAGTTAATTTTATCTTTATTGCACCTTTACTTTACTTGTTTGATCTCTCATTCTACCTTTCTTTCTTGCTTGATCTTTATGTTTACATGCTTATTGTCTTGCTTATTTGATTAAATATTGTGTTTTTATGCTTTTGATTGCTTTAGATCATTGATTCTTGTAGCTTATTTGTTTTAATCTTTAAGTTTTTAAAGTTTTTATAAAAGTTATTTTTGTATAAAGTTTGATTTCTTTTGTGTTTTTAAAAGTCTTTAAATTTCAGTTTAGTAGCTTTTTCTTATACGGTTTGCCTTAGGATTTTAAACTTGTGCTTATTTGATTTATAGCTTATTTGTCTAGCTTATTTTTGGTTATTTCTACTGTATTCCGATCTGGTAAATCGGAAGAGGGTTTCATATTCCGACTAGCTCTTTGGCTTGGTCGGAAAAGGGTTTACAATATTCCGACGAGGAGGGCTTTGGTATTCCGATCAGGGTAGATTCGGGTATTCCGATCAGGTAAGTGACAGTTATTCCGATTGGTGCTCCTTTCCTCATTCTGATCGAGGTGTTTGTGTGGTATTCCGATCAGGTATAGTGACGATATTCTGATCAGGGGTTCTGCTCAGCATTCCGACCAGGGTTTCTACTATATTACGATCAGAGGTGAGTTCATATTCCGATCTGGGGGTTTGACTGGATATTCCGATCTAAAGAAGTGACATATTCTGATCTGAGGTTTCCGATCAATATTCCGACAGGTAGGATTTGATATTCCGATTGAGTCTGATCGGAATATATTCCGATTGGAGTGGTTTTTATATTTTGTCCTGTTTAATTTTTACATTCTCATTTTAATACTTTGTCATATTTAAATTCTCGTCACGCTTTAACTTTAAGTCATTTAATTAATTTACTTTCCGTCGCGTTTTTAAGTATTGCCCCCTTTCTTTTAATTAGACTTAGATTTAAATTCACGCCATTTATTTTAACGCCTTTTACTTTTCTGTCATTTACTTTTACGTCTTTGCACATTTAATTTAAAATCAACCAAAAATATTTGTTTTACCAAATTCAACTGAGTCGTACTTTGAACCAATAATCAATTCGTTAAGATATCGAGAACTTGAACTTTAATTTTTATACGGGGTGTCAAAGTCCAGTTATTAGTTACCCCTGAGGCAAACAAAATCAAGCGGTACATTGCTGGATTACCTCCTCAGATTAGGGGAATGATCAAGGCTACTCAACCTAACATGATACAGCAAGCTATACTTACAACAGGAACACTTGTTGAGGAGGCGGTATCTAGTGGAACCTTGGTAAAGGCGGGGGATAAAAGAAAGGAGCCAGAAGCCGTGAAATCGCCTGACACCAACTGGAAAAATGCTAAGAAGGCGAAAGATGGAAGAAATTTTGCCATGAGAGTACCTCAAGGTTCTGGAAATCCGAACAACAACAATGCTGTCTGCCGAACCTGCTCTAGGTTCCATCCAAGAGGTACACCATGCCAGACATGCTACAATTGCCAGAAACCGGGACACATTGCTAAAAACTGTGACGCACTTACCAGGAACGCAACCCCAATCCAGTCTGTGAGGATGAATGTCACCGGGGGAAATTGTTTTGAGTGCGGACAAATCCGAGCATTTCCAGAGGGAGTGTCCTAGATTGGTTGGAGCAACCAACCAGGGCAGAGGCCAGCTAGCTTTGGAAGGAAATCAAGGAAACCAAGGCGGTGGAAACCGGAACAATGCTAACCGCAACAATGGAAACACTGGGAATCGAAACTGGAACCGGAATGAGGGAAATCAGAATAGGGGAAATCGGAATGGAGGCAGGGTTTACCTTGAAAATGCAGTAGAAGCGGTTTAGGACCCAAATGTGGTGACGGGTACGTTTTCTGTTAACAATCACCTCGCTACGATTATTTTTGACTCTGGGGTAGATTTTAGTTTTGTGTCTTCTCAATTCATGCCTTTGCTAGATATGAACCTTAGTGTAGCAAAACCAGGATATGTGATTGAAATAGCTAGTGGTAAGCAAGAAGAAGTAGATGAGATATTTTTAAACTGCAAATTAGAGTTGGGAGAATTTAAGTTCACCATAGATTTAATCCCTCTAGGACATGGGAGCTTCGATGTAATCATTGGGATGGATTGGTTATCAAAGCATAGGTCTGAGCTAATGTGTCATGAAAAGATTGTTAAGATACCCATAGGTGATAAGAAGGTGTTATACGTGTACGGAGAAAGGAATGAGAAGAAGACCAGGTCCCTTATGAATGCCAAGGATGATGAGCCACAAATCAATAAGATTCGAGTAGTAAGAGAGTTCGCCGATGTATTCCCGGATGACTTGATGGGGTTACCACCGGTAAGACAAGTAGAGCTTAAGATTGACTTAGTACCCGGGTCAACACCCGTAGCAAAGTCACCATATCGTCTAGCACCGTCAGAGATGCAAGAATTAGCCGAGCAACTCAAGGAATTGCAGGATAAGGGTTTCATTCGACCAAGTTCTTCTCCATGGGGAGCGCCGGTGCTATTCGTTAAGAAGAAGGATGGGTCATTTCGAATGTGTATCGATTATCGGGAGCTGAACAAGCTGACCATTAAGAACCGTTATCCTCTCCCGAGGATTGACGATTTATTTGATCAGCTGCAAGGAGCAAGGTACTTCTCAAAAATTGACCTTAGGTCCGGTTATCACCAACTAAGGGTTTGTGAGGAGGACATACAAAAGACCGCGTTCAGAACAAGGTATGGACACTTTGAATTCACCGTTATGCCATTTGGATTGACAAACGCGCCAGCAGTGTTCATGGACCTAATGAACCGAGTGTGCAAGCCATATCTGGACAAGTTTGTCATAGTCTTCATTGATGACATACTTATCTACTCTAAGACGGAGGAGGAGCACAACCAACATTTGAGGTTGGTATTGGAGCTGCTCAGGAAGGAGAAACTTTATGGGAAGTTCTCCAAGTGTGAATTTTGGCTGCAAGAAGTACAATTTCTGGGGCATGTAATCGATAATGATGGCATACATGTAGACCCAAAGAAGATTGAAGCAGTGAAGGATTGGAAGGCACCTGCTACACCGTCAGAAATAAGGTCATTCTTAGGCTTGGCAGGATATTACAGGAGATTTATAGAGAATTTCTCTAGATTATCAAAGCCTTTGACATTGTTGACTAAAAAGAATCAGAAGTATGAATGGGGCGAAGAGAAATAACAGGCGTTTCAGGCACTAAAGGATAGGTTGTGTGATGCACCGATATTGTCCTTACCAGAAGGGGTGGAAGATTTTGTGGTTTACTATGATGCGTCCAACCAGGGTTTAGGATGTGTTCTTATGCAGCGAGATAAGGTCATAGCTTATGCATCACGACAATTGAAAAACCATGAGAAGAATTACACCACACACGACTTGGAACTAGGAGCTGTAGTCTTTGCTCTTAAGATATGGAGACATTACTTGTATGGGACAAGAAGTGTGATCTTTACGGACCACAAAAGTTTGCAGCACATCTTTGATCAGAAAGATTTGAACATGAGGCAGAGGCGGTGGTTGGAGTTATTTGATTGTGAGATTAAGTACCACCCTGGAAAGGCCAATGTGGTGGCGGATGCGCTAAGTAGGAAGGAGAGGCTAAAACCAAAGAGAGTAAGGGCAATGAGCATAACAATTCAGACAACTCTTAAGGATAGACTTCAGGCAGCACAAATAGAGGCCGTAAAGGAAGAAAGGCTGGTTGAAGAAAATCTACATACTATGGATCAGTACATGGAAGAAAGAGGAGATGGTTGCAAGTATTACTTGGATAGAATCTGGGTTCCGTTATTTGGTGATACAAGGAAGGTGATATTGGATGAAGCTCATACGTTGAGGTATTCGATACACCCAGGAGCTGATAAGATGTATCGGGACATGAGAGATATGTATTGTTTGCCAGGAATGAAGAAGGATGTAGCTTTGTACGTTAGTGAATGTTTGACTTGCGCCAAGGTGAAGGCTGAACATCAAAGACCGTCAGGGTTACTGCAACAACCAGAGGTTCCTAAATGTAAGTGGGAGAATATTGCCATGGACTTCATTACAAAACTGCCAAGGTCTAACAATGGAAATGATATGATTTGGGTAATAGTGGACAGACTGACTAAGTCTGCCCATTTTGTGGCAATGAAGGAGGATGATAAGATGGAAAGGTTTGCCAAGAAATACTTGGAACATGTGGTGGCAAAACATGGAGTGTCGGTTTCGATCATATCGGATAGGGATAGCAGGTTTACGTCTAGGTTTTGGGGTCTATTGCAGAAAGCTTTGGGTACGAGGCTGGATATGAGCACAGCTTATCATCCGCAGACGGATGGACAGAGTGAGAGGACTATACAAACACTAGAGGACATGTTAAGAGCGTGTGTGATAGACTTTGGAGGAAGTTGGGAGAATCATCTGGCGTTGGCAGAATTCTCGTACAATAATAGCTACCATGCTAGTATAGAGTGTGCACCATTTGAGGCACTTTATGGTAGGAAGTGTAGGTCACCGTTGTTATGGGCTGAAGTAGGAAGTAGTCAACTAATTGGACCGGAGATGGTACAGGAGACTACGGATGCGATAACCGTGCTTAAGGAAAAATTAAAGGCGGCTAGAGATCGACAAAAGAGCTATGCGGACAAGAGGCGTAAGCCGTTGGAATTTGAGGTTGGGGACAAGGTTATGCTAAAGGTTTCACCATGGAAAGGGGTGATGCGGTTCGGGAAGAAAGGGAAGTTAGCGCCTAGATTTGTGGGTCCATTTGAAATCCTTGAAAGGATTGGGCTAGTGGAATATAGGTGGAGATTACCGGAAGAGTTGAGTAGTGTACATGATGTGTTTCATGTCTCAAACTTGAGGAAATGCTTAGCAAGAACTGACTTGCAAGTGTCAGTGGACGATATTAATATAGATGCGAGCCTTCGTTTTATTGAAGAGCCGATATAGATTATGGACCGTGAAGTTAAAACCTTGAAAAGAAGTAAGATACCATTAGTTAAGGTTAGGTGGAATTCTAAACGTGGGCCGGAGTTCACGTGGGAACGGGAAGAGTTTATGAGGAGTAAGTATCCTCAGCTGTTTGTTAATGACGATCCTAAGGAGTAAATCTCGGGACGAGATTTCTATTAAGAGGGAGTGATGTGACAACCGTGGTTTTGAGGTTCGTCACTTGGTCTTATTTTTAGGTTATTTTATGTGTGACTACTTGATTTGTGTGTTTACGTGTTTATTTTGTGTGAACGAGGTTGGTGTGGTTATCGTTTATGAGTATAGAGTATTCATAAGTAAATCGAGGAATGGTTATTTCATGTTCATGAGCTCACAATTAGTGACTATGAAATGAAATGGTGATATTTTAAATGTTTACGTATACGTATAAGTATTATAGTAATAGTGTATTTTTTTAGGATTTACGGTTTAGCATTTAGAGGTCTCGAATGAGGTAATTAGTCATATGAATATTTTTCGGGATGGTTTTAAGTCATTTAGTACTTAGTTAGAAAGTTTATTTAAAAATTTGAGATTTTTTTTAAAAGTGTATATTTTACGTCTTTTACGGTAAAACGCGTAATTTTGACTAGTTTCACGGTTTTGGGATTTTGGAAGCTTTAGGAGCTGAAATAAATTAAGACAAATTAAGGTAATATTAGTAATATATTATTAAACAATAAAAAGAAAAAAAAAGAAAAAAAATGCATATTAAGTCGGCTAGAACCGATTATATCACAAAAAAAATAGGGAAAAAGATTTTTGGTAACTAGTGTTTGGGTTGGACAAGGATATTTGCTATATAAGGACCCCCCTAACACATATCACACGCATTCTTTCTTCCTGGAAACCTTAAGTCGACGGCCAGAGAGTTTTTTTGGGGTTTTCTATAGTTTTTCATCTTCCATTTAATTAAAGGTAAAAACCTTCATTAACCTTTTTAAATTAAATTGTTTTTATGCTTAATTAATCATTCTTATGATGGATTAGGGTTAGGGTTTATATAAAATCAGTAAAGTAATGATGTAATAATCATAATATGATGATCATATAATCTAGGGCTTGTATTAGATGGGGTTATGGGTAATTAATTAGTTCAATTTGTTTAAACCCGTTTTTAAAAACTGGGCAGATTTTTGAGTCAATTGTTTTGATCATATTGGGAGTTCTACAAACTCTTATTTTACGATCCAAGTATCCCTGAAAAGGTATTTGAAGTGACTTTCCAATGCAAGAAACTAGAACTAAATTGGAGGTCCGGAAGTGGGTCAAAAACAGGTTACAACAGTCGGAGGTCAAAACCGTTTTGAATTCAGCCTGTTTTCTTTTTAAGTTTTGGGTTGTTTGGGGTACTTAGGGTTGCATTGAGATCTTCTAACTAACATTATAGATGGTTTATATATTGTAGTAAGTATCTGCACTAGGGCTAAGATTATGGTTTAGGGTAAGACCCTCTAATGGTAACAAACTTTTTGTACGTTTAAAATCAGAAAATCTGGAATGACAAAAGTAGATATATGTATATCGGGGCCTTAATAGTATCTTTAAGGTTAGGTCAAGTGGGAGGTGTTAGCCAACATATGTAAGGGTATGAATATTCCTTTTACAGAAACCATGGGTATGTTTAAGTGGACGTTTGACTTAAGGTTTTGAGACCTAAAAACTGGGACTGTTTTGTGTAAAATATGAACGGGATAGTTATTAAACTTAACCAAGTTAAGGACTTGTTAAGGAAGGGTAATGGGGTGATTAAAGCTTAACCATGAGGTATTTATATGGGTATAGGCTAGATGTCCATCATAGGTTGATGAGCCATCTTGGTGCTTTGGTTCATGTATTGATTGCGTGTTTTTGGTTTGTTAGCTTGTTTCTAGTGCGAGGACTTGTGAAGAAGCAATCAGGTGAGTTTCATAGTCCCATTTTTATTATTGCTTTTGTCTTCCATATGGGATGGAAGAGACACTGTGTTGAGTTGTTTATAAATTGAAGCTGTGTGTGTTTGTAAGGTTTAAGATTGGACTTGTGTGTACATTATGTGTTTAACTGCTATGTGATTCTTGTTTGTGTATGGTTTGGATCGGAAAGGTACATAGGTGTATGGGCGCCTATGGTACCATAGTGTTTGGTAAGGCATGATGCCTTGGAAATTATAGTGTTTGGTAAGGCGTGATGCCTTGGAAATTGTGGTTGTTGGTAAGGCGTGATGCCTTGGAAATTGTGTTTGATTTAACTTGAATGCTAGTAGTTGATACATTATTATAGCACATTGTCCTTATGTTATTGTGTTGGTGTTTGGATACTCACAGCTTATAACTGTTTTGGTGTTGGAGTCCAAACCTATGATTCTCACCAACTTTATGTTGACGTGTTTTAGTGTCTCTTTCAGGTGATACTATGGTTAAGCATGAGAACATAAGTGGCTAGGATTGGAGAAGCTTAGGAATGCATATAGAAGGAGAATCCCCGTTTCCTTCTTAGTTTTTATTTGTTCATTTAAATAAGTGATACTGTGGCACACATATGTTTGTTTTGATTATGTTACTTGTTTGTCTTGGATAAGAGGTAGGACTATTACCTACTTACCTAGACACCTGCATTTGATGAGATATTGTCATGACTTTTGTGTCACCATTTTATGACATTTCTTATTTCATATAGTTATCTCTATAGACACGCCATGTTGTGATGATATCCATACGTCGCGCCCCATATTCCGCCATGATGGGGTGTGACAATACATATACAAGATTCCAGTGATGGTACCTGTAGACTTGTGGGCCTGGTCTCGAGATGTCGTGTAGACACGCCCAGTGGTAGGAGGCGGCTTGGTATCAGCATGTCCTGATGTGCCCTCCATCTCGCCCTTACGACAATCCTTCATGATATGGACAGGAAGACCACACTTGAAGCATGCGTCAGTGTTACGACGACATGGCCCTGGGTTCCTACGGTGGCAAGTAGAGCAAAGAGGATGAGTATATCCTCCAGCAGGTGCTCTGGTTGGATGAGGACCTGATAAAACATTTTACATAAGACATGATAATAGGGTATAAGGGACAATGCGGATAATTGTAAGATTGAATACCAGTGATAGCTGGACGGCTAGGCTGGGAACCTCTCTGGTTCTGGTCCCTACCGTTTCCATGGTTCCTGGTAGAAGTTTTGCTAAAGTGTCAGAATATGAGTTATAACATGAAATCATAAGAAAATGCATAAGTATTAGGACCTGCTGCCGTTGGAGTGTCCAACGTTGTTACGGTAATTATCATTTCCGCCACGCCTATCCGTAGCAGAACGGTCGTTAGTATGACCGTTTCCCTTGGGCTGATGAGGCTGCTGCTGAGTAGCCGGCTGAGACCGGTCCCCAGTTTTCTGCCTGGAAGATACAATTTGAAGAGATGAACAATTAACATATAATGAAAGAATACGGATTGGTCACCGCTAGAATACGAGTATTTACCTCTTATCGGGTCTCTCTGCCTCCCCGAACTCATCTCTCTCCTGCAGCATTTCCAGCTTACGTGCTGCATCGGCCACTTGTGCTACCGTGTTGAACGTAGCACACACCAAGTTGTTTGCGACCGATGTGCGAAGAGCCCACCTAAAGTGGTGTGCCTGCTCTTCAGGAGTACCTGCCGCTGCACCAAGGAAACCAGCTAAGCGAAGAAAGCGCTGCATAAACTCATTGCTATTCTCCCCAGCTCTCTGTCGGATCTCATGGTACTCCCTCTTGAGCTTGTCTTGCTCAGCCTTGGGAAAGAACTGCTCCATCACCCTATCCTTGAACTGAGCCCATGTCAAACCAGCCACCCAATTGTCACCTCCCTCAGACTGCATCAACGCTAACCACCAATTTAACACATCGCCTTCGAACCGGTAGCATGCCAACCTCGCCTTGAACACGGGGTCACAACCCGTAGCATTGAAAATCTTCTCGATGTTAGCCAACCAGCTTTCAGCATCACTGGGGCTATCTGTTTTCTCAAAAGCTCGAGGACGGAGCTTGTTGAATCTCTCCAGCCATACTGTCAATGTCACTGGAGGAGGAGGAGGAGGTGCTTGGTTATGCTACTGATTGTTGGCAGCTTGAACCTCAGCCCTGATGTCGTTCCTCAGTTGAGGAAGCAAAGCTTGCATTACAGCTTGGATTGAAGCATTGAGTTGTTCCTGTTCGCGTGTGAGAACCATCTGACAGTATAACATAAAACATATGATTAACAGATCAAAACATAAAATATATATACATGAAAAAATTTTATACCAATAAATCCAGAGAAAAATTTTATGCAAGAAATTGGTGTATGAATGCATGATGCAGTTTTATGAAAACTTTTGTATGCTCGAGAGTGAACGCCTATGGTCAGTTCACCCAAAATAAAATACATGGCGAGGGGACGCCTATGGGTCGGTCCCAAATTTAAAAGTTTCGATAAAACACATGCGACTAAATAGGGCCAGTCCTGTACCAACCATTACTTAGTCATAAACCTGCGACAATGACATATATATGTATGCATAAAAATGATGAATGCATGAAAACGACTGTCAGTTCTAGGAAGACCATAATGACTACCCACTAATCACAGGTCATATTTTGAGAGCCTACAGGTCGAAGCCTTGGCTCTGATACCATAATTGTAACACCCCATTTTGATAATGGAATGTCACGCGTAATTATGGCGTGTCATCAAAGCATACACGGATAAATGTCCAAACATTACATGACCATAAAAGGAAAATATCGGAATCAAACATCGGTAGTCCAAAAGTAAAGCTCATCACACACAAACATAAGTACTGTAAATGAAAGGACTAAACAATGTCCATGGCAAGAGTATCAAAATAAAGATAATGCATAAAGTAAAGAAAGGCTAGAAAGCTTCCAGTCTGTATGCACGTACGCTTAAAGTCTACGAGCGTCCCTGAGTATCTGCCGTTTTGGGAACATAGAAAAGGAAAACGGCTAAGCAATACGCTTAGTGCACAGATGTACAATAAAGCATGAATAATATAAGCATATAACAGCGGAAGAAACTAAGTCCCGAATAACCTGGTTAAGTCTTGGTAAAACTGGTTTTATAGTTTGAAAAGCCTTATGTTTATCTTATAAAAACTGTTTAACATATTCTACCATTAGCCAATATAGGTCATGAAAATCCACCGTGCATGAACACTTGGAGGGGTGACCTCATCATGCAAATTAGAGGGGCTGCCTCTAATTTAATATACTGGTTTTGGGTAGGAGGGATCAGCTCCTTGTGAAGGATGCAAGGCACACACCACATTCACACTGAGTAATCTGCTGAAAACATGTAACTAGGATGCACCCATACGCCCCACATGATAAATATAATAATATGGCCAAAAGCTGAAGGGACGCCACGAGCAATCACTCCGCCGCGGGGAAGTCATAACACCAGTGCCTCTAGTGTTATGGTTATGGTACCTCCATAACTAGGTGAAACTGGTCATGCATGTATATGGCTATAGGTATTCTAAATTAAAGGTAAGAAAATCAAACATATAAACTTATACTACGAGAAAACAGTTGGCTGCATACGGGGAATCCTAATAAAGAAAGAATGTCCATACTGAAAGGACGGGAATCCGTACCTTATGTCCAGTGAACGAAGAAGACGAACTGAGGATAGTCCTACTTCGGTATCGCTAATGCTACATAAATACATATGTGTATAAGTATCTGATTACTAAATACGTAACTGGTTTTATGTCATGTCTTAGCTTATTTTATACGTTCATGTCATGTTTTACTGTTTTAAGCTTTAAACTGTGTTTATCTTATATTCTGTCTATTCTGATTAAGTACTACTTGTATTTCATGTATTATATACATACTGTGTAATAATAAGTAACTTTCTAAAAATAGCAGGTTTCCTAAAATAGAAAGTTTCCAAAAATAAAAAGTTACCAAAAATAGAAAGTTTCCAAAAATAGAAAGTTTCCAAAAATAGAAAGTTTCCAGAAATAGAAAGTTTACAAAAATAGAATTACTGCTTAAAATAGATAAGTTTCTAAAAATAGAAAGTTTCCATAAATACATTAGCTGCCTTAATTAAATAAGTTTCTAAAAATAGAAAGTTTCCATAATTAGATATAAGCTGGTTAAATAAGCTAAGTATATAAGCTTAAGTGTTTTCTGATTGTTTTTCTAAGTCATAATGATATAAGGTATAGTTTATTAATTATTACATGTAATTTAAATAAACTATAGGTTAAAAGTATTTAATTAAATATATCATGTTTTTAATTAAATAAAGTTAAATACTTAGGTTAAAACATGTATTATTAATTATTAATAATATAACCTAAGTCATGTTAATTAATTAATTATAGCCATGGTTTTAATAATTAATTAATTATAACGTCTAGAAAAATATAACTACTTAGGTTAAAAATCCATGATCTAATAATTAAATTATAACCTAAGTCATGTTTTATTAAATTAATCATGTCATATTTTATTAATTTAATTTTAACATATGATTACTAAAAACATAACCTTATCATAAACCATGAACCGGATCGTGACTAGAAACCATGAACCGGACCCGTAATCAACACCATACCCCGAACCACTTCGGGGTTCTCCCCTGTTTGCTGCTGCCGTGGGACCCACACCACCAAACCGAGAACTTGAGGTCTCGGTGGTGGTCCATAAGCCAAGCCGAGACCCCCTTAGGGTTCGGTTTAGGCGTCGGCCACATCAAACACCCCCAAATCCCATGTTTTGATTTACCCCATAACCATTTACATGTTTATTTAATGTTTTTAATTAACTTTTTAAAAACATCATGTTCTTATGAAATTAATTAAATCAAAACATAAAAGAAAAGGATTTAAAAAGGTATACCGAATGCGTGGATCAAACGAGGATGAACACACACAAACACTTGCACCAAATTCAAGATCAAAAATCAAACAAACACCCCCTTGTGTGTTCTTATATGCGGCGGCCAAAGGGAGAGCAAGGAGAAGGAGGAAAAATCTTTTTAGGGTTTTTGATGTTTTTACTGTAATGTGAAAAGTGACAAAAGATTTCACCTTAACCCCTTGTTAGTAAAAATTAGATGGGCTTGGCCCATCTTCTTGGTGTAGCCGCGGGTAGGGGGCCCCACATGGGGTACCCGTACCTTTTTCGAGTCTATTTATTTTAGTGTTCGTTCGTGTTTAGTCGTGTTCGTGTTTTATGTGTTCTCGTTAATTATTAAGCGTGACTTAATATATTTATTCGCGCTCGTAATAAATATATATACGTAATTAATATTAGCTCGTGATTAATTTACGTTCATGATTTCATGATCGCATGTTCGTGATTAATTATTGTTTAAGTAATTATTGTGTGTTCGTACGTAATAAATACTTATCGTGTTCTAACACGTACGTAATACGTAAAAATTCTAACACGTGAACGTAATCATACTATAAAAGGAAAGTTTAATCTAGTACGTACGATCTTAAGGGTACTATTCATGGTAAAAGCATGCGGGTTTTACAGTTATACGTCAGTTTTGGGCAACTGCCAACCTCGTTGCTGTTTTAAGTCGCCCATTAGAGCTCCATGCTACTATAGATGGTCGCTCCTATGTGGTGTCTGAGGCATCCATTAGGTCTGCCCTTCATCTTCAAGATGAAGATGGCATTGTCTCTATTCCTAATTCAGAGGTGTTGGATGGTATGGCTGCTATAGGCTATAATCATGAGGGGAAGTTTAACTTCCAGAAGAATAGATTTGCCCCTCAATGGAAGCTGCTGGTTCACTTTTTGATTCATTGTTTGAGTCCAAAGTCTGGGAGTTGGGATGCGTTTCCCACCCCCCTTGCTACTAGTTTGATTTGTATTACTCAGGGTCGTACTTTTAACTTTTCTCGTTACTTGTTTGATGGCATGATTAGTATTCTTAGTGATACTGGCTCTAGGAAGAAGTTCTAGATGTACCCTAGGTTTTTGCAGCAGGTTCTTATGTGCCTACCTAAGAATAGGAAGGAATATGTGCCCCCAAAGCTTACTCCAAAGGTTTATGCGAATATGGAACTTGGCTATAAGGGTCCTTTGAGGCCTCTCACTGATGTTATGCTAGGCCTTGCCCAAGGGGGTCCCAATATGGTTCCTCCGGCTGGTCAAGCCAAGGAGGAACCTCCATTGGAGGATGATCCTATGAAAGAGGAGAACCCTGCTGCTGGTGTGCCTCATGTGGAGGTTGAGGAGCCAGTTAGAGATATGGTGGTAGAAATTCCATCTACCTCAAAGGCTGCCCCCTCTTCTCGCCCACATGAGTCCACATTTGCTGACACTCCCCCTCCTAGCCCAGCTCCACATTCTGCTGAGAAGCCTTCTAGTTCTCATGCTCATATGGATGACCCATCTGTTGCTTTTGGTCCCAATGATGCATCCCCCAAGCCAAGTCCTTTTGGTGGGGAAGCTGAGGAACCTGTTACTCTGACTTCTTTGCTAGCTCTTATGCACATGTACTATGCCAAGATTGTTTCGTTGGAAGATAAGCTCAACCAGCACCGCAAGCTCACACGGGATTTCGTGCTCCCACTGGCGAACAGGGTTAAAGCATTGGAGACACATCTAAGGCGCCAAAGAAAGAAAGTAGTGCTTTCTGATTCTAATGAAGATGTTGAGGAGGATGGGCTGACTATTTTGGCCAGGGCTGCCTTTGCTGATAAGCCAAGTGATGACTTGCCTGCCCCTCCTAGCCCTTCATGCATTCCTAATGCTGCTGCTGGTCCCAAGCCAATGGATGACTCTGCTAGTCCTTCTCATGATCCCAAGGGTAAAGCCCCTATGACTGATGCACCCTCTCCTCCTAAAAAGCGTACTCGTAGATAATTGGAGGAAGACATATTGGGGGAAGAGGCTACTCAGAGTTTGCAAGAAGAGCTTGACCAACAAGCCAAGGCTGAGGATGAAGGCCTGCAACAATAAAGACGTGAGCATTTGAGGCACAACACCATGCATTGGGATGACCATGACTGGATGAAGGTGCTTACCATACTTACTTCAGACTACTCTCAGTTCACCGATTTGTTGGGTGCAGATGTGAATCAAGGCAATTGTGTTCAACGGGCAATGGCTTTGATGCATAAACAACAGTTGTCTTTTGCTGCCCAACTTCGCGAACAACGCCGTAACAGACCTTTGTCGCGTACTGAGGAGAGGCGGTTGATGCAGCAATATGTTAAGAATCAATCGGCTGCTTATTATCAGACTAGATGGACATGAGAAAGGGTGAGGAGGCTTTTTTTATGAGTGATATAAGGTTTTGCTAGGGTTCAAAATATTTCTCTCGGTATCCTCTCGAATTGATCTCAGTTAAAAGTGGAATGATTTGTTCTTGGTGACAAAAAGTGGATTTGGTTTTCTATTCTAAATAAATGAGGCAAATAAAGATTAAAGCCGGAACAGTAGATAAAAACAATTAAATGATAAAGTAGAAAAATACTCTTACTGAAAAATGCCCTATGCTGAAAATAATCCTTATGCGGAAAGATGGCCTATGCGGAAATTTAAGACCATTCGGAAAGTAATGCTATGCGGAAAGTTTTACTGTGCGGAATATTTAAAATATTCCGAGTAAGGGAAAAGGAAAATCTCCCTATGCGGAATATGGGGTTATTCCGAATAAAGAATAAATCATGAAGGCTACTCGGAATAAATTTTATTCCGAATAAAGAAGAGTAAATACCCCTATTCGGAAAGAATGAAATGTTCCGAATAAGGGAGAAAGACAAGGAGTTATGCGGAATGTTTCTGGGTTGAAGAACAGTAACAGCAGCGAATAAACAGGGGACACGGATTTCACTCAAAATCAACTCCAATACTTAAAAAGGTTTTACCAAACTAACCAATAATCATTAACATACCATAAGGAACAAATCCCACCAATAAAAACACTAAATCAACAACTTTTTAAGATCAAACTAGAATCAAAGAAAAACTTAAGAACTTGCAATAAAAATGGAGATGAACAAGATGAATGAAAAAGATAGAATAGATAGATTAAATGAAAAGCAACAAGAGTAATGATTCACACTTACAAGATTGAAAGAAAGAAGAAAAAATCACCAAACTCCCTAATGGAGTTGGTTAAGGAACGAACCTTAGATACTGGGAAAAAGAAAAAATGAACTAACTCTCTAAAATGTGAAGGGAGAGATCTATTTATAGTCTTAGTGGTTGGTTGGTGAGTGGGCTTTCTCCCTTTCTTCTTGTCTTCTCGTCTTTTCAGAAAAGTTGACGTTTTCGATTCTGATTCGGGATTTGTTTTCGATTAAATCCAACTCGTCTTTTAATTTCTTCGTTAAATAGACTTGAGTTTCTTCGACTTATGTAAATTCTCCGTCTTTGGTCCTTTTCTTCGATAAATCTTCAAATAGGCCCATTGACTTCAAATCTTTTGCACCTCTTGGACAATAGACTTCGTCTTCAGTCTTTTTCCTTGATAAAACCCGTGCAATCCCATGTTTTCTTTAATATTCATCCGGTTAGCTCTGAAATCATAATAAACACAAAAACCACGCATAATTCCAAACAAATGATATTAAATACGTGTTTTGGTCTTGTTTTAGCCCGAATTAAGTGGTAAAAGGATGGGTGTTTACACACCTATCAAATCCCCTACACTTAACCATTGCCATGCCCTCATGCAATGCTTAGTGATAAAGCAATTTTTACATTTTCCTCATAATTAATCAACCTTGGCCTTATTTAACTTCTACAAAAATTAAAATGCTAAGAGAAATTAAAACTTAAAAATAAACAAAAGGATGGAGACAACTTGTAAAGAAATCAAGGACTTACATTAGGACTTTGGTGTTGCGAAGATTTATCACCCTCAAGTTTCACGTTCCCCAAACTAAGCTTAAAACGAGATCATTGTTATTATAAGTTAGTAAATCAAACACTTACACACATGGCTTAATTAAATGCTTAAACTCCCTTATTCCTAGGTGTATCTCTTATATTTTATTTTTGTCTTAGAATGATCATGAAGATGCATTTTTGGACTTATTTCGATAGTTTATTAAGGCTGAAAGCAAAGTAGGACGATTTGATCAATAGTTAGCTAAAGGACAAAATCTCTTAAAACTGCTTCTCGGGATATCAAAAAGTTCATATCTTGGCATAACTTGGTTCACGATTTGAGACCTTTCTCGGGCCGATATTTGGCATGTACTTCATACTTCATATCTTCGAGAGACGTTTTTGAGATAATGGTCTTCTCATCATAATAGAGTTTCTTCACTTGGAGACTTTTGAGGGGTACTCCAACTTTGTTGACCACGACTTCATGATTATTTCTTCAATCTCTAATTGGGATTTTGAGATACAACGATCCGCCTCCTTTTCGGACTTGGATCTATTTATCCTCATACCTTGTTAGGGTCTTTTCGGATAGACTTCTCCATGATCTTTATGGGAGTTGATTGCTTTTCGTCGTGAGTCTTGATCCTTCATGTAGACTTTAGGAATAATGCTTTTCACATCACTTTGGATCTTCAGCAATAAAATTGAATCCTCATGCCTTGTTAGGGCCTTTTCGGACTCGCCAATCTTCGCGCCCCGCTTCATAAGTTATGCCTTGGCTATGAACTCTTATCATTACCGAGCAACTTTTAAACGATCTTGGGCTAGAAGCTAAGTAACTTTTCAAATCGTACGACCTTACTTATTGCAGATAAATTAATAGCAAGTGATGGGAGAACAGGCAAATAATTACACCAAGTGAGCTTGCGCAAGAATACCGACTTATAATTGACTCTATCATTTCTCGTCCTCCACAATTTAAAATCTCAAGTAATGAGACTCGTGGACACTTAGCCTAGTAAACCAATTGAGGTCTACATGGTTAAGGATACTAGCTAGAATAAACTTGGATAAATCTATTCGGGTTGAGTCAAAATAAACGCAACGGGCCTAATATATCAAAGACTTCTAAACTAGCTACACCACTTATTAATATTTTTGACTTTATTGCGGGATATATACATATGAAAGCAACGATAAAAGTTTAAAAATTACAACTAAATGGCCAAAGTTAATAAAAAATTTGAAAAATGTTGAAAAATATGATTTTCCGGTTAATTGAAGGCATTTTCATGGAAAAGTCCACTTAAAACTTCGATAGAAGGCTCCCCTACACTTAAGATAAACATTGTCCTCAATGTTTAAGCATGTGGGAAAAGTCTCCCCTACACTTATGACATTGTGCACGTTGGTTAACTCAAGTTAAGGAAGAGACGACTAAAGTGATCAATTTCAAATGTGAGTATGAAGAAAATTGAATCACGATAGTTGAGAGATAGAACCGGATTTCGGATAACACGGGAGCACGGTTCGTCAAAGATTTCCAAGATTGCAGTTATCCCTGTTAGCACATCACCACACAAACACAAGTGACCAAAATAGGTCCTCCCCTACATTTAGGGGGTTAAAGGGATAGATACTCGGGCTGCCTCCCGAGGAGCGCGTGTTTTTGATAACCGAGTCACGAGCCTGACTCGACCCAAATTCAGTTCATGGGGAACGTGGTGAGGGATGGAATCACCTCCTGAGAGGTGTCCTCACCAAAGTACAACTTCACTCGTTGGCCATTCACCTTAAAATTTGGTCCATTAGGTTGAGCGAGCTCGAGAGTACCATATGGAAAAATTTGGGCAATGGTGAATGGGCCGGACCAACGAGATTTGAGCTTGCCCGAAAAGATTTTCAACCGAGAGTTAAAAAGTAAGACTTTGTCTCCAACATGGAACTCTCGGTTTTTGATCTTGGAGTCGTGAATGAGCTTAGTTCGTTCCTTATAGATCAAAGAATTTTCATAAGCCTCATTCCGAAGTTCATTGAGCTCATTGAGTTGGATCTTGCGTAGGTCACCGGCTTTGTTTATATCAAAATTAGCCCACTTCAAGGCCCAGTAAGCCTTGTGCTCCAACTCAATGGGGAGGTGGCACGCTTTCCCGTACACAAGACGATAAGGCGTACAGCCGATCGGGGTCTTGTAAGCAGTACGGAAAGCCCACAAAGCATCATCGAGTTTATCAGCCCATGCGGCACGATGCTCTCCCACGGTTCTTTCCAAAATTCGCTTCAGTCCTCGGTTGGATATTTCAGCCTGGCCATTAGTTTGTGGGTGGTAGGCTGTGGAAAGACGATGATTTACACCGTACTTAGCCATGACTCGAGCAAATTGGTCATTGCAGAAATGAGTCCCACGATCACTAATAATGGCGTGAGGCACACCGAATCTAGCGAAAAGGGTTTTCAAAAAGTTACAAACCACCCTTGCATCATTAGTAGGCAAAGCTTTGGCTTCAACCCACTTTGAAACGTAGTCAACGGCTACAAGGATGTATTTGTTTCCTTTAGAGGATGGGAATGGCCCCATAAAGTCGATACCCCAAACATCAAAAATTTCACACTCTTGAATGAAATTCTGAGGCATCTCGTCTTTATGTGTGATTTTGCCTTGCTTTTGGCAAACATCACATCGCTTAACCATATCGTGAGCGTCACGGTATATGGAGGGCCAATAAAATCCGGAATTAAACACTTTTTTAGCGGTGTAGTTGGGACCAAAGTGACCACCGGTGGGTCCTTTGTGGCAAGCATGAAGGATTTCAGACGCTGCCGGTCCATCAACACATCGACGGATAATCAGGTCGGCACATTGTTTGAATAGGTAAGGGTCGTCCCAAAAGTAAGTCTTAATGTCGGTAAAGAACTTCTTCTTTTGCTGGGACGTCAACCCTTCCTTGAGAATTCCACCCGCCAAGTAGTTTGCAAAGTCCGCAAACCACGGGGTTTCATTCAGCTTCGAGTTTATAGACATTAAGGTCTCCAAGGGAAAAGAATCATTTATTTCTTTGGTCGGATGATCCCCTTGGTATGGATCCTCAAGTCTGCTAAGATGGTCCGCGGCTAGGTTTTCTGCTCCTTTTTTATCGCGGATTTCGATTTTAAATTCCTGGAGCAGCAAAACCCAGCGAAGAAGTCTTGGTTTGGAATCTTGCTTTGTCAACAAGTACTTCAACGCGGAATGATCGGTATACACAATTGTGGTGGAAAGGACAAGATAGGGGCGGAATTTTTCAAAAGCATAGACAACAGCTAAAAGCTCTTTTTCGGTTGTCGTATAATGCAATTGTGCCCCTGTCATTGTCTTGCTAGCGTAATGGATCGGTTGGAAGTGTTTGTTCACTCTTTGTCCAAGAACCGCTCCAATAGCAAAATCACTAGCATCGCACATCAACTCAAAGGGCAGCTCCCAATTAGGGGTAACCAAGACGGGTGCCTTAGTTAGCTTATCCTTAAGCGAGTTGAAGGCTTCAAGGCACTCTTTGGAGAAGATAAAAGGAGTATCTTTTTCCAAGAGGTGGGTCATCGGGCGAGCGATTTGAGAAAAATCTTTGATGAATCGACGATAGAAGCCCGCATGACCCAAGAAACTTCTCACACCCTTCACGGTTGAAGGTGGAGGCAACTTTGCGATAACATCGACTTTAGCACGGTCAACTTCAAGACCGGCTTTCGAGATCTTATGTCCAAGCACGACGCCTTCTTTTACCATAAAATGGCATTTTTCCCAATTTAGAACAAGGCGAGTGTCTTCGCACCGCTTTAGCATACGTTCTAAATTGGCAAGGCAAGCAGAGAAGGAATCTCCGAAGACCGAGAAATCATCCATGAAGACTTCCATGGTTTGTTCAACCATGTCATGGAAGATAGCTAACATACACCGTTGGAAAGTCCCGGGCGCATTACATAAGCCAAAAGGCATTCTTTTGTAAGCGAAAGTGCCATAGGGACAAGTGAATGTAGTCTTCTCTTGATCTTGGGGATCGATGGGTATTTGAAAATAACCCGAGAAACCATCAAGAAAGCAGTAATATTCATTACCGGCTAATCGTTCAAGCATTTGGTCCATGAAAGGTAGAGGGAAATGATCCTTTCTCGTGGCATCATTGAGTTTGCGGTAGTCTATACAAACTCTCCACCCAGTAACGAGACGAGTGGGAATCAACTCGTTGTGTTCATTGGGAACAACGGTTATTCCGCCCTTCTTGGGCACACAATGGATTGGACTAACCCACGGTGAATCCGAAATAGGGTAAATCATACCCGCATCAAGAAGTTTGATAACCTCTGTTTTGATGACTTCATGTATTTTTGGATTCACCCTTCGTTGGCTTTGAATAGTGGGCTTGAAGTCGTCCTCCATGAGAATTTTGTGTGTGCAGAAGTGAGGATCAATTCCACGAATATCGGAAATCTTCCAAGCAATAGCCTTCTTATGATCTTTCAACACAGCGAAGAGGCGAGTCTTCTCTTCATCTTTCAAATCCTTCGCAATAATGACGGGCGACTTTTTGTTGTCGTCAAGGAACACGTACTCGAGATGTGGCGGCAACTCCTTAAGTTCCAAATCCGGAGGATTGTCGATGGGAGGCGTTTGCAAAGTCGTGGTATCGATAGCAATGATCGTGGGAGATGGAGGCGAAGGATTGTCTTCGGTGAGAAGATTGTCAAAGAAATTCATGTCTTCATCCCCCTCGGTGGGAGAATCATTAGTAGCTAAATTCGCATCTCCCATGGTAGCTTCAAGATTGTTCCAGAATAAATCACTATCTCCAACTAGAGACAACGATGAATCAATAGAGGACACGGTCTCAACATTGGGAAGAGAGGTAGGAATACTTTTGCAAGCATCATTAAAGTGTTCTTCACAAGCCTCATCGAGAACGTCAATACAATTAACACTCTCATATGAATAAGGTTGTTTGGACAACTTTCCCATGTTGAAGACTACTTTATCGTCACCACTCTCATGATAAGCTCACCGGCTTCAACATCAATAAGAGTGCGACCGGTCCTTAAGAATGGACGACCAACAATAAGTGGCACACGGGGGTCCATCTCGTAGTCGACGACAACAAAATCAGCAGGAAAGGTGAATTTGTCGACTCCTACAATGACGTCTTCGGCTATCCCCACTGGATAAGCAACCGTACGGTTAGCCAATTCCAAAGTCATTTTGGTGGGGACTAGCTCTGGGAGAGATAATTGCTTCCAAACACTTAGAGGCATGAGATTAATACTGGCACCTAGATCGGCTAGGGCCATGCAATTCTCTACTCCCGGGAAATTGCAAGGGATAAGAAAACGACCCGGATCACCAAGCTTGATTGGCAGTTTCCTTAAGAGCACTGCAGAGCAGTTCTCATTAAGTTGGGTGTTGGCAATGTCGAGGAGCTTTTCCTTGTCGCTCAGAAGATCTTTAAACATTTTCGCATACTTGGGCATGTGAGCGAGAGCCTCAGCGAAGGAGATATTGAAATTCAGTTGTTTGAACATTTTAAGGAAATTCGAAACCTGAATATCATCCTTGCTCTTTTGCTTCTCTTTCCTCAACCTAGATGGATAAGGTATATTGGAAGAAGAGGAAGGCTTTGGGAGAATAGGATCACTCACAACCACGGGTGGAGGAGGGGTAGAAGGAAGAGGTGGAGAAATTGGGGAAGGAGAAGGAGGAGGAATAGGAGCAGGCGACTCGGTCTCCTTAGTCATAACCACCGGTGGAGGTATAGGAAGCTCGGGTTCCTTGGTACCTTTGCCACTTCGAGTGGTGATTGCTTTCATCTCCCCTCTTGGGTTCGCAACGGTGTTACTCGGAAGAGTACCCGAAGAAGAGGGTTGACTACTTTGGAAGAAACTAGCCATCATGTTCCTTAAGTCATTCGTCTGGCTATCCAACGTATTTCTCATGTCGGCTCTTAAATCATTTCCTTGCTTTACCAAATCGGCTTTCAGGTTGAGCACCTCTCTCTGAAGATTTCCCACTATAGCATCATTAGTCCTCATATAAGTTTCCACTTCTTGGTGAAGAGCGGTGGGTTGGTTGGGAGGAGCATTGTATGCGGGTGGTTGGTAAGCAGGTTGTTGGTAGACTTGATTGTTACGTTGAGGCTGTTGTTGCTGCTTGTGAGGTGGGATGTATGGTTGTCGAGGTTGTTGTTGTTGTTGAGGAGGGCGATTAAGGTTTTGTTGTTGGTTTGGGTTGGTAGGAGGGAAACCAGGTGGTGAAAGATAGTTGTTGCTGCGGTAGCTAAGCAAGTTACGGTCACCTTGGGGTTTTGCTTGATAAGCGGGTTGAGGATAGGTGCCATATGCCGCATTCACATTCTCAGCAGGGTAATCTTGGGTGGCGGTACAAGTTGTGTAAGAGTGGGACCACCGCATATCTCACAAGGTTGACTGACAGCGTTCACTTGTGCATTTTTGGCGTTGTTGCTGTTGTTGTTGCTGACGGTGTGGGTGACAAGCGATTCAAGAAGCGTGGTGATTTTGTCAAGTCGCTTGTCGCTGTCATTAGTGCTAGCACTAGCAACATTGGTCCTACGCTCTTGGTTTGCACACGAGATTTATTCTCAATGATGTCCCAAGCAGCATTGGAAGTCTTAGCCAATAAATTACCCCCTGAGGCACTATTCAGTAAATCTTGGTCACTCATGCTTAAACCATTGTAAAAAGTATTGATTTGATGTACTTTGGTAAAACCATGTTGTGGGCATTTTCTTAAAAGATCTTTAAAGCGATCCCAAGATTCACTGAATGACTCATCGTACTTTTGTTCAAAGTTTATAATCTCATTCCGCAAAGCGGTAGTACGAGAGGGTGGAAAAAAGTAATTGATGAACTTTGTTTCCAAATCCGTCCACGAGAGAATACTCTGTGGCGGTTCCTTAGCAAGCCAATGCCGGGCTTGTCCCTCTAAAGAAAAGGGAAAAAGTTGTAACCTTATAACCTCCTGTGGAACTCCATTGAATTTGACCGTGTTGGTGAGTTGTAGAAATCTCTTGATGTGGTCGTGTGGATCATCAATGGTGCGTCCCAAGAACGGTTGAGCTGAGACCATCTGGATAAAGCCTGATTTAAGCTCGAAATTGTTGGCGGCAATTGGTGGGATAACAATTGGATCTGTGTTGCCATCGACATGAGCTTGCAGCAATTCAATCATTGGGCGATTATCCGGAAGCTGCTCATTGTTGTTGTTATTCATGTTGTTGAAAGGCGGATTGTTGTTGTTATTATTGTTGTTCGGAGGTGGTATGTTATTGTTGTTTTGTACACCAGCCATGTCTAAGTTATCGAGAGGCTCGGGCTCTTGATAAGACGTGGATCGAGTACGCATACACCTGCAAAAGAACGAACAAAGAAAAACAAAGCAAAAATATTTTTGGTTTTTATTGTTTTTTAATTTTTAGGATTTTGGAAAATTTTATATTTTTTAGTTTTTTTTTTTTTTTTTTTTTGAAAATTTTCTTGAAAAAGTAACGTTCACGGGGAACGGATCCCAAAATCCAAGTTCTCACAAAAAACTTTTGATCTTAACGAGAAGAGCCGGCAGCGGCGCCATTTGATATAAGGTTTTGCTAGGGTTCAAAATATTTCTCTCGGTATCCTCTCGAATTGATCTCAGTTAAAAGTGGAATGATTTGTTCTTGGTGACAAAAAGTGGATTTGGTTTTCTATTCTAAATAAATGAGGCAAATAAAGATTAAAGCCGGAACAGTAGATAAAAACAATTAAATGATAAAGTAGAAAAATACTCTTACTGAAAAATGCCCTATGCTGAAAATAATCCTTATGCGGAAAGATGGCCTATGCGGAAATTTAAGACCATTCGGAAAGTAATGCTATGCGGAAAGTTTTACTGTGCGGAATATTTAAAATATTCCGAGTAAGGGAAAAGGAAAATCTCCCTATGCGGAATATGGGGTTATTCCGAATAAAGAATAAATCATGAAGGCTACTCGGAATAAATTTTATTCCGAATAAAGAAGAGTAAATACCCCTATTCGGAAAGAATGAAATGTTCCGAATAAGGGAGAAAGACAAGGAGCTATGCGGAATGTTTCTGGGTTGAAGAACAGTAACAGCAGCGAATAAACAGGGGACACGGATTTCACTCAAAATCAACTCCAATACTTAAAAAGGTTTTACCAAACTAACCAATAATCATTAACATACCATAAGGAACAAATCCCACCAATAAAAACACTAAATCAACAACTTTTTAAGATCAAACTAGAATCAAAGAAAAACTTAAGAACTTGCAATAAAAATGGAGATGAACAAGATGAATGAAAAAGATGGAATAGATAGATTAAATGAAAAGCAACAAGAGTAATGATTCACACTTACAAGATTGAAAGAAAGAAGAAAAAATCACCAAACTCCCTAATGGAGTTGGTTAAGGAACGAACCTTAGATACTGGGAAAAAGAAAAAATGAACTAACTCTCTAAAATGTGAAGGGAGAGATCTATTTATAGTCTTAGTGGTTGGTTGGTGAGTGGGCTTTCTCCCTTTCTTCTTGTCTTCTCGTCTTTTCAGAAAAGTTGACGTTTTCGATTCTGATTCGGGATTTGTTTTCGATTAAATCCAACTCGTCTTTTAATTTCTTCGTTAAATAGACTTGAGTTTCTTCGACTTATGTAAATTCTCCGTCTTTGGTCCTTTTCTTCGATAAATCTTCAAATAGGCCCATTGACTTCAAATCTTTTGCACCTCTTGGACAATAGACTTCGTCTTCAGTCTTTTTCCTTGATAAAACCCGTGCAATCCCATGTTTTCTTTAATATTCATCCGGTTAGCTCTGAAATCACAATAAACACAAAAACCACGCATAATTCCAAACAAATGATATTAAATACGTGTTTTGGTCTTGTTTTAGCCCGAATTAAGTGGTAAAAGGATGGGTGTTTACACACCTATCAATGAGCTTAAAGATCTTTACACAAAGATGATCAAGCGTAGGGATACACCTGTCCCTAAATATGCCATTTATCGCCCACCTCCTCGTGTTGTCCACACTTCTAAGCCTGCTGCTGCTCCCACCTCTTCGTCGGATGTTCACAAGGGTACTTCTGGGGTTCCATCTTCTAGTGCTCCTTCTATTGTTATTCCTACCACCACCACTTCAAATGTTGATCCCACTCACTCTCATGTTGATACTAACACCACCAATGAAGCTACTACCACTCCTGCTACTAATCCCACTCCTGTTACTCCTGCTGTGGAGCCTACACCAACACCGGTGACTGATCCACTTCCTACTTCATCAGCTGGTGCAGCTACTTCTGAACCAATGGTTGTTGATGATTTTTTTACTACTGCCGCTGCTACTGCTGATGTCAAGGTCAATGAGGAATCTTCTTCTGGTGTCCCCACACCTCGCCGTTCTATTAGGAAGAAAAAGGCTCGTCATGGTAAGTCTGTCCCATTTGAGAAGAGGGATCCTGCTAATCTCATTGATGCTGCTTCTGATAGTGAGACTGAGTTGCCCCTTGGCAAGGGTGTGATTGTAGCTTGGGAGGTTCGACCATCCCCCATTTCTCGTGGTACCTTTACTCATAAGATTACGACTAGTGATGGCTACACTCGATATGTCTCTGGATTGCAAAATATTTTGACATGGGTGGAGCATCGTGATCTTATGCTGTTGTATGGTTTGGTGGATGCTGAGATTCCTAATTCTCTGAGTGAGCTTCCTAACTGGCCTGGGTTGACTATTTGGGGTGACTTGAAGTTGATGTTGGATTCCCCTCATGATTCTCCTCATGCTGGTGTATGGAAGGATCAACCTCGTGGGTGATAAGGAAGTGGAAGTTGTATGATGGTTGTGGTGTTCATGTGTTAGAGCTTGAGTCTGGTGCTGTTGTGTTTATGCTTACTGATGTGGAGTATCCATTGACCATTGCTACCATGGAAGCTATGATGGAGTGTCATCTTCTGGTGTCTAATGCTCCTTCTGGTAACGAGTCTGCCATGGCCACTACCTTAGTTGAGGGAATTCAATCCCGGCTGCATGCAGACAAGGTTGCTGCTTCTGGTATGTGATTGGTTTGCTTCTTCTATCTTTTTGCTATACATACATTCTTTTCACCAATTTGTACAGTGATTGGTGACTCACATTTTACTTTAGTTAGTTGTTTTTAAAAAAAGAAAAAAAAGAATACTTTTATATAATATTTGCTTATACTTTAAACATGTGATGTAATTTCAAAACTTGTAAATCATATAATATCTGCTTATACTTTTCCATCATGAAGCTGTTTTCAACTTGGCATTTTCACACTTGGGTTGTCTTGAGAGGTACTTTTGGTGTTGGACCTAGTCCACACAACAAATGGTGCTCAAATCACCATGTCTTGCAGAAAAGAAAGAGTTGATTCACCATGAGGGTACGACTCTGTTGTGATTATCAAATCCGTTGATGGTTGCCAGTTTACCTAAAATTGGAGGGTTTTCACTTGTGTTTGTTGATCCTAAACTTAGATCGATTAGCTTTGTGTATACGAGATTAGATCAAGTATAACACGTAGAGAAACCTTTGTATATGCTTTGTGAATCTAAGTGTTATGCGGAATTTAACACTTAAACAAGAACACACAAGATATAAACAAACTTTCACTTTGATTATCAATATCGAACTTGCTTACAATGAAAGATGTTTATGAACAAAAACTTATGTAAAACTTGATATTGAACATTAACCTAAAGGCCTTCTTTTATAGACTAAGAAGCCTTGTACAATAAGCTACGTATCAACTATTCTAGGTAAAGATAAATATAGAAAATACATTGTCGTTTCTATCCTTACTAGAAGTATTCTAGAATATAATAAACGTGTAGATTATATCTTCCATCAGTGCTTGTATTCAATCTGTCAACGCTTGACTTTAACTTGTCAACGCTTGAGCTGTCAGCGCTTGCTTTGTTCTTGTCAGCGCTCAAGTGATCTGGCCTTAATTTATTCCCAACAATCCTCCCCTAAACTTGATATCCATTCCTATGATCAAGTTTCTGAATAAGCATTAAGAACTAGGAGGAGTCTGACAAATCTTCTCATATTGGTAATGCATAAATCTGATCAAATCCTTTGCCACGTCACATGAATAATCTATCTCCAACTGAGTGTCCTTCATCTTTTCCAAAATAGCCTTGGATATGAAATATTGAGCATCCACAAGTAGATACTCAACAAACTTTGTAGAACTCAAATAGTATACACCAGCAGCTGAATATAACCTCCATTGAAGACCACTGAGGTCATCTTCAAGATCTTTCCATATTTCAGGATCTTCCTCTTTTGTCCCACACATTCTTTTGAATGTGGTCCAAAGTTTTATTCCATTAGCTGAAGTTGGTGCTTCAGCCTCATACTTGGTCTCCAGCAACCTCCAAAGGTCCACCAAGTCTTCTCTATCACAACTTGCAAATAAAGATATGAGAGTGGTAAAAGTGTGTACCTCCTTGCCAAATCTGCCAATCTTCCAGAATCCACATTCATCTTCTTCATAGCTAACAATTGGATTCCTGGAATCTAATGGTAACACCTGCACCATATCTGAAGCTTCTAATGGGGAGAGCTTGAGGCTCTTTCTTATAACTGCTTCACTTGGATATAGTGGATCCATATCTTTTGGAAACTCAAATTTAAATCCCTTCTTCACTGGCCTGGGAATCATCATAGCTTTCTTGATTTCCATTTCTTCTGCAAGTTGCTCCTTTCTTTCATCTGAAAGAAGTCTGAGAGTGTTTGCTTCCTGCACTCTCACCCAAATGGGATAAGCCCTATGTTCCAACTCATCAAATGTCAAAGCCTTCAACTTCTGATGTGTCCATCCAACTTGGTTCTTTGAGAGCATCAAATATATTCTTGGGTTCTTCTTGTGACAAAAAACATGCAAACAAACATGCTTGCACAAGAGGGGTATCAACCTTCTTGTGTATATTGGCAATAAACCCACCAAGACCTTGATGAGATCTTCTGGTCTGAACTGGAGTCATAATATCACCAATGATCTGAGATGTGGGGTGATTCTTCATTGTGGAAGTAAGAACCCCTCCTTCAAAAAGTCTGGTGTCCTCAACCTCATGCTCCATGTTGCCAATATCTTCTTCATCAGACGCTCTTTGATCAACTTGAACCTCTTCATGAATATTTGAAGGTCCACCTTGTTCAAAACTGGAAGAGAAAAGATGCCCATAGGTGTTGTCAACGTCTAAATCTTGGTTGTCAGCGTTTGGGCTAACAGCGCTTGAAATGTTGTTGTCAACGTCTGAGCCATCAACGTCTGAATTGGTCTTGTCAGCGCTTGATTTACCTTTGTCAGCGCCTGAAGAACCATGCATGTTTGTATCTGGTGGTATTTGTAAACCACCATTATCTTGTCCAGCAGCAGCAGCAGCAAAAGCATCTGTCTAAATGGGAATCGTGACATATTCTAGGATAGGAGATGCCTTTTCTGCTTGTGATCCAGCCTTCTCATGAACCTGTGTACCTGAAACATTAACAACTTGTTCCTCCACAACATTTGAAGTTACCTTCACAATGTCTGGATTAGTGACAGACATATAATTTAAAGTTCTAGATAAGGGTTCCAAATCAAACAACCAATTAGGACCACTTTCAGGATCACTAGGTTTATTCTCTAAGAACCTAACATGTACTCTCTCAACAATACGTTTGTCCTCTTTAAGATAAACCCTATAACCCTTGCTCTGGACTGAATACCCCATGAAGTAACCCTCATCACCTTTTGCACTAAATTTCCCTAAGGCATCACTAGTATCTAGTACTACTACATGAAAACCAAAAGGTCTGAGAAAACCAATATTAGGTTTTCTACCCCAAAGTAACTCATAAGGTGTTTTGTTCTGAATTTTGTTAACCAATGCTCTATTTTGCACATAGCATGCTGTATTAACAGCCTCAGCCCAAAAGGCTATTGGAAAGTGAGCATCAGCCAACATTGTTCTGGCTGCTTCAATTAGGGTTCTATTTTTCCTTTCAGCAACCCCATTTTGTTGTGGGGTTCTAGCAATACTGAATTGCCTAGTAATTCCTTTCCTGGCACAAAAATCATCAAGCTTCTTGTTCCTAAATTCTCCACCATTATCACTCCTAAGCATTTTAACTTCATTGCCAGACCTTTTCTTAATCTGAGTGATAAAATCAATAAGAACATCAGCTGTGTCACTCTTCATAGCTAGAAAGAATGTCCAAGTAAACCTAGAAAAGTCATCTGTGACAACAAAACAATATGACTTACCATTCAAACTTTATATATTTGTTGGACCAAAGAGGTCCATGTGAAGCATATGAAGAGGTCTGGAACTAGTATGCACCTGTTTGGACTTAAATGAGACCTTGTGCTGCTTGCCTTTAAGACATGCAACACAAGAGTGGTCATTGTGGAAGGCCTTCTCAGGCAAACCATCAACTAAACCAAGCCTCACAAGCCTATTGATATTTTTAAAATTTATGTGCCATAGTCTCCTGTGCCACAAATTACTTTCATCTACTGAGGCCTTAGCATAAAAACAAGACATATTTGCATTCATTTTAATCCCATTTAAATTCACATTATATATGTCCTTATGCCTAGGTGTTCTAAACTCAATATATTTCTCATCAGGGATCTTAAAATCCTTGCTTAACACCAAGCACTCAGTATCAGTAAAAAGAACCTTATTTTTGTTATCACAAACTTGTGATACACTAAACAGATTATAATCAAGTTCTTTTACCAGGAAGACGTTTTCAAAACGCAGATTATTGGTGAGAAGGGTTCCTTTGCCTGTGATAGTCCCATATCCACCTCCAAAGTATACCTTATCACCATCTTTAATAGGGATGAAATTCGTCAGATAGTCTTCCTTCCCTGTCATGTGCCTTGAGCATCCACTATCCCAATATCCATAATCATTGATCTGTCTTTGAATGCCCTGCACATAAAGAAAACAAATTAGTTTTCTTTGGGAACCCAAGTCTCAGAAGACTTGGATTCATCTGGTTGTTCAATAAGAACAGACTTAGTTCTCAGAACAACCACATTCTCATCCTTTTTAGGATGAAATACCCAGTTAACCCCAATTGGTTTTGTAATGACCTTTGAAATGTAATTAAATCTATTGCAAGTCATTGAAATTCCATTATCATTAGGGTTTTGATCTTTCTTGGGTCTCCATGTTAAGCTTGAAGAAGCTTTAGACCCCTTACCTTGTGGCTGCAAATATTTAGGTCTGGTCACGTTTCTGTCAGCGTTAGATTTTGTCCTGTCAACGCTGAAATTACCCTTGTCAGCGTTGAACCTAGGGTTTGCAACAGGAACCCATTGCCTATTTGACCAGGTATTTGTCTTTTGAAAAGGTCTTTGTCCATGAGTGTTAGACCTTCTAGAAAAGAATTGGGCAGGTCTAATCACTTGTGGACTTTGCTGCACACAAGGTTTGGGTCTGACAACGTTTGACTTCCTAACAACGTTGACTTTCTTCCTATCAGCGCTGAAATTGTTCCTATCAGCGCTGGCTTTGGGAGCTTTGACACACTTGTATGCCAAATGTGAAAAGCTACCACAAGTGTAACAGGCTTTCTTAGACACACTCTTAGGTCTAGAAGAGAAGAAACCTGTTCCATGATTGCTAACTTGGCTCTTGGGTGACCTATTATTCCTATACATCTCTGCATATTTAATGGTAGGTCTTCTAATAGTGTTTGAGCCTAGGTCAACAGGTTTACCAGTGATTGGATGAGTAACCTTAATGGGTGGTGATTCATTGGGACTTTCACATAGCAAACCTCCCTTAACAAATAAAGTAGGGTTAGCTTTCTTCCACTCATTTAGGTCAGTCAGTTTTTGTTGATACTCTTCCACTGGAGTGATAACTCTTGGTGGAGGAGTGAATTCCTCTTCTTGGCATTCTGGTATACCAGTCCAAGACAAGTCCTTTCTAAGGACACCATAGAAGTCACCAGCTGGTGGTGGAACCAGAGAGTAATCATTCATCCCAATCCCAGTCATGTCCTTAGGATCCCTTTGTTTAGCTACACAGTCTCCTAGGGTTTGGGTGGCTTTATCAAATCTTTGAATCTTGAGGTCAACATTATCTTTATTCTTAATGGCCTCATCTAACTTAGCCTGTAGATCTCTATTAACCTTTGTCATGATGTTTCTAATATCCATACTACCCTCTAGCTCATGTTTTAAGATATTGATCTTATCTTTTAAGTCAAATTCCATTTTCTTATATTCAGAAACGGTTTTCTCGGTTTCAGTAAGAGCTAGTTGGTAGTTAGACAGTTTACATCTTTCAATACTCATGTCATCTTTTAGTTTTAACACCTCTTTGTTAAGTCTTTCAGTGTTTAACCTACAACCTTTGCTACAAAAAGCATCATCATATACCTCATTATCAGATGAAGAGGAGGAGTGTGCCATGAGAGCATATTCAACATGCTCTTCTTCTTCAATATCAGCAACCAAATCTTTATCCTCTTCAACATCCTTAGCCAGATAGCTCCAATCCCATCCTGTACCATCAATTCCTTGAACTGCAACCATGGCTTTGGAATCTTGAGCTTTAACAACCTGACTTGAGGGTTTACCAGCATCAGATCTTCTAGGAGATCTGCATTCCCTCATGAAGTGCCCCATACGATGGCAATTGTAGCATTCAACTTTGGATTTATCAAATCCAGCTGTGTCTTTAGCATTGAAGGTCATCTTCTTTTTAAACCTTCTGTTCCACCTATTTGCTCTTATACTAGCAAGAGCCATATTCCACTTGATGTCCATCTCTTCCAGGTGCTCATCACTTATCTGCTCAAGATCCTCATATGTAATCACTGAACCATTGGGCAAAGAAGCAATGTAAGCACAAACAGTATCCAAATCCAAACCAGCAGGTTTAACTCTTGGGGAGTCATTCTTGAATGTGTCAGCGTCTGAAAAAGAGACGTTGACAGGACTTGTTCCAGCGCTGACATATGATGATCCAGTAACTGGATGCATATAAGAGTCCTTCTGATTGAATTGACCTTCACTATGAGAGAAGAAGGCCATGTTGCTGGAGCTAGATTTGCTTCCATGATCTGAAAGAGTTTCATCTTCCAACAGTCTTAGTTTGTTGTAAATGTCATCAAATGAGGAGCTCTTGTAAGTATTGTTGGCAAGAATAGATCTTGCCTCAATCTTCCATGCCTCACGAAGACTTTTAAGAAAGGTAGCATTGGTGTCAACATCACCTACTTGTGTCCCCATGAAGGACAACTTGCTTGTGATGTCAAGCAATCTGCTTCTCACACTACTCAGTTTCTCATTGGGTTGAGCTTTGAAGACAACATAATCATGCAGAAGTTGCTTTTTATTTTCTTCCTTAGTGTCTGCATTGCCACCATATGCAACTTCAAGTGCTTCCCAAAGTTCCTTAGCAGATTCATAGCCTCTATATTTGTGCTGGTTTTCTTGTCCCAAAGAAACTTTCAGAATATTTAGGGCTTTCATGTCAACCCTTTTCTTTGCAATATCTTCAGCACCTACAGCTCTACCATCTCCAGGTTTTTCTTTCTTATCTTCATCAGGGCATCCTTCAACAGCTGATCTCTGAGTAATGGCATCAAGAATCTTTTGAGCCTTATTGAATGAGTTTCCATATTCAATAATCTCCCAGAGTGTGTAGTCATAGATCCCTAGATATTGTTCAAAGTTGAACTTCCATAGGTCAAAGTGGGTTGCATCAAGCATGGGAATCTTGATGTTAGGTAGGGCTGAGGAGGAGGAGGTTATTGCTTCAGACATGATGTTGTTAGGGTTTTGGTGTTTTTAGGGTTTCTGAGAAAATTAGGGTTTTGGTGTTCGTGTATGGTTCTGGTGTTCTTCAAAGATCAAAAGTTCCTCAACAAGCTCTGATACCACTTGTTGATCCCAAACTTAGATCGATTAGCTTTGTGTATACGAGATTAGATCAAGTATAACACGTAGAGAAACCTTTGTATATGCTTTGTGAATCTAAGTGTTATGCGGAATTTAACACTTAAACAAGAACACACAAGATATAAACAAACTTTCACTTTGATTATCAATATCGAACTTGCTTACAATGAAAGATGTTTATGAACGAAAACTTATGTAAAACTTGATATTGAACATTAACCTAAAGGCCTTCTTTTATAGACTAAGAAGCCTTGTACAATAAGCTACGTATCAACTATTCTAGGTAAAGATAAATATAGAAAATACATTGTCGTTTCTATCCTTACTAGAAGTATTCTAGAATATAATAAACGTGTAGATTATATCTTCCATCAGTGCTTGTCTTCAATCTGTCAACGCTTGACTTTAACTTGTCAACGCTTGAGCTGTCAGCGCTTGCTTTGTTCTTGTCAGCGCTCAAGTGATCTGGCCTTAATTTGTTCCCAACAGCGTTGGTCCTAGACTAAAAAGTGGCTAGTCCAGGGGGTACGGCTCTTGGTAAAGATCTACATCAAATCCGTTGATAGCTGTAATAGCTTGCTCAAAGCTATAGAGTTTTCAGCTCACCGATGCTTTATTGCTAAGAGTTGGCTAGTCCGAAAGGGTACGACTTCTGGTAAAGACTCATATCAAATCCGTTGACGGCTGTGATGATTTGCCCAAAATCATTAGGGTACCCCCACTCACCATTGATTTACGTTCTAAGAGTTGGGCTGGGTTCTGGTCTCCCAGGGTGATGCTTATTCCACCACAAAGACTTGCTAGCCCAAGAGCGAGCAACTACTTGGTAAAGGCTCATCAAATCTGCTCATGTTGCTATAAAGATTCCACAAGGTGCAGATCTGTTTCAAGCTTTCAAGAAGCTTCTAGGTGTTACTTGTTGCAGCAGTCTTTGTGTTTTCAGTGCTGATGGTTATTTTGCTGCTGTTTGTACTCCTGTTTCAATCCTCAAGCTGTTTTGCAAGATCTACCAAGAAACTTGAACTCAACCAGTCAAATTCAAGTTTAGGGGAGGATTGTTAGGACCTCTGGAATAGATATTTGTAATAGATAAGCTAGGACGTATGTAGTTCTTCCTGGTCCTAGTCGTAGTAGGAGCAACACGTGCTCCTGGTCTAAGTAGAAAGTCAAACATTATTATTCTGAGTAGTTTGTTAGGATATGCATGAGATATGTTAGGAAAGGATATGCATATCAGAAGTTACACGTTTTGGTTTAATGTAATATTAGGGTTTCCTTGTACTATAAAAGGAACCATTCGCAGAAGGGTTAGACACATCTTCATTAAACATTATTCATTTCATATTAATAGTAGAAATCCTTAGTAAGGATCAAGTTATTTAGTTATTCTGTTTCTTCTGGTTCATAGTATTTGTATTCCGCACTTATACTGTGTGTTTCATCTTGAGTCTCTCTGTGAATAGACTTGTGATTACAGAAGTCGTTCACCATCCTTAACAGGCTGCAAGATCCATATCTAATGGACCCAACTGGCCAGACCCAAGACCGTTCTGCTACGAATAGGCGTGGCGGTAATGATAATTACCGTAACAACGCTGGAAACTCCAACAACAGCAGGTCCCTAAACTTAATCCTATCTTTTGTTACATGTTATGATTCATAATTCTGACATTTCAGCATCTTCTACCAGGAATCATGGCAACGGGAGGGAGCAGGAACGCAGAGGTTCATAGCCTAACCGTACAACTATCACTGGTATTACGTCTTACATTTTTCTACATTGTCCTATTTGTACCCATAAACCATGTCTCATGTGTACTTTTCTGAACAGGCTCCCAACCAGCAAGGGCACCTGTTGGAGGGTATACTCACCCTCTCTGCACTACCTGCAACCGTAGGAACCCAGGGCCATGTCGCCGCGATAGCGATGGTTGCTTCAAGTGTGGCCTTACTGGTCATCGCATGAAGGACTGTCGCAAGGGTGAGATATAGGGCACATCTGGACATGCCGACTCCAAGCCACCTCCTACTACTGGGCGGGTGTACACGACTTATCGCGATCAGGCCAACAAGTCTACATGTACCATCACTGGAATCTTGTATATGTATGGTCAAGCTACATGTATTTTATTTGACACGGGTGCTACTCACTCGGTCATTTCTACTGCTTATGCCAAGAATGTTAGGATATCCCCTATGCCATTAAAGAATGTATTAAACATTTCCACGCCCTTAAGAGACTCTGTACGCATAACCCATGGGTACAAGAGCCTTCCCCTAGAGTTTGACGACAAGATTCGTCCAGTTGACGCACTTCCATTGGATATGTGCGATTTTGACATGATATTGGGCATGGACTGACTATCCAAACATCACGCCACCATTGACTGCCATTCATATCGGGTCATCTTCGGTGATGTAAATGCACCAGAGTACATTCAAAACGGTTTCATACCCGGAAGGTCTGTACAAATAATTTCAACCTTACAAGCACGTGCACTACTATCACATGGTTGTGAGGGCTATCTTGCTATTGTTCATGATCTGGAGGCTGAATCTCCATCTATCCATAATCAGCCGATCGTGTCAGAATTCCCAAACGTATCCCAGAAGAACTCCCGGGCATACCACCTGCTCGTGAAGTGGAGTTTAATATTGAGCTCGTTCTAGGAGCAGAACCAATTTCTAAGGCTCCTTACCGCATGGCTCCCATAGAGCTGAAGGAGTTAAAGGAACAACTGCAGGAATTGTTGGAACGCGGTTTCATCCGACCTAGTGCTTCTCTATGGGGCGCACCTGTTCTATTCGTAAAGAAGAAGGACGACAGTACGCGTCTCCGCATAGATTATTGTGAGCTTAACAAGATCACCATCAAGAATAGATATCCGTTGCCACACATTTATGATTTGTTTGACCAACTCCAAGGGGCCAAAAATTTCTCCAAGATTGATCTAAGGTCGGGCTATCATCAGTTACGGGTTAAAGAGCAGGACATCGTCAAGACTGCTTTCCGTACACGTTATGGGCACTACGAATTCGTAGTCATGCCATTTGGCCTTACCAATGCTCCAGATGTTTTCATGGACTTGATGAACCGTATCTTCCATGAGTTCCTGGACAAGTTCGTCATTATCTTCATTGACGACATTCTATTTTCTCTAAGTCAAAGGAGGAACACGAAGACCGTCTTCGTACTGTACTATAGATACTTCTCCAGAAGCAGTTGTATGATAAATTCTCCAAGTCTGAGTTCTGGTTAGACAAGGTGGCGTTCCTAGGACACATTGTATCAGCAGATTGAATAACCATGGACCCAGCAAAGGTTGAGGCTATTACCAAGTGGCCAAGACCGACATCAGCGACTGAAGTTTGTAGTTTCCTAGGCTTAGCTGGTTACTACCGTAGGTTCGTGGAAAACTTTTTCTGTCTAGCACTGCCATTGACCAAACTGATGGGGAAAGGGAGAAATTCGTCTGGACTAAAGAAAGAGAGAAGAGCTTTGAAGACCTAAGGCAGAGGCTGGTATCTGCACCGATTCTTACTCTCCCATCTGGTACATGTGGATTTCAAATCTATAGTGATGCTTCAGGGAAGGGAGTTGGCTGTGTTCTCATGCAACATGGGAAGGTGATCGCGTACGCTTCACGGCAGCTTAAGCCTTATGAGGAGAACTACCCTACGCATGACTTGGAACTTGCAGCAGTCGTGTTTGCATTGAAGATATGGAGGCACTACTTGAATGAGAATCATGTGATATCTTCACAGATCACAAGAGCCTGAAATACATCTTCACTTAACGTGAACTGAACATGAGACAGAGAAGATGGTTAGAGCTGTTGAAGGATTATGACATTAATCTGCAGTATCATCCCGACAAGGCGAATGTAGTGGCAGATGCACTTAGTAGGAAGTCCGGTATGATCAACAACATTAAGATTGAGGAAGAGATTATAAGAGACTCAGAGCGATTAGACATTGAGATCATGGTACTTGGACAACACGGTTACTAGGCTAATATTAGGGTAGAACCTGAACTACTCTCTAGGATCAAGGAAGCTTAAAAGGATGATGGTGAAATATGGGCGATCATTCAGAACTTGGATAAGCAGACGGAGTTTCGGTTGGATGACGATGGTATCTTATGGCAGGGTACCAGACTTTGTGTTCCTGATGATCTTACATGCAGGGAAGCGTTATTAGCTGAAGCTCATAGCTCCCCATTCTCCATCCATCCTGGTTCAACCAAGATGTACCACGCCATCAAGCAGTACTTTTGGTGGAGTGGTATGAAACAGGATGTTGCTACTTATGTCTCTAAATGTCTTACCTGCCAGCAGGCTAAGATCGAGTAGGGATGGCACCCGTGGGTAATGGGTACGGGGATCTCAAACCCGTCACCCACCCACGTAAATATTTTCATACCCACCACCCACCCGTTACCCATTAGTAGGTATAATTTGATACCCATACCCATATCCGTGGGTATTTGTAAACCGTGGGTAAACCCATAGGTTAATGCAATAAAAAAAAATCACACAATCTTATATGAAAAACAATTATGTAAGTGCGTTTCAAGAAACTGAATTAAAGACAATATCAATAAAAAAACGAAACTAGAATAACTGAATAATGATTTAGATGTGTTTGAGGACTAGAGGTGTGTCGTGTACCTTGTAGAGTGAACAAAATATGCTAGAAGTGTAAAACAGTAGTATCATATATGTATTAGTATGGACAAATTGATGTTTGGTAGCACAAGAAGAGACGAACTAGATTATCTATGTATATATATTTGATGATCTGATATTTGATCTTCACTTTTTAGTCTAGCAAATCGAATAGTGTTTTTTAGTTTAAGTGTTTTCTTGACAACAATAGCAATTATAGTTTATAATAGTCTCACAAGTCACAACTATCTAAGTACAACTATTTAAGAGGTATAATGAATTTTATCTTATTTTAAATGGGATTATAAGAACACCCATAATTATATTGATGGATACACATGTGCGTATATCAAATGGGTTTCATAGGTTTGCCCGTGATGGGTATCATGGGTTTACCCATGACGGGTATAACATACCCGTCACCCACCCGCCACCCATTAATGGGTTTTGATTTATACCCACGACCTACCCGTGGGTGTAAAATAACGAAAATACCCACCCATTTACGTATGGGTACCCGTGGGTTATGGGTTTTTTCTTACCCGTTGCCATCCCTAAGATCGAGCATCAGCGGTCTAGTGGTCTACTACAACCGTTAGACATTCTAGAGTGGAAGTGGGACAAGATCACCATGGATTCTATTACCGGTCTTCCGCAGACAAAAAGGAGGCATGATGCGATTTGGGTTATCGTTGATCGACTTACTAAGTCAGCTCATTTCTTACCGATCCGCAAGGATGATCCGTTCAGCAAACTCGCCGATACTTACAAGAAGGAGATCATGAGACTTCATGGTGCTCCATCCAGTATTGTCTCGGACATAGATCCTCGGTTTACTTCGTGATTTTGGAAGAGTCTGCAGAAAGCTTGGGGTACAAAACTTAAGCTTAGCACGACTTTTCATCCTCAAACAAACGGACAATCGGAGCGAACTATTCAGACATGCTCCGAGCATGTGCATTGGAGTGGACAGGAGATTGGGATAATTATATCTGTTAAGTAGAGTTTGCTTACAACAACAGTTGGTACGCCAACATTAAGTGTGCAACATTCGAGATGTTGTATGGCAGGAAGTGTCGCGCCCCAATCTGCTGGGATTAGGTTGGTGAGCGAACACTTGAAGGACCGGAGATGATAGAGTTGACCAACGAGAAGGTCGTTGTAGCTAAGCAGAAGTTACAGGAAGCTCACACACGTCATAAGAACTATGCCCACAAGCATCGTATGGACTTACATTTTAACGTAGGAGATCATGTCTTTCTTAAGGTATCACCGATACATGGGGTTAGACGTTTTGGAATCAAAGGGAAACTCAGTCCTCGATTCATCGGACCGTTTGATATCATAGAGCGAGTCGAAGAAGTATCTTATTGGTTACCGTTACCTCCGCAGCTTTCTCATGTTCATGACGTTTTCCATGTGTCCTTACTTAGAGGGTACAATTATCATCCCCTTCACACGGTTCAATATCCACTGGAACAGATTCGTGAAGATCTTACCTTCATAGAGGAACCCAAGCAAGTTCTTGACAGACAAGCATGAGTCATGAGGAAGAAGACGATTCCTTTCGTCAAAATCCTTTGGAGGGATCATACCGAGCGGGAAGCCACTTGGGAAACAGAGGAGTCTATACGGGCTTCTTACCCTCATTTCATGTTTTGAATTCGGGTATGTTCCTCTTTCAGTATACTTTATCTATAATTCGGGGACGAATTATTCTTTTTAGGGGGGAAGAGTTGTAAAACCCGCATGATTTTACCATTAACAATACACTTAGTAAACGTACGTACATATAAAAACTTTCCTTTTATAGCATGAACACGTGTCACGATTATTAATTACAGAAGTTATGTACGTATTATTACACGATAAGTATTAAGTACGTGATAGAACACGATAATTATTAACAATAATAATTATAATCACGAACATAATATCATGAACGTTAAAATCACGAACATGTAATTACGTACTTATTTAATAAAATACGATTAATATCGTTACGTACAAGTATTTATCTATAACACGAATAATTAAGTATAACATAACACGAACACACGAACACGTAATATATTAGCCACGGGAAAACTTCGGGTTTCCCCTTGTGGGCCCCATATGTCGCGGACACCAAGAGACAAGAGGTCCAAGACCATGTTTGGTTTTATTAAAATAACAAAAAGGGAAACATGTTTTCACTTTACAGAGTTTTTCTAAAATTTACGAAACCCTAGCCCTTTGTCCTCTTTGGCCGTCAGCAACAACAACACCAAGGGAGGTGTTTGATTGATTTTGGGTTCATTAAATTCAAGAATAGTGTTCGTGTTATTAACCTCCATTTGTTTCACGCATTCGGTAATCCGTTATCCTTTTTCTTTGATTCTTTTATTTAATTAAGAACACATGAACATGAGATTAAATAAAACAAGTATATTAGACATGTCATTTAATGATGAGGGAAAAATAAAGAAATGTTTCGGGTTGGTTTGTTAGGCCGACACCCAACCGAGAGGCCCATGTCTCTCGGCTTGCTTTGGTTCGTACCACCAACCGAGACTTCGAGTCTCGGTGTGGTTGGTTTCGGTCGGTAGCTGGAACCAAGGGACCCCGACTTAGGTCGGGGTACCGTTTGGTTGTTTGGGGGTCTCGGCAGCAGCAGCCACCACCACCGGCTCAAGCCGGTGGCAGTTTTGGTCTAGCAGGGGGAACCACAGGCTCAGTAGGGGAACTGCCAGCACACAGCCGATGGGAACTTTGTTGTGGTCAGCTGCTAGCCGAGAGGGAACCACCGGCTGCAACCTGTGGTGTATTCGCATGGACATTAGCAACCGGCTGAGCCGGTTAACCACTGTCAAGGGTGTGTTTGGTTGGTCCGGTTCATGGGGTTTCCGGTCCGGTTCACGTGTGTCTAAATTAAAAGTCACGGGTCCGGTTCATGACTAAACTTTTACAAGTATTTATTTTTACAAGTATATTATCTTAACAAGAGAATTAAATTAATTAAGACATGACCAATAATTAATTTAATTTAACATGGACTTAGGTTAATTATTATTTATGAAATAATACATGTTTTAACCTAAGTATTTATTTATTTAATTTAGACTATAGTATTAATTAATTATTAAGACATGGAATATAATTAATTAATAAACATGACTTAGGTTATAATTAATATAATATTAATACATGTTTAACCTAAGTATTTTATACACCTTAATTTAATTAAATCATGCTTATATTTAATTAAATCATATAACTTATAGTTTATTTAAGTAACATGATATTATTAATAAACTATACAAATAATCACATGACTTATGATATTTATCCAGTAAACTTATGCTTATATTATTAGCTTATTAATTTAGCTTATTTCAAAATATGGAAACTTTCTAACTCAGGAAATTTGCTATTTTTGGAAACTTTCTATTTTTAGAAACTAATCTATTTTAAGAAGTTAATCTATTTTTGGAAACTTTCTATTTTTGGAAACTTTCTACTTTTGGAAACTTTCTATTTTTGGAAACTTTCTATTTTAGGAAACCTGCTATTTTTAGAAAGTTACTTATTATTACACAACAGGTATAATAATATAAGAAATACAATTAATACTTAATCAGAATACATAGAATACATGATAAACACAACATAACCTTAAAATCAGTAAAACAAGACAAGAACATATAAAACAAGCTAAGACATGATATAATCAGTTAATTACTTAGTAAACAGAATACTTATACATGTACCCTATTTTATGTAGCATTAGTGAGATCGAAGTAGGACTTTCATTCTTTCGTCTTCTTCTTTCACTGGACATAAGGTACGGATTTCCCGTCTTTTAGTATGGACATTCTTTCCTTATTAGGATTCTCCGTTTGCAGCCAACTGTTTTCCCAGTATTGTTTTATATGTTTGATACTTATGTTAGTTTAAGAGCCTAAGCCATATACATGCATGACAAGTGTCACCTAGTTATGGAGGTACCATAACCATAACACTAGAGGCACCAGTGTTATGACTTCCCCACAGCGAAGTGATTGCTTGTGGCGTCCCTTTACAGTTTTGGCCATTATATTATATTATCATGTGGGGCTTATGGGTGCATCCTAGTTACATGTTTTACCAGTAATACCAGAGTGAATGCGATGTGTGCCTTGCATCCTTCACTAGGAGTTGATCCCTCCTACCCAGACTATTTAATTAGAGGCAACCCCTCTAATTGCATGACTAGCTCTCCCCTCCAAGTATTCATGCACGGTGGAACCTCATGACCTATATGGGCTATTGGCTAATTAATACAGATTTTACATAAAAACATAAGTCTTTTCAAACAATAAAACCAGTTTTATGAACATGATTCCAGGTTACTTAGGATATATATATATATATATATATTTCCGCTGCTATTAGTCTTTTATGTTTATGTTATTCCATGATATACTTGTATATCCGTGCACTGAGCGTTATGCTCAGCCATTTTCCTTTCATGTTCCCAAACGGCAGGTACTCAAGGGCGCTCGTAGACTTTAAGCGTACGTGCATATGGATTGGAAGCTATCTAGACTTCTCTACTTTATGCATTTCATCACACATTTCGCTACTTATTTCTTTGGACATTGTTTAGTCCTTTTCCTTTACAGTACTTATGTTTGTGTGTGATGAGCTTATACTTGGGGTACCGATGTTTTTTCCGGTATTTCCTTTCATGGTCAATTAATGTTTTTAAGACATTTACCTTTTTATGCTTTGATGACACACCATAATCACGCGTGACATTCCATTTACCAAAATGGGGTGTTATAATGTGGGTATTCAATAAATGGAAGATAATATGTCACTTTACTTCACTAGTAATGAAACACACTTAGTATTGTCAAAACCAGTGAGAGTAATACATTTTATAAAAATGACATACTTGAAATATTGTCAATTTCAGTTGGAGCTATAAGTTGCACACTTTATTTCTTGTCGGACTTGAAATAACAAATTTCTTTCCAAGTGTGAAACATCTTCATTTAATAAGAATCAGTGTGTATTATCTTAGATAGCTTGTTGCCTTTTGAGTTGTCACTTCTGATGTTGGAGTTATCTACAAGATAGTTATGCATAAATCGTTATTAAGAGAAGAAGTTCTATTTATACTAGTTAGTCTTTATGTTAGACTTAATTCTATATGTGACACTATCATATTGTTGATACAAAAAACTAACCGGTGTAGTATTATTTTATGCAAAAAGTAGTTCCATACCCAAGTGGGAGAGATCTTTATTGTGGGCAAGGAACAACCTTGAAATTATGATTAGGGGTCTTCTTGACTTTATTAGAAGGAAAGCATTTCTATATTAGGACTACTACACATTTGTGGTAAGTTGCCCTATTATATATGTAATGTCAAGACAAAGAGATAAACTATATGATTATGTCTTCTTATAAAATGATATACATGGTAAGTTTATGATTAACTTGATAGTTTTTATTATGATCATGTATAATACCATGTATGGTGTTTGGTTTTTGATGACGTATAGTCCTTAGTCGGGCTGGATAATCCGACTCACGGGTACTACCCGTATCCATCAGGAATTCATTAATACTTATGTGATGCGTACACAGCCCAGGAGGCCCAGTAAGTCGCTGTCGCACATACAGTTTATTACTTAATATTATCCTCATCGCACTGTGACAGGATCAGACAAGAATATAATCTATCATATAGATATATTTGCCTAAAGGGAAGAGATATACACTTACCTTAGTTATGCGATAAGGATCATGTAAAACCCGTATTTAAAATCCTTAAACGTTAACAGTAAATGCACAGTCGCAATTTTATTTAATTATTACAAAAAATAGTTATTAAGAAAATAATTATTAAGTTTCAAAAAACATTACGTATGTATTACGTATGTATTATCTATTATACAAAAAAGAGTATTACGTTTCCGAAAAAAATTAAAACACGAGAAATATAAAATTGTACACGAAAAGATTAGAGTCGAAAAACAAAACGAAAACTTGTATATCATGTTAAGGGTAGCAGTCTTAATAAAACAAAGAAAAAGAAAAGCGGACTTTGAGCCCGACCCGTTTTAAAACACAAAACAACATGGAACAATATACACACTAGTGTCTCATTGTCTTATCATGTAACACCCCCAAATTTTATACAACTTGATACAGCGGAAGACTAGTTGGTGTTACGGGATAGCACATTACTCACATCATAGACAACGCATAAAAATCGCGTCGTTTTATTTATAAAGCATTTCCATTCAATAATATCAAAGTTACATCGGTCCCAAGTCATTATATTTCATACAAAGTTTTACAAAGTATTTGAATGGAAAAATATTGTTTAATTGCGGGCCATGAATTCTTGTCGTCTTCCCGAGAATACCTTCAAGTACCTGAGATAAAACATGTTAAGAGAAAAGGTCAGCGATAACGCCGAGTGAATTCATAGAGTTTAATAAAATCCATCAATATAATATCAGTATAAGATTATTACTGAAAATCATTTTGTACAAATCATTTTGATAGGCCATAAAATAGCCAAAGTCATTTTATACAAATCCTTATCGAAAATCATAATATAGGCATTTGCCTTAAAAATCATTATACGAGCCAATGTCGTAAAAACAATCATACAATACGTCTTATAACGTTGTATGAAAATAAAAACCGTTATATGAATATGGTTATGAAAACCAAAACACGAATATAATATCAATAGTATGACCCTGTATTGCTAGTCAGGCAATACATCGTAATTCGGAGCGTCTATTAGTATTTCGTTAATTCGGATTATTATAAGCCGCATGACATTGTTACCTTACTAAACCAACAACGGGTAGCTAACCCGATACCAATTTTGCCCATCTAAAGTAGCGTGTCGTCACAAAGGTCACGCTATGGAAATCTTCTCATACATAAATTCGCTTACCAATCAATGTGGCACGACGGGGATCAACCGTCAAGGCGCGAACTAGGGTGATCGTCCCCAAATAGTACTATTAAATGCATAAGCGTCTACCAACTCCCGGTAGTTCACAATTCATGTTAATGGGACTTTTAGTGACATAACCTAACTTTAATAATCCATTTTATTTCATCTATCGGGTCCTTTAATCATTTATCGGGTCATACAATCGGGTCATTCAATCATTCGGGTCCAAAATCAATAAACAAACAATCGGGACAAATTGTGTCCTATTTTATAAAAACTAACATGTTATCTCCCTCGCGGGTTTATAAAACATTTATAAAACATTTAAAAGAGTGCGAGGCTATGAACTCACGTTTATGTGGGAAGGCGGGTTATCGGCAATTCGGATGTACGGTACGTGCTTCAATCACGGAAACCTAGACAAATAATACTCGTCTTAGACTCTTGTCCAATGACTTTATAAAAATAACAGTTATGTATACATATGATGATTTTGTACATATGATGATGATCAAGTGGGTTTACATATTCTCGTTTACTCATTTTAGAGTTGTGTGTCGATAACTTTTATACTAGTTTACTAGTTTTACCCATTTACGTGTCTTAAGTCCAAATAAGCTTATTATAAGTTATTTAACTTATTTTAATCCATTTTTTTACTTATATTATCAGTACATACACTTTCAAGTTGGGCCCAAATGGGTTAAGACCAATAAGTTCTTTTTATGGGTGTTTATCTTATTTAGTCCAATTATTAGCCCAAGTATTAGTCCAATATGTTTACTTAGCTCGTTAATGTCCGTATGCCCTATAGTTCGGGTTTTATTGGTTTTTACTTGTTATACATGTCTATATATCAGTATATAAGTTTTGTAAAGTTTTCATTAGACGGGTCCAACCATCTAAGTTTTATTTAACAAAAACGTTAATTTTACGGCAATAGCCGAAAAAGTCGTAAAAATCATGTTTATAGTTTTATATCTTATAAAACATAACAAGTTACCATTTTTATAAAATGTCCACTTATTTATCATTGTACATATTTTTATAAATAAAATTCATGAGTTAGTGGGTTTTAATTATAATTTATACTATTAAAATTTGAGTGCTTATATAATAGTATTATTCTTTAATTTCCAAAAATCTGATTTTTATCTTCCCTTTCACCAAAACTGCCATATCTTGAGTTCTACATGGAGATAGAAGCTCAAATTTTTATCACATAAACTAAATGATATGTGATACATTTAACTCTTCTATAGCTACTGTTGAATCATCCTTTAAGTATTTTCTAAAAATCGTCCAAAACAGTAACCTCAGATTTATACCCTAAACTTGTTTTGATCATATCTCACTCATTATTTTGATTCCATTGCATGGCCAACTCTCACATGTGTACAAGACCCATAGCTTACTGTATATCAATTCTACTTCATCATTTTATCAGTTTACCATATGGTTCTTTACTGTTTTATACAGCCATCAAATTTAACCAAGATTTTAACCTTGTTTCTTATAGTTTTTCACCTTTTTAATCATGTTTATCAACAACAAATCCCCACATAACATTTTTATCATCATATAATCATCATATACATATACAATAGGAAATAAAATACATGTTTACATAATCAAATTAACAAGAAGATGAGGAGGACAATCTTTATACCACCATGATGATGTAGGTTGATCAAAACATGGATTTTTGATGGAGAAACTTGTGCATAGCCAAGACCATCTTCAAGACCACCATGCTCCATGAACTCCTTGTGGAAAATCAGCCCCAAGACACCATGAATACTCCTCATTGGATGTTATAACTTGCACCAATCAATAGGGCTTCAAAAGGGCATCAACATGTATATGAATAACATAGGATTTTGTGGTTAAATTTGATCAATGATGGATGTTTTTTAGAGATATGGGACGAACTAGAGAGAGGGTAGAGAGGATTTTGAGTGGTATTGCATGGTGAAAATGAAAGAAATGGTAAATGGCAAGTGGTTTTGTTGTAAGGTAGCTTAATGTTTAAGCTTAAGACATGTGTAAGGCTTGTTAGCTACTCTTGACACCTCATGGTGTTAAGTAGCTAGTTGTGGCCAGTTTTGGGGGTGGGACGAGTGTCCCACTTGTCTCATCCCCATTTATTTACGGGTACTCCTCGATTCTAGTTTCCTCGATTTGCGTGCCCTCGGGTCGTTTTACGAAAAATGTTTTTATAAATTATGAATCAACGTCACAAAACGAATCCAATAAAAATTGTTTCATCAAAAACGGAGTTCGAAAACGTAAATACGTAATCCTAAGGTTTCCGGTTTAGTCGTAAAGGACGTTAAAATAAAATCGTAAGTCCTAATCTCTTCTCGTAAATTTGTGAGTTTATGAACTAACACAAATTTAAAACTCCAAAATAATATTCACGGATAAATTTATTTTCTGAAATGTCGGGCTGTCACCAAGGATGGTGTATGTAAACGTAAGCACGTAACGTTGAATCCTCCGGTTTAGACGTAGTCGATGCTACTCCAAGACGTAAATCCAAATTTCTTCCCAAAAATAAGTGAGTTCATATTGTATCATTAAAATAATATTTTCAAATAATATTTGAGAATAAAATATCAATCGTAAATTGACGGATTGTCACAGCATTTACCCCTAAACAGGATCGTTTTCCTCAAAGATCATCTTACCTTACTACTCGCTTCTTATAGAGTTAAAGCCATGTGGGTATTTCCTCCACATTCGGTCTTTTCTCACAAGTGCAATTCGTTACAATACGCGAGTTTCATCAAACATAACTACGGGAATAAGATCAGGCTAAATGTTGACTTACTTTCTCTATCCATGATGTTCACGGGTTTCTGATGAATGCAACTTTTCGCCGATCTAAGCTCTACTAAGAATAATCAGAATTTCACTTGATAGATATTCCATCAAGTTCGATTTACGAAACATAATTCACGCGGTTCTTGAAGTCCTAGGGTAGATCCAGCTTATATGCCTTTCAATCCTAACTTTTACATCGTCTCAATGGTCCCATACAACGGGGACTTATATCCCATGATTTGTCAGATCATGAATTCATTTTTTTTTTCCAAGTTTAAAAATTGTGGCATAACTTCGCTACCCATTTGGCACTTCAAGATCTACATTTCACATTCAGATAACCTCTTGCCCACTATCGGCAGTTAATAATCAAATCCTAATTTCAACAATCATTTTAGATCTCGCGGGTCGGGTATTTTGCAAGGTTAGGTTCACCATCATAGGAAACCTTAAACCTAAAAGACATGTCCAACTCACAATGGGTGTTTGTCGGGTGTCTTCATCTCAACCTTTGCTTACAGATGCTCTAATATTTAGATCCTAACAAGATTCGATCTCAACCCTAATATGATGATTATCAAGGATAATCTCTCCAAAGGAAAACGATTATACGGTCCATTACCAAAGGTCAATCATTCAAACATAAAACAGTGCTTATAGTACTTTGTATCGTTACTTTACCTCGTCCCTTCGATTGGGGTGGTACATAATACTCTCATCAAGGTTCGTTCTCAATGACTTCTGAGCAAATCTCTAGAAATTCGATGCGAAGCGAGGATCTTGATATATAGATGATCGATACAGGCACACTATGTTTACATAACTCTTTTAAATAATAGAGTCTATTTCTTCATCAAGATTCTATCATTAACGAGAATGATATTAGCAGATTTGGTCAGTCTGTCGACGATGACCCAAATCGAATCAAATGCAGATGATGACCTTTGCAATAGCTAGACGTTTACTAATGTATGAGGCGTTATCTGCCTTCATAATTTATCATCAGTACAACTCTTCAGACAAAGATACTTTTAGTCAAAAATGACATACATATAATACTTATACTTACAAATTCCAACATAACTATATCTCACAATCCTCCGTATTTAGACAATCACATGTGGTCTTTAAAACATTTAACGTCGTCGGCTTCTTAATTCTAATGGTTCACATTAGCCGCGAACCTCTTTTATAATCTATATTATTCTTTTTTACAAACATCGTTTATTTTAAATTGTTCAGCAATTTATTTTGCACCTTCATTATTAAGGAACATGTCCTAACTGGTTCTTTATCTTTTCTACATAATGCGTCGGTATCTATATTCACTTCTCATGATGATATAATTATCATGTCCACAATTCACTCAGATATTCTTTCTATATTATACGTCAGTAATTACGTTCACCTTTCTTTATATTTTCTACATAATGTGTCAGTATATATATTCATTTTTCCTGATGATATAATTATCATGTCCATATTTATTCAAAAATTATTTCTTCACATTTTCTGAGTTTTAGTTTCTTCTCAACTATCATCTTTATCAGTTTTTCTCAATCCGACGTTTTAAGCGTCGATAAGTATTACACGTAAATTAACAATAATTATTTAATTTTTATGAAGCGTAAACGTTAAAAGTTTAAATTTCTTAGTTCGACCAAATATATAAAATGTCCAAAATAGTTTGAATTTAATTAACAAGATTTTTTTTGTTGATTTATCGAAAATAATTAAAATAATTAATAAGATCCGAAAATGTTCGAGAAATCTTTGGTTATACTTTGGTCAAAGTTTTCTTAGTTTGAAAAGCAAAAATTGTCGTTTCAAATTTCGAGTCATGGTATAAATGGTTTACTCAATCCTCTTAAGTTATCTCGAGGTATACACAAACATTTACCCCTAAACAGAAGTTTAGTTAAATGGTTTGTGTATAAGGGAATAATCCCTTAAAATCCTTTGTTAAAACATTCGTCAAAACATATTTCCATTTCTTTTTGGTAAAATCCAAAGTCTTAAAAGGGCTCTTAATTTTTGAAGAGTCTATATGCATACATCTTACCATTATTAATCCAACGGTCATTTTATGTAAAGGATTAAGTTTTTAATCACATGTTAAATATTTAAGGTATAGGTTTTCATTGTTTAGCCAATTCAGGGCAGTCTATAAATAATTATTAACTCATTCTTATTCTGATAAACAAACATGTAGTCCTTAATGATCACGAGCATAAATTTATCGAATTACAGCCTACACACGTGATTCACCAAATTTATAAATGCTACGTGTGCATTGGTCAATCCAAACGACATCACGTGAAACTCATAATGTTCATCACAAGTACCGGATGTAGTGATTGGAATAGATAATCTTCTTCGCAGATGCGAAGTTGATAATAACCATGCCGTGGATCAAATCTTTAAAACATACACTAGAACCTTGTAAATGATCGAACGAATCTTCCATTTCGAGTTATGGATATCGTTTTCGATTGTCAATTTACTCAGTCACAGTAATCTATAAATATAAGGAATGATAACACCATAGCTCTTCAGGATGACAGGCTTGGTATAATAAAATCTTTCTCCGACAACTCTCTCAGTTGTACGGTAATTCCTTTAATTTAGATGGTGCTGACGCATAGTGTACAAGCCACAAGTGCAACAACAGGAATATAATCAAATACCAAATTCAACTTGCCTTAATGGCGAAAGTCTAGGTAATTCACCAATAAATACCTCCTAAAGTTTCAGATAACATAAACATCTTTTAATAAATACATATTAGGTTCCTCTAGATTACAATATCTATAACTAGTTCACAACCATTCATGGTATACTTTTTAAGTCTAAATGCAGGATATGGGCATCCATCACGAATTATTTATATCACTTTTGATAATCAACATCTTATCATTTAGGGGAATTCAATTCGAGTTCCCATCAATTAAGACAATGTCGTCATGTCATAATCAATCAATCCATTCTACTAGCACTATCAACTTTCCAGTTTTTATTGCCGTTGATAAGATGTGATCTTCTCAAAATACTAATAATAACTCATAATTCTTCACAAATTCAAGGATATATGGAGACATAACTAACCTTAAAAGAGTAAGGCTAACACATAATCTATGCGAGAGAATTTCAAATCAGATACAGACGAAAACATTTAACGAATATGAATATATCCCATGTTTTCATAATTTGAGTACGCATTCGAAAGCTCCTCGGATCGTTACCCAGGTCATTCAAATGAAATCAAATCAAAAGAAATGATAGGAACGTCGATACATCCATTCGGGTATCAACACTCGGCAATCAGATACTTTTCCTAAGAATTTCACTACGAGAGAATTAGACAAGAAAGAATTGTCAATTGTCAAATAAGACAATTTCCACAGATGAGTAAATTCGACTCAGAAGAATAGATGCTACAGGCACATATGTAGGTGTCCCTAACATTATGTCCTTATTTTTCACTTCTTGCAGATCTCATTAAAATTTAATCTTTCACAATCCTCAAAGAAAATGTAGTGTTTATTCATTAGTTTTATGGTGACTACTAATCAGTCTTGCATAGTCCATTCCAAATTGTATGTAGGCGCGCAACTATATACAGTTTCAAGATTAACGATGCAATACTCAGTTCGTCAAAATTTTTATCATCATGTTTATAATAAAAACATTTACATGCTTAATTCTTAAATAAGAATCAAAAATAAAATTTCAAAGATTTTATTTGTTTTGAAAATAATAAGTTTTCCAAAGTGTTTCATAAACAACTTCATTCGATAACGATTACTTATAAATCTCATTTTGAATAATACTTTTAGTGATGGAAATTCAAGTTCCTCAAATGATACTGTTTTATCTTATAAAAACAATGAGTGATCTGCAAAAGAGTGATGAAGGCTTGTTCACCAAGAACTAACTACAATATGATAGGAAATGAGCTTAGCGAAATAATCATGAGGTTCATGATCTCGATGGCACTCAAAAAGAATAATCCACAACGTAACTCGATTCAAGATGAGTACTTGTTCAAGGGTTGCATCACTAATGCGGGCATTAGAGACAAGCAAGAAAAGATAGATAACATCGATACATGTAGAATTTAGCAATCAAAGGTAGTCTTTTTATTAATCACAAATAAGTCAAAATTGTACCGTAACACATTACGTGTCACTATGTCATACAATTCTCAGAACTCATCCTACCAACTGATATCTCAGTTAAGTTAGGGATTTTTAAAAGATACCACAGTGAATACTAATCTACAAGAGTCATTAGGTGTTCCACATGTCCCAGAAGATCCATCGATCTCAATTCAGAAGAAGATTTCTTCAATTCATTTCTTGGACACTGGGCATCCTCATTAGTGGACAATGGCCTAGGAACAACACTTAACATGAATCAACAATCAATTAAAACCTTATAGTTCAATCACAAAACTTAACGATTCCCTCTTAACTATCTCATATTCCAATATAAGTTAAATTTTACTTTATTCAAGTTTTCAATCAGCTTATACTCAATTCGATATCCTACCTCATTCTCCAATACTTTCAATATTTATTCATAGGCCTTAAAAGGGCAATAAAAGCTTGATATGATCAACACTTAATTTCCAATCCTATATCTCTTACAACAACAATTATCAGATGAGTCACTAGTATGAAATGACTTGATCATTCAACTAGACTTCTCGGAAAGGTATTAGTGGCATGAGACTTTTGGTTAATGGTTCCAATGACAGCCTCAAGTGCAACATTCACCCTTTCGATTTCAGTTTAAGAATTGGATGACAACGAATCAGATGACATCTTTCTAGGTGGTAATGTTTTGTCAAACTCCACTCTATAAGAAAAGATCGTCATGACATCGATATTAGATTTAATCTCGCCAATTCTTTTTCAATATCACAATCAACTACTATCTACATTTCTACGAATATCAACCGTTTGTTGGGATCATAAATATCCACAACTTGGTTTAGATCTAGGATAGCTAGAATTCCTACGAGAATGACTTCGATTAATTTACTAGGGGATTTAGGGTTTCTTGTGACAATCTACGTCGTATAAATACCTCGTATAAAAATCAAAATAATCATCAAACAATCATGTAATAAAATTACATCATATATATATATATATATATATATATATAATCCAAGTAATATATATATTAAAATAACACTTCTCAGTCTTGTCCTTGTCGGTAATTCGGGAATTCTTCGGCACCGTTATAGTAAAAAGATTTTTAGACATTTTTAGAAAAATGTTTTTAGTTAAAAGATTTTGAAATGTTTTATTCCAAACCTTAGTTTTAAAAATCTTTCGTTCTCTATAACGAGAGCTCTGATACCAAACTGTAACACCCCCAAATTTTATACAACTTGATACAGCGGAAGACTAGTTGGTGTTACGGGATAGCACATTACTCACATCATAGACAACGCATAAAAATCGCGTCGTTTTATTTATAAAGCATTTCCATTCAATAATATCAAAGTTACATCGGTCCAAAGTCATTATATTTCATACAAAGTTTTACAAAGTATTTGAATGGAAAAATATTGTTTAAGTGCGGGCCATGAATTCTTGTCGTCTTCCCGAGAATTACCTTCAAGTACCTGAGATAAAACATGTTAAGAGAAAAGGTCAGCGATAACGCCGAGTGAATTCATAGAGTTTAATAAAATCCATCAATATAATATCAGTATAAGATTATTACTGAAAATCATTTTGTACAAATCATTTTGATAGGCCATAAAATAGCCAAAGTCATTTTATACAAATCCTTATCGAAAATCATAATATAGGCATTTGCCTTAAAAATCATTATACGAGCCAATGTCGTAAAAACAATCATACAATACGTCTTATAACGTTGTATGAAAATAAAAACCGTTATATGAATATGGTTATGAAAACCAAAACACGAATATAATATCAATAGTATGACCATGTATTGCTAGTCAGGCAATACATCGTAATTCGGAGCGTCTATTAGTATTTCGTTAATTCGGATTATTATAAGCCGCATGACATTGTTACCTTACTAAACCAACAATGGGTAGCTAACCCGATACCAATTTTGCCCATCTAAAGTAGCGTGTCGTCACAAAGGTCACGCTATGGAAATCTTCTCATACATAAATTCGCTTACCAATCAATGTGGCACGACGGGGATCAACCGTCAAGGCGCGAACTAGGGTGATCGTCCCCAAATAGTACTATTAAATGCATAAGCGTCTACCAACTCCCGGTAGTTCACAATTCATGTTAATGGGACTTTTAGTGACATAACCTAACTTTAATAATCCATTTTATTTCATCTATCGGGTCCTTTAATCATTTATCGGGTCATACAATCGGGTCATTCAATCATTCGGGTCCAAAATCAATAAACAAACAATCGGGACAAATTGTGTCCTATTTTATAAAAACTAACATGCTATCTCCCTCGCGGGTTTATAAAACATTTAAAAGAGTGCGAGGCTATGAACTCACGTTGATGTGGGAAGGCGGGTTATCGGCAATTCGGATGTACGGTACGTGCTTCAATCACGGAAACCTAGACAAATAATACTCGTCTTGGACTCTTGTCCAATGACTTTATAAAAATAACAATTATGTATACATATGATGATTTTGTACATATGATGATGATCAAGTGGGTTTACATATTCTCGTTTACTCATTTTAGAGTTGTGTGTCGATAACTTTTATACTAGTTTACTAGTTTTACCCATTTACGTGTCTTAAGTCCAAATAAGCTTATTATAAGTTATTTAACTTATTTTAATCCATTTTTTTACTTATATTATCAGTACATACACTTTCAAGTTGGGCCCAAATGGGTTAAGCCCAATAAGTTCTTTTTATGGGTGTTTATCTTATTTAGTCCAATTATTAGCCCAAGTATTAGTCCAATATGTTTACTTAGCTCGTTAATGTCCGTATGCCCTATAGTTCGGGTTTTATTGGTTTTTACTTGTTATACATGTCTATATATCAGTATATAATTTTTGTAAAGTTTTCATTAGACGGGTCCAACCATCTAAGTTTTATTTAACAAAAACGTTAATTTTACGGCAATAGCCGAAAAAGTCGTAAAAATCATGTTTATAGTTTTATATCTTATAAAACATAACAAGTTATCATTTTTATAAAATGTCCACTTATTTATCATTGTACATATTTTTATAAATAAAATTCATGAGTTAGTGGGTTTTAATTATAATTTATACTATTAAAATTTGAGTGCTTATATAATAGTATTATTCTTTAATTTCCAAAAATCTGATTTTTATCTTCACTTTCACCAAAACTGCCATATCTTGAGTTCTACATGGAGATAGAAGCTCAAATTTTTATCACATAAACTACATGATATGTGCTACATTTAACTCTTCTATAGCTACTGTTGAATCATCCTTTAAGTATTTTCTAAAAATCGTCCAAAACAGTAACCTCAGATTTATACCCTAAACTTGTTTTGATCATATCTCACTCATTATTTTGATTCCATTGCATGGCCAACTCTCACATGTGTACAAGACCCATAGCTTACTGTATATCAATTCTACTTCATCATTTTATCAGTTTACCATATGGTTCTTTACTGTTTTATACAGCCATCAAATTTAACCAAGATTTTAACCTTGTTTCTTATGGTTTTTCACCTTTTTAATCATGTTTATCAACAACAAATCCCCACATAACATTTTTATCATCATATAATCATCATATACATATACAATAGGAAATAAAATACATGTTTACATAATCAAATTAACAAGAAGATGAGGAGGACAATCTTTATACCACCATGATGATGTAGGTTGATCAAAACATGGATTTTTGATGGAGAAACTTGTGCATAGCCAAGACCATCTTCAAGACCACCATGCTCCATGAACTCCTTGTGGAAAATCAGCCCCAAGACACCATGAATACTCCTCCTTGGATGTTATAACTTGCACCAATCAATAGGGCTTCAAAAGGGCATCAACATGTATATGAATAACATAGGATTTTGTGGTTAAATTTGATCAATGATGGATGTTTTTGAGAGATATGGGACGAACTAGAGAGAGGGTAGAGAGGATTTTGAGTGGTATTACATGGTGAAAATGAAAGAAATGGTAAATGGCAAGTGGTTTTGTTGTAAGGTAGCTTAATGTTTAAGCTTAAGACATGTGTAAGGCTTGTTAGCTACTCTTGACAACTCATGGTGTTAAGTAGCTAGTTGTGGCCGGTTTTGGGGGTGGGACAAGTGTCCCACTTGTCTCATCCCCATTTATTTACGGGTACTCCTCGATTCTAGTTTCCTCGATTTGCGTGCCCTCGGGTCGTTTTACGAAAAATGTTTTTATAAATTATGAATCAACGTCACAAAACGAATCCAATAAAAATTGTTTCATCAAAAACGGAGTTCGAAAACGTAAATACGTAATCCTAAGGTTTCCGGTTTAGTCGTAAAGGACGTTAAAATAAAATCGTAAGTCCTAATCTCTTCTCGTAAATTTGTGAGTTTATGAACTAACACAAATTTAAAACTCCAAAATAATATTCACGGATAAATTTATTTTCTGAAATGTCGGGCTGTCACCAAGGATGGTGTATGTAAACGTAAGCACGTAACGTTGAATCCTCCGGTTTAGACGTAGTCGATGCTACTCCAAGACGTAAATCCAAATTTCTTCCCAAAAATAAGTGAGTTCATATTGTATCATTAAAATAATATTTTCAAATAATATTTGAGATTAAAATATCAATCGTAAATTGACGGATTGTCACATATCACGTACAAAAAAAAGAACGGCTAGGGTTTAGAACAAAGTTGCTGCCACTTAAAAAAAAATTCAAGAAGAAGGGTTTCGGGATCAATTTCATCAGTGATTCGTGTTTTTTATCATTTCTTTACCAATCTACAACGGTAATCTGTTCCTTTCTTTTAATTTCAGTTTAGATCACGAATTAATATTGCTTAATGTTTATACAAACGAATCACGAGTAATATAATTAAGGGTGTTTGGTTTTGGTGAATTCAGGGAAAACCAAGACCAATTGGTCTCGGTGTGGTGGCTGTTGGCCAGCCGTGCCCATACAAGGGCGGCGTGGTGCTTTGTTTATACAGCCGCAGCCCAAAATCCCCCAAACATAGGAGTCACGTATAAAGGGGTCTTTGGGATTATATACAGTGGGTAATAATAATTCAACATGGTGTGTTTGTTTGAAGCAGTGGCAACCGAGAGTCCTTAAGACTCTTGGTGGGTCTTAGTCAGAAAGCAGTGGGAACCACTGCATTAGCAGTGGGAACCACTACATTAACAGTGGGAACAAAAACAAGAACGGTGGGAACAGAAACAATAACAGTGGGAACTTTTAACATGAAAACAGTGGGAAACATTATACAAGCAGTAGAAACTGGCACTAGGCCAGTAGCTACTGCTGGGTGTCGTCAGCAGCAAAGGGAAGCCACAACGTATCGTGGTGGGCCCGGTTTGGTTAACCCGAGATATGGGTGTCTCGGGGAAGGTTTTTAGCACAGGTTTTCGGGATAGCTAGTAATTATAAACGCGAGGAAATTATTTACAAATCATTTTACAGTAAGTTTTATAAATAGATTAATTAAATAGTTGATTTTATTAATTTAATTAGTAAAATTAAATCGATATTGTTTTGCTTTCTTTTAAAACGTGTGATTTAATTAATATCTTCAAAGAAACGAATTTATATACCTTTCTAATTTAGAAACTTTCTACTTATATCAGATTGCTATTTATAGTAATAATAATTATATCGGAATTTGACATTATAAAGTAATCAGGTATACAGAAAATACGTTAATCAGAAATATTAGAACAATTAGATTTATCAGTTTATACACAAACAGTAATACAAGTAATAATAAATTAAACTAAGAACAGTTAAAATTCGTAAACTAAATAGATATCAGTTAACTTATTCGTGTCCATTATTTATGTAGCTTCTGTGAAATCAAAGTAGGAGTCTCATCAGCTTTCATTGCAGTCAGTTACTGGACACAAGGTACGGATTTCCCGTCCTTCAGTACGGACTCCCTTTCTATGCATGATTAGGATTTCCCATCTGTAGCCAAATGTTTTACCTAGTATATGTTCTAAGTTTTGCCAGTAATTAGCTTAATAACTAAGTTAAATTGCTTGAGCCTTATATACAAGCATGACCAGTTATATACTAGTTATGGAGGTACCGTAACCATGACACTTGAGGCACTGGTGTCATGACTCCTCTACGAGGGAGTGATTTCTCGCAGCGTCCCATTTATTTCAGCTTGACCAGTTTATCAGTATTATCAGCGGGGCGTATGGGTGCATCCTAGGCTATCAGTTACATCTTATCAGGTGAATGTGGTGTGTGCTCTACATCCTTCACATTGGAGTTGATCCTTCCACCTAGCACATTATTTAGAGGTCACCCCTCTACAGCATGACGCGGTCACCCCTCCATGTATTCATGCAGACGTTGTTATAGCACATGACCTATATAAGCTCTTGGCATTTAAAATACAGTAATTGCATGTTCTTAGATAAAACATATAATAATTCAGCTTTACTATTGTAAACCAGACTTTTCAGAATCATATACAGTTTTCCGCTGCACTTTACTTATCAGTTTCATAGCTTCAGTATATGTTATCTGTTCATTTCAGTATATTTTTATCATGCTTTATATCCGTTCACTTGGCGTTATACTCAACCGTAGTTTTCCTTTCATGTTCCAAACGGCAGGTACACAGGGACGCTCTTAGGACTTCTGAGAGAGTAGGTGCATTGGATGGAGCTATCCAGAATCCTTTACTTTATGCACTTACACATTACTTTGTTTGTTTGGACATTGTTTTGTCCTTTTCCTTCAACACTTAATCTTTTATATTTGAGGTTATGTTTGGATTGCAGATGTTTGATTTTGTTATTTCCGTTATGGTCAGTTAATGTTTTAAGACATTGTCTTGCATGCTTTGAGACACGCCATGAATACACGTAACGGTCCACTTATCCAAGTGGGGTGTTACAATTATGGTATCAGAGCGCAAGGTTCGACCTGTAGGCTCTAAAACTTGACCTGTGACTAGTGGGTAGTCACCAAGAACTTCATGTATTTTGATGTGGTTATCTTTCATGTTTCTCATGCATTTCATCAGTTAGTTTTCCTCAAATTTTGACTAAGTAAAAGGTTGGTACAGGACAGGCCATATTTAGTCGCATGTGCTTTTCAGCGAATTTTTGTTTTGGTGAACTGACCCATATGCGTTCACCCTTGTCTGTTCCGATTTTGTATCGATGAACCGACCCATAGGCATTCATCCTTACTCATATCAGATTCGTGTTTTTAGTCAATTGTCATTTTGTGAACTGACCATAGGTGTTCACCAGTATCCATGTCATATTTTGTTGGCTATGCCTTCATGAACTACTTCATGCATAATTTAGATTTGCTTATTCCATGTTTCTAACAAGTTAATCATGTCATCCTCTTTAAACTTTTAGATGCCACCCAGACGCAATAATGAGAATGAGGCTACAGCCGCTGCTATTGCTGCAGCTGTCCAGGCAGCGGTACAAGCCATGCTACCCCAGATTCGGGATGAGATCCGAGCTGAGTACCAAAATAGACCTCAGCATAATAACAACCCTCCTCCTCCACCACCTACCACTTTAGCTATCTGGTTAGAGAAGTTTAATAAACAAAAACCCCGATCCTTTGAACAGACAGTTACCTCAACGGACGCAGAGAACTGGATCTCTCATATAAAGAAAATATTTGAGGCCATAGATTGTGGGGATGCTTTCAAGGTCAGGCTAGCTGTGTACAAGTTGGAGGGACACACTCTGCATTGGTGGAAGTCTTACAAGCTGACCAATGGGGGAGATGATTGGGTACTCACATTGACTTGGACACAGTTCAAGGCGATATTTTATGACTAGTTTTTCCCTCATGCTGAGCAGGCAAAACTGAAGAGGGACTTCCACTCCATCCGTCAGAAGGTTGGAGAGAACAACATGGAATTCATGCAGCGATATCTCAGGTTGGCTGGATTCTTGGGAGCGACTGCAAGTACTGTAGAGGAGCAGGCGAAACACTTTCGTTGGGCTCTTCACTCTTGGACTACGGACAAACTTATTAGTGCCACGTTCACTAACGTGTCGCAGGTAGCTAATGCAGCTCGTGATGTAGAGATGCTTCTTGAGAGGGATGAGCTCGAGAATGTAGAGTGTCCTGAGAAGTGGTATATCTCATTCACCAGACTTAAACAATTTAACTCTTAAACTTACTTGACAATATATATCATGCAATATCCAATTATAATCTTGCAGACACAGAGGAGGGGACCGATCCCAATCGGCTACTCTACAACAGAACTACAGAAACCACGGTCAATCTGATGCTTCGTCGTCTTTCTTTTCCAACTAAGGCATATTTTGTACTTTAGTTGTTTGAGTCAATAAAACTTAAGCAATCTTGGAAGATTATCACTATTAGAGTAGTTTATGCTTTGTCGTTTATTTTCCATATTTTTTGCTTTAAATATTCATATTGTGTGTATGAATATTTCTCTTGTATGTTATTTCATATTTATGTAATATGAATGTTATGTGTGTTATCTATCCCGCTAATTCTTTTTCACACATTTGTTAAAAAGTTGATCATGGTTAAAACTTACAATTAATTATGGGTGATTCCATAAATTCTAAATTTTAACCCCTTGACATTTTAATCATCTTTGATTGGTTTGGATGTTTCTTTTCTTCCTTTATTCCACCAATTGAACTTTGATGTTGTCAACACACACTCTTTGGACATACTTAGCACATACTTGCTTCTAATTTGAGATTTTTTTTCCTTCTCCCTCTCAAGTTAGTTAGTAGGTAGTGCACATATATAGATTGGTGTATATTTTCTTTCTTCTAACCTTTGTGTAGCATGTCACCTTAGCTCATTCACTTGGTGCCCCAAGCAAGGGGAGTAAGCACCAAGGGGGAGCTACTAGCAAAGTCTAGTTCTTTTCTTCTTCAAAGACTTGTGCTAACCTTTTTGCTTCGACAAAGGGGGAGAAATGATAGTGATAAACTAAATTAATTCGAATAATCTTGTATTTTACATAAATGAGTTTATAGTTTGTCGTAATAAAAAAGGTGGAGATTGTTAATGCAAAGCAATTCCTAAAAACATTGTTACTACTAATTAATCTTTCTTAGTTTTGATCACGAAAAATTACAAAGACATTTATTATCAAACACAATCATAAAATGAATTATCTAACAAACACTATCATCAAGGTAATAATCATTAAACTAACATATTTTAATCATGCCTAGTGATCATAAAAGTGATTAGCCTTAAAACTCACTTTTGTCAAATGTGACAAAAGATTTTTAATAAACTTTACTTTTAAGAAAATGTTTTTTTAAAATGAAAATGTAAATTTGAATATGACATATTCCAAATGCCATAAGAATATCCTTTGAAGGTTTAAACAGCCTCAGATATTTCAAATTCACTAAAAGACAAAAAGGAGCGGAGTCTACACTCCGCGGTTCCTTAAGTGCCTATGTGGTTCTCTATCGATAAAGAACCTCCTAGGTAGCTAAGGAACCGCCCCCAACTAGCCGTTGGGATTTGTATTCTATAAATAGTGGATCAAATCTGCATTTTCATTAACCTTTTTTGGACATCTCTTTCAGCCTTCTTTCTCCTTTATAATCTTAATCATTTGTAAATGATCACTTAATGTGTTAAGTATGTTTACTTATGATTATCCTCTTGATCTCCTTCTTTACCTTGTCCAAAGAGAAGATCACTTACACACTTGTGATGTGATTAAAGATGAAGCCTTGATGAAGATCGTTCTCTCCTAAAGATCTAGTCATGTTAATCATTTGTTTATTTGTGTATTGTGTAGATCTGATGTATTTGTGAATACTTGGACTAGTTGTGTTCATCCAAGCTATGTGTGAATACTTAGATTAAAGTTGTGTAAATCCTTTGTATATGTGTATGCTTGGATTTGTGTTGTGTAGATCCAAGTTACATGTGTGTATTTGGATAAGATTAGTTGAGTTGTCATAAGTTGTCTTAGTTCTCACTAAACTATAAAGTGATGTCGTTGTGTCTTGTGAGTTCTCACTAAACTATAAAGTGATGTGTAGTTGTGTTGTGTGAAGTTCTCACTTAGCTTCAAAGTGAAGAGTCGTGAAGATTGGTTCTAGCTTTGGATTAGAACTCGACATTTAGCCTTGTGTCGGAAAATGGTGAAGTGGGCAACGTTGTGAAGATTAGTTCTAGCTTTGTATTAGAACTCGACATCTAGCCTTGTGTTGTAAAATGGTGAAGTGGGCGACGTTGTGTAGATTGGTCCTAGCTAAGATTAGGTCTCGACATTTAGCTTAGTGTCAGAAAATAATGTAAGCGACGTTGTAAGGTTTTCTCCGCCAAGAAGGGAGCTTGTGGATATAGTGGAAATCTCGAGTATGGTGTACTCGAGGAGTGGAGTAGGAACGAGGACAGAGCCTCGTTGCCAAACCACTATAAATCTTGGTATCTTCCTACTAGGTTGTTTCCTTCCTTACTCATTACTTACCTTCATCATCATTACACTTACTACTTATTGTTAATGCATTATAATTGAACCTAATTATTATGCAACTAGATTTTTAGCAAAAGATGGTTTTGATACTCACCTAATTGAAAGGAATTTTAATTAGGAGATAAACCGAAGAAAAACTATTCAACCCCCTTGTAGTTTCTACAATTGGTATCAGAGCGATGGTGACACAAGATCTTTGACGTATATTGTACTTTAAAACTTGGATCAATCCATTGTCTCCTCAAATTAGAAGGTTAAGTTGTACTAAAGTTTTTTCTTTGGTCAAAACTATCTTTTATTGAAAATAGGCCTTTTAATTTGTAATATTGCATCTCATTTAGATTAATAGTATTTATGCATTTTAGATTTATTCTTGAAATGTATCTACTAGTTTGCATCTTGTTATGTGTAGGTACTCATGAAGATCAATCATTCAATTGATTGTAGATTGAGTTACTTACACTTGTAGAAGACTCATCTTCTTTGATTTCCAACATCACTGAATGATGATATCAAGATGGATGAGAGTGATACTAGTACTTGAATACTTAGTAGTCACTTTAGTCATGGTTGGGCTTTGCATTGGTTCCTTGAAAGCTTGGAATGCAATTTGTGTCCAAGGTACGTTTTCGTTCTTCCACACGCCCTATTGATCATTCTTTTGATCATTAATTGACTATATGCTTGTTCTTGGCATCCTTGCCTTGACATTTATTTATGGTTTGTGATTCTTCCCTTTTTCCCTTTCAACCCTTCATTTCTTGGATACTTGACTCACTATGGAGATGTAGAGTGAGTTAGTAGAAGCTTAAAGTATCAAGCATGATTTCCATGGTTTGCACCCTTACGGTTAGTAGGCCCTATCATGTGTAACTTGTGCAATTAAGCTCATCTCTAGGACGATTGAGGAATCCCTTGAGATACCAAACTACTTCACTAAGTTGTAGTTAGATTTTACAGATTTAGAATTGAAATATTTCAAGGATATTGTTATTGTAAATCTTAGCAATAATTATCCGATCATGTGGGAGAGAAAGTGAATCTATACTTTGATCACATTTTGAAATAAAGTAAGACTACTCTTGAAATTGATCTTATTCTATGTATCAAAATTGCTTGGTATAGTTCATTACCAAAGCCGTTTAGACTTTCGCCGGAAAGGCACATCTTAAACCACTATATATGACACAATCTCTTCGTCTCCTCGATTAGAAGAATATAATTTGTCTCTTGAGCAATGTTCTTGGTCTTGATTCACTTCTCTTGACTCCTCTCCTCTTTGCTTCTTTTCTACGAGTAGTCGTTTATTCGGTTCGGTCTTCTCCTATCTCGATTCAACTTGTAATCCTTCATTAAGGCATTATTACCTAGTGTTATGGTGGTCCAGATTTCCTAAATGCTTAAGACATTTTTTAAAGATTTTAAAAAAATTTGGTTTTGAAAATTTCTTTGATTTTCCTTGATTAAAATAGGCCACTGTAGGTGGTTCCTTATTGTCGCGGCTCAAACTGGCGGTTCCTTATCGATAAGGAACCGCGTCCAATGCTTGCGACTATAGTGCCAGTTTTTATTAAAAATCATTTTTTCAAACACTCCTTCTCTCTCTTCTCCAACATAGCGACGGGAATACCCAGTTTTCCACCATTGTTGATTTTCCAAAACCTTCAATTACTCAAGATTAATTGATTTCGATTTGTGGGTTTCACTCATCCTTCATCCAAGATCAATTATCTGTAAGTCATTTCTTTCAATTTCATCTAATTTGTTCTAGGGTTCATACATTCATAATTGGGGATTTTTAAAATTGACATTGAATTAGAACCTTACTAAGAATAAGAGTTGACATAGTATTCTTGCTATGATTCCTTAGATTCACATTCATTGAGATTTCACTAAAACCCACTTGTAGAACAATCCGAATTTTGACTAAATTATTTTGGTTAATTGATGGAATTGATATGAACCCATGAACAAGTTGGTAATGGTATTGTTAAATGCTTAACCTTGTTTTGAAAACCCAATGTTCAAGTTCATTGTTGATCTTACATGGTCAATGTGTTATTGTTAATGATGAACTAGGTACATTGTGAGCATGGGAATGATAAGGATTAAACCTTTGTTTGTCAATAGATTGATGAAACACATTCTCATCTTTTTGATTTTTGGTTTATATGTAACATATGAGTAATTGGGGAAATATGTTTGTATGTTATTTTTAGGTACTGTCATGACTTCGGGATATCAAAATGACCACCAACGTACTAGAGAATACATGCCTAATCTTTCTTTGTTGAGTCAAACTCGTTCTACTCAAAACACTTATCGTAATCTTGAATCTCGTTGTTTTCATGAAGAACGCATTGTTCCTTCTAACTTTCTTGGACTTGACTTCATTCGATTCATGTTCAATACCATTGGCTTTGACTGTTTGCTTGATATAAATGAGCCAATCTTTCCTTCCTTCCTCGTGGAATTCTTTAACTCATACACATTAATGTGCATCAATAATGGTTTATCTATAAGATTTTCCATCAAGGGGAAAACCTTTGTATACACTCTTGAGGAATTCGGTAAGATTCTCAAAGTTCCATACGAAGGTCAATGTAGGTTCACCGATGCTTGGGGTTTAAACTACTTAGAATCGGCCCTATTGATGTGCATTATGTGACCGAGATACCTTGGGCTTCGGCCATCTCTTGTGCCATTGCTAAACCTTGTGAACACCCTATTCTTGGTAATTTTGAGGGAGAATTTCGTGCTCTCACCCCTTGGGAATTACTAACTAGTGATCTTAGTGATTTTTTATCCCTTGGGCCGAAATCATTAGGGAAAATGTAATGTGCTTGGATGGAAATCGCAACCATGTGCCCACTTGTCTTGCACATATGTTGTATTGTGTTGCTACCATCACTCCATACAACCTTGCATTTTTCATAGCTATAAGAATAAGATTTGTTCTTAGTGGATCTCTTTCTATTCTTCCATATGCCATGATTCTCTCACGGCTTCTAAAGAAACTTCTTCTTGACTTTCCACCTTTAAATGCTTCATCATTTCACTCCGTGGATCGAGTCATGCTTCCTATTGAAGGAAATGTCTCTTCTGTACCCATGCATGATTCAAATGAAGATGGAAATGTCTCTCAAGACAACTCTCTCAATCCTTGTTATGAGTTGTCATCCTCTATCTCTCAATTGTCTTCGTTAGACATTGATTCAGACTATCAATATTGTCTCAATCTTCATCTTCAAGAACGCATAAGAAGTGAATCAAGGCAAGGAGGAAATGCTCATAGATGAATGATATATCCCACTCTTGAATGGTTAACATGTGTGTAAACATGTTTGGATTGTTGAACTTCATATCCTTTATCATTATTCTTAGGATGTTATGTGTTCATTAACTAATACTTTGTGTTTGGATTATTTAGTATTTTAATCCTAATTGTCTGTGTTATCGATCTTTTGATTTGCATGGCTTTGTGCATCTTATGTGTTAGTTAGCTTCCTAGACCTTGATTAATATTCCATTTTGGCTTGATAAACCTTTATATAAAATCTGGGCTAGCAAATGTTTTAGGAAGTGCCATTTTTCGAACCTCCTAGTGGCGGTTCTTTATCATCCCCGTGGTTCTTCATCGATATCGAACCGCGGCCCTACATAAGGAACCGCCAGCCACTGTTTCGATAGAATCTTTGCTTTAGACTGTTTTCCATAATCTGTGTAAACTTTGATAAAAATTTTGCAAAAACCTACACTTTCCTAAACTAGGCTACCTAATTTCATTATTCACCTGAAATTATATTAACCCATTACTAGTTTGGATCATTCCCTTCTCTTCTTAAAACCTCTCTTGTTGATTGTGTTCTTCATCCCTTCAACTCTTCTCTAAACCTTAACACACAACAATGGTGTCCACTAGAAAATCCACCTCTTCCAAAACTTCCTCTTCCAAAAGAAGCCTTAAAATCAAGATTAAGTTGCCTAATATTGGTTCTTCATCCTTTCACACTCCAAAAAATGAGATTTCTCCTATTCTCATTTACTCATCACCTTTACCACCCCTTGCTCCATGCAAGACCAAACCAACTCATGGTACTAACCATTTACATGGTTCTACCTCCTCTTCATTCCAATGAAGAATGAATGAGCTTTCCTCACCATTCACTCCTAGTCCTCCTTTGGATGGGAATACTTAACCTCAACCTCTGCAAAGCATTACCTTTGTCCTTGAGCCTTTGGTTACCTCTCCTTTCACTCCACCAAATTCTCCCATATCACCCTTAGATACTATGCCTCCACCACCTCCTCCTCCCTCAAACACTAATGCTCCTATTTTGGGCATTCTTATTCCTCATTTCATGGGTGATCCTTACTTCTTTGGTTTCCTAGAAGCTCATGGTGCAAATTGTCCATGTTGTCTCTATAACAACTATATCATTCAAAACCTAAGGTTGGAGATGCTTGGTCTCCATAGAAGGTTGCATGATTTCTCGCTTGCGTTGTTTTCCATGCCTCCTCCTCCTAGGAGATGAATGATAGTTTTCAAAGTCAAAAGTTTTTTTAAGAAGTTCAAGCCAAAGAAGACTATGATATTAAGACCTAGTTTAATATAACTTTGTATTAGTTAGTTGTTATTTCCTTTCTTGTATTTCCTTTCCTTCATGTGTTTTTCATGAATATGATTTATGGATTTAGTTTTATCTGTTTTAACCTATGTGGTCACATGAATTAACTTCAATTTATATAAAATTGAACCTAAATCTATCACAACCTCTAAAAACTTGACTTAAAAATTAGATCAAAATGTTATCTAAATATTTTGTCACCCTTTGTCAAGGCATTCTTTGTGAATGTGTTTTTTTATACAACCCTAGCATACTCTAGTGCGAAAAGAGGTAAAAATCCAAGATTTGCAAAATTTTGAAAAAGTCTTATTTTTCTCCAAAACTTTTGAAAATCATGGTTTGTCGTCCACTGGACGCGGCTCCTTAGCCATTAGGCGGCTCCATATCGATATGTAACCGCGGGCTCCCTTAAGGAACCACGTACAGGAAAGACACTTTTGACTTACTTTTGGTCTTTCTTCTTTGACCACTGTCTTGCTTAAGATTCTTTGTTTACCTAATTTGGCTAAACATTCTCTAAAACCTTTTGTTTTCATTTCAAATCTTTACCTGTCTACTTTCTTTAAATTCTTCTCTTTTGGGAGTTCTTCTCTTCATCCCTCATAATGCCTAACTCTTCCATTCCTAACCTTGACATATCTTTGTCACAATCTTCTCAATCTAAAGCTTTCTCTTCTAAGCTTTCAAAGAAACCAAAAATCTTGGTTCAACCCATTTGGATCAAGAAGAACAAGAATCCTCATGATTCATCTTCTCCCAAATCCTTCAAGAATTCTTCTTTCTCTCCGATTAAATATTGGAATGAGACTTACTCTATAAATCCAATTACCGGAGAAAAGGAAATTCTTCCACCACCACCTAAGCCTTTCAACTATCCACAACTCAATGACCTATCTTCTTTCCCTAATCTCACTAGGCATTGTGAAAACATCTCTTATCCATTATCTCTCTCTCCACCAAACTCTCATTTTTATGGACCTCCCTCATCTAACGACTTTGTTTTGCATCATGTTTCCTCGTGTGCTTGTTGTTGGTTTAAACAAATTAAACTTGCTCATATATATGACAAGCTAAATTTCCTTGAATTCCTCCTCACTCGACCTCCTCTCAAAGTTTTCGTTCCCGTGAACAAAACTTCGAATGATGCTTCGTTGTCTTTCTTTTCCAACTAAGGCACATTTTGTACTTTAGTTGTTTGAGTCAATAAAACTTAAGCAATCTTGGAAGATTATCACTAAAAGAGTAGTTTATGCTTTACCGTTTATTTTCCATATTTTTTGCTTTAAATATTCATATTGTGTGTATGAATATTTCTCTTGTATGTTATTTCATATTTGTGTAATATGTTATGTGTGTTATCTTTCCCGCTATCACGCATTTGTTAAAGAGTTGATCATGGTTAAAAGTTACAATTAGTTATGGGTGATTCCATAAATTCTAAATTTTAACCCCTTGACATTTTAATCATCTTTGATTGGTTTGGATGTTTCTTTCTTCCTTTACTCCACCAATTGAACTTTGATGTTGTCAACACACACTCTTTGGACATACTTAGCAAATACTTGCTTCTAATTTGAGATTTCTTTTCCTTCTCCCTCTTAAGTTAGTTAGTAGGTAGTGCACATATATACATTGGAGTTTCTTTTCTTTCTTCTAACCTATGTGTAGCATGTCACCTTAGCTCATTCACTTGGTGTCCCAATCAAGGGGGAGTAAGCACCAAAGGGGAGCTACTAGCAAAGTCTGATTCTTTTCTTCTTCAAAGACTTGTGCTAACCTTTTTGCTTCGACAAAGGGGGAGAAATGATAGTGATAAACTCGTTAATAATTCGAATAATCTTGTATTTTACGTAAATGAGTTTATAGTTTGTCGTAATAAAAAAGGGGGAGATTGTTAATGCAAATAAATGCCTAAAAACATTGTTAGTACTAATTAATCTTTCTTAGTTTTGATCACGACAAATTACAAAGACATTTATTGTCAAACACAATAATAAAACGAATTATCTAACAAACACTATCATCAAGGTAATAATCATTACACTAACATATCTTAATCATGCCTAGTGATCATAAAAGTGATTAGCCTTAAAACTCACTTTTGTCAATTTTGACAAAAGATTTTTAATAAACTTTATTTTTGAGAAAATGTTTTTTTTAATGAAAATGTAAATTTGAATATGACATATTCCAAATGCCATAAGAATATCCTTTGAAGGTTTAAACAACCTCAGATATTTCAAATTCACTAAAAGACAAAAAGGAGCGGAGTCTACACTCCGTGGTTCCTTAAGTGCCTATGTGGTTCGCTATCGATAAGGAACCGCCTAGGTAGCTAAGGAACCGCCCCCAGCTAGCCATTGGGATTTGTCTTCTATAAATAGTGGCTCAAATCTACATTTTCATTAACCTTTTTTGGACATCTCTTTCAGCTTTCTTTCTCCTTTCTAATCCTAATCATTTCTAAATGATCACTTAATGTGTTAAGTATGTTTACTTATGATTATCCTCTTGATCTCCTTCTTTACCTTGTCCAAAGAGAAGATCACTCACACACTTGTGATGTGATTAAAGATGAAGCCTTGATGAAGATCGTTCTCTCCTAAAGATCTAGTCATGTTCATTATTTGTTTATTTATGTCTTGTGTAGATCTAATGTATTTGTGAATATTTGGACTAGTTGTCTTCATCCAAGCTAGGTGTGAATACTTGGATTAAAGTTGTGTAAATCCTTTGCATATGTGTATGCTTGGATTTGTTTTGTGTAGATCCAAGTTACATGTGTGTACTTGGATAAGTTTAGTTGAGTTGTAATAAGTTGTGTTAGTTCTCACTAAACTATAAAATGATGTGGTTGTGTCTTTTGAGTTCTCACTAAACTATAAAGTGATGTGTAGTTGTGTTGTGTGAAGTTCTCACTTAGCTTCAAAGTGAAGAGTCGTGAAAATTGGTTCTAGCTTTGGATTAAAACTCGACATTTAGCCTTGTGTCGAAAAATGGTGAAGTGGGCAACATTGTGAAGATTGGTTCTAGCTTTGGATTAGAACTCGACATCTAGCCTTGTGTCGTAAAATGGTGAAGTGGGCGACGTTATGTAGATTGGTCCTAGCTAAGATTTGGTCTCGACATTTAGCTTTGTGTCGGAAAATAATGTAAGCGACGTTGTAAGGTTTTCTCCGCAAAGAAGGGAGCTTGTGGATATAGTGGAAATATCGAGTAAGGTGTACTCGAGGAGTGGAGTAGGAACGAGGATAGAGCCTCGTTGCCGAACCACTATAAATCTTGGTGTCTTCCTACTAGGTTGTTTCCTTCCTTACTCATTACTTACCTTCATCATCATTACACTTACTACTTATTGTTAATGCATTAGAATTGAACCTAATTATTATGCAACTAACTTTTTAGTAAAAGATGGTTTTGATACTCACCTAATTGAAAGGATTTTTAATTAGGAGATAAACCGAAGAGAAACTATTCAACCCCCCCCCCCCCCCCTTCTAGTTTCTACAATGTATTTATTAATTTAACCGAGCAAGTAACTATATAACCTTAACGATCGTTAAATAATTAATAGTTAAGTTATAACGAGCATTAAATTAACATATACTATGTAAACAAAAGGAAAGAAGAACGGAAGGTTCCGGAACACCCCATGGGGGGTGTTCGACCGTCGGTTATGGCTAAGGGGGGGGGGGCAAAAGTTGCCTTATATTTATAGGGCTACAATGGGTTGGAAGTCTATAAATACACCTCCTAATCCTTCATAATCAACACAACATAAATCTTTCTCCCCTCTTTATTTGGGTTCGATCGCAAGGTGTATCCACGGAAGGGTTTCGGTTGGTTTTTCTTGGTTGATCGATTGTATACATAATCTAGTCCTAGCCCCCTTTAGGGTTGTTGGGCAGATTAATTACAAGCGTTGTAGCTCGGTTTTCACGTGCTAGAATCACGGTTAGATCGTTGTATTACGTGTGTACAAGATCGTAATATAGTCTTACTTTAGACTATATCTTGGTATATACGGTATAAACCCGAATTGGTGATTCGTTCTTCATCTTGTGGAATTGCTTTAGCGTAAAGGTATGTAACCCTAATTCGATTAATTATAATTGTGTTATTAATTATGATCTTGTTAAATCGCTTCCGCTATATGTGCTTTGATCTCGTTTAGGGTTTTATATAATTTTTATGATACTAATAAACCATTAGTGGTATCAGAGAGCCGTTTTAACATGTTATAATTATTGAAAATCTAAAGTTTTTTTTAACTATAATTGTTTGAGTTAAAAATAATTGTTTTTTAGGTTTTCATAAAATTTGGGTTTTGTTTTTTAAAAATTAGCGTTTTTGCTCTATTTTTTAGTAAAAAATGGAATTGTTTTAAACCCTAAATTACATGTGGGATAATTTTAGATTATATTGCATGATTAATTGTTATGTCATGTATGGTTACGATCCATAGAAATTTAATTGTTAAGATTTGTGGAGAATCCATGATTACGTGCATGTTTTCATGGTACGTAAAATTATATGTTTATATGATTTTATGTGCTACGTCATTATTTGATTCGTTAAATCTAGAATTAGGGAAGACTTTTATATAGAGATATAAAGACCTAGATTTGATGATTATTGAATAAATCGTATACATGTGGTTAGTTGATTTATTTGTTGCACATATAAATTGTTATTATGTGTTTATGATTTAGTTTTTCTTTACTTGTTTATATTAGATTGTTGAATTGTTGTAAACAAGGGTTTTTTTAAAAGAAACAATATGGACTAAATCATATTAAAAATAATGATTTGTTAGAGATTTAAATTACATAAGATTACATTGATTGGTGAATTGCAATAATAATCTAACGACATACTCAATTTTGACAAACTATAAAGTGGGTTTAACGCACTGCTGGTCATGTACCCGGTTAAGGAAGGAGGTGTTATGCCATTAATCGCTGACCAAATTCCCGGCTCACCTGTGCGTCAAATTGAAATTACCTACGATTATTAATTGAATTATACCTTAAGGGTGATTTACCACAAATTCGCATCCGAACCACAATGAATAAGGGTATTGCTTTGTGCGTAGCCGAGTTCTAGCAAAGTACGTTGTGATCAGTTGTGGGTAAATTCTTTATTTTGTTTAACCAATACCGCAACATAATTTATGAAGAAATTTAATCTCGTGGAAAAGTTTACTTAATGTTTTATTAAACTTATGCTATGGAGATTGTATGCATGCTTCTCCATACATTAATTTTGACATCAAATTTATACCCTTAAAATTTAAGTCGAATGCTCCTAATTGACGAACACTTGAAATTACTTCGTCATCAAATGAGATTTTTGGATGATGTTGCGATGGAGAGAAAACAATTTGTATAATGAGAATTCGTATGATGGTTTTACGTTACTCAGATTAGACGACTTAATTAAGTTACTCAGTGAGATCTAGAAACTTAATGCATTTCAGAAGGGATGAAACATGTTTACAATGCAAAACGTTTTGGCAATGTAAATCCCTTAAATATCTTGAAATTTAAAATTGTTTGTCAATTGAATTGTTCGACAAGTCGCTATGTTGATTACTATCATTACTAGCAGATCAAATGATGTAATGGATCTATGTTAATACAGTTCTAGAATTCAAGGAAAATAATATGGTTTTAATACCGGGGTAATTTTTTTTTTGAAAGTATTTTGTTATCGAAAATACTAATATTTGAACTTATTTCTGTAGAAATGACTCAACCCACCAATAACACTATAAGTTTTGCGTTCAAAGCTTTCTTTGAACGACCTGAACTTAATGGCCCAAACTTCAATGATTGGTACCGCTCGCTAAGATTGTCTTGAGATCAGCGGGTACTATCGATATCTTGACTACTCCCTATCCGGAGGATCTTGCTGAAGGAGCATCTGATGCGCAAAGGCTTAAACACACTGCTAATGTTAAGAAGCACTCTGAGGTGGCTTGCTTAATGTTAGGAAAAATGGCTCCTGCACTTCAACAGAAGTATGAGCTATTTTCACCTAAGTGAATGCTTGATGAGCTCAAGGCTATGTTCGAAAAGCCGCAAGCTGTGGAGATCTACGACTTGGTAGATGCTTTGCATAGCTACAAGCAAGCTCTAGGAAAGTCCGTAAGTGCCCATTATTTGGAGATGAGGGGTTATATGGAACAACTCATTGCACTAGGACAACCCTATGATCATAATATGGCTATCAAATTGATCAATAGGCCCCTTAACAAGGACTTCAATGATTTCGTTAGAAACTATTATATGCATTGCACGGGGAAGACAGTTAATGATTTGCATGCAATGCTCATTGACTATGAAAAGGGGTTGAAATACAAGGAATCTATCGCTACGCCTTCTGTACTAACCATACAAAAGGGTAGAGTGAGTAAGCCAAAACCGCAAGCGAACAAGAAGAAAGGCAAATGCAAGGGTAATAAGGGTAAACAAGTTGCGACCTATTCGAAACCTAAGCAGAACTTTGTCAAGAAGCGTCAATCTTAAAAGGATGAGACTTGTCACCATTGCAAGGCAAGTGGTCACTGGAAGAGGAATTACCCTCTTTACCTCGAAAAATTGCGAGAAATAAAGAAGAAGTCTGAGCAGAGTGCTGCAGCTTCAGGTAATTTATTTATGATTGAATTGTTCAATTTAACATACAAATTAAATTCCTGGGTATATGATACGGGATGCGGTATTAACCTTTGTAATACGCTGCATGGATTTAATCTGGAAAGGAAGCTTTCCTATGGGGAACAATACCTGCAAGTGGGAAATGGCGCACTAGCGGTTGAACCTATAGGAACTTTTAATCTAGTTTTACCTTCGGTTTAGTACTGAGATTAAATGATTGTCATTATGCACCTACAATTGTTAGGGGTGTTATTTCCTTTTCTTGTTTGTTAAATAATGGATTCGTTCACACGATTGATAATAATAGAATTTCTGTTTGGAAAAATGGTATTTTCTATTTTAATGCAATTTCTATGAATCGTGTATTTGAAATAGACATGCATGATAATGAATCCAATAACGATAAATCTGTATTTAGCATGAGTAAGAAGAGAAAGTTTGACAAGAACTCTTCTTATCTTTGGCATTGTAGACTTGCCCATATTGGGAAGACTCGTATACAAAAGCTTCAACGTGAAGGTCTTTTGGAAAACATCTAATAACTGGTTTTTAGCCAAGTATAAAATAAATTCGTTCCAAGTCTTTTCGAATTGATTACCGATTAAAAGTGCGACTCAATTGTTCTTGGTGGAAAGTAAAAAGGGTTGGTCATCTATTCTACATAAAAGGTAAATGCACAAAAGGATAAAAATGAGCTAATAACAATGAACAAATTAAAAATATTAATTCAAAAGAGATTTAAAGCGGAAATTACAACTCAAAAATAAATGAAACGTAATTTAAAAACTTAACTTAATTTAGAAAATAAGAAAAACTAAATTCAACTCATTCTGGAAAAGATTTGATTCGGAATAAACAGAAAAATAAAACCTTCGTTCGGAATAACTTAACTTGAAAACTTGATTCAGAATACTAGACCTTCATGCAGAATAAGTTCTTCATTCGGAATATTGGAATCATGCGGAATAACAGCTGACTCGGAATAAAATGCTTGATCCGGAATATTCACTTCATTCGGAATAAATTTGACTCATGCGGAATATTACCTTCATGCGAAATATTACCTTCATTTGGAATAACCTTACTTCATTCAGAATGTTGTTCATTCGGAATGTTGCTCATGCGGAATAAATTTGCTTCATTCGGAATGTTTGCTCATTCGGAATAATTTAAAACAAAGGCTCATGCGGAATACGATGTTCGTTCGGAATAAATTAACAAAACCCTTGGTTCGTAATGTTTAGCTCATCCGGAATAATTGAAACAAGACACTTCGTTCGGAATAATTTTAAAAGACGTTGGTTCGGAATGTTTTAGCTCATTCGGAATCTGGGTAAACAAAAGATACGAAGAACAGGGGAAACCAAACACTACGAATTTTAACAAAAATCAACCAAGATAAATCTAAGGATTCAACCAAACTAACCACTAATCATCCACAAATGATAAACATCAAACCAAATCAACAAAAACACAAAACCCACTTGTTTTTAGAGATCAAAATCTACCAAATCAAAACTTAAAACTTAGAATCAATAAGAAAAGGAAGAACAAGATTAAAAGCAAAATTGTATTGAAAGATTAAGGTTTAAACAAACAAAAGGAAAGATTAAAACTTACAAGGTCATGGATTGAATGCTAGAAAAATAAAAGTTACCAAACACCTTAAGGGTGTTGGTTTTCTCTACGAACCAAAAGGAAAGAAAAACAGAAAAATGAAAAGCTAGCTAGAAAATGTGAAGGAGGTCTCCTATTTATAGGCCTTGGAGTTGGTTGGTGAGTGGGATTTTCTCCATTCTTTTTGTCTTCTCATCTCTTTTAATAAAGTTTACGTTTTCGACTTCAATTCAGGATTTGTCAATGAATAAATTCAACTCGTCTTTTAATTTCTTCATTTAATAGACTTGAGTTCTTCGACATATAAATATTCCGTCTTTGGTCCTTTTCTTCGATAAATCTTCAATTAGGCCCATTGACTTCTAATCTTATGCATTCTCGATCTTTCGACTTCGTCTTTAGTCTTTTTCTTTGATAAAAGCCCGTGATAGCCCATGTTTTCTTCCTTTTGCATCATTTGGTCCTAAAACACAATAAAAACACAAACCACGCATAATTCCGACTTTTACGACATAAAATACACGTTTTGGTCTTGTTATTATTGGAAATAAGTGGTAAAAGGATCAGTGTTTTCACACTTATTAAATCCCCTACACTTGACCATTGCAATGCCCTCATGTGATGCATTAATTTCAAAGCACGGTTTACATTTTTCATCATAGATAACCCACCTTGGCCTTTATTAAATACTAAATACTAAGGAAACTAAAAGAACAAAACAAGTAAAGAAATCAAAGACTTACATTGGGGTTTTAGGTTGTCATGAATGTTCATTATTCTCAAGTTTCACGTTCCCCATACCAAGCTTAAAAACGAGATCATTGTTATTATAAGTTTGCAAACTAACACGAACTCATGTGGCCCAATTATTCACTTAGACTTCCTTATTCCTAGATGTATCTCTTATATTTCAATATTGTCTTGAATGATCACGAGGATGCATTGTTGACTTATTTCGATAGTTATTCAGGCTGAAAATAAAGTAGGATGATTTAATCAATAGTTAGCTAAAGGACAAAATCTTTTAAAACTGCTTCTCGGGACCTCATAAAGTTCATATCTTGGCGTAACTCGCTTCACGATTTGAGACCTTTCTCGGACCGATATTTGGCAGTGACTTCATACTTCAAATCTTGAGAGACGTTCATGAAGTAATGGTCTTCTCTTCATAATAGGAATTTCTTCACTTGAAGTTTGAGAGATTCTTCATCTTTGGACCACGACTTCTTCATTTTTCTCCAATCTTTATTTTGGACTTTGATATACAATGATCCGCCTCCTTTTAGGACTTGGATCTATTTATCCTCATACCTTGTTAGGGCCTTTTTGGATAGACTTCTCCATGATCTTTACGGGAGTATTTGCTTTTCGTCGTTTGTCTCGATCCTTCATATTGATTTTTGATAAATGATTCTTCACATCACTTTGGATCTTTAGCAACAAAATGTAGCCCTCATGCCTTGTTAGGGCCTTTTCGGACTCGCCAATCTTTGCATCCCGCTTAAATAAGTTATGCCTTGGCTAGGAACTCTAATTAATACCGAGCAACTTTTAAACGATCTTGGGCTAGAAGCTAAGTAACTTTTTAAATCGTACAACCTTACTTATTGCAATTAAATTTATTAACAAGCGATGGGAGAATAGGCTTATAATCAACTCACATAAATTCATGAAAGAATACCAAACTTATAATTGACTCTATCATCTCTCGTCCTCCACAGTTTAAAATCTCAAGGAATGAGACTCGTGGATGCTTAGCCAATTAACTCAAAGTTTTGGGTTTTCGAGTCATCTATAGGATCTTGCAAATTCTTAGACTTTTTCAAGTTTAGAAAATGCATTTTAAAGTTCCCTTGATAAACGACTCTCTAGGATCAATTATAGAAACTTGCGAAAAGTTCTTGTTCTTAACCCGTGAGAGTTAAGACTTTCGCGTTTTAAAGCTCCCTATATAAAAGCCTAGCAAAACTTGACTTAAACACGTTAAGGATACTAGCTAGAGTAAACTAAGATAAGTAAACTCGGGTTGAGTCAAAAGATTCACAACGTTGAAAATTAAAACCACTTTATTAAAATTTATTCTAGTAAAGAAAGAAAATAACTATACAAAGGTAAAACTACTAGGCCAAAATAGATCAAAAATTTTGAAAAATGTCGAAAAATAAATTTTCTGGTAAAAATGAGGACAAATACAAGGAAAAGGCCACTTAACTTCGATAGAAGTCCCCCTACACTTGATATAAACATTGTCCTCAATGTTTAAGCATGTGGGAGTAAACTCCCCTACACTTAGGACATTGTGCACGTTATTTAAATCTTGCTAAGGAAAAGACAACTAACGAGATTCCTATTTTAATATTGGAAAATATAAAATAGTGAATCGAAAAGAGTTTAGGATAGAACCGGGAAGACGGGAACACGGAATCACGGGTCGTCAAAAATCATCAAGAGTGGATTGTTGAACACTCGAATCCCTGAGTATGAGAAGAGAGAAAATAGCAAACACTAACGGGTCTCCCCTACACTTAGGATAGAAATAGATAAAAGATAGATACGTGGGTTGCCTCCCAAGAAGCGCTTGATTTTGGTTCACCGAGTCGTGAGCCTGACTCGACCTTGATTAGTATAGGAAGAAGCTTAAAACATATCCACCGGGATCAAATACATGGTTTTCATCCAACAAATAGCACAAGCTTAAGGCGAACAAGGCAAGCCAAATAAGAGTAGGCAAGGTTCCCTTAAGCAGTTGTTGAGCACGGTGGTAGCAAGGGTGAAGAGGTGCAAGCATATCTCCATGGTTTCCAAAAATCTTTCCTTTTATTTCATCAGATGTATACTGAGATGGCTTAAAAAGTGCAATACCGGGATCGAACACCTTTTCCTTTAGGGGAAAATAACACTCAGGCTCAACAGATCTTGATGAAGATCCGATCATAAATCTCGCAATCTCATCCTCAGAAGGTGGATATAGAGGTGTCAAGATAGAAGTGCTGCAGATATCAGTGTCGGTCGGCTTCTTCTCCTTGGAAACGGGTTTCTTCATATCCAAAGTAGGATAAAGACCATAATCATCAAAGTCCAAAGGAGGAGCATCACTCTCATTGGGGAAGTAGGTATTGAGAAAAGTGGCAAAATCTTCCTCAAATGAGTAATTGTCCAAAGTATCAATAGTGTTTGGTGGAGGATCTTCATCAAAAGTAGGAGTAAGATCATTATGAGAAGAATCACTCGAGAGAGTATCAGCATCATCAAAATCAGCATAAGGTGGCATGTCTGGATACTCTGAAACAAAAGCAGCAGAATCATCCCAATCGGAACTAGGGTCATCATAGATTGATGGAGACCCATAGATTTGTGGGGGATCCAATTTGGGGAGAGAATCATCAAAATCATCCACATCGTCTTGAAAAAGTGAATTGACATGGGAAGACTCAAAAAGAGGATTATCATATACAACAAAGTCATCAAGCTTAAAACTTTCGAAAGTAGGAGTAAGCTCTGCTGGAAGCACATTTATCATTTTTGCGGATTCTTTTCCATTTGTCTTACTTGTAATCTTCCCCATCTTAAAAACTTGAGCATCATTCCCGACTCTTAAGATTAGCTCACCTTCGGCAACATCGACAAGAGCTTTTCCGGTTCTCAAAAATGGCCGACCAAGTATTAACGGAATACGAGGGTCCATTTCATAATAAACAACAACAAAGTCGACCGGAAAAGTGAAGGTGCCAACTTTAATGAACACATCTTCAGTAATACCAACGGGGTAAGCGAGAGTGTGATTTGCAAGCTCAAGAGTCATTTTCGTTGGAGTAAGGTCGGGTAATGATAATGTTTTCCAAACACTTAAAGGCAATAGATTTGTACTTGCTCCGAGATCAGCTAGGGCAGCAAATTCTTCGGTTTTGTTAAAAATGCAAGGCAACACAAAACGACCGGGATCTCCAAGTTTCTCTGGAAGTTCTTTAAGAATAACTGCAGAACAGTTTTCATTTAAGCGTGTGTTGAGAAGCTCAACCAGCTTTTCTTTCTTGTTAAGCAATTCCTTGAATGCTTTGACGAATTTCGGCATGTGGACAAGTGCTTCAACAAGGCTAATGTTGAAATTCATTTGAGAGATAATTTTCAAATAGTTCGACACTTGAATGTCATCCTTGGTTTGAAATTTAGCCTTGTCTAAGCGAGAAGGATAAGGAATATTTGGTTTATAGGTGGATGGTGGGGTTGGTGAAGGTGTAGCAGGTACAATTTGAGATGTTGAGGGTTGAGAAGTAAAAGGTTTAGAGGTGGTTGGCGGGGTTGGTGGAGGGTTTTGTTGGGGTACTTCTTCCGTGATTGGTGGAGACGACAATGGAGAACTAGTACTAGGTGTGGTAGTAGGAGGGATAAATGGGGGTGGAGGAGGTGTAGATGGAGTAACGGGAGGTGTGGTAGAAGGTCCTACTAGAGTTGCTCCACTTCGAGTAGTAATAGCACTCACATTAGATCTAGGGTTTGTTTCGGTGGTAGAAGGAAGAGCACCTTGGGGACGAAGGGTTTGTAACATTTGAACGAATCTCCTATCCGTGGACTCTTAAATTTGTCTAGTAGATTCTTGCATTGCTTGCATGATTTTCTCATGTTCATTCAACTTTTGCAAAACCAAGTCCATTGGTGGATGAGGTACATTGAACCCTTGTTGTTGAAAACCTTGGTTTGGGTATGGGTTATAAGATGGAAAACCTTAAGGATTGAAACCTTGGTGTTGAAAACCTTGGTTTTGCATGTGATAGTTTCCCTGGTTTGCATTGGAGCCCCTCACATTAGCATTTTGTGGAACATTTGCTCTTGGTGGCCCTTGGTTGTTATGGGTGGGTGGTGGTGGTCTTTGCTGAAAACCGGGTGGAGCCAAGTAATTTGTCGAGTTGTAAGACAAGTGATTAACATCGACATTAGGCTTGAAATGAACTCTCTCGGTGTTGTCGTAAGCATACACTTCCGCGTGAGATTGATCATAAGCTTTATCACAGTTAGCATAAGAGTGTGGCCCACCACAAGTTTCACAAGTTATATTAAGAGCATTGTTGTTTTTGGCATTGTTAACGGCTTGTAAAGCAAGTGCTTCAACAACCGTAGTAAGCTTATCAAGTCTTCTTTCGGTATCATTAGTGCTAGCACTAGCCACATTAGCCCGAACACTTTTGGTTTACACTTTAGATTTATTCTCAATAATATCCCATGCGGCATTAGAAGACTTAACCAAAATGTTATCCCCTGAGGTATTATTTAGTGAATCTTGGTCATTCATGTTTAAACCATTGTAAAAAGTGTTAATTTGATGCACTTTTGTGAAACCATGTTGTGGACACTTTCTTAAAAGTTCCTTAAACGGTCCCAAGATTCACTAAATGTCTCACCGTACTTTTGTTCAAAGGTAATGATTTCATTCCGCAAAGCGGTAGTACGTGAGGGTGGGAAATAGTAGTTGATGAATTTGGTCTCTAAATCCGACCACGTAAGAATACTTTGTGGCGGTTCCTTATCAAGCCAATGTCGGGCTTGTCCCTCTAAGGAGAAAGGAAAAAGTTGTAAGTGAATTACCTCTTGTGAAACCCCATTAAACTTGACCGTATTAGTGAGTTGAAGAAATCTTTTGATATGGTCATGAGGATCATCAATTGTACGCCCCAAGAATGGTTGAGCAGAGACCATTTGTATGAAGCCGGATTTGAGCTCAAAGTTGTTGGCTCCAATCTCGGGTATGACAATAGCATCGGTGTTGCCCTCTACGTGCGATTGCAAAAGCTCGATCATTGGTTGATTGTCCATGGTGACAATAGGTGGAGTAATGACTTCGGCTTGAGCTACTTTCTTCTTACGAGCACGAGTACGCATGCACACCTACAAAAGGAAACGAAAAATATACAAGAAATATTTTTGGTTTTTATATGTTTTTCTATTTTTTTTGTATTTTTGAAAATTTTTAATTTTTATGGATTTTTGAAATTTTAAAGCAAGGAAAATAACGTTCAAAAGTGAACGGATCCCAAAATCCAACGCGTCTCTCACTTAAAACCTTTAATCTTAACGAGAAGAGCCGGCAGCGGCGCCATTTAATAACTGGTTTTTAGCCAAGTATAAAATAAATTCGTTCCAAGTCTTTTCGAATTGATTACCGATTAAAAGTGCGACTCAATTGTTCTTGGTGGAAAGTAAAAAGGGTTTGTTATCTATTCTACTTAAAAGGTAAATGCACAAAAGGATAAAAATGAGCTAAAAACAATGAACAAATTAAAAATATTAATTAAAAAGAGATTTAAAGCGGAAATTACAACTCAACAATAAATGAAACGTAATTTAAAAACTTAACTTAATTTAGAAAATAAGAAAAACTAAATTCAACTCATTCTGGAAAAGATTTGATTCGGAATAAACAGAAAAATAAAACCTTCGTTCGGAATAACTTAACTTGAAAACTTGATTCGAAATACTAGACCTTCATGCGGAATAAGTTCTTCATTCGGCATATTGGAATCATGCGGAATAACAGCTGACTCGAAATAAAATGCTTGATCCGGAATATTCACTTCATTCAGAATAAATTTGACTCATGCAGAATATTACCTTCATGCGGAATATTACCTTCATTCGGAATAACCTTGCTTCATTCGGAATGTTGCTCATGCGGAATAAATTTGCTTCATTCGGAATAACTTAAAACAAAGGCTCATGCGGAATACGATGTTCGTTCGGAATAAATTAACAAAACCCTTGGTTCGTAATGTTTAGCTCATCCGGAATAATTGAAACAAGACACTTCGTTCGGAATAATTTTAAAAGACGTTGGTTCGGAATGTTTTAGCTCATTCGGAATCTGGGTAAACAAAAGATACGAAGAACAGGGGAAACCAAACACTACGAATTTTAACAAAAATCAACCAAGATAAATCTAAGGATTCAACCAAACTAACCACTAATCATCCACAAATGATAAACATCAAACCAAATCAACAAAAACACAAAACCCACTTGTTTTTAGAGATCAAAATCTACCAAATCAAAACTTAAAACTTAGAATCAATAAGAAAAGGAAGAACAAGATTAAAAGCAAAATTGTATTGAAAGATTAAGGTTTAAACAAACAAAAGGAAAGATTAAAACTTACAAGATCATGGATCGAATGCTAGAAAAATAAAAGTTACCAAACACCTTAAGGGTGTTGGTTTTCTCTACGAACCAAAAGGAAAGAAAAACAGAAAAATGAAAAGCTAGCTTGAAAATGTGAAGGAGGTTTCCTATTTATAGGCCTTGGAGTTGGTTGGTGAGTGGGCTTTTCTCCATTCTTTTTGTCTTCTCGTCTCTTTTAATAAAGTTGACGTTTTCGACTTCGATTCAGGATTTGTCGATGAATAAATTCAACTCGTCTTTTAATTTCTTCATTTAATAGACTTGAGTTCTTCGACATATAAATCTTCCGTCTTTGGTCCTTTTCTTCGATAAATCTTCAATTAGGCCCATTGACTTCTAAGCTTATGCATTCTCGATCTTTCAACTTCGTCTTTAGTCTTTTTCTTCGATAAAAGCCCGTGATAGCCCATGTTTTCTTCCTTTTGCATCATTTGGTCCTAAAACACAATAAAAACACAAACTACGCATAATTCCGACTTTTACGACATAAAATACACGTTTTGGTCTTGTTATTATTGGAAATAAGTGGTAAAAGGATAAGTGTTTTCACACTTACTAATATCAATGATGAATCATTTAATGAATGTGAGTCTTGTATCTCTAGAAAGATGACCAAGAAACTTTTTAATAGCAATATTGAAAGGGCTATTGATCTACTTGAACTTATACATACTAATGTGTGTGGACCACTTAGACATACGTCGAGGAAAGGTGCTAGCTACTTCTTAATATTTACGGATGATTATAGCCGTTATGGTTATGTTTATTTACTTAAGCATAAACATGAGGTATTTGAAACATTAAAAGTGTTTAAAGCAGAATTAGAACTGCAATTAGGGAAGAAGATTAAAGCTCTTCGTTCTGATAGAGGTGGTGAATATTTAAGTCAAGAGTTTATAGATTATCTAAGTGAGAATGGAATTGTTCAGCATCTTGCTTCTCCCTATACACCAGACAAAATTGTGTATCTGAAAGGAGAAATCGTACATTAGTGGATATGGAACAATCTATGTTTAATCTTACAAATTTACCTTTATCCTTTTGGGATTATGCTCTAGAATATGATGTTCGCATTTTAAATATGGTTCCCACAAAGAAGGTCGATAAGACACCATATGAACAATGGCATGGCAAGAAGCCATATTTGTCTTATTTAAAGGTCTAGGGTTACGAGGCGTACGTGAAACGTGACTCAGGTGAAAAACTCCAACAATGATCTATAAAATGTATCTTTGTAAGATACCCTAAGGAAACTATGGGTTACTACTTTTATTATCCACCAGAGAACAAAGTAATTGTTGCTAGGTATGGAGACTTCCTTGATCTGATCTTGTAAATCAAGAATTCAGTGGGAGAAATTATGATCTTGAGGAGAGTCATATAGATACATTACCTTCTGAAAACACTAGCGATGTAAATCCTGTCCAGAAAGTCTGGCGGTTCCACCGGAATTAGTTCCTCTGCGTAGATCTGCAAGGATTAAAAACCCAAATAGTAGTATATGTCTTAACATAGAGGATGATGATGAGTTAGGGGATCTTGGTGAACCCGCTAATTATAAATCCGCCATACTTGATCCTGAGAAGGATAAGTGGATGGTTGCTATGGATGAGGAAATGAAATCCATGAAAGTAAATGATGTTTGGATTCTTGTAGAACCACCACCTAATGCTAAAGTAGTGAGACATAAGTGGATATACAAGAAGAAAACCGACATGGACGGAAAAGTACAATCTTATAAAGCTCGTTTAGTAGCTAAAGTTTTTACTCAAACTTTTGGCGTAGACTATGAGGATACATTTTCTCCTGTAGCAGACTTAAGAGCTATTAGGATTCTCATAGCTATAGCAACATACTATGACTATGAGATATGGCAAATGGATGTTAAAACTGCCTTCTTGAACAGTCGCTTAGATGAAGACATCTATATGCAGCAACCAGAAGGGTATGTTGATCCTGAGAATCCACGACATGTATGCAAACTTCAAAGGTCCATTTATGGGTTGAAGCAAGCATCACGTCAATGGAATAAAAGACTTGATGAAGAAATGAAAAAGTTTGGATTTATTCAGAATCGTGATGAGCCATGTGTATATCGCAAAGCTAGTGGGAGTGATGTAGTATTCCTAGTCCTATATGTTAATGACATATTAATCATGGGAAGTAACATTCCGAGACTTAAAGCTGTTAAGGATTATCTTGGTAAATGTTTTTCTATAAAGGATCTTGAAGAAGTTGCATACATTCTGGGAACTAAGATCTGTCGGGATAGGAAAAGACAGTTAATTGGTCTATGTCAAGATGCTTATATAGATAAGATTTTGAAGAAGTATAATATGCATAATTCCAAGAAAGGTTTTCAACCTATGGAAGTTAAGCATAATGTAAGTCATGAGATGGATGCATCAACTTCTGAAGAGGAGGCATACATGCAGAAGGTGCCTTATGAATCGGCTGTAGGATCTATATTGTATGCTATTAGATGCACAAGGCCTGATGTGGTGTTTTCTCAGAACTTGGTCAGTAGATACCAAAAAAATCCAGGGAAGCTCCATTGGACTGCTGTCAAACATATTCTAAAGTATTTGAGGAGTACGAAAGATATGTTTTTGGTATAAGGAGGGAAACCAGACACAGAACTGAATGTTACAGGTTTCTGTGATGCGTCCTGGCAATGTGATAAAGACAATACGAAGTCTCAGGCGGGTTACGTTTTTGTTATCAATGGAGGAGCAGTTGACTGGAAGAGCAAGAAACAGAAAACGATTGTAATGCATGCTACTCAATGTAAGTACATGGCTGCTTCAGAAGCTGCAATGAAAGCTGTTTGGATTAGGAAGTTTATTGAAGATATTGGAGTGATGCCTTAAATTAAAGAACCTATTGATATGTATTGTGACAATTCTTCCGCAATAATATTTTCCAATGACCCTGGAGTCATGAAAGGCGCCAGACACTATATGCGCAGACACCACTACGTCCGAGAACAAGTTGAAGCTCGGAAAATCAAATTGATAAAAGTTCACACAGATGATAACGTAACAGATCCTTTGACTAAGGCTTTGCCTAGATCAAAGGTAGTTAAGCATGCCAAGCGATTGGGCTACAACTAGATAGCGAACTCATGCAATCAATCTGTGATTAGTATTTGGATAAAAGATGTTAAGAGATTATTATATAATGAAATAAAGATTGGGTTTCTTTTATTTCTATTATTTAATAAGTGTATCATGTTTTACATGTTTTAATCCATGAATAAAAGTTATGCTAAATGTCTGTTGTCGATTAATAATATGGGAATATTATTAAACTAGGATAAATCAAGATAGTGATAAAGTATACTTGAAAGTATATTGATCGATTTTGGATGATATTCGATGAATCGAATATATGATTTATCCAAACTATATGTTATTACTTTATGGATCTTTGTCACTAAGTAAAACATAAATAGTTATCCTTAAACTTGAGATACTAGGAAACTGTTATGAATCTAGTGCATCTCTATGGAATAATCTAACGCTAAACGTAACTGGTAGCTATAAGGATTATTTTCGGAAGTGTTGCAAAATTCATAAGTTATGCTCGTAGTCAATATGGGATTTATTTCCTCCAATTTTGTTTTGGAGTTTAATACAGTTGGGGCCCTCTGGGATTAGTAAGATGTTTGTGTGGCCACACCCAAATTTGTTTTGGTAATCATGCTGAATCTATGAACGAGAAACAGAATGGTTAATGAAAGGAATGACTGAGATCCATTTCCTTATTAACGTTGTATTAGAAATAAAAGGATGATAATAACGATGCAAAATCGTTAAAAGGTTTTGTCCAGGAGACCTTACTCGAGTTATAAGTGACATCTCTAAGTGTAACTAGACGCTAGTCAATGTAATCACGATATTTGAAATATGTCCAAGTGGGAGCTGAAAGTTTATGGACTTATATTTAACAGTCGTGTGATAGGATCGAACTCAAGATTACGGGATTGCACACAATACGTAAAGAGTTAATTTAATTAATAATATATTTATCGAATTTATTAATTTATTTAATAAATATATGTATGTATTTATTGATTTAACCGAGCAAGTAACTATATAATAACGATCGTTGAATAATGAATAGTTAAGTTATAACGAGCGTTAAATTAACATATAGTATGTAAATAAAAGGAAAGAAGAACGGAAGGTTCCAGAACACCCCATGGGAGGTGTTCGACCATCGGTTATGGCTAAGGGGAGGGGGGAAAGTTTCTTTATATTTATTAGGCTACAATGGGTTGGAAGTCTATAAATACACCTCCTAATCCCTCATAATCAACACAACATAAATCTTTCTCCCCTATTTCTTTTGGTTTGATCGCAAGGTGTCTCCACGGAAGGGTTTCGGTTGGTTTTTCTTGGTTGATCGATTGTATACATAATCTAGTCCTAGCCCCTCTCTAGGGTTGTTGGGAAGATTAATTTCAAGCGTTGTAGCTCGGTTTTCACGTGCTAGAATCACGGTTAGCTCGTTGTATTACGTGTGTACAAGATCGTAATATAGTCTTACTTTAAACTATATCTTGGTATATACGGTATAAACCCGAATTGGTGATTCATTCTTCGTCTTGTGGAATTGCTTTAGCCTAAAGGTATGTAACCCTAATTTGATTAATTATAATTGTGTTATTATTTATGATCTGTTAAATCGCTTCCGCTATATGTGCTTTGATCTCGTTTAGGGTTTTATATAATTGTTATGATACTAATAAACCTTCAATGTGCGAGTTTGATATTATTTTGGGTATGGATTGGTTGTCAGCTCATCATGCCACTATAGATTGTCATGCTTACCGAGTAATCTTCGGTGAGGTTCAGACACTAGAGTTTGTTCATCGTGGTTTTTTTGCCAGGAAAACATGTTCAGATTATATCAGCTTTACAGGCCCGTACTCTATTATACCATGGCTGTGAGGGTTTTCTAGCTACAGTTCATGACACTGCTTCTGAGACACCTTCACTCCATGATCAGCCAGTTGTGTCAGATTTTCCGGATGTCTTCCCAGAATAACTTTCGGGCATACCTCCCATGCGAGAGGTAGAGTTTGGTATCGATCCCATTCCAGGTGCAAAACCAGTATCTAAAGCTCCTTACCGTATGGCTCCTGTTGAGCTTAAGGAACTGAAAGATCAGTTTCAGGAACTTCTAGAAAGAGGTTTCATTCGTCCAAGCGTGTCACCATGGGGCGCGCCAATTTTGTTTGTCAAGAAGAAATATGGTAGTATGCGGCTGTGTATTGACTACCGCGAGCTGAATAAGCTCACTATTCGTAATCGTTATCCACTTCCTCGTATAGATGATTTATTCGATCAGCTTCAGGGTGCCAAGCACTTCTTCAAAATGGATTTACGATCAGGTTACCACCAGCTGCGTGTAAAAGAGTAGGACATATACAAGACTGCTTTTCGCACGAGGTATGGCCATTAAGAGTTTGTTGTCATGCCATTCGCTCTCACAAATGCGCCAGCAGTATTCATGGACTTGATGAATCGAGTCTTCCACGAGTTCTTAGACAAGTTCGTGATTGTATTCATTGACGATATCCTTATTTTCTCTAAGTCTAAAGAATAGCATGAGGATCATCTTCATACAGTTTTGCAGGTTCTCCGACGAGAGAAGCTTCATGCAAAAAAATTTAAGTGCGAGTTCTGGTTGAATAAGGTGGCATTTCTAGGCCATATTGTTTCTGCGAAGGGGATCACCATGGACCCTTCAAAGGTGGAGGCTATCACTAAATAGCCGAGACTGACATCTGCCACAGAAGTCCGCAGTTTTCTTAGGTTAGCGGGATATTACCGCAGATTTGTATAGAATTTCTCACGTCCGGCATTACCTTTGACCAAACTTATGCGTAAGGGGGAAAAGTTTATATGGACTGAGGAGAGAGAAAGGAGTTTCGAGGAACTCAAACATCGTTAAATTTCAGCGCCGATCCTTACTCTCTAATCTGGTACAGGTGTTATCAGATATATAGTGACGCTTCAGGGAAAGGTTTAGGATGTGTACTTATGCAACATGGGAAATTTCATTGCCTATGCCTTACGACAGCTGAAGCCGTATGAGAAGAATTATCCCACACATGATCTGGAGCTCGCAGCAGTCGTTTTCACTCTCAAAATCTAGAGACATTATTTGTACGGTGAGTCGTGTGATATCTTCACCGATCACAAAAGTCTCAAGTATATATTTACACAGTGAGAGTTGAACATGAGACAGAGGCAATGGTTGGAACTGCTGAAAGAATATGCCACTAATATTCAGTACCACCCAGGTAAAGCAAATGTAATAGAAGATGCCCTTAGCAGAAAGTCAGGAATGATAAATGGCATAAAGGTTTAGGAGGAGATCATACGGGACTTAGAGCGGTATGATATTGAGCTCTTAGTACGCGGACATAGAGGTTACTGGGCTAGTCTGAGAGTGGAACCAGACTTACTCTCTCGGATTAAAGCTGCACATAAGGATGATGGTGAAATCTGGGCGATTGTCTAGAATATTGATCAGCAGACTGAATTTCGTATCGATGATGATGGTATTGTATGGCAGGGTACCAAACTATGCGTTCCAGAAGACCCTACTCTCAAAGAAGCCTTATTGACTGAGGCTCACAGCTCTCTGTTTTCTATCCATCCAGGTTCCACTAAGATGTACCACGATCTTAAGCAACATTTCTGGTGGAGCAACATGAAGCAGGATGTCGCCACTTTTGTTTCTAAATGTCTAACCTTCCAGCAGGTTCAGATAGAGCATCAACGTATTAGTGGCCTACTTCATCCATTAGACATTCCAGTGTGGAAATGGGACAAGGTCTTTATGGATTTTGTTACTGGTTTACCGCAGACTCAGAGGAAAAATGATGCAATTTGGGTCATTATCGACCGTTGGACCAAGTCAACACATTTCATCCCTATTCGTAAGGATTTCTCAGTCAGTAAATTAGCAGATATATTCATGAAGAAGATCGTACGTTTACACGGTACACCTTCAAATATTATATGAGACAGGGATCCACGATTCACTTCACATTTCTGGGGAGGTCTGCATAAAGCTTGGGGAACTAAGCTCAAGCTCAGCACAGCCTTTCATCCGCAGACGGGCGGTCAGTCAGAGCATACCATCCAGACCTTGGAGGACATGCTACACGCTTGTACATCGGAATGGACAGGTAACTGGGACGACTAAATCTGCTTGGTCGAGTGTGCCTACAACAACAATTGGCGTGCTAGTATCAAGTGTGCTCCCTTTGAGATGTTATACAGCAGGAAATGTCGTGCTCCGATTTGTTGGGATCAGGTTGGAGAACATTTGATTGAGGGACCAGAATTAATAGAACTGACCAATGAAAAGGTCGCTGTTGCTAGGGCAAAACTGCAAGAAGCGCGTACTCGCCAAAAGAGTCACGCCGACAAGCATCGTAGAGATCTATCATTTCAGACTGGGATCGTGTATTCCTCAAAGTATCGCCAACACGCGGGGTCAGACGTTTCAGCCTCAAGGGCAAGCTCAGCCCTCGCTACATTAGACAGTTCAAGATCCTCGAACGTGTCGGTGAAGTATCTTATCGACTGGCGTTACCGCCTCAGCTTTCACACGTTCATAACGTGTTCCATGTATCACTACTCCGAGGGTACAACTATCATGAGCTTCACAAAGTTAATAATCCATTCGATCAGATTTAGGAGGACCTATCTTATATTAAAGAACCTAAAGCAGTCTTAGATCGCCAGGATCGAGTGATGAGAAGGAAGACTATTCCTTTTGTCAAGATCCGGTGGAAGAACCATTTCGAGCCGGAGGCCACTTGGGAAACAGAGGAGTCTATACGGACTTCTTATCCTTACTTCTAGTTATGACTCGGGTATGTATTTCAGTTACACGTCTTTCAGCTTGTATGTCTTTCAACTTTCATGTTCTTTCAGCCTATGTATCTTTCAGCTTATATAAACTACACCAGCTTAATTTACCCTTAATTTGAGGACGAATTTTTTTAGAGAGGGAGAATTATAAAACCGCAGCATTATCGCATCCTTAATTCGAGGACGAATTAGTTTTTTTTGAGGGGAAGAATTGTAAAACCCTTATTTAAAATCCTAAAATATTAAATACGCGTAGTGTCAGCTTTAACTTTAATTAAACGTTAACAGTAAATACGCAGTCGCAATTTTATTTAAATATTACAAAAAAATAATTATTCAGAAAATAATTATTAAGTTTCAGAAAACATTACGCATGTATTACGTATGTATTATTTATTATACAGAAAAGAGTATTACGTTTCTATTAAAAAAAAAATAAAACACGAGAAATATAAAATTGTACACGAAAAGATTAGAGTCGAAAAACAAAACGAAAACTTGTATATCATGTTAAGGGTAGCGGTTTTAATAAAACAAAGAAAAAGAAAAGTGGGCTTTGAGCCTGGCCTGTTTTAAAACACAAAACAACAAGGAACAATATACACACTAGTGTCTCATTGTCTTATCACGTAAAAAAGAACGAGTAGGGTTTAGAAAGAAGCTGTCACCACTTTAAAAAAATCAAGAACAAGGGTTTCGGGAATAATTTCATCAGTGATTCCTGTTATTTATCATTTCTTCACCAATCTACAACAGTAATCTGTACCTTTCTTTTAATTTCACTTTAGACCACGAATTAATATTGCTTAATGTCTATACAAACGAATCACGAGTAATATAATTAAGGGTGTCAGGTTTTAGTGAATTCAGGGAAAAACCAATTGGTCTCGGTGTGGTGGCTGTTGGCCAGCCATGACCCATACAGGGGCGGCGTGGTGCTTTGTTTATACAGCCACAACCCAAAAGCCCCCAAACTGGGGAGTCATGTATAATGGGGTGTTTAGGATTATATACAGTGAGTAATAATAACTCAACAGGGGGTGTTTGTTTGAAGCAGTAGAAACCAAGAGTCCTTAAGAATCTCGGTGGGTCTTAGTCAGAAAGCAGTGGGAACCGCTGCATTAGCAGTGGAAACCACTGCATTAACAGTTGGAACAAAAACAAGAACGATGGGAACAAAAACAATAACAGTGGGAACTCATAACATAAAACAGTAGGAAACATTATACAAGCAGTAGCAACTGGCACTAGGCTAGTAGCTACTGCTATGTGACATCAGCAACAGAGGGAAGCCACAACGCGTCGTGGTGGGCTCGGTTTGGTTAACCCGAGACATGGGTGTCTCAGGGAAGGTTTTTAGCTCGGGTTTTTAGGATAGCTAGTAATTATAAACGCGAGAAAATTATTTATATTAATTAGATCATTTTACAAGGAGTTTTATAAATAGATTAATTAAATAGTTGATTTTATTAATTTAATTAGTAAAATTAAATCGATATTGTTTTACTTTTTTTTTAAAATTTTAAAACGTGTGATTTAATTAATATTTTCAAAGAAACGAATTTGTAGACCTTTCTAATTTAGAAACTTTCTACTTATATCAAATTACTATTTATAGTAATAATAATTATATCGGAATTTCACATTATACAGTAATTAGGTATACAGAAAATGCGTTAATCAGAAATATTAGAACAATCAGATTTATCAGTTTATACACAAACAGTCATACAAGAAATAATAAATTAAACTAAGAACAGTTAAATTCAGTAAACTAAAAAGATATCAGTTAACTTATTCGCGTCCATTATTTATGTAGCTTCTGTGAAATCAGAGTAGGAGTCTCATCAGCTTTCCTTGCAGTCAGTTACTGGACACAAGGTACATATTTCCCGTCCTTCAGTAAAGACTCCCTTTCTATGCATGATTAGGATTTCCCGTCTGCAGCCAAATGTTTTCCCCAGTATCTGTTCTAAGTTTTATCAGTAATTAGCTTAATAACTAAGTTAAATTGCCTGAGCCTTATATACAAGCATGACCAGTTATATACTAGTTACGGAGGTACCGTAACCATGACACTTGAGGCACCGGTGTCATGACTCCTCTGCGAGGGAGTGATTTCTCGCAGTGTCCCATTTATCTCAGCTTGGCCATTTTATCAGTATTATCAGCGGGGCATATGGGTGCATCCTAGGCTATCAGTTACAGCTTATCAAGTGAATGTGGTGTGTGCTCTACATCCTTCACATTGGAGTTGATCCCTCCACCCAACACATTATTTAGAGGTCACCCCTCTACAGCATGATGAGGTCACCCTCCATGTATTCATGCAGGCGTTGTTACAACACATGACCTATATAAGCTCTTGGCATTTAAAATACAGTAATTGCATGTTTTAAGATAAAACAGATAATAATTCAGCTTTACTATTGTAAACCAGACTTTTCAGAATCATATACAGTTTTCCGCTGCACTTTACTTATTAGTTTCATAGCTTCAGTATTTGTTATCTGTTCATTTCAGTATATTCTTATCATGCTTTATATCTGTTCACTGGGCGTTATGCTCAGCTATAGTTTTCCTTTCATGTTCCAAATGGCAGGTACAGAGGGGCGCTCTTAGGACTTCTGAGAGAGTACGTGCATTGGATGGGAGCTATCTAAACTCCTTTACTTTATGCACTTATACATTACTTTGTTTGTTTGGACATTGTTTCGTCCTTTTCCTTCAGCACTTAAGCTTCTATATTTGAGCTTATATTTGGATTGCCGATGTTTGATTCCGGTATTTCCGTTATGGTCAGTTAATGTTTTAAGACATTGCTTTGCATGCTTTTATGACACGCCATAAATATACGTAACGGTCCACTTATCCAAGTGGGGTGTTACAGATCAATCTATTCTGGGTCATTATCTCTTTCTTAGGCCGTAAGAGTAGGAGAGCCTAGCCAGGACTCTCTTGGGTATAAAAGGAACCCCCCAAGGTTCCATAAAGGTACGATACATGATGAGACTAAAATTATACATGGTCTCATCGTTCTTTTTGGGCTTTATATGCATAAAAATGTCATAAAATACCCTATTATGTGCTTGTGTTTGTTACTTGTGTATTTTAGGTATGGATATCATGAAAAAGACAAAAGATCACAAGAAACAAGCAAAAACGAACACGAGAAACGAAGCCACACAATGAACCGGGCCCTAGTTGTGATTTTCCAGGAATAAGTCCTTTAAGATTTGAAGATGTACAAGAAAAGTCCTTCATTAATGAAGAAATGACACTTTATACCCTTTTATATTCATAATTACAAGTTTGGTCCCTAAAGTTTGTCAAAATTAGAAAAAGGTCCCTCAACTTTGAAGAATTAGCAAGAGTAGTCCCTACAAAAAGAAGGCTTGTCATTTTTAGTCCTCCTTAAAGTGAAACATACAACAAAAGACCTTGAAGCTTCAAGAAAAGCCAAGTTAAGCCCTTCATGATTCAAGAAATAACAAAAAGAGTCCTTAAAAATGCCTATGAAAAGCTTTTGTGGCCAAAATTGAAAAAACCAAACTTTATAACAAAGGGAAAAACGTTTTAAGCTGAAAAGAACTTCATATACATTTATATCCAAAAGTTAAGGACCAAACCTGCCCAAAACCAAACTTCAAACGCCTAAAAAGATGCGGGTAACAATTACTATGGAGATTCAACCATGTTACTATTCATAGATTTACCCAGATTCTAAAAAGATCAAAACAAAGGGGAAAGACCAATTACTCATTCACACTATTAGTTCACCTCACCCCAAACCCTTTGACACGCTTAAAACAGAAAACCCACTACCCAGGCTACCCCACACTCCCTCCCCTACACCAATGATAGGCCGTTTGACACCTCATGGAATGACAGCTGGCAAATCCAACAACCCACATTCCACATGCCTCAAAATGAACACTCAAGATGAAAGTGGACAGCTTGCAACACAAAAAACGTCTAGAAGACTGAAGGGGCATTTATGGGAATTTATAAGATTAGGGTTTATGTATATTGTTTCTAGAATCGTCTATTGCATCCTATAAATAGAGCCCTCAGGTTGTGATTGAGCCTTTGTTCCAGATTTGCAAAAACTTCTTGTAATTCCTTTTATTTTAATAAAATTGGTAGTTTTTTAAATAATTGAGATTTCCTTTTATTATTTAAATTTGGTGTTGGTTTTGATAGAAATCCGAGTTCCATATTTTGTTCCTTGTTCGAATTTGGAAGAATCACATATCCTTGTAAAGCCTTTTTCCTTCTCAGTTGAAGAAAAGTGGGTGTGGGAGGGAATTCCCAGATTTTTCCATTATTGTTATCCGTTTGTGGGTTATCTGTTGGAAAAAGTATTCATTCAGGTTTGGTTCAAGGATTGAATCAAATTTGAGAAAGGTTTTTAAGTGAGAAAATCTTTTGGTTAAGTTTTGTGTTTCAAAATGGTACTTATATATTCCACTGTTCTAGATCTTTAGATTATTGTGTGCTAATCCCACTCGTGAATCAGGATCTATCATAAGCTTGTCCTCAACAAGCTTATGAAAAGCTTTTGAATCATTCAGTGGTGAGTTTGTTCTTTGTTTTCAGGATTGTCCACAAAACAAGTCCATACCCCTAGGTTCTATTGTTGAACCACCAACTAGGAGAACTCTTTGTTCATTATTGTTCAAAGGTAATCCCATAAACCTTGAGTTTATTGGGAGAGCATAGCTGGCTCCCCATAGGATGTAAATTGGGGAGAGGTACACAACATTCCATCCCTCTCTATTTATATTTATCTGCCATACCTTGGACTGCCATGTGATTGATTGGTTATTTTAGTGTGTTATTTGTGTCTATCTTTGGTTTTTAGTAGTTAATCTAAGTCTAGTGATAGGATTCCTTGTGGTTAAGTTAGATTTTGGTTTTGATTTAGTCCTTTCTTAAAATCTGTCAAAGGTGGGCATAGGAGGGCAAAGTTTGTCAAAAAGACCAAAACCCTAGGTCGAATGATTTTCTGAGGTGTCATATGTTTGTTAAGACTGTTTGAGTGTTTTGTGATAATTGGTTAAGTCTAAGTTGTTGCTATTAGAATTTCTCAAGTTATCATTCATATTTTTGCTAAATTTTGTGCCAAACAGATCAGAAGGATTTTGACTACTTGTTTGTTGGAATTAAGTTTTGAAACTTGGTAGTCTGCTAGTTCAAGTGGTAGTGTTTCTCTACATATGCTGGTTGTGAAGTTTGGTAGATTAATGTAGCTTATGCATCCTGTTAAATCACACTGAATTATCAATCATATCAGCAGAACTTATTTTTCTGGTCCAACCATCTGATTTCAAGATTTGAGCTGCTTAATTTTGTTTGTGTTGGTGTTTGTGTGTTGTCTTTGACTCCCACAAGCCCACTAGTTTGTGGGGTGGCTTTATTGCCCAACAAATCCTTAAAACGGGCTCCAAAAACCCGGTCACTCTCTGTGACAAGCACTTGGAATCCATGTTCCCACTGACCATATAAAGCTAGCCAATGCTTAGCTATAAAACAAGAAAGTCAAACCTATCACAATCCATAGTCAACTGTTTTTGTTTTTAGTGCTCAATATGTTGGGAATTAATTTGATTAGACAAAAACAAGTATAATGAAACAAGAGGTCTTATATGAAAATATTAAGAAGTACAAGAATATGGAGACCATCTATACAAGAGGACTAAAGTGCAAAAGATGGAAGGACTCCTAGTGTAATTAGATTTCTTATAAAGAGGGTTATGTGTAGTATATAAACACATACACCCTACGTGAATTAATTATCCCGTTATTCACAATGTAGTCATAAAGTGTGTGTCGTGTGTTCTAGACGTGTTGTAAACACGTCTAGGGTTTGTTACTTGTAATTGTTTGAAGTTTAATACAAGTAAACGTTGGAAGAGAAACACCTTGTTCATAATCAATGTTCTAATTCCGCTATGTTTGTTACATATGGACGTTGGTTATCCTAGTAAGCTTAATCGATCCATGAATAATGTTTTCCACAATTGGTATCGGAGCGGGTGCCTCTCAATACTAGGAACTAACAAGGTGTTCGAGTCGAAGAATGAAGATTGAAGCTTAAAAATTCGTCTTTGTTTTTAAGTTCGGATCTCACTGTGCAGCCGTTTTCAAACAACCGTAACTCATTCGTTAACCGTTGGATCGTCGTGAAATTTTTTCTGTAGGTTCTCGACATATGTGTCTTGAATCTCACTGGAGCGATCATCGATCTGATTTGTTATGGGTGAGTTATAGCTCGTTGAAGTTAGATGCAGAGAGAGGTATTAAATTTTCTGTTTTTGTTTATATTGAATAAAGATTTGGGGTTTCTTCCCCTAAACCCTAAATCGAGTTTAAAAACTGAAAAGGATGTGTTATGTCAATGTTCATGGATGGTACTTTACAAGAATGAACAAGGATAAACCCTAGTTCGATCTTTAAACCTCATATAGGGTTTCGAGCTTAGTTCTTACAAACTAAGGTTTCGAGGTATGTTTTATAAGAACTGCAGCAGGTTAATGAATGATGGTTGTAGATTTGTGATATCATGGTGTTGATAACAGGAGCAGAGAACGTGAGATTTTGGTCAAAAGCAACAAGGAATAGGTTGATTATGTTGCTATCAATGCTGTAAGTGACGTGGTACCAAGAAAAAGGTTGTCGTCCGCTGTTCACGATGATTTGCTTTTACTTCTCATTCAATCATAAAATACTTTGTGATATTATGAGGTACGATTTATATTTGGCTGATATTTGTGACTCCTTTGGTAGAGTCTACAAGATTAATATATATCACTACAAAATAAATGACATTTACTTACTCAAAATTTTGCTTACTAATAAAATTTATAATCATGTAAGTCGCTATAACTTTTCCTTACTAAAACACAATGCATATAAAAATAAGCAAAAACATTTGCTTACTCTTTTGCCTACTATAAAGAGTCATTAAAAGTTTTACATTTTTGCTTACTCAATATTGAGTAAGTAATAACCTTTAGTGCTCCTCTCTCTTACTTACTCTTTTTCTTAAGAGTAGGAGCTGATAAAAATTAACTTTTGATGACTCTTTTTTAGTAGAAATTAATAGAAAATACTTTTGCTTACTCAATATTGAGTAAGTATAGACTTTTAGTGTTCCCCTCTATTACTTACTCTTTCATATTTAATTTAGTAAGAAAATGTCATAAATTTTGTAGTGTTGTTGAATGTTTATCGAAAGAAGAAAAGAGGCATTGAATAATATTTGATGGTCTTCACGTGTGTGCTTATGTTGTCCAAAGTATGAAAGTGACGTGGGGTATTAAGGAAATTTATGGTCCAGCCAAACTAAAAGAGAGAATTGTGGTCACGTGAGAATAAAGAAATAAGAATGATGTGAGGTACTTGTTGGCCCTAGGGTTTCGTACACGTATTGTTCTTGTGGTCACAAAACATGTTTGTATTATTCGAGTGATATAACAGAAAAGAAAAGGAATTATAGTCCCAAGGAGCTAACGTTTTAATGCTATATTATGGGATATAATTTATGGCTATTGATCTTTTGGAAGTATATTGTCTTATCACAAATCATAAGCCATATGAATTGGGAATAAAGATGTCGCTTAAGCCACTGTGGTCCAACAGTTTGATATTGGCAAGAGACAAACGATGGTGTCAGTGGCTGAGTCGAGCCGCTGACAAGAATAAAACACACGCTGACAGAGAAGACGCTGACACGTTGTAATTTAGACGCTGACAACGTGTTGTCCAATATATGGTTTTTAAGCGCTGAAAAGTATCGTCCGATATTGGACAATACATACAGAAGATATATTGGATGACTCAGGATCTCAGACAGAACTATCTGTTTAATTTTTTATGACTTGTTTTTGTAGATTGTGTTTGATACAATAAATTTTTATTTGATTATGTGACAAGGCTAACCTTGCAGTTACGTACCAACTTGGATTAGAAGCAGAACGCCGACAGAGGCAGCAGTTGCATAAAAGAAGAGGATGATATTGTACTTAGATGATTTTCATTGCAAATTGGAGGTATCGATGGAGAGGTTTGATTAGTACTTCTTTGGTGTTGGAGTTGTTTTTCACAGGTTTGTATTTTTTCATATCTTAAAGTCGTGAATACATGCACCGACTTTAAAGGTAACTTGTTCGTGCTTAAACGGTTGGTGACGAAGACTTGTCAAATCTAGCAAATTGTCAGCTTGCTATCACTTGAAGGAGTTACATTATCGTGCTCAGTATCTCACAAAAGGATGAAGATTTTGACAAAGAGATTGAGGTCTGCTTATATTTTTCCAAATCAATATAAGTTCGACGTCACATGGATAGTACAAGATATAAGGTACAAGCTTTGGAGATTCAACTTCTTCAACAAATAGGTTATATTCGTTTTTCTTCATTCGTAATCTACAATTAGAGTCTACATAGTTCATGACTCATTTACATGCACCAATCAAGGGGAAGCGTTTATTAGTTGTTTATCTTTAGAAGACCCCTATTGGATGAGACAAAAAGGGGAAAACGATTCAAAGATCAAGGTATACAACTTAATTTTATGTGGTGATATGTTTTACAAGAAATCTTACTTTAAAGGGAAGCTTGTTTCATTCGTGAAAGATCAAGATTTGAAGATTGTTTTTGTCATCATCAAATAGGGGAAGATTGTTGGGAATTAATTTGATGAGACAAAAACAAGAATAATGAAACAAGAGGGCTTGTATGCAAATATTAAGAAGTACAAGAATATGGAGACCATCTACACAAGGAAGAGGACTAAAGTGCAAAAGATGGAAGGACTCCTAGTGTAATTAGATTTCTTGTAAAGAGGGTTATGTGTAGTATATAAACACACACCTTGCATAGGTTTAATCATTCAGTTATTCACAATGTAACCTACAAGCAATTCGTGTGTCTAGACGTGGGATTCAATATATACACGTCTAGATGTTATTTGTGTTTAATAATACAAGTAACGTTGGGAGAAACTTTGTCTTGTTCGTTGTTCTTAACACCTTGTTAAACGTTTTTCATTCTATTCCGCCTTGATTCAAACAAGTGAATGAGATTCGTTCCTAGCAGCCTAAAGATCCGAATCTATAGGTTTCATCACAATAATCGTCTTTTTCTTAAATTTTCATTTTTCTCAGTTTAAGTATCTTAATTTAGGATTTTTAGAAAAGAAAAATTATTTTTTCCATTATTTAATCAATTTTTAGGATTATTTTAATATTTTAATAGTTTTAAGCCATTTAGAATTTGTTAGTCAAAAAAGTCTGAAAAATACTTTTTAGTTATAATATAATATAAGTGAGATTCTAATTTGATAAAATAATATTTTGGGTTTATTTTTTATTTTATTTAATTTTAAGGCTTCAAATAGCATTTAAAATTGAATATTAAACTGGAAATAAATTTTAAAATATTTTCGTTAAATTTTTATTCTTATTTATATTATTTTAGATTTGTTTTTGATTTTTAATTAATTTTTCGATTAAATTTTTAATTTTGTCACAAATTACGTTTTACGTTTTTATTCGTCTTAGTATAAATTAATCGTGACCGTCAATTTCCTTTCTACCCTTTTTGTTTCTAATATATATTAATCTAAAAATTACAAGTTTTTCACACACAATCAACCTCCTTGGGAAACGAATTTATTACCTTCGGTTATTAACAATTGGTTTTCCTAAATCAATTTGTTTAATACTTACCGCTTTTACGCCTTTTTCCTAAAGAGTGTATGTTTACCACAATCATTTTGGCGCCGCTGCCGGGGAGGTGTGTTGTGATCAATTTGGAGAATTTTGTTTTTAATATTATCCATAAATATTATTTGTGTTAGTAGAACTCTATTAACACGTATTATCGGTTTTTTTCGTTTTCTTTGTGAATATTATTACTATATTGTATACGTATCACAATAAAATCACAATATCTCCAAAAGTGTGAAAACACAACCTTAATCAGGATTTCATCACTCAATTATTATATTCGAATCTCAAACTAAAAGAAAAAGTAAAAAATAGATAAATACTTTCTTTTAGCTCGATTTTGAAAAATACGAACTATACGGTGAATAGATAGGCAACGTGCTATAAAAGGCCGTTAAAGGGAAGTTAGGTACTTAATTGTTTCGCGCCACCTCATTCCCCCCGTTCACTTGTGAGTATTTGATCTTGAAGACTAATCGAGGGTTTTGTCGCCCAAAGTATTATCTATGTATATATATATATATATATATATATATATATATATATATATATATATATTTTCTTGGTTTCAAAAGATTAAAACCTCTTGAACGTTTTGGTGTTCCACCAACGTTCTAAAGTCATCGAAGGCGTTCACTCCACGTGATCGTTTTCATTCCTTGAGGCTCCTTTAATCGAGAAATTGATTCGAGGAGAGATTGGTAGATTTGAGTCTACGTAATACACAAGAAAATCCAAAAAAATTAAAAACAATCAAAAACACAAAAAAATTGAAAATTCACAAAACCCCGAAAACAATCTTCTTTGCTCATATCCACGTTCTACGTTACGTTTATGCAAACCCGCTCTAAAGCAAAACGTGCTCGAAAACATCGTCAAAAGGAAGGAAACCAAGATCCTTCAATTGAAGAAGAAACTCCATTTTTCGAACCCGTTGTAGAATCAATAGTCACCATGGCTAATCGTACTATGATGGAGTTGCTTCAAGCACCCACTTAGGGTTTTGGAGAAGCTATTGTGATTCTCGCGATCCTTGTAGAGAACTTTGAGATCAAGACGGGTTTAATGTCGATGCTACAAGCTAACAAGTTTCACGGACATGAAAAAGATAACCCTCATTATCACATACAGAATTTCAATCGTCTCACCGCTACAAGCAAATTTAAGGATGTTCCACACGACGCCATTAAGATGATGTTGTTTCCATACTCTTTAGATGGACCCGCCAAAATTTGGCTCGAGAAAGAACCTCCAAATTCGATATTGACATGGGGTGATCTCATGTCTAAATTTGTGAACCAATTTTTCCCACCATCTAAGACGACACATTTGAAAAATGAGATTTCAAGGTTTATGCAAAGACCTAACGAAAGTTTTTCTATGGCATAGGAACGATTTAAGGAAATGTTACATGAATGTCCACACCATGATTTTTCCGAATTGCATCACATTGATACGTTTTATAATGGGCTTAACGATCATGAACGAGATTATTTGAAAGTCGCCGCGGGTGGTAATTTTTTGTGCAAAACGATAAATGAAGCTTTAACGATAATCGAGAATAGATCTAAGATTTATAACCCTCGTAACACACCGAGTGTTGCCACTATGGGTTCGTCGTCATCTCGTAACATGAATGCCATACAAGATGAAGCAAATGAGGAGAATCTGTTTTTGATAGATTTTCGTCTCTTATGATTCTTTGGAAAGCACAAGATGATTTGAGTTCCGCATCGGTTAAAGCGGTTGAAAAGAGTTGTATATCTTGTGGTGGAGCTCATAATTTTTCCGAGTGCATTACCGCCGGTGGTAACACTTTGAGTGCTTATGTAGCAACAGGAATTTATAACCAAAACGGCCAAGGTTCCCGCCCAAATCAAGCTCCACTAAATCAAAATGCTAATAACTATCGAAACAACAATCAAGGTGGTGGTTATCAAGGAAATCAACGTAACTATAACAAGGGTAATTACCAAAGTGGGAAGAATGGGAAAGTGAAAAATCAAAACCAAAACCGTGATTTTCAAAATACTACTCAAGGTTTTCAAAATGCTCACACTAAAAATCCTCAAGGTGAATTTTTGGATTATGCTAAGGCAAATGATGCTAAGTTTGATAACATGCCACGAGAAATGATTAGCTTAAGATCCGAGTTGAAAAGTGAGTTAAAAAATGAACTTGCTAATGAATTGAAAACTCATGCTAATAAAATGGAAGGAAATGTTCAACGTCTTCGACAAAATCAACAAAAGATGGAACAAGGACAACATGAGATTAAGCAAGAGTTATTAAAAGCGGATAAAAGGCAATAGAAATTTGAAGTTAGAATGGCGAGTATGTTTGAAGCCATAATGTGTAAACCGTCTTCCTCGGTGGTCTTCCTAGTGATACCATTACAAACCCGAAGGGGAAATGAAGGTTATTACTACACGAAGTCGTAAAACTTTCAAAGAGCGAATCTCTCGTCCAAGTACTTCTAAGGAGAAGGAAATCGAGAAAGAACCCGAGGTGGTGGTCGAAAAGGAGCATATCACAAGCCCACGAAGTACCGCTCAAACCACACCTACGGTTGAACCAATACCAATCATGAAACCCGAGATTCCAAGGCTGTTGCCTACGCCCCAACCCACACCACCCTTACCTTACCCATCAAGACGAAACAAGGAAAAATTACATGAACGTAGAGCTTTTTATTAAAATGTTTCAACAAGTGCACATTAATGTGAGTTTAGCCGACGCGTTGTTATGCATGCCTCGTTTGCCTCCACTTTCAAAGGTATGATGAATGATAGGGAAAAGCTTTCAAAGCTATCTAAGTGTTCTTCGGTTTATCTTAACTGAATACCGAAAAAATTTGGTGACCCCGGGAAGTTTCTTATTCCATGTGATATTCAAGAAATGGAAGGATGCCTCGCCTTGGCCGATCTTGGCGCAAGCATTAATTTGATGCCTTTTTCCATGTGAAAATCGCTATCGATTCCGGCTCTTACTCCTTCAAAAATGTCTATCGAGATGGCCGATCATTCTATGATTCTCACATGTGGAGTGGCCGAAGACGTTTTTGTGAAAGTGGGGAAGTTCTACTATCCCGTTGAATTTATCGTAGTAGACATTCCCATGGATCCTCAAGTTCCTCTAATTTTAGGTCTTACTTTTTAGATACCTTGAAATCGATCATTGATGTGCATGCTAGAAAAATTACTTTGTGATTCAACGAGGAGGAACTTGTTATAAACGCTACTCAAAACTCTACACCTTCTCATGTTTATGCAATCGCTACCATCAACCACATTGACTTAGTCGATGTAGTTTGCGATGAGTTTACACAAGAAGTGTTGGTTTTTTCCGATAGTTCGTCTAGTGGCAATCCCAGTATTATGGATCCGATTCTTGCTAAGTCTACACCAAATCTCACTCCATTCCAAGGAGGTGATTTTATTTTAGATTAAATCGACAATGAAGATGAGGTGATTATTGATAAAGATAATCTCATTCCACCATTTATTCCGCCGATGGAAATTATGAGTGTTGAACAAAAATCGTCAATCGAGGATCCACCAATCCTTGAATTGAAAGATCTTCCACCTCAGCTCGAATACGCATTCTTGGAAGGTGATGACATGTTGCCGGTTATTATTGCGAAAGATCTTTCCAGTGATGAAAAAATCGCACTTTTGACAATCCTAAAAGCTCACAAAGGGGCAATTCCGTGGAAAATTTCCGACATTAAGGGTATCAACCCAAAATTTTGTACTCACAAGATTTTAATGGAGGAGGACTACAAACCCGCAATTCAATATCAAAGAAGGGTAAACCCCAAAATTCACGATGTCATCAAAAAAGAGGTCTTAAAACTTCTTGACACGGGAATGATTTATCCTATATCCGATAGCCTATGGGTGAGCCCAATCCATTGTGTCCCTAAGAAGGGAGGAATAACCGTTGTGCCCAATGAAAACAACTAGTTAATTCCCACTCGTGTTGTAAACGGTTGGAGGGTGTGTATTGACTACCAAAAGTTAAATGACAGCACTCGTAAAGACAATTTTCCCGTGCCCTTCATGGATCAAATGTTGGAGCGACTCGCAGGAAATGACTTCTATTGCTTTTTAGATGGTTTTTCCGGTTACTTTCAAATCCCTATCGACCCTCGTGATCAAGAGAAAACTACGTTTACGTGTCCTTATGGAACGTTTGCTCATCGTAGAATGCTATTCGAACTTTGTAATGCACCGGGATCTTTTCAACGGTGTATGATGGCTATTTTTCATGATATGATCGAGAAGTCGACGGAAGTCTTCATGGATGACTTTTCGGTGTTTCATGATTCATTCACTTCGTGTTTATCCAATCTTGAAAGAATGTTAAAACGTTGTGAAGAAACCAACCATGTGCTTAATTGGGAAAAATGTCATTTTATATGTAAACAAGGAATCGTATTAGGGCACAAGGTCTCGAAAGTGTGGATTGAGGTAGATAAAGCTAAGATAGACGTCATCGCCAAATTACCTCATCCCAAAACCGTTAAGGGAGTTAGGATTTTCCTAGGCCACGTGGGCTTTTATCGTCGATTCATCAACGACTTTTCGAAAATAACTCGACCTATGACACACCTTCTTGAGAAAGATGCTCCTTTCATCTTCAATGAGGATTGTGTTCGAGCTTTTTAAACTCTTAAGAGGAAACTTACCGAAGCTCCCATTCTTGTTTCTCCTAATTGGTAATTACCCTTTGAAATCATGTGCGATGCAAGTGATTATGCAATTGGGGCTGTTTAGGGCAACGTCATGAAAAGCATTTTCGACCTATTCATTATGCTAGTAAGACGATGACCGAGGCTCAAATGAAATACACTACAATTTAAAAAGAACTACTTGCCGTGGTGTATGATTTTGAGAAATTCTGACCTTATCTCGTCTTAACAAAAAGCATCGTGTATACGGATCATTCGGCTATCAAGTACCTCTTCTCTAAGATTGATGCAAAGCCGAGATTGCTCCGTTGGATTCTCCACCTACAAGAATTTGATGTCACAATACTTGACAAAAAAGGAGCCGAGAATCTAACGGCCGATCATCTCTCTCGTTTGGAAGATCCTCATAAAAATGAGTTTGAGAACAAGGAAATTACCGAAACATTTCCTCTCAAGACTCTCGATGTGGTGAATTCTAAGGATGACACCCCATGGTTTGCCGACATTGCAAATTACCATGCAGGCAATTTCATAATCAAGGGTATGACGACACAACAAAAGCGAAAATTCTTTCGTGATGTCAAGTTCTATTCTTGGGACGACCCTTTTCTCTTTCAGGTTTGTGCGGATCAACTCGTTCGACGTTGTGTCTTTGGTACCGAAGCTTCTAACATCCTTAGAGCTTGTCACGAGGTACCCACAGGTGGTCACCACGGTGATAACTTCACGGCTAAGAAAGTGTTTGATGTCAGCTTCTTTTGGCCTACGATCTATCGTGCACTTGTTAAGTCGTGTGATTCTTGCCAACGACAAGGAAATTCCTCTCATAAGGATGAAATGCCACAAAACATAATTCAAGTGTGTGAGATTTTCGACGTTTGGGGCATTGACTTTATGGGGTCGTTCCCCTCGTCTCATGGTAACAAGTATATCCTCGTCATCGTCGACTACCTATCTAAGTGGGTGGAACCTAAGGCTTTGCCTACGAACGATGCTCGTGTGGTAGTTAAGTTCTTGAAGCAAATATTCTCTCGGTTTGGAACCCCTCATGTTATTATAAGCGATCATGGAACCCATTTTTGTAATGACCAATTCGAAAAGGTTCTAAAGAAATATGGAGTTACACATCGTCTCTCTACGGCTTATCACCCACAAACGAGCGGGAAAGTCGAGGTTTCAAACCGATCCTTAAAGAGGATTTTGGAAAGGTCTATTGGAGAAAACCGTGCTTCATGGTCTGACAAACTTGATGATGCTTTATGGGCCTTTCACACAGCTTATAAGACCCCAATCGGGTGCACCCCTTATAAGTTGGTGTATGGGAAGAATTGCCAGTTGCCAATTAAATTAGAACACAAGGCATATTAGGCTCTAAAGCATGCAAACTTTGATTTGAAGACCGCGGGAGATCACCGGAAAATACAACTTAATTAATTGGATGAATTACGTGATAATGCTTATGAAAATTCATTGATTTTTAAGGAAAAGACTAAAAAGTTTCATGATTCAAAGATTAAAAACCGGTTTTTAACGTTGGTGATCAAGTGTTACTTTTTAACTCTCGTTTAAAGATATTTTCCGGAAAGTTAAAATCCCGTTAGTCGGGTCCGTTCACCATAACACAAGTTTTTCCTTATGGGACCATCGAGCTAGCTCAAAATGATGGACCTAACTTTAAGTTGAATGGACATAGGCTTAAGCACTACTTCAGTGGGGAAGTCCCTTCTTTGGACGACCTCGACCAAGTCACCTTCCCCAATGATAATTAAGCATTGAGGGGATCGAGTCAAGCTCATGACTCGATAATTAAAAACGAGGTGCTTCGTGGGAGAGTTCCCATGCTTATCCATGTACATATTATCGCTTTCTAATGTAGTTAATGTGAGGGGATTTGTGCCCTTCTAACTCATTGTCTCGTGGTTGTTTGTGAATGGATTATCTAGATCATCATCATCACCAGGTTGAAGACTCTCGTGTTCGTTTACGTGAGCCTCGATCGTTTGCTTGAAGAAGTTTTTCACGAATCCATGACATAACCTTTATTGTTCTAACGATAATCTATTAGCATAATTCATAAACGGCTTTAGATATATTGTTGATCACCCTTTCCATGCTAGATCCTAAGCATTCTACTCTTCGTCTCTAGTATGGGGTGCTCTACCTTTAGACTCGAAACATTGAGGACAATGTTTACTTTTAGTATAGGGTTGAATAGATACTTGCCTTGCTACGCCCTCATGCTTTCCAATTTTCATCGTTTTGTTTTGGTTTGTTAATAAGGCTAAAAATGGCCAAATTTTAAAAATTTTCTTAGTTTTCATAAGTGTTTTTAAGACACGGATATATATTTTCCGATGGGTAGAATAAGAGATAATTTTTGACTTGATGGGCATTTGGAGCCCTTTACATTCCTTAACCCGCTTGAATCAAGTTTTGCTAGACTTTTATATAGGGAACTTTAAAATGCGAAAGTCTTAACTCATATGGGTTAAGAACAAGAACTTTTCGCAAGTTCCTATAATTGATCCTAGAAAGTCACTTATCAAGGGAACTTTAAAATGCATTCTCTAAGCTTGAAAAAGTCTAAGAAAGTGCAAGCTCCTATAGGTGACTTGAAAACCCAAAACTTCGATTTAATATAGTCTTAATGAAGCTAATCCAAATTTGGCTTAATTTTGACTTGCATGGCTAAGTATTCACGAGTCTCTTGAATTAGAGGTTTTTAAATAGTGAAGAACGAGAAGTGATAGAGTTAGACAAGTGATCATGCTAAACGTAGAACATGAAAATATTCTTTCAAAAACTCATATGTTTTTAATTTCGGCTTTTTCTCCCATAAGATCAATGCATTAGGACAAATAAATTGCAATAAGTAAGGTCGTACGATTAAAAGGTTACTCGGCTTCTAGCCCAAGATCGTTTAAAAGTTGCTCGTGTTCGAATAGAGTTCATAGACATGGCATAACTTATTGAAGCGGGACGCGAAGATTAGTGAAGTCCAAAAAGGCCCTAACAAGGCATGAGGACTCCATTTTGTTGCTAAAGATCCAAGATGATGAGACGAATCATTATTCCAAAATCAATATGAAGAATCAAGACAAACGACGAAAAGCAATTTACTCCCATAAAGATCATGGAGAAGTCTATCCAAAAAGACCCTAACAAGGTATGAGGATAAATAGATCCAAGTCCAAAAGGAGGCGGATCGTTGTATATCAAAATCCCAAATAAAGATTGAAGAAAAATGAAGAAGTCATGGTCCAAGTTTAAAGAATCTCTCAAAAACGTCAAGTGAAGAAATTCCAAATATGAAGAGAAGACCGTTATTTCAAGAACGTCTCTCAAGATTCGAAGTATGAAGAACATGTCAAATATCGATCCAAGAAAGGTCTCAAATCGTGAAACGAGTTATGCCAAGATATGAACTTAAGGAGATTACGAGAAGTCGTTTTAAAAGATTTTGTCCTTTAGCTAACTATTGATTAAATTGTCCTAATTTATTTTAGGACAAATAAATACTCAAATAAGTCAGTATGGATCACTTGTGATCCATGACAAATAGTTAAAAAAATTCTAGATACATTTCCTTTTCTTAATAATTAGGATTGCGGGGAGAAAAAGTATTACACAATTTGAATGTATGAGTAGTGTTAGCATTGTGACTTGTACCAACAATGATCCCGTTTTTGCACTTAGCATGGAATGTATGACAATCAAGGAGGAAGAAATTTACTCTATAAAACATTCACTTGTTTTTATTCTTTGACCCTAAAAGTCACTTTCATGAGATGAAAATCATACATAATGTCTTTAACACATTGTAATAGTAGTATAACAAGTTTACATTTCAATAAAAGTTCATAAAAATGAATTTGGAGATGCTTAGATACTTTATTCTAGGATTGCGTGAGGGCACGACAATGGTTTAGTATAGGGGAGTGATGATACTACAATTATACATGGTCCCATCGTTCCTTTTGGGCTTTAAATGCATAAAAATGTCATAAAATACCCTATTATGTGCTTGTTACTTGTGTATTTTAGGTATGGATATTGTGAAAAAGACAAAAGATCACAAGAAACAAGCAAAAACGAACACGAGAAACGATGCCGCATAATGAACCGGGCCCTAGTTTTGATTTTCCAAAAATAAGCCCTTGAATATTTGAAGATGTACAAGAAAAGTCCTTCATCAATGAAAAAATGACACTTTATACCCTTGTATATTCATAATTACAAGTTTGGTCCCTAAAGTTTGTCAAATTTACAAAAAAGGTCCCTCAACTTTGAAGAATTGGCAAGATTAGTCCCTACAAAATGAAGACTTGTCACTTTTAGTCCTCCTCAAAGTGAAACATACAAGAAAATACCTTGAAGTTTCAAGAAAAGCCAAGTTAAGCCCTTCAAGATACAAGAAATAACAAAAGAGTCCTTGAAAATGCCAATGAAAAGCTTTTGTGGCCAAAATTGAAAAAACCAAACTTTATAACCAACGGAAAAACGTTTTAAGCTGAAAAGAACTTCATATACATTTATATCCAAAAGCTGAGGACCAAACCTGCCCAAAACCAAACTTCAAATGCCTAAAAAGACGCGGGTAACAATTACTATGGAGATTCAACCGTGTTACTATTCATGAATTTACCCAGATTCTAAAAAGATCAAAACAAAGGGGAAAGACCAATTACTCATTCCCTCGCTTAATTCACCTCACCCCAAACCCTTTGACACACTTAAAACAGAAAACCCACTACCCAGGCTACCCCACACTCTCTCCCCTGCACCAATGATAGGCCGTTTGACACCTCATGGAATGACAGCTGGCAAATCCAACTACCCACATTCCACACGACTCAAAATGAACACTCAAGATGAAAGTAGACAGCTTGCAACACCAAAAACGACTAGAATACTAAATGGGAATTTCTGGGAATTTATATGATTAGGGTTTATGTATTTTGTTTTCTAGAATAGTCTATTGCATCCTATAAATAGAGCCCCCAGGTTGTGAGTGAGCTTTTGTTCTAGATTTGCAAAAACTTCTTGTAATTCCCTTTATTTTAATAAAATTGGTATTTTTTCAAATAACTGAGACTTCCTTTTATTATTTAAAGTTGGTGTTGGTTTTGATGTAAATCTGAGTTCCATTTTTGTTCCTTGTTCGAATTTGGAAGAACTACATATCCTTGTAAAGCCTTTTTCATTCTCAGTTGAAGAAAAGTGTGTGTAGGAGTGAATTCCCAGATTTGTCCATTGTTGGTATCCGTTTGTGGGTTATCTGTTGGAAAAATTAGTCATTCAGGTTTGATTCAAGGATTGAATCAAATTTGAGAAAGGTTTTTATGTGAGAAAATCTTTTGGTTAAGTTTTGTGTTTCAAAAGGGTACTAATATATTCCACTGTTCTAGATCTTTAGATTATTATGTGCTAATCCCACTTGTGAATCATGATCTATCATAAGCTTGTCCTTAACAAGCTTATGAAAAGCTTTTGAATCATTCAGTGGTGAGTTTGTTCTTTGTTTTCAGGACTGTCCACAAAACAAGTCCATACCCCTAGGTTCTGTTGTTGAACCACCAACTAGGGGAACTCTTTGTTGATTATTGTTCAAAGGTACTCCCATAAACCTTGAGTTTTTTGGGAGAGCATAGCTGGCTCCCCAGAGGATGTAAATTGGAGAGAGGTACACAACATTCCATCCCTCTCTTTTTATATTTATCTGCCATACCTTGGACTGCCATGTGATTGATTGGTTATTTTAGTGTGTTATTAATACAAGGCTTTTGCCCGTATAAAAATTAAAGATTAATAAGTTCGTGTTCTCGGAATCTTAACGAATTGATCTAGGCTCCTATGTGTGACTAAGTTGATCTTTGGTGAAAAAGAATATTTTTGGGTGATTTTAAATTTAAATGCAAAGACTTAAAAGTAAAAGTGCTTTTTAAGTAAATCTAAGTCTAATTAAAGTAAAGTGCGAGTATTTAAAAACGTGACTAAAATTAAAGGGCACTAAAGTAAAATGGCGTAAACTTAAATCTATCTAAGGCAAACTTAAAGTGCGACTAAAACTAAGGCGAATAATCTAAAAGTGCAATTAAATAAAAGGCAAGAAAAATAAAGCTTTGAAGATAAAAATTAAGGACAAAAGCTAATAAGAACCTGAATACAGCTCATTCGGAATAAACCTTCGTTTGGAACAATCACTCGTCCTAAATGTCACCTTTGGTTGAAATGATCCTTCTTCACTCGGAATATTACCAAAATCCTTGATCCGGAACAAATTGATCTGAATATGTCACTTATCCAAAACAATGCTTCGTTCGGAACTTACTGATTCGGAACTCTCACTTGTTGCCTTGATTCGGAAGTCTTTGGTCACTCCTTGATTCGGAACTTTCCAGATGAAACTCCTTGATTCGGAAGTTTATAACTTCCGAATGAACCTTTCTTGAGTCGGAAGATTTCCCTTGGTTTGGAAGTTTGGAGTTCCGAATGAACAACCTTGACTCGGAAGTTTTTGACTTCCGAATGAACAGCCCTGATTCGGAACTTTGGTCCTTGATTCGGAACTTTGAGTTGATTCGGAACTTTTGAAAAGTTCCGGATGAAACCATTGGTTCGGAACTTTGGAGTTCCGAATGAGTATGTTTGGTTCGGAAGTTTTGGACTTCCGAATGAAGAGTCTTGGTTCGGAAGTTTTGGCTTCCGAATGAACAAGTTTAATCTTCCGAATGAAGCCTTGATTCGGAACTTCAGAAGTTCCGAATTAACACTTTCCACCTTTTTGGTTCGGAACTTTTTCTGGAAATATCAGAAACAAAGCAAACACACCCGAAGAACAAGGAACATACAGTAGCAGATATAAACATAAAAGTGAACAAAATCAAACACACGAATTAATAAAATCAGTTTCGAATCAACAAATAAACATCAACAAACAATTTAAATCATGAAATTAAACAAATTTTACCACAATAATCAAAAACCACTTTGGATCAAAATAAAAGCATGAACATACACATAAACACAACAAATCAAAGATTAAGAAAGGTAGATAAGAGATTGACAATATAAAGTAAAGATTGACAATAATTAAATGAAAACTTACTTGAAATTAAATGAATTTAAGGTGCGAGACAAGGTAATTAAATTGACAATTAAGTAAATGACAAGTAATTAAAATGGTGGAAGAACTAGTGTCACCCTAGCCAACAAGTGTGAAAAATAAACATCCTAATCTATTTATAGGGGAGGATTAAGGAAGCTTCCTCCCCTCTTTCCTTTTCTCTTAATTGCATAATTAAGTCCCTCCTTCTTTAATCTTCATTTAATTGCATACTTAGTCCTTTTCTTCTAATCTTCTTTTATCTTGGACTTAAGGGACTTTTGACTTCGGGATTTCTTTTGAACTCGTCTTTAAATTCTTCAATAAAATAGACTTGAATTCTTCGGCTTTTGATAAACTTCCGTCTTTTGACTTTTTCTTCGATAAATCTTCAGAATTGGTCGTGGACTTCCGTTCTTTTTCCACTCTTGACTTCTTGACTTCGTCTTTTATCCTTTTCTTCAATAAAAGTCCATAAATGCCCGTGAATGTCCGTGTTTTATCCGTTTTTCACCTTTTCATCCTAAATCACAACAAAAACACAAACCACGCATAATTCCGACATAAAAGACATAAAATACACGTTTTGGTCCGGTTATTATTGTAATTAAGTGGTAGAAAAGATGGGTGTTTACACACCTATCAAATCCCCTACACTTGACCATTGCAATGTCCTCATGCAATGCATTAGTTACAAAGCAAGATTACACTTTTCATCATAATCAATCCACATTGGCCTTTATTAAGGAGATAGAAAAAACATACAAAATAAAGAAATCAAAAGCATACCTTGGGTTTTGGAAATGTTATGAATAATCATCATTCTCAAGTTTTCACTTTCTCCATACCAAGCTTAAAAACGAGATCATTGTTATTATAAGTTAGTAAACTAACACGAACTCATGTGGGCCAATTACTCACTTAGACTCCCTTATTCCTAGGTGTATCTCTTATATTTTATTATTTGTCTTGAATGATCACGAACATGCATTGTTTGACTTATTTCGATAGTTATTTAGTCTGAAAATAAAGTGCACGATTTAATCAATAGTTAGCTAAAGGACCAAATCTTTTAAAACTGCTTCTCGGGATATCAGAAAGTTCATATCTTGGCATAACTTGGTTCGCGATTTGAGACCTTTCTCGGGCCGATATTTGGCAGCGACTTCATACTTCAAATCTTGAGAGACGTTCATGAAATAATGGTCTTCTCTTCATAATTGGAATTTCTTCACTTGAAGTTTTGAGAGATTCATACTTGGACCACGACTTCTTCATTTTTCTCCAATCTTTATTTTGGACTTTGATATACAACGATCCGTCTCCTTTTATGACTTGGATCTATTTATCCTCATACCTTGTTAGGGTCTTTTCGGATACACTTCTCCATGACTTTTGGGGAGTTTTGCTTTACGTCGTGTGTCTCGATCCTTCATATTGATTTTCGATAAATGATTCTTCACATCACTTTGGATCTTTAGCAACAAAACATAGCCCTCATGCCTTGTTAGGGCCTTTTCGGACTCGCCAATCTTCGCGCCCCGCTTCATAAGTTATGCCTTGGCTATGAACTCTCGTCATTACCGAGCAACTTTTAAACGATCTGGGGCTAGAAGCTAAGTAACTTTTCAAATCGTACAACCTTATTTATTAGCAAATAAATTATTAGCAAGCGATGGGAGAATAGGCTCATAATTAACTCACATAAACGCATGAAAGAATACCGAACTTATAATTGGCTCTATCATCTCTCGTTCTCCATAGTTTAAAATCTCAAGTAATGAGACTCGTGGATACTTAGCCTATTAAATCAAAGTTTTGGGTTTTCGAGTCGCCTATAGGATCTTGCAAATTCTTAGACTTTTTCAAGTTTAGAAATTGCATCTTAAAGTTCCCTTGATAAACGACTCTCTAGGATCAATTATAGGAACTTGCGAAAAGTTCTTGTTCTTAACCCGTGAGAGTTAAGACTTTCGCGTTTTATAGCTCCCTATATAAAAGCCTAGCAAAACTTAACTTAAACACGTTAAGGATACTAGCTAGAGTAAACTCGGATTGAGTCAAAAGATTCACAACGTTTGAAAATTAAAACCACTTATTAAACATTTGTTCTATCGGAGAAAGAAAATAACTATACAAAGATAACAACTAATAGGCCAAAATAGATCAAAAATTTTGAAAATTGTCGAAAAATTGATTTTCCGGTTAAAATGAGGACAAAAACAAGGAAAAGACCACTTAACTTCGATAGAAGTCCCCCCTACACTTAAGATAAACATTGTCCTCAATGTTTAAGTATGTGGGAGTAAGCTCCCCTACACTTAGGACATTGTGCACGTTGTTTAAATCTTGCTAAGGGAAAGACAACTAAAGAGATTCCTATTTTAATATTGAGAAAATATAAAATAGTGAATCGAAAAGAGTTTAGGATAGAACCGGGAAGAAGTAGAACACGGAATCACGGGTCGTCAAGAATCATCAAGAGTGGATCATTGAAGCTCGAATCCCGGATTAAGAAGTGAGGAGAGGAAATAGCAATCCAAAGGGGTCCCCCCTACACTTATGGTAAAGAAAGCGGAAAGATAGATGCATGGGTTGCCTCCTAAGAAGCGCTTGATTTTTGTTAACCGAGTCGTGAGCCTGACTCGACCTTGATCATCAACGGAAGTAGCATGAAACAAATCCACCAGGATCAAAGACATAGTTTTCATCCATCAATAAGAACGAACTTAAGGCAAACAAGGCAAGCCAAAAGAGAAATGGCAAGGTTCCCTTAAGCAGCGATGGAGCACGGTGGAAGCAAAGTTGAAGTGGAGCAAGCATGTCTTCAAAATTTCCAAAGATATTTCCTTTTATTTCATCAGGTGGATACTGAGATGGCTTAAATATTGCAATACCGGGGTCGAACACCTTTTCCTTCAGGGGAAAATAGCACTCAGGCTCAGCCGAGTGTGAAGAAGATCCGCAAAGAAGCACAACCTCGTCCTCAGAAGTGGGACAAAGAGGTGTCAAATCATACGTGCAACGGATTTCGGTGTCAACCGGTTTCTTCTCCTTTGACAAAATGCTCTTCAAATCCAAAGTAGGATCAAGGCGATAATCTTCCAAGTCAAAAGGAGGGGCATCACTCTCATGAGGGAAGTATGTGTTGAGAAATTCAGAGAAATCTTCCTCAAATGAATAATCGTCCAAAGTAGGATCGAGTGATGGTGGAGGATCTTCATCATGTGAAGAATCGCTCGATAGAGTATCAGCCTCATCAAAATCATCGAAAGTGGGCAGCTCGGGATACTCAGAAGTACAATCAAAATCACCCGAGTCTGAGCTAGAATCCTCATCATCATAAGCATCGAAGACCGGTTGAGAATCATAAATGGGAGAAGCGTCCAAAGTAGAGTGAGAATCATCCACATCATCATTAAAAAGTGGATTATCAGTGGAAGACTCGAATAGAGGATTGTCATAGACGGTAAAGTCATCGAGCACATTTATCATATTCACTGATTCTCGTCCTCCAAAGGATTTGCCTGTAAGCTTCCCCATTTTAAAAACTTTAGAATCATCCCCGACTCGTAAGATTAACTCACCTTCGGCCACATCTATTAAAGCACGTCCGGTTCTCAAGAATGGCCGACCAAGTATTAGAGGAATACGAGGGTCCATTTCATAATCAACTATGACAAAATCGACCAGGAAAGTAAATGTGCCAACTTTAAGAAACACATCTTCGGTTATACCAACGGGGTAAGCGAGAGTGCGGTTTGCAAGTTCGAGAGTCATCTTTGTTGGAATGAGGTCGGGCAATGATAGTGTTTTCCAAACACTCAGTGGCATCAAATTAATACTAGCCCCGAGATCAACAAGGGCAGTAAATTCTTCAGTTTTATTGAACACGCAAGGCAACACAAAACGACCGGGATCGCCAAGCTTTTCCGGAAGTTCTCTAAGAAGGACTGCAGAGCAGTTTTCATTTAATCGTGTGTTGGCGAGTTCAATCAGCTTCTCCTTCTTGCTAAGCAATTCCTTGAATGCTTTGACAAATTTCGGCATGTGGCAAAGTGCTTCAACAAGGCTAATGTTGATGGTCATTTTAGATAGCATATCCACATATTTCATTACATTACAGTCATTCTTGGTTAGCTCGTTGGTCTTGCCTATGCGAGAAGGGTATGGGATTCTGGGCTGATAAGGGTTAGGTGGAGGTGTAGTTGTTGAAGGTTGTGATGTTGAAGGGTCCTTCCGAGATACATCGTCATGACGAGGCGGAGACGGTAATGGTGTACTATCACTAAGTGTAAGAGGAGTAGGGATACATGGTGGTGGAGGAGGTGTAGATAATGGTGGTGAATCAGGTGGATTGACAATGGTAATTCCACTACGCGTAGTTATAGCACTCACATTAGCTCGCGGATTGGTGACGGTGTTTGAAGGTAGAGAACCCGAAGAAGAAGAAGGTTGAGCTTCGGGCAAGAAACTAGCCAATAGATTCTTTAATTCAGTTGTTTGAGTGATGAAGGAGGATTGAAGGTTTTCACGAACCTCGATTCTGATGTCATTACCTTGCTTCAAGATATCTCCTTTCAAATTGATTATTTGGCTCTGTAGATTCTTGATTTGCTCACCTTGAGTTCTCATGATTGTGTCAACATCGGGGTTAATGGGTGGGTGTTGTTGGGTGGGTGGTTGATAAGGGTTAGAAGCACGAGGTGGGATTTTGTTGCTTCGATTGTAGTTGTTGGCGGGGTTTTGGTTTTGAGGAGAAAAACCGGGTGAAAGGTAATTGTTGGAACGGTAGCCCAGCAGGTTTCTATCCCCTTGTTGTCTAGCTTGGTAATTTTCCGGTGAATAATTACCGTAAGCTGCATACACATTTTCCGGATTTCCTTGTGTCGAAGGACAATCGGTGTATGAGTGAGGACCGCCACATGTTTCACAAGGATTAGCAACTGCTTTAACTTGATGTTGTTGTTGGTTTGAAGCGAGAAGCGTAATACTTTTGCTCATTTCGGCCATCATGCGGGTGAGTTCGGTCATCTCAGGGTTTGCTGAGGTAGAAGAAACATTGACTCTCGTGTTGTTTCTAGAAGAAGCAGAGGAATCCCAGTTCTTATGATGAGTAGTCATGTTCTCTATTAATTCTCTACACTCCTCGGGTCTCCTTTTCATGAATGTGCCACCGGCGGCTGCATTAATCGTATCACGATCTCGAAAAGTCAATCCGTTGTAGAAGGTATCGATCAAGGTGACCGGAAGCATGTTGTGGTTTGGACAACGGTCGATCAAGACATTATATCTCTCCCAAGCGTCGAAAAGAGATTCATCGGGGTCTTGCATGAAACCGCTGATCTGATTGCGAAGGCTTGTGACCATGGATGGTGGAAAGTAGCGCGAAAGAAAGCGTTGAGTCATGTCATCCCAAGTGTGAATAGAATTCTTCGGGTGACGATCAAACCATTTCTCGGCATGATGCGATAAAGTATGTGGGAAGAGTTGTAGGCGGAGTACATCCATTGTGGCCCCAGGTAACTTCATGCTTTGGGTGATTGTAATGAACTTGTCGAGGTGTTTGTTGGCATCATCATCAGGCAATCCTCTAAATGGGTTTGTTTGTACTTGCTGAATCATGTGGTGCTTCAACGAAAACTCAGGAGCGTTGATTTGCATCGGCGCAATCGGTCCTCCTCGTCCAAACATTGTTGGTTGACAAAGTTCCTCCATGGTCCGAAGATCGGGCTGTGGAAGAGCATTGTTGTTATTATTAAGGTGCGGTGGTTGATTATTGTTGTTAACACCTGCCATATCTAAATCTTCCTGAGGCTCGGGCTCTTGATAATTAGAAGATCTAGTACGCATACACCTGAAAATGCAAAAGAAAAAGAAACCAAACACAAAGACAATATATATACACAAGAAAGATAAAATCTTTTTGTATTTTTGGAATTTTTAATTTTTATGGTTTTTTATCAATTTTTAATTTTTATGATTTTTGAATTTTTTTAGGCAAGAAAATTAACGTTCACAAGTGAACGGATCCCAAAAAGCAACGTGTCTAGCACAGAAAACTGTTGATCTTAACGAAAAGAGCCGGCAGCGGCGCCATTTAATACAAGGCTTTTGCCCGTATAAAAATTAAAGATTAATAAGTTCGTGTTCTCGGAATCTTAACGAATTGATCTAGGCTCCTATGTGTGACTAAGTTGATCTTTGGTGAAAAAGAATATTTTTGGGTGATTTTAAATTTAAATGCAAAGACTTAAAAGTAAAAGTGCTTTTTAAGTAAATCTAAGTCTAATTAAAGTAAAGTGCGAGTATTTAAAAACGTGACTAAAATTAAAGGGCACTAAAGTAAAATGGCGTAAACTTAAATCTATCTAAGGCAAACTTAAAGTGCGACTAAAACTAAGGCGAATAATCTAAAAGTGCAATTAAATAAAAGGCAAGAAAAATAAAGCTTTGAAGATAAAAATTAAGGACAAAAGCTAATAAGAACCTGAATACAGCTCATTCGGAATAAACCTTCGTTTGGAACAATCACTCGTCCTAAATGTCACCTTTGGTTGAAATGATCCTTCTTCACTCGGAATATTACCAAAATCCTTGATCCAGAACAAATTGATCTGAATATGTCACTTATCCAAAACAATGCTTCGTTCGGAACTTACTGATTCGGAACTCTCACTTGTTGCCTTGATTCGGAAGTCTTTGGTCACTCCTTGATTCGGAACTTTCCGGATGAAACTCCTTGATTCGGAAGTTTATAACTTCCGAATGAACCTTTCTTGAGTCGAAAGATTTCCCTTGGTTCGAAAGTTTGGAGTTCCGAATGAACAACCTTGACTCGGAAGTTTTTGACTTCTGAATGAACAGCCCTGATTCGGAACTTTGGTCCTTGATTCGGAACTTTGAGTTGATTCGGAACTTTTGAAAAGTTCCGGATGAAACCCTTGGTTCGGAACTTTGGAGTTCCGAATGAGTATGTTTGGTTCGGAAGTTTTGGACTTCCGAATGAAGAGTCTTGGTTCGGAAGTTTTGGCTTCCGAATGAACAAGTTTAATCTTCCGAATGAAGCCTTGATTCGGAACTTCAGAAGTTCCGAATGAACACTTTCCACCTTCTTGGTTCGGAACTTTTTCTGGAAATATCAGAAACAAAGCAAACACACCCGAAGAAGAAGGAACATACAGTAGCAGATATAAACATAAAAGTGAACAAAATCAAACACACGAATTAATAAAATCAGTTTCGAATCAACAAATAAACATCAACAAACAATTTAAATCATGAAATTAAACAACTTTTACCACAATAATCAAAAACCACTTTGGATCAAAATAAAAGCATGAACATACACATAAACACAACAAATCAAAGATTAAGAAAGGTAGATAAGAGATTGACAATATAAAGTAAAGATTGACAATAATTAAATGAAAACTTACTTGAAATTAAATGAATTTAAGGTGCGAGACAAGGTAATTAAATTGACAATTAAGTAAATGACAAGTAATTAAAATGGTGGAAGAACTAGTGTCACCCTAGCCAACAAGTGTGAAAAATAAACATCCTAATCTATTTATAGGGGAGGATTAAGGAAGCTTCCTCCCCTCTTTCCTTTTCTCTTAATTGCATAATTAAGTCCCTCCTTCTTTAATCTTCATTTAATTGCATACTTAGTCCTTTTCTTCTAATCTTCTTTTATCTTGGACTTATGGGACTTTTGACTTCGGGATTTCTTTTGAACTCGTCTTTAAATTCTTCAATAAAATAGACCTGAGTTCTTCGGATTTTGATAAACTTCCGTCTTTTGACTTTTTCTTCGATAAATCTTCAGAATTGGTCGTGGACTTCCGTTCTTTTTGCACTCTTGACTTCTTGACTTCGTCTTTTATCCTTTTCTTCAATAAAAGTCCATAAATGCCCGTGAATGTCCGTGTTTTATCCATTTTTCACCTTTTCATCCTAAATCACAACAAAAACACAAACCACGCATAATTCCGACATAAAAGACATAAAATACACGTTTTGGTCCGGTTATTATTGTAATTAAGTGGTAGAAAAGATGGGTGTTTACACACCTATCAGTTATCTATGTCTATATTTGGTTTTTAGTAGTTAATCTAAGTCTAGTGATAGGATTGTTTGTGGTTAAGTCAGATTTTGGTTTTGATTTAGTCCTTTCTTAAAATCTATCAAATGTGGGCATAGGAGGGCAAAGTTTGTCAAAAAGTCCAAAACCCTAGGTCAAATGATTTTCTGATGTGTCATATGTTTGTTAAGACTGTTGCATGCTATTAGAATTGCTCAAGTTATCATTCATATTCTGCTAAATTTTGTGCCAAACAGATCAGAAGAATTTTGACTACTTGTTTGTTGGAATTAAGTTTTGAACTTGGTAGTCTGCTAGTTCAAGTGGTAGTATTTCTCTGCATATGCTGGTTGTGAAGTTTGGTAGCTTAATGTAGCTTATGCATCCTGTTTAATCTTACTAAATTGTCAATCATATCAGCAGAACTTATTTTTCTGGTCCAACAATCTGATTTCAATATTTGAGCTGCTTAATTGTGTTTGTGTTAGTGTTTATGTCTTGTCTTTGACTCCCACAAGCCCACTGGTTTGTGGGGTGCCTTTATTGCCCAACAAATCCTTAAGACGGGCTCCAAAAACCCCCAAGTCACTCTCTGTGGAAAGCAGTGGGAACCCCTGTTCCCACTGACCATATAAAGCTAGCCACTGCTTAGCTATAAAAAAAGAAAGTCAAACCTATCACTATCCATACTCAACTGTTTTTGTTTTTAGTCCTCAATAATCATCTTTTTCTTAAATTTTCATTTTTCTTAGTTTAAATATCTTAATTTAGGTTTTTAGAAAAGAAATTTTATTTTTTCCATTATTTAATTAATTTTTAGGATTATTTTAATATTTTAATAGTTTTAAGCCATTTAAAAATAGAATTTGTTAGTTAAAAAGTCTGAAAAAATACTTTTTAGTTATAATATAATATAAGTGAGATTCTAATTTGATAAAATAATATTTTGGGTTTATTTTTAATTTTATTTAATTTTAAGGCTTCAAATAACATTTAAAATTGAATATTAAATTGGAAATAAATTTTAAAATATTTTTGTTAAATTTTTATTCTTATTTATATTATTTTAGATTTCTTTTTTATTTTTAATTAATTTTTAGATTAAATTTTAATTTTGTCACAAATTACGTTTTACGTTTTTATTCGTCTTAGTTTAAATTTACCGTAACCGTCAATTTCCTTTCTACCCTTTTTCTTCCTAATCTATATTAATCCAAAAATTACAAGTTTTTCACACACAATCAACCTCCTTGGGAAACGAACTTATTACTTTGGGTCATTAACAATTGGTTTTCCCAAATTAATTTTGTTTAATACTTACTGCTTTTACGCCTTTTTCCTAAAGGGTGTAAGCTTACCACAATCAATACACACAATACTCTAAACCCTCACATAATATTCAAACTGATTACTTACTCTCGCGCCGAAGTCTAATCGTGGGACAAGCGCCCACGGTAAGCCTAACGGTGTCTTTTTTTAGTGTACAAGGTCTTCAAACAAGTTTCACTTGGTGCAAGAGTCGGAGTCCACTAGACCTCGAATTAAGCCTAATTCCGGTCTAGCTCGGTCCATCCAAATTTTGTATCAACAAGTTGGTGCCATCTGTGGGACCCTACACTAAGCTCTAAGCATGACTAGAAAAGGAACGGATGGAGGTGGCCGAAGGTCGACGACGATAGACGGTTCAAATCACATCCATGGGGAACACCCCCGGATCAGCCAGCGACGCGAACAGTCGCGACACGGCGAAACCACCTCTTCGAGGAGCGAGCTATCCATTCTCAACTCCCCTACCCGTCATAGAAGAGTTTGACGTAGAACTAAGATCATCCCAGCCTCCCCCCAACAAAGATAAACAAAAGCTACCCTTCACATCTGAGGGAAGTGAGCAAGTAATTGTTACAGAGGCGCGGGCAATGGAGGAATATGTAGCAAATTATTTAGAGGCTCTACTACCGCTCGCCACTAAATACATGAAGGACAAGCATGTCGTAAAAGGAAAAGGACGCGCAGAACGCTATCCATCTTTAGACGATAACTCGTCAAATTCAGAATCAACCAACAATCACCATACAGAACAAGGGCGAAGGCATTCCTCTCCAGAAAATCCAGAAGGGGAAGAGCGAGCTCTTTATCCGCGTAAAAGGAAGGATAGAGACTTCTCGCAACCATGGAGAAGGGCAAGAAAAAATGCTTTCACAAGGACTATACAGTATTATACCCGGACACAATAAAGCGTCACATGCCGAAAATGTAAAAACGTATGACGGCACCACAGATCCAGAAGACCACTTGAAGGTCTTCGAATCACAAGAAGGAATTGAGCAATGGCGCGAACCTGTATGGTGTAATATGTTCAAATCCACGCTCGTAGGAAACGCGCGAAACTGGTTTGACAGACTCCCACCGCGAACAATAAACGGATTCGAGGTATTACGGAGGGCATTCAAAAGAAATTATGTGCAACAGAAAAGACATGATAGGAATGTTGTATCACTCGCAAGAATTAAGCAGAACCAGGGTGAATACGTGGAGGACTTTCTAGAGTGTTTCAAAAGCGAATGTCTTCAAAAAAAGGAATGCCCAGAGATTTTAAAAGTATCTTGCTTCATGGCAGGTATACGTAATAGTGATTTGATACGAAAGCTAAATAAAAAACCCCAAAAGCCTTTGATGAGGTACTACAACGAGTAAGATCCTTCATACAGGGAGAAGCAGTTGCCTCAGAGGTCATGAAAAACGCCTATGGTTATAGACCTCGTGACGCACCTAATAAAGGATCTAGTAAACAAAGCAGGCATGGAGATCTCGACCACCAAGGAAATAAAAGAGGGGGACGAGCCAGTAACTTCAGTTTCACTCCCCTTAAGTTAACTCCGAGGGAAATCCTCATATCAGAAGGTGCGAACTTCCCAATAACATTACCAATGACCACTCTGGTAGAAAGGCGCATTGGCAACAGATATTGTGAATATCATGGTGAGAAGGGGCACGCTACGAATGAATGCATTCAGCTACAGAAACATATCGAGAATATGGTGAGAGAAGGCAAGCTGAAACACCTTGTCAAAGAAGCCGCGGATGATGAAAAACCAAAAACTGCTAACGCAAATGTTTACATGGTACAAACATGGCAACGAAGGACAAAGCAAAAAGTAAGCCAAAAATTCTCAAAAGGGAGAGACATCTCTTTCCCATCCCTCAACAGTATTTTTAAGGTTGGGTCAAATTGGGAGAGTTAGATTACACATGTAAGGGCATAAGGTTTATTTTACAGAGGATGTTATTTTGTTTAAGGGGGATTCGACCCATAGTTTGAGGTGTGAAAAATGTGCCTGTTTTAGGTAAAATGATAACGGGATAAGTTATGAACTTAACTAGGTTAAGGGGCTTATAGAGGGGTGTAATGGGATACTAATAGCCATACAATGAGTTAAAAATGTATGAGAGAGTTAGATGTCCATCATAAATTGATGAGCCATTTTAGTTTATTGGTTCATGTCTTGATTGTATGTATTGTTATGTTTAGATTGTGCTAGTGTGCTGGAATTTGGAGAAGCTCTATCAGGTGAGTTTCATAGTCCCATATCTATGCTTTATAAATTATTTTACTTCCATATGGGATGGAAGAGACACATACTTAGTTTTTATTAAATGAATGTTGTGAATTTTTTATTTTTGAATTTGTGATCGGACTTGCGTGTTTTATTTATGCACTTAACTGTATATGATTTATAACCATTTTTGGTTTAGCCTGGTACCAAGGTAAGGAGGATGAAAAGGCGGGGCCTTGGGGATTGGTTCGTAGCTGTTATGGGCACCTATAAAACCAAGGGAGCGAGATAGGAAAGGCTTGGAGCCTGGGATTGGATAGAATAAGCGCTTAATATTGAATGTTATTTGTTAATGCATATTTGTATCACCTTGTCCAAATGTTTAATGATTTATGGTTATTCATAGCTAAATACTTGCTTTGTGTTGGAGTCTAAACCTATGACTCTCACCAACTTTATGTTGACATGTTTTAGTGTCTCTTTTAGGTAAGAATGTGGTTAAGCTTGAGTATATAAGGGGCTAGATTTGGAGGCTTAGGAATGCATTGGAGGAACCCCCTTTCCGCTTAGTTTTCATTTGTTTTTGAATAAGTGATACTGTTAGACACCTATATGTTGTATGTTTATTTTGTTTGTCTTTGGTAAGAGGTGGGACTTTTACCTACTTACCTAGACTCCTGCATTTGTTGAGATATTGTCATGACATTGTGTCACCATTTATGACATTTCTATTTCATTTAGATTTCTCTATAGAGATACCATTTGTTGTGATGACATCCATAGCTCGCGCCCTATATTCCGCCATGGTGGGGTATGACATAATGGTATCAGATACAATGGTTATAGATAATTAGGTTGCCTAGCCTATTCAATAGCTTAAGGATCCCTACATATAGGCGTCATAGGAATATGTGTGCATAGTTTTAATTGATACATATTTCTGGTTAGTGTTGATTCTTATTTATGACGTTTCTTTGAAGTTTTGACTAGTATGGATTGAACCATAGTCGTCCATACTTAGTCACATGTTTTTTCTTGAATTTTGACTAGTATGAATTGAACCATAGTCATTCATACTTAGTCGCATGTTTATTTTCTTATCGGATTTTGATTAGTGCGGGCTGAACCATAGTCGTCCACACTAGTCATTGTTGGATATTGATTGATTATGTTTTCATATTTCTTTTTACATTTTGGATTTTGACTATGTTGGTTTAGCTAGACTACGGATTTATGTGTTTTAAGTATTTGACTATGTTATTTTAATAAATGGAGTTTTGGACTTTATTTGATGTGGTTATGTGCTTACGTGAGTTGGTAGATTTATGTGTTATGTGTTGTATTGATTCTTATAAGTGTCATCATAGGAGGGAGTGCATTGGGGAAAGGGTAATTGTATAAGTATGGTGGCCAACATAGTTATGAAAGTACCACAACTTTAATGGATTCCTAAGTATGATTGCATGAAAGAGGGTTAATACATGCTTGTATAGTACATGTTGGATGGATTTACATATATGTACCCTAATATGCCTATATATGTATGATCCCCTACAATTATTGATTATCCTTAGAAGGGTTTTCTAGCTCGCTTTTTTAGATATTCAATCTCTGTTGTAGCGTATTCTTCGAGTTCCTATGTAACACCCCATTTTGGTAAATGGAATGTCACGCGTGATTATGGCGTGTCATCAAAGCATACAAGGATAAATGTATTAAACATTACATGACCATAAAGGAAATACCGGAAACAAACATCGGTACCCTAAAATAAAGCTCATCACACATAAACATAAGTACTGTAATGAAAAGGACTAAACAATGTCCATAGAAATGAGTATCAAAAGTATGAAGAAATGAATAAAGTAATGAAGGCTAGGAAGCTTCCAATCCATATGCATGTACGCTTAAAGTCTACGAGCGTCCCTGAGTACCTGCCGTTTTAGGAACATGAAAGGAAAAACGGCTGAGCATAACACTCAGTGCAGATATACAAGCATAGAATGAATAACATAAGGATCAAGTCCTGGAAAACCTTGTATAACTTAGTAAAACTGGTTTTATAGTTTGAAAAGCCTTATGTTTATCTTATAAAAACTGTTTAACATGTTTACCGTTAGCCAATATAGGTCATGAAATATCAACGTGCATGAATACTTGGAGGGGTGACCTCGTCATGCAATTAGAGGGGCTGTCTCTAATTAATATAAGTTTTTGGGTAGGAGGGATCAGCTCCTTGTGAAGGATGCAAGGCACACACCACATTCACCTGGATAATCTGTAAAAACATGTAACCTAGGTTGCACCCATACGCCCCACATGATAATAATAATATAGCCAAAAGCTGAAGGGACGCCACGAGCTATTACTCTGCCGTGGTGAAGTCATGACACTGGTGCCTCCAGTGTTATGGTTATGGTACCTCCATAACTAGGTGAAACTGGTTATGCATGTATATGGCTTTAGGCATTTAATTAAACATAAGCAATTCAAAAACATATAAAATGTATACTGGGAAAACAGTTGGCTGTATACGGGGAATCCTAATAAGGAAGAATGTCCATACTGAAAGGACGGAAAATCCGTACCTTGTGTCCAGTGAACGAAGAAGACGAACGGAAGAGAGTCCTACTTCGATCTCACTAATGCTACATAGATAATATACGTGTATAAGTATTCTGATTACTGTATACGTAACTGGTTTTATATCATGTCTTAGCTTGTTTTATATGTTCATGTTATGTTCTACTGATTTTATCGTTATGCTGTGTTTATCATGTATTCTGCCTATTCTGATTAAGTATTACTTGTATTTCTTGTATTATTACACTTGTTGTTTAATAATAAGTAACTTTCTAAAAATAGCAGGTTTCCAAGAATAGAAAGTTTCCAAAAATAAAAAGTTTCCAAAAATGGAAAGTTCCCAAAAATAGAATAGCTGCCTCAAATAAATAAGTTTCTAAAAATAGAAAGTTTCCATAAATAGATTAACTGCTTAAAATAAATAAGTTTCTAAAAATAGAAAGTTTCTATAATTAGAAATAAGCTGGATTATTAAGCTAATAATATAATCTTAAGTTTTATTGATTAATATTCTAAGTCATGTGATTAAATAGTATAGTTTATTAATTATTACATGTAAATTAAATAAACTATAGGTTAGAAGATTTAATTAAATATAACATGATTTAATTAAATAAAAAGGTAAATAATACTTAGGTTAAAACATGTATTAATATATATTATTAATATAACCTAAGTCATGGAAATTAATTAATTATAAGCCATGTTTTAATAATTAATTAATTACTTTAGTCTAAAATTAACTCATAAAATACTTAGGTTAAAATCATGTATTATTTCTAATAATAATTAACCTAAGTCATGTCTAAATTAAATTAATTATAAAGCATGTTAAATTAATTTAATCAAACCTTGTAATTATTTAACTTGTAAAAATAATTTACTTGTAAAAATAAACCATGAACTGAACCCGTGTTTTAAATCTAAACATGTCATGAACCAGACCGGTTTAACCCTTGAACCGGACCAATAAACCCTTACTTGTGGCGAACCGGCTTGACCAGTCGCCATGGTTTAGGTCAAACCACCACTGGCTTAAGCCAGTGGTGCTTCTTGCTTTTCAGCCGAGACCCCCATGACCACCAAGGCCAACCCCGACATGCGTCGGGGTCCCTTGGTTTCTTGCGGCCGAGACACCCAAACCAAACCGAGACCGCGTGGTCTCGGTTGGTGGTGATCATACAACCACCGAGAGCTTGGCTCTCGGTTCTACCCGTCGGCCGAACCAAACACCCCTTAAAACCCCATGTTTTTAATACCCCATGATTAAATCAAATTAATTAACATGTTTAATTAATAGTTTTAATAAACCCATGATTCGCGTGTTATTAGATATAATAAATAATTAAAAATAAAAGGTTTAAGGAATTACCAATTCGTGGATAACAAGGAAATTAATAACACGAACGATCTAACAAGAATTAGATCCACCAAAATCAACCAAACACCCTTCCTTGGTGTTTATATGCAGCGGCCAAAGAGAAAAAGAAGGAGCAGGGTTTTGTGTTTTTTCTAAAAATACTTTGTATTATGAAAACATGTTTCCTTCTTTTTCTATTTGGTTAAATTTTAAGGTGGGCTTGGCCCATTCCTTGTCTATGTCGCGGCTATGTGGGGCCCTGATGAGACTGCTTTTATACATAGTCTCATCATCCAAAACGGGCTTTAAATGAATTAAATATCATCAAAAATGCCAAATATATGCTTGTATTTGTTACTTGTGTATTTTAGGTACGGATATTGAGAAAATGACAAAAGATCACAAGAAACATGCAAAAACAAACACGAGAAACGAAGCCGCACAATGAACCAAGCCCTAATGAAGATTTTCCAAGAAAAACCCTTGAAGAATTGAAGATTATTCAAGAAGGGTCCTCCAATATTGAATAACTGACACTTTAAACCCTTGTTTATTCATAATTACAAGATTGGTCCTTAAATATTGTCATATTTACAAAAAGGGCCCTCCACTTTGAAGAATTGGCAAGAATGGTCCCTCAACAGTCAAGACTTGTCAATATTAGTCCCTTAAAAAGTCAATCATACAAGTCAATACCATTATCTATGAATAAATTGCCAAAACAACCCTTCAAGAATTAACAAATGGCAAGAAATACCCCTGAAAATACTTTGGAAAAGTATTTGTGGCCAAAGTGGGAAAAATGAAACTTCATTAACAAAGGAATCTGTATTTTGCTTATTTAAACCTCAAGTGTCAAAGAAAGAAGAAGTAAGGGACCAAAGTGGGCAGACAAGAATACTTACCTTAACCTGTGAGGGGGTGACACGTGCCCTACTCACTCCAACCCACCAATCACAAGTCATCCTGCTTCCACCTCAGCCATCCACTCACACCAGACTTAACAAACTTAATTTATTAAGTTTAATTAAGGCGTTAAGCACATTAATTAAAAACAAAATAGATTAAACGTGTGTTCTTTATGTTCTTGATACAAATTGGGCATTTGCTTAATTCTTGAAATTAACCCTTAATTCTTTCCATATTCAACATTAAGGTGAATAAGAACATAACCCAATCACCAAAACCCATGCCACGTCACTCATGTGCTCACATGTTAAACCCTCCCTACACGTTTTTGAGGATACTACCAAAGCTTGCAAGGGAATCAACACACCTTGTTTAGCTTTGTTCCTAAGCATCAATATGAGCCTTTGGATGCAATTTCAACCATGACAACTCACACAAACAGCCAAATTCAGTCACATGAGCTCAAAGTTTCAAAATCGACAAGGGCATTTTTGGAACTTCAAGCATTAGGGTTTATTGTTTTTATCTGTTCTTAGTTCACATGTAAGGCTCTATATAAAGCCATAGGGTCTCATTTGTACAGTTGCTCTTGATTTTTCCTAGTTCACTTTTCTGTAAATCCTTGTTCATGTTTAATGAAAAGAGTTTGAATTTGTGAAGAAAAACCAAGTGCCAATCTTTTATTCTGCTTGTTATTGTTTAAAGTTTACTAATCTTGAACCTTGAAACGTTTTTTCAAACCTTGTGCAAGAAATTGTACAAGAGTTAAAAATTTGATATTTTGCTAAGTCTTTGTTTAAACCTTGGAATTCTTGGGCTATAAGTGGATCATAGCACCCTGATAAAGAGTTATCAAGGTGTTGTGAGGCTTATAACTTGGGGATAATCAAGTGTGGGAACAAGGTTGCATTAATCAAATTTATTTTCCAAGTTGTCACCTTTCTGTTTTTGATTTTATTGTGCTAACCTTGTTGAATCTTAGCAACTTGTTTGTGGAAGCTTGTGCCTTGTTTTGCTAGGCACATCAGCTCAAAAATTCGTGAGTGTGGATTTACATTCATGAGGTTTGAGTTCTTGAACCCAAAAATCTAATAATACTTAATTTTTATGATTTTACGTTCTACTTGTGTTCTTGTTGTTTTTGTGGCTTAATCTTGCTTGATACTGCATAATATATATGTTATTGTGTTTGATTGGGCTTGGGTAACATTGAATCACACTTATACTTGTTTAAATTTTGATTTGAAAAAGATAAGGGGTGTTTGGGTTAACCTGTTTAAGATCATAACTTGTTATTGTGTTATTGGAAGTTGTTTGTTTGATTTTGTATCTGCTAATCACTTGGTTGTGTGCTAAAACCTGCAAGTTTTCAGACTTAAAACATCAAATTAAAGATTGTGCTATATCTCACTTGATTTTGCCTATTTTGACCTAAGATTTTGGAAAAACCTAGAGTGTATGCATCTTTAGGGCTAAAAAGTGTTAAATCATAGTTTGTGTAACCTGTTAACAAGATTTGAGTGTTTGAATCTGGCCTTGTGGTCAAGTATATCAGCAAGTGTTAAAAACTGCATGTTCTTTGTTCATCAGAAACTTTTGAGTGCTTGAATCTTGATCTAGACCTTGAACCATTGCATGAAACCTGTTTAAATTTGTTCATTTGAAATAATTATAGCTTGTGTATGCTTTTAGTGCAATTTGGTTGGCTGAATCTTGCTAAAAGTTGCTTATCGAACCATAACTACTTATTGTTCATATCTGGGCTAGGTCTGTGGATGTTTTGATTAAATTGTATTAATTGGCTGATTGGAATTGTGTTTTTGTTGCTTATATTGACTCCTTATGATTAACTGATCATTTGGGTGCCTTTGTTTAACTTGAATCCACAAAAAAGCCACATAAGACAAAAAGTCAATTTGGTCAAGTAGGGGGAAAAGTTCCCACTGCTCAACCTCCAAAACTAGACCCTGCTAGTGTAAAACATCAAACAGCTTATTCATAAGTCATTTTGGCTTATCCAGACTTACAATAACTTATTTTTGTGATATATCTTCCTTATTTGACCCATTTATTTGATCTGGAGATTATTAGACTTTGACTTTGACTTTTTACTAGAAAACTCATTAAGTTGACTTTTACATAAGTGTTTATTTGCTTATTCTGGCTTATTGCTTGTGCTTATTTGTAAACTTTTTGATTATTTTGCTTAATTAAGTCAGTTAAAAGCTTTTGAAAGTTGAATCAGCACTTGAGGTGGTCTAGAACTCAAAAACGACTATTTTGTCGTTTTGTGAAGAGAGTCTTGGCTTATTTCTTGTGCTTTTTCCAATTTTCTTTTTACAGATCTCTTAAGTAACTCAAAAGAAGCTTGTGTGTCAAATTTTAGCTTATGGCATCAGCTTATAGCTTAATGGGCCAAAAAACCCATTAAGAATAAGCTGCTTTAAAATAAGCTAGCTTAAACACATTTTTGGCTTTTGGGCCTTCAGAGTTTTGTTCTTAAAATCAAATTTTAAGTCAGATAAGAGATTTTGGCCTTATTTGGACAACATTTTTCTTATTGGGCCTATTTCAAGCTCATTAAGGGACTGTTTGGACTTTTAGCCCATTTCAAGGCCCAATAGGGGTATTTTGTAAATTTCAACTTTATTTCTGTTTTATTTAGGTTAAAATAAACTAGTTTGCAACTTTTTAGAATTTTTTATAAATTTTCGATTTTTATTAATATTTTATGAATATTTTATTATTAAAAATTAAAATTTAGGTTTTTCAAGTTTTATTCATTTTTCTTAGTTTAAACACATTAAGTTAGGAATTTTACAATTTTTATATTAATTTTAGTGTCATTAGATTAATTTTTAGAATTATTTTAAGCTTTAATAGTTTTTAATTGTTTTTAAATAGTTTTTATTAATTTTTAAATTTTCAAAAATAGTTATAAATTTATTTAAGTAATTTTAGAGGTTTGCAAGTGAAAAAATCTCATTTTGGGCTTTTTGTTAATTAAATTGATTTTTTGGGCTTTAATTAGCATTAAAAAATTAATATTTAATTAAATAAAAGGTTTGAGTGATTTTTGATTTTTTGTAAACTCTAATTACATTTTTTAGGATTTATTGCAATTTTCTAGGAATTTTTAGGGTAAATTTTTAATTTTGTCACTTTTTACGGTTTTAAGTGCACGACTATTCGTCGTAGTTTAATTCATAATCGTAACCGTCATCTCTTTTCTTCTTTTCATTTCTCATCAATATAATCACAAACCATTAATCATCTCTCTACACAACACACTAGCCTCCTTGAGAACGATCTCCACTTTTGGGTCATTAACTTGTGGTTTTCCTAAATCACTTGTTTGTACTTGCCCTAATTACGTTCTTTTTCCTAAAAGACGTATATTACTTGGAACATCATTTGGCGCCGCTGCCGGGGAGGCGTGTTGTGTTTTGATTTGAACAATTGTTGTTTTTATATAGCCATAATAGCTAATTGTATTAGTAGCACTCTACTAATACGTATTATCGGTTTTCGTTTTTTGTGAGAATACTATTACTATATTGTATACGTAGAACAAATAAATTCACAAGTACTCCAAAAGTGTGAAAACACAACCGTGATTAAGAGGTCATTACTCAGTCATTGTATTCAAATCTCAAACAAGAAAGAAAAGGAAAAATAGATAAATACTTTCGTGAAGCTTAATTTTGAAAAACACAAACTATAAGGTGGGTATAAGGCGGGTATTATAAAATATACCCTAAGGAAAAAGGCTCTTAAGTGCTTCGCGCCGCCTCGTTTCCCCGCTTGCTTGTGAGTGTTTAGATAAAAAGGGCTAATCGAGGGTTTGCCAACCAAAGTATTATCTAAGTATCATATATATTTTCTTGGTTTCAATTGATTAAACACTCTTGAACGTTTTGGTGTTCCACCAACGTTCTAAAGTCATCGAAGGAGTTCACTTCACGTGATCATTTTCATTCCTTGAGGGTTCTTTAATCAAGAGATTTGATTAAGGAGGAGATTTGTAGATTTTTGTCTACCTAATACAATCACAAAATCCCAAAAAAAGTAAAAACAATCAAAAACCACAAAAAATTGGAATTAAAAACACCAAAAAGAATCTTCTTTGCTCATCCCCACGTTGTACGTGACGTTTATGCTTACTCGTAATCAAGCAAGACGTGCACGTAAACGAAAAAACCGAAAGGAGTCAACACTTACTCCTAATCTTTCTAGTGAGGAGTATCCTATTGATGAACCTATCGTAGAAGAAGAACCAACCATGGCGAATTGTACTATGATGGAGTTACTTCAAGCACCCACCGAGGGTTATGGAGAGGCTATTGTGATTCTCGCTATCCTTGCGGAGAATTTTGAAGTGAAAACGGGTTTGTTGTCGATGATCCAAAACAACAAATTCCGTGGTGATGAAAAGGACAACCCGCACAACCATATCCGCCAATTCAATCGTCTTACCGCCACTTGCAAATTTAAGGATGTTGCTAATGACTCAATTAAGATGATGCTTTTTCCGTATTCCTTAGTGGGGCCCGCTAAAATTTGGTTAGAGAAAGAGCCACCCAACTCTATATTGACGTGGAAGGATCTCGTTTCAAAATTTGTGAACCTATTTTTCCCGCCCTCTAAGACTACGAATTTGAAAAACGAGATTTCAAAATTTTCACACGAATTTAATGAGAGTTTTTCAACGGCTTGGAATACGTTTAAGGAAATGTTACATGAATGTCCTCATCACGGTTTTTCTGACTTGCATCGAATTGACACGTTTTACAATGGTTTAAATGATCATGAAAGGGATTATCTAAATGCCGCCGCGGATGGTAATTTTTTGTGTAAAACGGTTGAGGAAGCATTGTTGATAATTGAGAATAGATCTAAGGTGTATAGTCCTCGTAACACATCGAGTGTTCGTAAGGCTTCGTCTTCGACTTCACCTTCTTTGTCCAATAACATCGATGCTTGCCAAATTGAGGCGAACTTGGAAAACAAAATCTTTGATAAGCTTAAAGGTCTTTTAATTGAATTCAAAGTTGGAGAACAAAGTGCTCCCGCTATGGCTAAAGCGGTTGAGGTTTCATGTATGTATTGTGGTGGAGGTCATGATTTCTCCGAGTGCATTACCAACGGTGGTAACACTTCGAGTGCCTACGCGGCCACGGGAACTTACAACCAAAACGGTCAAGTTACCCGCTCTAATCAATTGACTCCACCAGGTTTTGCTCCCAATCAAAATGTTAACAACAACTGTCGAAACAATCAAGTTGGTTTCAAAGACAAATACAAAGGAAACTATGGGAATCAAGGGGCTAATAACAATCAATTTTCAAACAAAAATCAAAACAATGATTTTCAAAACAACAACAAGGGTTTGCAAACTTTGAAAGATTTCCAAATGAATTTGTTGAATACGCTAATGGAAACGATGCTAGGTTTGACAACATTCAATGAGAAATCATTAGCCTAAGATCCGAGTTTAAGAATGACTTGAAAAAGGAGTTGAAAACGAGTTAGCAAATGAGCTTAAAATCCATACAAACAAAATGGAAGGGAATGTAACTAGGTTACAACAAAACCAACAAAAAATGGAACAAGGGCAACATGAAATAAAACAAGAGATGATTAAGGCCGAGAAGAGGCAATCTATGTTTGAGGATAAAATTTCATCTATGTTTGAGGCTATAATGTGCAAACCGTCTTCGAGTAGTCTTCCTAGTAACACCATATTGAACCCTAAGGGAGATATGAAAGTGATTACCACACGAAGTGGTAAGACACTTAAGGAACCGACTCCTCAACCAATTGCTCCTACGGAGGAAGCAATTGAGGAAGAACCCGAGGTGATGGTTGAAAAGGAGCATGTCCAAATCCCATGAAGTACCGCTCATGCCACACCTACGGTTGACCCATTACCATATTTGGAACCCGAGATTCCAAAGGCTATGCCTATGCCTCAACCCACACCACCTTTGACCTATCCATCGAGACTTAGAAAGGAGAAACGTCAAGAGCGTGATAATTACCAATTTGAGCTTTTTATGAAAATGTTTCATGACGTTCATTTTAATGTGAGTTTTGTCGATTCTTTGGTCATGATGCCTCGATTTGCCGCTAACTTTAAGAGTATGTTGAACAACAAGGAGAAATTGCAAAAATTGTCTAGTTGTTCGTCGGTTTATCTTAACCGCATACCTCAAAAAGTCGGTGATCCCCGTAAATTCTTGATTCCTTGTGCAATCCAAGATATGGAAGAATGCTATGCCTTGGCCGATCTTGGTGCTAGTATTAACTTGATGCCACTTTCAATCTTCAAGTCTCTCAATCTTCCTAATCTTACTCCTTTACTAATGTCTATCGAGTTGGCCGATCATTCCACGATTCCCGCATGTGGATTGGCGGAAGACGTTTTTGTGAAAGTGGGAAAGTTCTATCCGGTAGACTTTATCGTTGTCGATATTCCCACGGACCCTCAAGTTCCTCACATTTTAGGTCGTTCGTTTTTAGATACGTCTATGGCTTTAATTGATGTGCATGCTAGAAAGATCACCTTACATTTCAACGACGAGGAACTTGTTATAAGCGCAACTCAAAATTCTCAAATTTCTCATGTTTATTCCGTTGCAACCGTAAACCTCGTTGATATGATCGATGTTGTTTGCGAGGAATTTTCACAAGAAGTTTTAGGTTTGGGTGATGATGAAAATAGTGCCAATCCCACTATGCTAGATCCCATTCTTGATAACTCGACACCAACCTTCACTCCATTTGAAGGTGGTGGTTTTACGTTGGAAGAATTCGATGTTCCACGTACTTGTGACGAAGACCTCGACAATGATGAGGACTTATCGATTATCAAGGATTTTCATAACGATTTCCCATTTCCTCCACCCGAGGAGGTTATGAGTATCGAGCCCAAATCTTTAATTGATGAACCACCTATCCTCGAGTTGAAAGATTTACCTCCTCACCTTGAATATGTATTTTTGGAGGAGGACGACAAGTTGCTGGTTATTATTGAGAAAGATCTTTCGGATGATGAAAAAACCGCACTTGTCGATGTTCTAAAGGATCACAAAGGGGCAATTACGTGGAAGTTATCCGACATTAAGGGGATTGATCCCAAATTTTGTACCCACAAAATTTTAATGGAAGAAGATTACAAACCCGCAATCCAATGTCAAAGGAGGGTGAACCCTAAAATTCACGACACCATCAAAAAGGAAGTCCTAAAACTCCTTGACGCGGGAATGATTTACCCTATTTCCGATAGCCCTTGGGTGAGTCCTATCCATTGTGTCCCTAAAAAGGGAGGAATGACCGTTGTGCCAAACGATGCCAACGAGTTAATTCCAACTAGACTCGTGACCGGATGGAGAGTGTGCATTGACTATCGTAAGTTGAATGACGCCACTCGAAAAGACCATTTTCCCTTGCCCTTCATGGACCAAATGTTGGAGCGTCTTGCGGGAAACGATTTCTATTGCTTTTTAGATGGTTTTTCCTGTTACTTCCAAATCCCCATCGATCCTCGTGATCAAGAAAAAACTACGTTTACGTGTCCATATGGAACGTTTGCCTATCGTAGAATGCCATTCGGACTTTGCAATGCATCGGGAACCTTTCAAAGGTGCATGATGGCTATTTTTCATGATATGATCGAGAAGACGATGGAAGTCTTCATGGATGACTTTTCCGTGTTTGGTAGTTCGTTCACTTCGTGTTTGTCGAATCTTGAGAGAATGTTAAAACGTTGTGAGGAAACCAACCTTGTGCTTAATTGGGAAAAATGTCATTTTATGGTTAAAAGTGGAATCGTCTTAGGGCACAAGGTTTCGAAAGCGGGATTGAGGTAGATCAAGCTAAGGTAGACGTCATCGCCAAATTACCTCATCCCAAAACTGTATCGTCGATTCATCAAGGATTTTTCAAAGATTTCTCGACCTATTACACATCTCCTCAAAAAAGATGCACGTTTTGTCTTTGACGAAGATTGTGTACGAGCCTTTGAAATCCTTAAGAGGAAACTTACCGAAGCTCCCATTCTTGTTGCTCCCAATTGGAACCTCCCCTTTGAGCTCATGTGTGATGCTAGTGACTACGCTATTGGGGCCGTATTGGGACAACATCATGAAAAACACTTCTTGCCTATTCACTATGCTAGCAAGACGATGACCGAGGCTCAACTAAAATACACTACAACGGAGAAGGAATTCCTTGCCGTGGTGTATGCATTTGAGAAATTTCGACCTTATCTCGTCTTGACTAAATGCATAGTGTATACGGATCATTCGGCTATCAAGTATCTTATGGCTAAACAAGATGCAAAGCCGATATTACTTCGTTGGATTCTCCTCCTTCAAGAATTTGATCACAAAATCGTTGACAAAAAAGGAGCCGAGAATCTAGCGGCCGATCATCTTTCTCGTTTAGAATATCCTCACCAAAGTTTTTACGAGCAAAAGGAAATCATCGAAACATTTCCGCTCGAGACACTTGGTGTAGTGAATTCTAAGCTTGATTCATCTACCCCATGGTTTGCGAACATCGCAAATTACCATGCGGGAACTTCATCATCAAGGGTATGACGAATCAAGAAAAGCGAAAATTCTTTCGTGACGTCAAGTTCTATTTTTGGAACGACCCTTACTTGTTTTGAAGTTGTGCGGATCAAATTATTCGACGTTGTGTCTTTGGCACTGAAGCTTCTAACATCCTTAGAGCTTGTCACGAGGGACCCACGGGTGGTCACCACGGTGCTAATCTCACGGCTAAGAAGGTTTTTTATGCCGGTTTCTTTTGGCCTACTATTTACCGAGATTCACATGCACTTGTGAAGTCATGTGACTCATGCCAACGACAAGGAAAAGCCTCACAAAATGATGAAATGCCAAAAAATGTCATCCAAGTGTGTGAGATCTTTGACGTTTGGGTCATTGACTTTATGGGGTCGTTCCCATCATCTCGTGGTAATAAGTACATCCTTGTCGCCGTTGACTACCTATCTAAGTGGGTGGAAGCTAAGGCTTTGCCCACCAACGATGCTCGTGTGGTAGTCAAGTTTTTGAAGCAATTGTTTTCTCGGTTTGGAACCCCTCGTGCGATCATAAGCGATCGTGGAACCCATTTTTATAACGACCAATTCAAAAGGGTCCTAAGGAAATATGGGGTTACACATCGGCTTTCTACGGCTTATCACCCACAAACGAGTGGGCAAGTCGAGGTTTCAAACTGAGCTTTGAAGAGGATCTTGGAGAGATCTACTGGGGAAAACCGACAATCTTGATCGGATAAGTTGGACGATGCTTTATGGGCCTTTAGGACCGCTCATAAGACGCCCATCGGGTGCACTCCTTATAAGCTTGTGTATTGGAAGAACTGTCACTTGCCAATTGAACTTGAACACAAAGCTTATTGGGCCCTTAAGCATTGTAATGATGATATGGAGACCGCGGGAAAACACAGGAAAATGAAATTAAATGAATTGGATGAGTTGAGAGACATTGCTCATGAAAATTCAGTTATTTATAAAGAAAAGAATAAAAAGTTTCATGATTCAAAAATTAAAAACCGGTTTTTTAACATTGGAGATCAAGTGTTGCTTTTTAACTCTCGGTTGAAAATATTTTCTGGCAAGTTGAAATCCCGTTGGTCCGGTCCATTCACCGTGACTCAAGTTTTTCCTTATGGGACCATCGAGCTAGCTCAAAATGATGGCCCCAATTTCAAGGTGAATGGACATAGGTTAAAGCACTACTTTGGCGGGGAAGTTCCATCCTTGAACTACCTTGACCAAATCACCTTCCCCAATGATAATTAGTATTGAGGGGATCGAGTCGAGCTCATGAATCGGTAATCAAAAACGAGGTGCCTCGTGGACGAGTCCCATGCTTATCCTATGTACATATTATCGCTTTCTAATGTAGTAACGTGTGGGGATTTGTACCCTTCCAACCTTTGTTCTGTGGTTGTTTGTGAATTGTGGATTTTAGATGATCATCATCTTCACGATTGGAGCCTCTCGTGTTCGTTTTATGGGAGCACTCGATCGTTTGCTTTGAAGAATTTCTCAATATCTATGATATATCCTTTGATGTTCTAACCTTAGGTTTTTAACACACTTTATAAACGGCTTTAAATTTAATGGTTACACCCTTTCTATGCTAGATTATGCATTCGACTACGTCTCTAGTATGGGGGTTTCCAACCCTTAGACTCGAAACATTGAGGACAATGTTTAACTTTAGTATGGGGGGGTGAATAGATACTTGCCTTGCCAAACCTTCACGCTTTCCAAAGTTTATCTTTTTGTTTATCGTTTTGTTGCAAAATAAGGCTAAAAATGGCCAAATTTTTAAAATTTTCTCATGCTTTATAAGTGTTTGAAGACACGAATGTAGATTTTCCGATGGAGAGAATAAGAGTAATTTTTGACTCGACCGTGCGTGTTGAGCACTTAGCTTCGATTCCTTAACTTTTTAGGCTAAGTCTCTTAAATGAGGACGAGAAATGATAGAGTTAATTATAAGTTACTATGCTAAACGTAGAGTACTCGTATTCTTTCAAAAACTCATGTGTTCTCGTTGTTTGCTTATTCTCCCTTCACTTGTAAATATTTTTTGCTTAATAAATATTGACTTAGCGGTTTAGTCTTTATTGTTGGTTTCTAGTCTTTTTCTAGTAGCTTCCATGTAACTAAATTGGGAAGACAATACGGTGTCGCCAGCGTCACGGTTTTGAAGTATTGGCAACCCGAATAATCGAAAGCTTCACCCAATAATAAGATTTCAAGTGCTCACCTAAATCAAGCAAACAATTTGGAGCTCACAAGGCCGAAAAATCTATGCAAAATTGAAAGTGAATCAAGCCTTAATCTTTGAAGCTTTAAAGATCCAAAATTCGCTTTTAGCGTGAGGATATACGTGTTTGGCCATAATAAACACCTCATGGCGAGGTTAAATAAAAGGCAAGGCAAGACCGAAGTCATAATAAAAGCTTCATGGCGAAGTTGAATAAAAGATGGAGGTAAACCTATGATAATAAGGCCCTTCCGTTAGGGGGCGTATAAAATTCTTGGTAATAAGTCTCATGTTCAAAACCGTTATAAAACCGTGTTTATCGATCATTCTTGTTGACTTAATTTTTTGACATCGTTGTCTATTATTAGGGGCTATTAATTCGATGGTCTTGGTTACACCGTTAGGACTCTATTTTTAGACCTAAATCTCTATTATCGCATGAGTCAAACAATGTATCCTCGTGAAACATTCAAGACAAAATAAAATATAAGAGATATAACTTAGGAAAATGGGAGGATAAGTACGTGATTAGGGCATATGAGTAGTGTTAGCATTACTAACTTATAATGACAATGATCTCGTTGCACGCTTAGCATGGAATTGGGGTGAAAATCGAGGACGATGAAATTATTTCTAACGAAGCATTCACGTGTTCTTATTCTATGAACCTAAAAGTCCCATTTTGCGATGAAAATCATACATCATGTCTAAAACGCAAGTAGAAGTAGTAGTAGTAGTATAGCTAGTTTATGATTCAATAAAAGTGAATAAAAATGAATTTTGGAGGTGCTACGATACTTTATTCTAGCCTTGCGTGAGGGCACGGCAATGGTTTAGTATGGGGGAGTGATGAGACTGCTTTTATACATAGTCTCATCATCCAAAACGGGCTTTAAATGCATTAAATATCATCAAAAATGCCAAATATATGCTTGTGTTTTTTACTTGTGTATTTTAGGTACGGATATTGAGAAAATGACAAAAGATCACAAGAAACACGCAAAAACAAACACGGGAAACGAAGCCCCACAATGAACCAAGCCCTAATGAAGATTTTCCAAGAAAAACCCTTGAAGAATTGAAGATTATGCAAGAAGGGTCCTCCAATATTGAAGAATTGACACTTTAAATCCTTGTTTATTCATAATTACAAGATTGGTCCTTAAATATTGTCAAATTTACAAAAAGGGCCCTCTACTTTGAAGAATTGGCAAGAATGGTCCCTCAACAATCAAGACTTGTCAATATTAGTCCCTCAAAAAGTCAATCATACAAGTCAAGACCATTATCTATGAAGAAATTGCCAAAACAACCCTTCAAGAATCAACAAATGGCAAGAAATACCCCTGAAAATACTTTGGAAAAGTATTTGTGGCCAAAGTGGGAAAATGAAACTTCATTAACAAAGGAATCTGCATTTTGCTTATTTAAACTTCAAGTGACAAAGAAAGAAGAAGTAAGGGACCAAAGTGGGCAGACAATAATACTTACCTTAACCTGTGAGGGGGTGACACGTGCCCCACTCACTCCAACCCACCAATCACAAGCCATCATGCTTCCACCTCAGCCATCCACTCACACCAGACTTAACAAACTTAATTGATTAAGTTTAATTAAGGCGCTAAACACATTTTTTAAAAACAAAACAGATTAAACGTGTGTTCTTCATGTTCTTGATACAAATTGGGCATTTGCTTAATTCTTGAAATTAACCCTTAAATTCTTTCCAGATTCAACATTAAGGTGAATAAGAACATAACCCAATCACCAAAACTCTTGCCACGTCACTCATGTGCTCACATGTTAAACCCTCCCTACACGTTTTTAAGGATACTGCCAAAGCTTGCCAGGGAATCAACACACCTTGTTTAGCTTTGTTCATAAGCATCAATATGAGCCTTTGGATGCAATTTCAACCATGACAACTCACACAAAGCCAAATTCAGTCACATGAGCTCAAAGTTTCAAAATCGACAAAGGCATTTTTGGGACTTCAAGCATTAGGGTTTATTGTTTTTATCTGTTCTTAGTTCACATGTAAGGCTCTATATAAAGCCATAGGATCTCATTTGTACAGTTGTTCTTGATTTTTCCTAGTTCACTTTTCTGTAAATCCTTGTTCATGTTTAATGAAAAGAGTTTGAATTTGTGAAGAAAAACCAAGTGCCAATCTTTTATTCTGCTTGTTATTGTTTAATGTTTACTAATCTTGAACCTTGAAACGTTTTTTCAAACCTTGTGCAAGAAATTGTACAAGAGTTAAAAATTTGATATTTTGCTAAGTCTTGGTTTAAACCTTGGAATTCTTGGGCTATAAGTGGATCATAGCACCCTGATAAAGATTTATCAAGGTGTTCTGAGGCTTATAACTTGGGGATAATCAAGTGTGGGAACAAGGTTGCATTAATCAAATTTATTTTCCAAGTTGTCACCTTTCTGTTTTTGATTTTATTGTGCTAACCTTGTTGAATCTTAGCAGCTTGTTTGTGGAAGCTTGTGCCTTGTTTTGCTAGGCACATCAGCTCAAAAATTCGTGAGTGTGGATGTACATTCATGAGGTTTGAGTTCTTGAACCCAAAAATCTGAAAAATACTTGATTTTTATGATTTTGTGTTCTGCTTGTGTTCTTGTTGTTTTTGTGGCTTAATCTTGCTTGATACTGCATAATATATCTATTATTGTGTTTGATTGGGCTTGGGTAACATTGAATCATACTTATACTTGTTTAAATTTTGATTTGAAAAAGATAAGGGGTGTTTGGGTTAACCTGTTTAAGATCATAACTTATTATTTTGTTGTTGGAAGTTGTTTCTTTGAGTTTGTATCTGCTTATCACTTGGTTGTGTGCTAAAACCTGCAAGTTTTCAGACTTAAAACATAAAATTAAAGATTGTGCTATATCTTACTTGATTTTGCCTATTTTGACCTAAGATTTTGGAAACACCTAGAGTGTATGCATGTTTAGGGCTAAAAAGTGTTAAATCATAGTTTGTGTAACCTGTTAACAAGATTTGAGTGTTTTAATCTAGCCTTGTGGTCAAGTATATCAGCAAGTGTTAAAAACTGCATGTTCTTTGTTCACCAGAAACTTTTGAGTGCTTGAATCTTGATCTAGACCTTGAACCATTGCATGAAACCTGTTTAAATTTGTCCATTTGAATTAATTATAGCTTGTGTATGCTTTTGGTGCAATTTGGTTGGCTGAATCATGCTAAAAGTGCTTATTGAACCATAACTGCTTATTGTTCATATATGGGCTAGGTCTGTGGATGTTTTGATTAAACTGTATTAATTGGCTGATTGGAATTGTGTTTTTGTTTCTTATATTGACTCCTTATGATTAACTGATCATTTGGGTGCCTTTGTTTAACTTGAATCCACAAAAAAGCCACATAAGACAAAAAGTCAATCTGGTCAAGCTGGGGGAAAAGTTCCCAGTGCTCAACCTCCAAAACTAGCTCCTACTAGTGTAAAACATCAAACAGCTTATTCATAAGCCATTTTGGCTTATCCAGACTTGCAACAACTTATTTTTTGTGATAGATCTTCCTTATTTGACCCATTTATTTGATTTGGAGCTTATTAGACTTTGACTTTGACTTATTACTAGAAAACTCATTACGTTGACTTTTACATAAGTGCTTATTTGCTTATTCTGGCTTATTGCTTGTGCTTATTTGAAATTTTGTTGATTATTTTGTTTAATTAAGTCATTTAAAAACTTTTGAAAGTTGAATCAGCACTTGAGGTGGTCTAGAACTCAAAAACGACTATTTTTTCGTTTTGTGAAGAGAGTCTTGGCTTATTTCAGGCTTATTTCTAGTGCTTTTTCCAATTTTCTTTTTACAGATCTCTTAAGTAACTCAAAAGAAGCTTGTGAGTCAAATTTTAGCTTATGGCATCAGCTTATAGCTTAATGGGCCATAAAGCCCATTAAGAATAAGCTGCTTTGAAATAAGCTAGCTTAAACACATTTTCAGCTTTTAAGCCTTCAGAGTTTTGTTCTTAAAATCAAATTTTAAGTCAGATAGTAGATTTTGGGCTTATTTGGACAACATTTTTCTTATTGGGCCTATTTCAAGCCCATTAAGGGACTGTTTGGACTTTTAGCCCATTTCAAGGCCCAATAGGGGTATTTTGTAAATTTCAACTTCATTTATGTTTTATTTAGGTTAAAATAAACTATTTTGCAACTTTTTAGAATTTTTTAAAAATTTTGGATTTTTATTAATATTTTATTATTATTTTATTATTAAAAATTAAAATTTAGATTTTTCAAGTTTTATCATTTTTCTTAGTTTAAAAATATTAAGTTAGGAATTTTACAATTTTTAGATTAGTTTTAGTGTCATTAGATTAATTTTTAGAATTATTTCAAGTTTTAATAGTTTTTAATTGTTTTTAATTAGTTTTTATTAATTTTAAAATTTTCAAAAATAGTTATAAATTTACTTAAGTCATTTTAGAGGTATACAAGTGAAAAAATCTCATTTTGGGCTTTTTGTTAATTAAATTGATTTTTTGGGCTTTAATTAGCATTAAAAATTAATATTTAATTAAATAAAAGATTTGAGTGATTTTTGATTTTTTGTAAACTCTAATTACATTTTTTAGGATATATTGCAATTTTCTAGGAATTTTTAGGCTAAATTTTTAATTTTGTCACTTTTTACGGTTTTACGTGCACGACTATTCGTCTTAGTTTATATCATAATCGTAACCGTCATCTCTTTTCTTCTTCTCATTTCTCATCAATATACTCACAAACCATTAATCATCTCTCTACACAACACACTAGCCTCCTTGAGAACGATCCCCACTTTTGGGTCATTAACTTGTGGTTTTTCTAAATCACTTGTTTGTACTTGCCCTAATTACGTTCTTTTTCCTAAAAGACGTATATTACTAGGAACATCAGGCCCACACGGGAAAACCCGTTGTTTTTCCGTGTTCTATTTATTTACGTGTTCTCGTGTCGTGTTTACGTGATTTATTTATTAATCGTTCATGTCGTAAAATATATTTATATGTGATCGTAATAAATATTACGTAAATACATAATAATAAGTTCATGATTAATTACGTTCCTGATTTCATGTTCGTGATTATAATTATTGTTGATAATAATTATCGTGTCTTAATACGTATTAAATACTTATCGTGTAATAACACGTACGTAATACTTGAATTTCCTATTCGTGAAACATAACGTGCTATAAAAGGAAAGTTCTAATCATGTACGTACGATCATAAGGGTACTATTCATGGTAAAAGCATGCGGGTTTTACAACTCTTCCCCCCTAAAAAGAATAATTCGTCCCCGAATTATAGATAACGTAACTGGAAAATGAAGAACATACCCGAATTCAAAATATGAAATGAGGGTAAGAAGCCCGGATAGAGTCCTCTGTTTCCCAAGTGGCTTCCCGCTCGGTATGATCCCTCCAAAGGATTTTGACGAATGGAATCGTCTTCCTCCTCATGACTCGTTCTTGTCTGTCAAGAACTCGTTCGGGTTCTTCTATGAAGGTAAGATTTTCACGAATCTGTTCCAGTGGATACTAAACCATGTGAAGGGGATGATACTTGTACCCTCTGAGTAAGGACACATGGAAAACATCGTGAACATGAGAAAGCTGCGGAGGTAACGCTAAACGATAAGATACTTCACCGACTCGCTCAATGACATCAAACGGCCCGATGAATCGAGGACTGAGCTTCCCTTTGATTCCAAATCGTCTAACACCACGTGCCGACGATACCTTAAGGAAGACGTGATCTCCTATGTTAAAGTGTAAGTCCCTACGATGCTTGTCAGCATAACTCTTCTGACGTGACCGTGCTTCTTGCAATTTCTGCTTAGCTACTGTGACCTTCTCGTTGGTCAACTCAATCATTTCTGGTCCTTCAAGTGTTCGCTCACCAACCTGATCCCAGCAGATTGGGGCGCGACACTTTTTTCCATACAACGTCTCGAACGGAGCACACTTGATACTTGTGTGCCAACTGTTGTTGTATGCAAACTGTAACACTCTCATTTTTCGTATCGGTACAGCGGAAGGGTCTTTCAGAGTGTTACGGGATAGCACAATAACTCCAATCATAGACAACACATAAAAATGGTTGTTCAAGGTTTAACATACATTCATTCGATAAAAAGTTTTAAAAGCGTACACCAAATTATACAGGTCATATAGTTTACAAAACATAGATCGAATGAACATTTTTAATATTATGTGGGCCATCAGAGTCGATCTCCATCCGGATTACCTTCAAGCACCTGAGATAAAAACATGCAAAAAAAATCATATCAGCGAATGCCGAGTGAATTCATAGAGTTTAATAAAAACCGTTATATAAAACAATCATTTAAAATCAGAACACAAGTATAATATCGGAAGTAAGTCCTCATATTGCTAGTCAGGCAATATATAAATCAAGCATACATCTTAAACCGTCCATGAGACCGTAGTCTCTATATTACCATGATAGGTAATATATCCATCGTTAATAGCGTCGTATCATATCGGATATTTAGATTATATAGGTTGTATAGTACATTGTAGGATTATTATTAGCCGCATGACATTGTTACCTTACTATGAAAACAGCGGGCCGCGAACCCGACAAACAATTTGCCCATCTAAGTTAGCGTGTCGTCACAAAAATCACGCTATGGAATCTTCTCATACATAAATTCGCTTACCAATCAATGTGGTACGACGGGGATCAACCGTCAAGGCGCGAACTTGGGTGATCGTCCCCAAATAGTACTATCAAATGCATAAGCGTCTACCAAATCCCGGTAGTTCACAATTCATGCTAATGGGACTTTAAGTGACATAACCTAACTACTAATAATCCTTTTTGTCTCGTTTATAGGGTCATAGCATCATTCGGGTCCATATCATTAAACATACAATCGGGACTACTTGTGTTCTATTTTTATCAAAATCTAGCATGTTATCTCCCTCGCGGGTTTACAAATCATTTTATAAAACATTTAAAAGAGTGCGAGGCTATGAACTCACGTTGTTAATGAAAGGCGGATTATCGGCTACGGGCGTGCTTCGGTCACGGAAACCTATATAAATAATAATCGGTCTTAGACTCGGTCCAATGACTTTTATCAAAATAACAATATACATATGATGATTTTTTACATATGATGATGATCAAGTGGGTTTATACATCCTTGTTTACTCATTTTAGTGTTTACGTTTTGGTAACGTTTTACTAGTTTACTAGTTTTACCTATTTACTTATTTTGAGTCCATTAAGCCTAGTATAAGTTCCTTAACTTGTTTTAATCCATTGTATACCTATATTATCAGTATATATATTTTCCTTGTTGGGCCCAAATGGGTTAAGCCCAATAAGTTCTTTTTACAAGTTTTTATCTTATTTAGTCCAATTATTAGTCTATTATGCTTAGTTAGCTCGTTAATGTCCGTATTTCTTATAGTTCGGGTTTTATCGGTTTTTACTTGTATTAGTTACTTATACATCAGTATATGACTTTTATAAACTTTACATTAGACGGGTTTGGTCTTCTAAGTTTTATTTGGCGAAAAACGTTAATTTTACGGCAATAGCCGAAAAAGTCGTAAAAATCAAGTTTATAGTTTTTACTACTTATAAATATTATTTCACCACCATTTATATAATTTATCCATTTAATTAACCTTTTATATATTTATATAAATAAGTTTTATAAGTTAGTGGGTTTTTATTATACATTTTATAAAATAAAATGTGAGTGCTTATATAATAATAATAAACATTAATTTTAAAAATCTGATTTTTATCTTCATGTTCACCATTTTTACCATATCTAGAGTTCTATAATGAATTAGAAGCTCATTTTTGGGTGACATGTTCTTCATAATATGTGCTACTTTTAACTTAGTTATAGCTACTGCCCATTTTAAGTTTATCATGCCTTAACAGTCCTTACAAAACTGCTTATTCAGATTAGACCACCTAACTTGTTTTGATCATATCTCACTCATTATTTTGATTCCATTGCATGGCCAACTCTCACATGTGTATAACATCTTGTACTTACTGTAAATGGATCAAACCATGCAATTTTATCAGTTCATCTTTTAGTTACATACTGTTTTTACACAGCCAACTAAATAATCAAGATTTTAGCCTTATTTCTTATAGTTATCAAACTTTTTAATCATATCTATCAACACTTGATCCCCACACAACATTTTTATCATCATATATACATCATATACATATACAAAATGAAATAAAATACATTTGTTCTTTACAAAATAACAAGAGAAAAATGGAGAGGATGATCTTCTTTACCAACCAAGTGTTTTTCTTGTTTTTGGAAGACAAGAACTTGATGAACACCACAAGTAACTCCAAGACCATCAAATATCAAGAACATATGTTGGAAAATCAGCCCTAGGACACAAGCAAATCACCTCCAAAGTTGTTAATATAGCCACCAAATGATCAAGGCTTCAAGGTAACTCCTTAATAGAGCTAGTAAACATGTGTTTCATGGCTAGAAGAGATCAAAAGGGGTGTTTGTTGCTTAATTTTGGACGGCAAGGGGAGTAGTTTTGAGAGAGTTTGAGAGGATTTTGCATGTATGAAATGGTGGAAGTGAAAACAAGTAGCTAGTTTTGATAGTTAGTGGAATGGGTTAGCTTAAATGTAAGCATGGCTTACACATGGAATGTGTTAGCTAACTTGATGCCACCTTAGTGTGTGGTGTCAAGTTATGCCGTCCCAACCAAGCTAGTGGGGTGGAACAATGTGTTTTGTCCCATATCACTAGTTTACGGGTATTTCTCGATTCTAGTTTTCTCGATTTGCGTGCCCTCGGGTCGTTTTACGAAAAACGTTTTTATAAATTATGAATCAACGTCACAAAACGAATCCAATAAAAATTGTCTCATCAAAAACGGAGTTCAAAAACGTAAATACGTAATCCTAAGGTTTCCGGTTTAGTCGTAAAAGACGCCAAATTATGCACGTAAGCCCAAATTTAAATCCGTAAATTGTGAGTTCGTCAACCAACACAAAAATAAGTTTCAAAATATTATACGAGAAAATATTTCACTACCTGAAAATGTTAGATTGTCACAGCTTTTCCTCCTAAAAGGGATCAACGTCCTCGTGATCCATTTCATTTGGATGTCCGTTTCTTATTGAAATCGAAGAGGTGCGGATATTTCTTCCACATTTCATCCTCTCGTTCCCAAGTATACTCCGGTCCATGCTTTGAATTCCATCGGATCTTGACAATAGGTATCCGACTTTGTTTCAGTTGCTTTACCTCACGGTCCATAACTTCTACGGGCTCTTCGATAAAATGCAACTTCCCATCTATTCGAACCTTACCTAACGGAATTTTCTCATCACTCACTGCTAGACATTTCTTCAGATTAGATACATGGAATGTGTTGTGAACACCATGAAGTTCTGGGGGTAACTCTAGTTTATAAGCCACCGGACCTGCTCTAGATAAAATCTTAAAGGGTCCAATATAACGGGGATTCAATTTCCCTCGTTTTCCAAATCTTATAACGCCTTTCCATGGTGATACCTTCAACATTACTCGGTCACCCACTTCAAACTCCATTGGCTTCCGCCGCACATCCGTGTAACTTTTCTGTCTACTACGGGCAGTCAACAACCTATTCTTAATCTGAACTATCATCTCCGTACTCTCCCGGATCAATTCCGGTCCCGTGAGCTGGGTATCCCCAACTTCACTCCAACATACAGGAGATCTAAACTTCCTACCATACAAAGCTTCAAACGGTGCAGCCTTAATACTAGAATGGTAGCTATTGTTATACGAAAACTCTGCTAAGGGCAAATGTTTATCCCAATTCTTACCAAAATCTAACACACAAGCTCTTAACATATCTTCCAGTGTTTGTATCGTCCTTTCACTCTGCCCATCAGTCTGGGGGTGATAAGCAGTGCTCATGTCGAGATTCGCTCCCAAAGATCTTTGGAGAGATTTCCAAAAATTCGATGCGAATCTAGGATCTCGATCTGAAATGATCGATACAGGCACTCCATGCTTGCATACAACATTATCAAGGTATATACGAGTGATATGAGTTTTTTTACTCATATCATTAGTAGCTAATAACATTGAAATATTGCACATTATCTATCAAATATGGCATTGTATTTGCTTGTTTTGTCGTTTCGTGTGTGTAGGTACCAAGATAACAAAACCGGCAAAAATCGACACGGGAATTGAAGAAATATCAAGACCCAAAAGTCGAGTTCGTTTTAGTCGTGGATTTGTCAAAGTTTGAAGACAAGTGGGTCCCACATGTGCTAAATGGGCCTGAAAAGCCCATCAATATTGGAAGAGTGTACATGTTTTATAAACTTGGGTCAAAGCCCAAAACAAAATGAAAGGAACGGATGGGAAAAGTTCTTGGGCCCAAGCCCATACTTGAAAGTAACGAAGAAACGAATATTTGATCAAAATGGGCCTTAGGGTTTTTCAGAATAAAAACGTTATATACTTCACACGTTTTTTATTTATCACTCACACCACTTATTCTCTCACCCACACACGAATAAATAATATCTCGATACAAACGAAGTTCCATCTTCCCCATTAATCGTTTTCTCCCAAAACCAGTGAGTAAACTCACTGTTCAAAAACCCTAGCATAATAAAATCGTTTCTTTTATTTGGGGCTTTTTGTATATTCGATTAATTCATAAATAGGGGAATAAAATCCCCAAGTTTGTAGGAAGAGAGGGTGTGGAATAAAGATGCTACGTGGCCGTTTCTTATAGGTTGCAACACCTCATTCCATCATATCCACCAATCACAGCCCTTAAAAGAAACACAACTAGCACACGGATGCCACGTTGGCGATCCGTGTGCTATTTGGAATCATCCCAGCCGTCAAAGAAGAGAGAGAATAAGGAAATCAAGATCAATGGCTTAAAAGAGAAGGGAATATCCCTTTGAAGATCCGAAGATGCTCACCAACAACCTTGGGGTTGGCTTATTTAAACCCAAAATTTTTGTAATTTTAATGATCCCATTTTTTTACTTTAATGTCATAATGTCAGTTTAGAATTAGATATTTGTATTTTCTTTTTTTTAGTATTGTAATGAAAGTTTGAAATTAATAAAGTTTGATTTTCAGTTTAATCGATTTCTTGCCACGTCTCATTTTAACTGTTATTGTTTGATTTATTTTGCAAAATCTAATATATTAAATTGATGTTATGAATATTATTCATTCATATAAACTTTCGTGATAGTTTATACGATTGATTAAGTGCGATTGGGATAAAAGGTCTAACCTACTGTTAGATTTAAAAAGCATTACTGGTGCGAGAAGGTTATTTTATGGTTCGAAATTCATAATGGTTCGAGCCATGATGGTGGTTTAGTTTTGATACTTGGTTCGAAAAAGGTGGTTCGTTTTGGTGACGTTGAATGGTGAAGGGTGGTTCCAGTTACGGTTCATAGGCAGCACAGCGCTGACCTACTTCCCAAAGGTTTCATCAAAAGGTGCTTTTATCTTTTATCTTCTTGATCTAGTTTTTTATGCTATAAGTTTTTACTTCTGCTTAATAATTGAAGTTTGGATTAGAGTTTGATAGATTTGATTTGATTTATCACTTTAATTGTATAATTCATTCAGTTTACTATATTGTTTATCGTATTGTAGTTTTAATTAGTTTAATACAGGTTTATACTTGATTTGGTTTATCTGCAATCTTTGAGCTGTATTATCTGATAAGTTGAGACATCATTGAGTTAATTTAGAATTGGTTTTAATCTGTTTCTTATAAGCTGTAAGTTTGAATTTGTGTTACTGGAGTTGCAATCTTTTATTTGATTTGGAGATTTACTTGCTGAATATGTTTGGTTAGCTGATTTATCTGGTTTATACAGATTCATTAACTGTTATTATTTTGGCAATTTACTACTTATGTTTCTACTGCTTCCTGATAACTGTTTAAGTATCAGCTTATCAGATTCATCTATCTGAACTTAATTGTGTACTATTCTGTTTAGTATCTGTTTGAATTAGCTGAATTTGATTGATTTATAGTTTGAGTTTGATGTTATTGCTGAATTTACTGAACTTGTAATTTAGTTGGTTTGATTTGTCTTGTTTTAGTATTCAGCTTATCAGATCCACTGGTCTGATAAGCCCAAAAAAAAAGCTGTATCCTTATCAGCTTAAGCAAATAAGTTTCAAAAGTCACTCATGTGACTGGATTTTACAAACTGTCAAAAAGTTTTAATTCCAAAAACTTGTCCATGGCAAGGTTCGAACCCGTGACCTCACGGATGTTTGTCCAACGTGATAACCAACTGGGCTAAGGGCCCTTTTGAGTTTTATTCTCAAAAGTTGATTAATATAGGGAATTTGTTTTCTAGCAGTTTAAATTTTGTAAGGTTTAGTTACGTTTCAATTTACTTTTATAACTTTTAATTTTAATTTTAATTAAAGTATAATTTTAATAAAAAGTAGTTTAAAAGTTAAAAAAAAAAAAATAATAATAATAATTTTTTATTTAAAAAAAAAGAGTTTAATTAGTTATTAATTAAATTTTAATAATAATTAGAATTAATAGTTTTTATAAGTATAATTGTTTTTGAGATAAGGTAAATTAGTTTTAAAAGTAATTAAATTTATTTCATAGATTTTTAAATAGTTTAATTTTTCATAGATAACTAAATTAGTTTAAATTTTAAATAGTGTTTTATTTTTAAATAATTAAGTGCTTGTAGAATTTTAATTAGCGGGGTTTTACGATTCATGCACTTTAGGAGTATTTTAAATAGCTTAAAATTCGTAGAGTTAATTTTAGTTTTAAAAACCAACGACACATTCAAATCGATTGTCCAAATCAAAGCAAAACGTCTCAAATTCATAAGATCTTCGTGTACAACGAACTTGGTTCACCCACGTGTTTAATCGTATCCGTCTTTGACTTATTTTTGGTTAATTACTTTTTCCTAAAGGTAATTACCTAAATTTGTCCTATAACGTATATGTGTTAATCTCGACACATCAAAAATTTTGGCGCCGCTGTCGGGGATCTTGTGTACGATTCGCTTTTGTGGAGATTTGTTGATCGTGGATTTGAAGACCCTTTCCGTCCTCGGAAAGTTTTGTTATTTTTCTATTACGTAGTATGTATCGTTTTTCTCGTTTTTTGTGAATAATATATTGTACTACTTAGAACAATAATTTTATATACTTTTCAAATAAGCCTTAGTTGGGATTTCATCACCTAGCTATTGTATTCGAACCCAAAACAAAAATAAAGGCAAAATAGATAAATACTAATAAGAAGTTTGAACTCGATTTATACAAACTATAAGGTGGGTATAAGGCGACGTGCTATAAAAGGCCGTCTAAGGAAAAAGGTTTTTAAGTGCTTAGTGCCACCTTGTTTCCCCGCTTGCTTGTGCGTATATTGAGAGGGACGACCTATTATTGGTTTGCCGACTCAAGTAGTAATAAATCTTATTTTTTGTTGTTTACTTATTGAACCTCGAGACGTTTAGGTTTTCACCTATCGTTTCAAAGTCGACCGAGGGTAATTTACTTCCATAGTAGTTATCCTTATTCCTTGTTTTTATCGATCATTTTTGATTGAGCAATACCAAATAAAATACAAAAAATAATCTTCGTCTTGTCTAATTTCTTTTCTTCAATCCTCTAAATTCTCGTCTTTTAAAATGGATTCATTTTCACTCTTTTCTAAGGATCATGTTGATGTTCCTAAGGCACAATTTTCAATTGAAGAGCCTTTGATTCCTAACTTCACACCGAGTGAGGTTAGTGACTATTCGTTGGATAAGTTCGTCGATGAACTTTTTGCTATTATTGATCCACTTCCACGGGGAAGTGAAGACGTTTCCGATCTCGAGATCGAACGTGATTCTTGTGTTTTACCTACCATTCTCGAGGAATTCGCCGATGAATTGCCTTCAAATGAGAATGATGATCTTGTATCCGAGTGTGACACACTCGATACTTTGTCGGAAATTTCTTGTGATGACAAGGATGACGACACTTTTGTGATTTACTCAAATCCTCTATTTGAAGCTTCATTGAACAATAATCCATTGTTTCAAGAGGATTTTGAGAACATCATACCTCCTACATCTCACAACCTTTGTGATGATGATCTTCTTATGAAGGAGGTTGATGAGGTTTGTGATGATGATCACACCTTTTGTGATGAGTATGTCGACTCGGATGGAGAAGTTTACATTATTCCCAATCTCCCTCCCACTCGCGTTGATCTTAATGTGCGGGTTTCTCATGTGACTCATATTGAGTACCATGACCCCTTTGTTCACGTTCCTAAGAGTGAAAAAATCGACAAAGTCATGCAAGTTGAAACCACTAGTGTTGAGACTTTTGTACCACCATTACCATGTGCTTCATATGACTTAGGATTAGCATGGGGGGACGACACCTTGTTGTCCATTCCTTTCTCCACCGAGGACGAGGTGTTCGACCCCGGAATCATTGATTTAGGGAAATCTCGGCCTTTCACCGATGTAATAATTGAAAGATTTTTCGATCATATTGGTGCGAGTTTATCTCGTGGAGCATGCTACATCCATACTTTTAGTTGTGACTACCATCTCTTGTTAGAGATTTGTGTTGGAGTTTTATCCTTTCGTTTGTCATCGGACAACGAGGATGAGATCTTTGACCCCGGCATCGTGCTTTATCATGGATTCTATTCCATTATGCCTGTTTTTACCACTTTCCTTAAGGACCAATGAATGCGGGGATCGAGTCGAGCTCATGACTCGGTGAACAAAAACGAGTTTTTCTATCTTCTTTCTATTTTCTAACATCTAATAAGGCTTGATCTTTCAAGCTCGTGTTCGTGATTTGTTGTTTTGTGATCTTAGGTACGACCCTTATATTTGAAGATTCTCGTGTTCGGTTTTTGCCGGTCCACTTGATCTTCCATTCTTTGGATGCCAAAAGGGGCACACTTTCTATCCCTTGATTTTTATTGACTAACGTTTTATCTTGAGGCATAATTAATAAACGGCTTATAGATTTGCGTACTCTTTCCATGCTAGGAGTTTGCATTAGACTCTTCGTATTTTAGCAAGGGGGTGTCACTCTTGAGCTAAGAAACATTGAGGACAATGTTTGGTTTTAGCATGGGGGAGTCAATCGATATAATCGCTTGCAATTGCTTTTGTCGTGTCCAAACGTAGTGTTTTCTCATTTTTCAATAAAATTTTAAATTTTTTGTGTTATTTTTAAGTTTTAATAAATAAAATAAGTGTTTTTGACACGAATGTAGGCTTTCAATAAGAATAGTTTTTGACTCGACTTGGTTTTTAACCTTAGCTTTTCCTTAACGTATTTGAATTAAGTTTTGCTAGGCTATTATTTAGGGAGCTTTAAAACGCGAAGGTCTTAATTCATACGAGTTAAGGACAAGAACTTTTCGCAAGCTCCTATAATTGATCCTAGAAAGTCGTCTATCAAGGGAACTTTAAAACGCAAATTCTAAAACTTGAAAGAGTCTAAGAAGATGCAAGATCCTATAGATGACTTGAAAACCCAAAACTTTGATTTAATAGGCTAAGTATCCATTGATGGAGAACAAGAGATGATAGAGCCAATTATAAGTTCGGTATTCTTTCGGGAATTTATGTGAGTTAATTATGAGCCTATTCTCCCATCGCTTGTTAATAAATTTAATTGCAATAAATAAGGTTGAACGATTTGAAAAGTTACTTAGCTTCTAGCCCAAGATCGTTTAAAAGTTGCTCGGTATGGATTAGAGTTCATAGCCAAGGCATAACTTATTGAAGCGGGATGCAAAGATTGGCGAGTCCAAAAAGGTCCTAACAAGACATGAGGGCTATGTTTTATTGCTAAAGATCTCAAGTGATGTGAAGACTCATTTATCAAAAATCAATATGAAGGATCGAGACACACGACGAAAAGCAAAATACTCCAAAAAAGTCATGGAGAAGTCTATCCAAAAAGACCAAAAATAAGGTATGAGGATAAATGAAGCCAAGTCCAAAAAGGAGGCGAATCGTTGTAAATCAAAATCCCAAGTAAAGATTGGAGAAAAATGAAGAAGTCGTGGTCCAAGTATGAATCTCTCAAAGCTTCAAGTGAAGAAATATTATGAAGAGAAGACCATTATTTCGTAAACGTCTCTCAAGGTTGGAAGTATAAAGTCATTGCCAAATATCGGTCCGAGAAAGGTCTCAAATCGCGAAACAAGTTATGCCAATATATGAACTTTATGAGAGCCCGAGAAGCAGTTTTAAAAGATTTTGTCCTTTAGCTAACTATTGATTAAATCGTTCACTTTATTTTCGGCCTAATAAATTATCGAAATAAGTCAACAATGTATCCTCGTGATCATTCAAGACAACAATAAAATATAAGAGATACACCTAGGAATAAGGGAGTCTAAGTGAGTAATTGGCCCACATGAATTCGTGTTTGTCTACCAACTTATAATAACAATGATCTTGTTTTTGCACTTGGCATGGAAAAGTGAAAAGTCGGGGACGATGAATCTATTTGAGTTTTATGATCCTAAAAGTTATTTTTCAAATAATGAAAGCAATACATTATGTCTTTGCAAAATAAAAAGTCTAATATTGAATAATGGTGTAGTTATAGTTTTATTTTATCATTGCGTGAGGACACGGCAATTGCTTAGCATGGGGGAATTTGATATGAGTGTTTTTACTCATATCATTAGTAGCTAATAACATTGAAATATTGCACATTATCTATCAAATATGGCATTGTATTTGCTTGTTTTGTCATTTCGTGTGTGTAGGTACCAAGATAACAAAACCGGCAAAAATCGACACGGGAATTGAAGAAATATCAAGACCCAAAAGTCGAGTTCGTTTTAGTCGTGGATTTGTCAAAGTTTGAAGACAAGTGGGTCCCACATGTGCTAAATGGGCCTGAAAAGCCCATCAATATTGGAAGAGTGTACATGTTTTATAAACTTGGGTCAAAGCCCAAAACAAAATGAAAGGAACGGATGGGAAAAGTTCTTGGGCCCAAGCCCATACTTGAAAGTAACGAAGAAACGAATATTTGATCAAAATGGGCCTTAGGGTTTTTCAGAATAAAAACGTTATATACTTCACACGTTTTTTATTTATCACTCACACCACTTATTCTCTCACCCACACACGAATAAATAATATCTCGATACAAACGAAGTTCCATCTTCCCCATTAATCGTTTTCTCCCAAAACCAGTGAGTAAACTCACTGTTCAAAAACCCTAGCATAATAAAATCGTTTCTTTTATTTGGGGCTTTTTGTATATTCGATTAATTCATAAATAGGGGAATAAAATCCCCAAGTTTGTAGGAAGAGAGGGTGTGGAATAAAGATGCTACGTGGCCGTTTCTTATAGGTTGCAACACCTCATTCCATCATATCCACCAATCACAGCCCTTAAAAGAAACACAACTAGCACACGGATGCCACGTTGGCGATCCGTGTGCTATTTGGAATCATCTCAGCCGTCAAAGAAGAGAGAGAATAAGGAAATCAAGATCAATGGCTTAAAAGAGAAGGGAATATCCCTTTGAAGATCCGAAGATGCTCACCAACAGCCTTGGGGTTGGCTTATTTAAACCCCCAATTTTTGTAATTTTAATGATCCCATTTTTTTACTTTAATGTCATAATGTCAGTTTAGAATTAGATATTTGTATTTTCTTTTTTTTAGTATTGTAATGAAAGTTTGAAATTAATAAAGTTTGATTTTCAGTTTAATCGATTTCTTGCCACGTCTCATTTTAACTGTTATTGTTTGATTTATTTTGCAAAATCTAATATATTAAATTGATGTTATGAATATTATTCATTCATATAAACTTTCGTGATAGTTTATACGATTGATTAAGTGAGATTGGGATAAAAGGTCTAACCTACTGTTAGATTTAAAAAGCATTACTGGTGCGAGAAGGTTATTTTATGGTTCGAAATTCATAATGGTTCGAGCCATGATGGTGGTTTAGTTTTGATACTTGGTTCGAAAAAGGTGGTTCGTTTTGGTGACGTTGAATGGTGAAGGGTGCTTCCAGTTACGGTTCATAGGCAGCACAGCGCTGACCTACTTCCCAAAGGTTTCATCAAAAGGTGCTTTTATCTTTTATCTTCTTGATCTAGTTTTTTATGCTATAAGTTTTTACTTCTGCTTAATAATTGAAGTTTGGATTAGAGTTTGATAGATTTGATTTGATTTATCACTTTAATTGTATAATTCATTCAGTTTACTATATTGTTTATCGTATTGTAGTTTTAATTAGTTTAATACAGGTTTATACTTGATTTGGTTTATCTGCAATCTTTGAGCTGTATTATCTGATAAGTTGAGACATCATTGAGTTAATTTAGAATTGGTTTTAATCTGTTTCTTATAAGCTGTAAGTTTGAATTTGTGTTACTGGAGTTGCAATCTTTTATTTGATTTGGAGATTTACTTGCTGAATATGTTTGGTTAGCTGATTTATCTGGTTTATACAGATTCATTAACTGTTATTATTTTGGCAATTTACTACTTATGTTTCTACTGCTTCCTGATAACTGTTTAAGTATCAGCTTATCAGATTCATCTATCTGAACTTAATTGTGTACTATTCTGTTTAGTATCTGTTTGAATTAGCTGAATTTGATTGATTTATAGTTTGAGTTTGATGTTATTGCTGAATTTACTGAACTTGTAATTTAGTTGGTTTGATTTGTCTTGTTTTAGTATTCAGCTTATCAGATCCACTGGTCTGATAAGCCCAAAAAAAAAAGCTGTATCCTTATCAGCTTAAGCAAATAAGTTTCAAAAGTCACTCCTGTGACTGGATTTTACAAACTGTCAAAAAGTTTTAATTCCAAAAACTTGTCCATGGCAAGGTTCGAACCCGTGACCTCACGGATGTTTGTCCAACGTGATAACCGACTGGGCTAAGGGCCCTTTTGAGTTTTATTCTCAAAAGTTGATTAATATAGGGAATTTGTTTTCTAGCAGTTTAAATTTTGTAAGGTTTTGTTACGTTTCAATTTACTTTTATAACTTTTAATTTTAATTTTAATTAAAGTATAATTTTAATAAAAAGTAGTTTAAAAAGTAAAAACAAAAATATAAAAAAAAATAATAATTTTTTATTTAAAAAAAAAGAGTTTAATTAGTTATTAATTAAATTTTAATAATAATTAGAATTAATAGTTTTTATAAGTATAATTGTTTTTGAGATAAGGTAAATTAGTTTTAAAAGTAATTAAATTTATTTCATAGATTTTTAAATAGTTTAATTTTTCATAGATAACTAAATTAGTTTAAATTTTAAATAGTGTTTTATTTTTAAATAATTAAGTGCTTGTAGAATTTTAATTAGCGGGGTTTTACGATTCATGCACTTTAGGAGTATTTTAAATAGCTTAAAATTCGTAGAGTTAATTTTAGTTTTAAAAACCAACGACACATTCAAATTGATTGTCCAAATCAAAGCAAAACGTCTCAAATTCATAAGATCTTCGTGTACAACGAACTTGGTTCACCCACGTGTTTAATCGTATCCGTCTTTGACTTATTTTTGGTTAATTACTTTTTCCTGAAGGTAATTACCTAAATTTGTCCTATAACGTATATGTGTTAATCTCGACACATCAACGAGTCAGCTTCTCCAGTGAGAACTGCTCTTTAACCGGAATGAAGTGTGCTGATTTGGTTAGTCTGTCGATAATAACCCAAATCGAATTGTTTCCAGATGATGTTCTAGGAAGCTTGGTGATAAAGTCCATCGTAATTCGCTCCCACTTCCATTCAGGAATCTTTGGCTGTTGAAGTAGTCCTGATGGCTTTTGATGTTCAGCTTTAACTCTAGCACAAGTCAAGCATTGAAGAACATACATAGCAATATCAGCTTTCATATTCGGCCACCAGTACAACTTCTTCAAATCATGGTACATCTTATCATATCCCGGATGAATGGAATACTTAGATTTATGGGATTCTAACATAATCAAGTCTCTTAAGCCTCCAAACTTAGGTATCCACATACGACCTCTTAAGCATTTCACTCCATCAGCTCTAACCTCTAAAGGATCTCCTTCTCCTCGGAACCCTTCATTAACAAAATTTTTCTTCTTACAAGCTTCTATTTGTGCATTTCTAATTTGCTCAGGCAAATTATTGTGCACGGTCAAGACTAGAGAACGTACCCTGATAGGCTCTCTATCTTTCCTGCTTAACGCATCGGCAACAACATTTGCTTTTCCTGGGTGATATTTTATATCACAATCATAATCACTTAACAACTCTATCCATCTTCGTTGCCTCATGTTCAATTCCTTCTGGTCGAGAATATACTGTAGGCTTTTGTGATCGGTGAATACCGTACACTTGGTGCCATACAGATAATGTCTCCACAACCTAAGAGCAAAGACTACAGCTCCTAACTCAAGATCATGAGTAGTATAATTCTCCTCATTCTTCCTTAATTGCCTAGAAGCATAAGCTATCACTTTCTCTCGCTGCATCAAAACAGCTCCATAGCCTCTAAGAGATGCATCACAATATACTACAAAATCTTCACTCCCGTCGGGTAATGATAAAATTGGCGCACTACATAATTTTTGCTTCAATGTCTGAAATGCTCCATCCTCATCACTTCCCCAAACGAAAGGTTTATTCTTCTGGGTAAGCTTAGTCAAGGGTTTAGCTATCAAAGAAAATTATTTAATGAATCGCCTATAATAGCCAGCCAATCCTAAGAACTGTCGCACTTCCGTTGGCGTTGTCGGTGCACACCAATTCTTAATAGCTTCAACCTTTGCAGGATCAACATAAATTCCATCTTTGTTAATCACATGACCAAGAAATTGCACATAATCTAACCCGAAATCACATTTCGAAAACTTAGCATATAACCTTTCATCCTTCAACAAATTCAAAACAATCCTTAAATATTCTCTATGTTCATCTTCATTCTTAGAATAGATTAGAATATCGTCAATAAACACAATCACAAATTTATCCAAGTAGGGCTTGCACACTCGATTCATTAAATCCATGAAAACCGCAGGTGCGTTAGTTAACCCAAATGGCATTACTTGAAATTCATAGTGTCCATAACGAGTTCTAAATGCAGTTATAGGAATATCTTCTTCACGGACGCGAAGTTGGTGATATCCTGACCGCAAATCTATCTTAGAATACACACTAGATCCTTGTAGTTGATCAAACAAATCATCAATCCTAGGTAAAGGATATCGATTTTTAATTGTCAACTTATTCAGTTCCCTATAATCAATGCACATACGAAAAGATCCATCCTTCTTCTTAACGAACAAGACTGGAGCTCCCCAAGGCGACGAGCTCGGTCGAATAAAACCTTTATCAGACAACTCCTTAAGTTGCTCAGATAACTCCTTTAATTCAGAAGGGGCTAATCGGTAAGGCGCACGTGCCACCGGTGCAGCACCAGGAATTAAATCGATTCGAAACTCTACTTGCCTTATCGGTGGAAGTCCGGGTAAATCTTTAGGAAATACCTCAGGAAATTTACAAATAATAGGTACATCTTCCAATCGTTTCTCCCTAGACTCATTCCCGGTCACTTGAGCTAAGAATAACTCACAACCGTTCCTGATGTACTTTTGTACTTTAATACATGAAACGATTTTCAAACGGGATTCACCTCGATTACCATCAATTACTAACGTCATATTCCTAAGAGGAATCTTAACTTTCTTCTCTCCATATAAAATAGTAGCATTATTCAGTGACAACCAATCCATACCAATAATAATATCAAAACTACCTAATTCTATCAACATCAAATCAATCGGAAAGGAATGGTTCAAGAGATTTAGAGAGCATCCTTCTAATAGCTTATTAGTTTTCACTAATTTACCATCAGCCAATTCCACCTCGTAACTGGTACTTATCTCAACAGGTTCAATGTCAATAAGGGCACTAAATTTAGTAGATACAAAGCTCCTATCAGCACCCGAATCGAATAAAGCAACAGCATAATGATTGTTGAGTAAAAACGTACCGGTAACGACATTTGGATCCTCTTTCTTCACCTCAATTGTTCCAAGTTGATAGATACCACCCTGGGGGTTTCTTCTAGGTACAATCGCTTTCAACTTGGGGCATTCCGATTTCCTATGACCTTCTTCATTACAGTTGAAGCAAATGATTCCCTTCTTACACCTTTCAACCTTGTGTCCAAGCTTTCCGCAATTTCGGCACTTCCAGCAGTCGCCAGCATGCCTCTTGTTTCCACACTTAGGACATCTATCATCGTTGCGCGGTGTGTTGTTGGTAAGAGCATTTGCCTTCCCCTTTCTCTGGTTCTGACGGCGATTGAAATTCTTCCTATTATCACCTCTATCTACACGATCATCGTCTCCCTTTCTTTTCTCACCAACACGGGCTTCATCTTCCCTATCCTGAATTATCTGTCCAATGAGTTGGTAAGCCATTCGAACAACATCATCAATGGTCAGTGGTTTCGATGATGTCACGTCCCCCCGGATATTCTTGGTCAACCCTTTAACATATTGCTCAATTCGGATCTCTTCGGGTTCAACCAATCGAGGACATAGCAAGGCCAACTCATGGAATCGATTCGTGTAACTATCAATGTCCACACCTTTCATTCTCAAATGAATCAACTCTTGTTCTAACCTAATGATCACACTACGAGGACAAAACTCCAAAGTCATCCACTTCTTAATTTCAGCCCAAGGAGTAGCATTAGCAGCATCAAGACCCATGAAAGCAATTCTCCTGTTCCACCAAGTCAACGCACGACTTTTAAGAGTAGCCATAGCAAAAGTCACCTTATCTTCCTCCTTACACTTACTAATCTGAAACACTGACTCAATCTTCTCAATCCACTGGCTTAATCCTACATCACCTTCAGTTCCATTAAAAGGTAGAGGTTCACACTTCATGAATGTCACATAAGTACAGCCACCAACTTCAGGTGCATTAGTTCCAAGTCCTCCTACATTTCCTCCAGCATTAGCATTCACATTATTAGCATTCACATTCACATTAGTACCGCCAATTCCACTACCGCCAGCTCCACTACCGCCAGCTCCACTACCGCCAGCTCCACTACCGCCAGCTCCACTACCGCCAGCTTCATTTCTAGCATTTGCCATAAATTCAGTCATAGATGCGGTAACTTGCTCCGTAATAATCCTACGTACATCATCCTCAGTCACAGCCTTCTTGGGCGGCATAGTTCTATAATTTCACAATTTCAAAATATTAAGCATTCACCCAACAAAGGATTCATATAATATGGATTGAATTCATAATCAAGATACAAATAAGGCACAATATGGAATTCAAGACAAGATACATATTTCATTCGATCTGAAACAAAAGTATTGTCTTAGTACATCCCATATCAAAGTTCTAGCACTATATACACTCAAAATTCGTGCCAAGTCTACTACTAACAAGTCGGTTCAGTCAAAGCTACAAAAGCACAAAAGATATAAAGGTCACTACTAAATACAGACTGGTCTACTGAGAACCGCCAGATGGTCCATCATCCATCGTCTTCTGAATCTTCGTCGGACGATCACTAGACACATCTTCAGCTGGGCGCTTACGGATCACTCCTCTTTCAACCATGTCAGCATAAAATCTACTATTCCATCCCACAGATATATTCAACTCCTTCTCAGCTTTCTCACGCATCGCACGAGCCACACTCAACTGAATCTCCATAGAATTCACCTTTCTCTTCATTTCAGCAAACTCACCACTTTCCAACATCGATAACCTCCTAAAAGCCTCATTCAAACCACACTCTACATCAGTCAAATCCAAACTAAGCAATTCTCGCTCTTTCTCGCCAACCTTAGTCTTCGACTCCAAATAAGCAACCTGGGTCTGAACAACACCTAATCCAACCTCTGTCATACAACTCTTAACACGGGAAGCATCTAGATCACGTCTCAAGGCCCATGGTGCAAGACCATCAATATGAGTAGCCTCTCAAGCACTAGACGACTCTCCTACCTCACATCTACGAGTAGCAATACCATCAGTACCGTCAGGTGCATTGTCATCTTCATCCTCCTCTGATTCAGAATCAGATTCAGACGATTCAGACATTTCATCCCTAGGTAGCTCAACCTCAGAATCAGACAAATCAACTGGTGGGGGTAAAGGCTCGCCCTCTGGAACATCATAAGGATAAATAAGCTCGACTTCCTCATCATCATCGACCTCAACGTCTATACCTACATCCTCCTCGAGATCCTCGTCGTCAATCTCATCATCTAAATTATCTAACCCAATCTCATCATCATTCTCAATATCCACATTCTCAATCTCATTCTCTACCAAGTCAACCTGAGGGGCAATCTGATCTCCTAGTCCTAACCCGGGCTCAGGATCCTCAAATGGTTCCTCTTCATCATCCATATCATAATCTACTAAGTCTAAATAAGGATTATCATCTACATTAGGTTCGGGAATAGCATGGTTTTCTACAGGAATATTAGGGTCAGCCATTGATAGGTGTGTAAACACCCATCTTTTCTACCACTTAATTACAATAATAACCGAGCCAAAACGTGTATTTTATGTCTATTATGTCGGAATTATGCGTGGTTTGTGTTTTTGTTGTGATTTAGGATGAAAAGGTGAAAAGTGGAGAAAACACGGACATTCACGGGCATTTACGGACTTTTATTGAAGAAAAGGATGAAAGACGAAGTCAAGAAGTCAAGAGTGCAAAAAGAACGGAAGTCCATGACCAATTCTGAAGATTTATCGAAGAAAAAGTCAAAAGACGGAAGTTTATCAAAAGCCGAAGAATTCAAGTCTATTTTATTGAAGAATTTAAAGACGAGTTCGAAGAAATCCCGAAGCCAAAAGTCCCTTAAGTCCAAGTTTAAAGAAGATTAGAAGAAAAAGACTAATGACGCAATTAATGAAGATTAATAAAAGGAGGGACTTAAGCTTGTAATTAAGAAGAAATGAAAGAGGGGAGGAAGCTTCCTTAATCCTCCCCTATAAATAGATTAGGATTGTTAACATTTCACTCTTGTTGGCTAAGTGTAACAATTAGCTCTTCCACCATTTACTTACCTTGTCATTTAATTTCTTGTCAAATTTAAATACCTTGTCTTGCACCTTAAATTCATTTAATTTCAAGTAACTTTTTATTTAATTATTGTCAATCTTTACTTTATCTTGTCAATCTCTTATCTACCTTTCTTAATCTTTGATTTATGTGTTTATGTTTATGTTCATGTTCATGCTCTTATTTTGATCCAAGTGATTGTTGATTATTGTGGTTAAAGTTGTTAAATTTCTTGTTTTTAATTGTTTGTTGATGTTACTGTTGATTCGTTATTGTTTAGATTAATCGTTTGTGTTGATTTTGATTAATCTTTGTTTAGATCTGCTGTTTTTGTGATTCCCTTGTTCTTCGGGAAGGTTTGTTGTGTTTCTGATCTTTCCAAGTAAACTTCTGAACCAAGAAGGAGGGAAGGCTTCATTCGGAACTCCAAAGTTCTGAGTCAAGGTTTCATCCGGAAGATTTGGGCTCAGCAAAAAGTTCGGAGCCAAGCTTGTTCATCCGGAACATTCAAAGTTCCGGACGAAGGAACACTTCCGACTAAAGAACCATTCATTCGGAACTTCCAAAGTTCCGAACCATAAAAGCTTCATTCGGAACTCAAAAGTTCCGGATCAAGCACTGTTCATTCGGAACTTCAAAAGTTCCGGATCAGTGGGTATTCATTCGGAAGTTCCCAAAGTTCCGAACCAAGAGCTGTTCATTAGGAACTTAAAAGTTCCGAATAAACTTCTGGATCAAGGGGCAAGTTCCGATTCAAGAGGTGTTCATTCGGAAGTCTGAAACTTCCGAATCAAGGGGCTTCATTCGGAATCTTCCGAATCAAGGGTGACCAAATAGTTCCGAATCAAGGCAAAATTTAGAAGTTCCGAATCAGTAAAGTTCCGAACGAAGGATTGTTTTGGATAAGTGACATATTCAGATCAATTTGTTCCGGATCAAGGATTTTGGTAATATTACAAGCGAAGAAGAATCATTTCAACCGAAGGTGACATTCCGGACGAGTGATTGTTCCAAACGAAGGTTTATTCCGAATGAGCTGTATTCAGGTTCTAATTAGCTTTTGTCTTTGATTTTTATTTTCAAGCTTTATTTTTCCTGCCTTTTATTTAATTGCACTTTAAGTTTATTTGCCTTAGTTTATTTTCGACTTGCCTTAGTTTTAGTCGCACTTTAAGTTTGCCTTAGATAGATTTAAGTTTACGTCATTTACTTTAGTGCCCTTTAATTTCAGTCACGCTTTTAAATACTTGCACCTTTACTTTAATTAGATTTAGATTTACTTTAAGAGCACCTTTACTTTAATTGATTTGCACTTTTACTTAAAAACAACCAAAAAAATTTGTTTTACCAAAGATCAACTGAGTCACACATAGGCCTAGATCAATTCGTTAAGATACCGAGAAACGAACAATTGAACCTAGCAAAATCCGTGTATCAAATGGCGCCGCTGCCGGCTCTTTTCGTTAAGATTGACGGTTTTCTGTGAGAGACACGTTGCTTTTTGGGATCCGTTCACTTGTGAGCGTTATTTTTCTTGCTAAAAATTCAAAAAATCATAAAAAATTAAAAACTATAAAAAACCATAAAAATTAAAAATTTCAAAAATCCAAAAAGATTTTATCTTTATTGTGTATATATATTGTCTTTGCATTTGGTTTCTTTTTCTTTTGCATTTTCAGGTGTATGCGTACTAGATCTTCTAATTATCAAGAGCCCGAGCCTCAAGAAGATTTAGATATGGCAGGTGTTAACAACAACAACATTCCACCGCACCTCAACAATAATAATAATAACAACAATGCTCTTCCACAGCCCGATCTTCGGACCATGGAGGAACTTTGTCAACCAACAATGTTTGGACGAGGAGGACCGATTGCGCCGATGCAAATCAACGCTCCTGAGTTTTCGTTGAAGCACCACATGATTCAGCAAGTACAAACAAACCCATTTAGAGGATTGCCTGATGAAGATGCCAACAAACACCTCGACAAGTTCATTACAATCACCCAAAGCATGAAGTTGCTTGGGGCCACAATGGATGTACTTCGCTTACAACTCTTCCCACATACCTTATCGCATCATGCCGAGAAATGGTTTGATCGTCTCCCGAAGAATTCTATTCACACTTGGGATGACATGACTCAACGCTTTCTTTCGCGCTACTTTCCACCATCCATGGTCACAAGCCTTCGCAATCAGATCAGCGGTTTCATGCAAGATCCCGATGAATCTCTTTTTTACGCTTGGGAGAGATATAATGTCTTGATCGACCGTTGTCCAAACCACAACATGCTCCCTGTGACCCTAATTGATACTTTCTACAACGGTTTGAATTTTCGAGATCGTGATAGGATTAATGCAGCCGCCGGTGGCACATTCATGAAAAGGAGACCCGAGGAGTGTAGAGAGTTAATTGAGAACATGACTACTCATCATAAAAACTGGGATTCCTCTGCATCTTCTAGGAACAACCCGAGAGTCAATGTTTCCTCTACCTCAGCAAACCCTGAGATGACCGAACTCACCCGCATGATGGCCGAAATGAGCAAAAGTATTACGCTTCTCGCTTCAAACCAACAACAACAACAAGTTAAAGCGGTTGCTAATCCTTGTGAAACATGTGGCGGTCCTCACTCATACACCGATTGTCCTTCAACACAAGGAAAACCGGAAAATGTGTATTCAGCTTATGGTAATTATTCACCGGAAAATTACCAAGCTAGACAACAAGGGGATAGAAATCTGCTGAGCTACCGTTCCAACAACTACCTTTCACCCGGTTTTTCTCCTCAAAACCAAAACCCCGCCAACAACTACAATAGAAGCAACCAAATCCCACCAAGAGCTTCTAACCCTTATCAACCACCCACCCAACAACACCCACCCACTAATCCCGATGTTGATGCCATCATGAGAACTCAAGGTGAGCAAATCAAGAATCTATAGAGCCAAATAATCAATTTGAAAGGAGATATCTTGAAGCAAGGAAATGACATCAGAACCGAGGTTCGTGATAATATTCAATCCTCCTTCAGCACTCAAACGACTGAATTAAAGAATCTGTTGGCTAGTTTCTTGCCCGAAGCTCAACCTTCTACTTCAACTTCTCTACCTTCAAACACCGTCACTAATCCGCGAGCCAATGTGAGTGCTATAACTACGCGTAGTGGAATTACTATTGTCGATCCACCTATCCCACCACCATCATCTACACCTCCTCCACCACCATGTATCCCTACTCCTCCTACACCTAGTATTAGTGCACCATTACCGTCTCCGCCTCGTCATGACGATGTATCTCGGAAGGACCCTTCAACATCACAACCTTCACCAACTACACCTTCACCGTCTCCCTATCAACCCAGAATCCCATACCCTTCTCGCATAGGCAAGACCAATGATCTAACCAAGAATAACTGTCAAGTATCGAAATATGTGGACATGCTATCTAAAATGACCATCAACATTAACCTTGTTGAAGCACTTTGCCACATGCCGAAATTTGTCAAAGCATTCAAGGAATTGCTTAGCAAGAAGGAGAAGCTGATTGAACAAGCCAACACACGCTTAAATGAAAACTGCTCTGGAGTCATTCTTAAAGAACTTCCGGAAAAGCTTGGAGATCCCGGTCGTTTTGTGTTGCCTTGCGTGTTCAACAAAACTGAAGAATTTACTGCCCTTGCTGATCTCGGGGCTAGTATTAATCTTATGCCACTGAGTGTTTGGAAAACACTATCATTGCCCGACCTCATTCCAACAAAGATGACTCTCGAACTTGCAAATCGCACTCTCGCTTACCCCGTTGGTATAGCCGAAGACGTGTTTATCAAAGTTGGCACATTTACTTTCCCGGTCGATTTTGTTGTAGTTGATTATGAAATGGACCCTCGTATTCCTTTAATACTTGGTCGGCCATTCTTGAGAACCGGACGAGCTTTAGTAGATGTGGCCGAAGGTGAGTTAATCTTACGAGTCGGGGATGATTCAAAAGTTTTTAAAATGGGGAAGCTTACAGGAAAATCCTTTGGAAGCCGAGAATCAGTGAATATGATTAATGTGCTCGATGACTTTACCGTCTATGACAATCCTCTATTCGATTCTTCCATCGATAATCCACTTTTTGATGATGATATGGATGATTCTTGCTCCACTTTGGACGCTTCTCCCATCTATGATTCTCCACCGGTCTTTGATGCTTATGATGATGATGATTCTAGCTCAGATTCGGATGATTTTGATTATACTTCTGAGTATCCCGAGCTGCCCACATATGATGATTTTGATGAGGCTGATACTCTTTCGAGCGATTCTTCTCACGATGAAGATCCTCCGCCATCACTCGATCCTACTTTGGACGATTATTCATTTGAGGAAGACTTCTCTGAATTTCTCAACACATACTTCCCTCATGAGAGTGATGCTCCTCCTTATGACTTTGAAGATTATCGTCTTGATCCTACTTTGGATCTGAAGAAAATTTTGTCAAAGGAGAAGAAACCGGTCGACACCGAAATCCGTTGCACATATGATCTGACACCTCTTTGTCCCCCTTCTGAGGACGAGGTTGTGCTTCTTTGCGGATCTTCTTCACACTCTGTTGAGCCTGAGTGCTATTTTCCCTTAGAGGAAAAGGTGTTCGACCCCGGTATTAAAGTCTTTAAGCCATCTCAGTATCCACCTGATGAAATAAAAGGAAAAATCTTTGGACATTTTGAAGACATGCTTGCACCTCACCCTACTTGCTCCCATCGTGCTCCATCACTGCTTAAGGGAACCTTGCCATTTCTTCTTTGGCTTGCCTTGTACGCCTTAAGCTCGTGCTTATTGATGGATGAAAACTATGTTTTTGACCCTGGTGGATATGTTTTATGCTTCTTCCGTTGATGATCAAGGTCGAGTCAGGCTAATGACTCGGTTAACAAAAATCAGGCGCTTCTTGGGAGGCAACCCATGCATCTATCTTTTCGCTTTCTTTATCATAAGTGTAGGGGGGAGACCCTTTGGTTTGCTATTTCCTCTCCTCACTTCTTAATCAGGGATTCGAGCTTCAATGATCCACTTTTGATGATTCTTGACGACCCGTGATTCCGTGTTCTACTTCTTCCCGGTTCTATCCTAAACTCTTTTCGATTCACTATTTTATATTTTCTCAATATTAAAATAGGAATCTCTTTAGTGGTCTTTTCCTTAACGAGATTTAATTAACGTGCACAATGTCATAAGTGTAGGGGAGTTTACTACCATATGCTTAAACATTGAGGACAATGTTTATCTTAAGTGTAGGGGGGACTTCTATCGAAGTTAAGTGGTCTTTTCCTTGTTTTTGTCCTCATTTTAACCGGAAAATCAATTTTTCGACATTTTTCAAAATTTTTGATCTATTTTTGGCCTATTAGTTTTTACCTTTGTATAGTTATTTTCTTTCCTTATTAGAATAAATGTTTAATAAGTGGTTTTAATTTTCAAACGTTGTGAATCTTTTGACTTAACCCGAGCTAGTATCCTTAACGTGTTTAAGTCAAGTTTTGCTAGGCTTTTATATAGGGAGCTATAAAACGCGAAAGTCTTAACTCTCACGGGTTAAGAATAAGAACTTTTCGCAAGTTCCTATAATTGATCCTAGAGAGTCGTTTATTAAGGGAACTTTAAAACGCGATTTCTAAACATGAAAAAGTCTAAGAATTTGCAAGATCCTATAGGCGACTCAAAAACCCAAAACTTTGATTTAATAGGCTAAGCATCCACGAGTCTCATTCCTTGATATTTTCAACTGTGGAGAACGAGAGATGATAGAGCCAATTATAAGTCCGGTATTCTTTCGTGAATTTATGTGAGTTAATTATAAGCCTATTCTCCCATCGCTTGCTAATAATTTATCTGCTAATAAATAAGGTTGTACGATTTGAAAAGTTACTTAGCTTCTAGCCCCAGATCGTTTAAAAGTTGCTCGGTATGGATTAGAGTTCATAGCCAAGGCATAACTTATTGAAGCGGGACGCGAAGATTGGCGAGTCCGAAAAGGCCCTAACAAGGCATGAGGGCTATATTCTGTTGCTAAAGATCCAAAGTGATGTGAAGAATCATTTATCGAAAATCAATATGAAGGATCAAGACACAGGACGTAAAGCAAAACTCCCCAAAAGTCATGGAGAAGTGTATCCTAAAAGACCCTAACAAGGTATGAGGATAAATAGATCCAAGTCATAAAAGGAGGCGGATCGTTGTATATCAAAGTCCAAAATAAAGATTGGAGAAAAATGAAGAAGTCATGGTCCAAGTATGAATCTCTCAAAACTTCAAGTGAAGAAATTCCTATATGAAGAGAAGACCATTATTTCATGAACGTCTCTCAAGATTTGAAGTATGAAGTCGCTGCCAAATATCGGTCCGAGAAAGGTCTCAAATCGCGAAACGAGTTATGCCAAGATATGAACTTTATGAGGTCCCGAGAAGCAGTTTTAAAAGATTTGGTCCTTTAGCTAACTATTGATTAAATCGTTCACTTTATTTTCAGACTAAATAACTATCGAAATAAGTCAAACAATGCATCCTCGTGATCATTCAAGACAACAATAAAATATAAGAGATACACTTAGGAATAAGGGAGTCTAAGTGAGTAATTGGCCCACATGAGTTCGTGTTAGTTTACTAACTTATAATAACAATGATCTCGTTTTTACGCTTGGTTTGGAGAAAGTGAAAACTTGAGGATGATGATTATTCATGACATTTTCAAAACCCAAGGTATGCTTTTGATTTCTTTATTTTGTATGTCTTTAATTTTCTATCTCTTTAATAAAGGCCAACGTGGATTGATTATGATGAAAAGTGTAATATTGCTTTGTAACTAATGCATTGCATGAGGACATTGCAATGGTCAAGTGTAGGGGATTTGATAGGTGTGTAAACACCCATCTTTTCTACCACTTAATTACAATAATAACCGAGCCAAAACGTGTATTTTATGTCTTTTATGTCGGAATTATGCGTGGTTTGTGTTTTTGTTGTGATTTAGGATGAAAAGGTGAAAAGTGGAGAAAACACGGACATTCACGGGCATTTACGGACTTTTATTGAAGAAAAGGATGAAAGACGAAGTCAAGAAGTCAAGAGTGCAAAAAGAACGGAAGTCCACGACCAATTCTGAAGATTTATCGAAGAAAAAGTCAAAAGACGGAAGTTTATCAAAAGCCGAAGAATTCAAGTCTATTTTATTGAAGAATTTAAAGACGAGTTCGAAGAAATCCCGAAGCCAAAAGTCCCTTAAGTCCAAGTTTAAAGAAGATTAGAAGAAAAGGACTAATGACGCAATTAATGAAGATTAATAAAAGGAGGGACTTAAGCTTGTAATTAAGAAGAAATGAAATAGGGGAGGAAGCTTCCTTAATCCTCCCCTATAAATAGATTAGGATTGTTAACATTTCACTCTTGTTGGCTAAGTGTGACAATTAGCTCTTCCACCATTTACTTACCTTGTCATTTAATTTCTTGTCAAATTTAAATACCTTGTCTTGCACCTTAAATTCATTTAATTTCAAGTAAGTTTTCATTTAATTATTGTCAATCTTTACTTTATCTTGTCAATCTCTTATCTACCTTTCTTAATCTTTGATTTATGTGTTTATGTTTATGTTCATGTTCATGCTCTTATTTTGATCCAAGTGATTGTTGATTATTGTGGTTAAAGTTGTTAAATTTCTTGTTTTTAATTGTTTGTTGATGTTACTGTTGATTCGTTATTGTTTAGATTAATCGTTTGTGTTGATTTTGATTAATCTTTGTTTAGATCTGCTGTTTTTGTGATTCCCTTGTCCTTCGGGAAGGTTTGTTGTGTTTCTGATCTTTCCAGGTAAATTTCCGAACCAAGAAGGAGGGAAGGCTTCATTCGGAACTCCAAAGTTCCGAGTCAAGGTTTCATCCGGAAGATTTGGGCTCAGCAAAAAGTTCCGAGCCAAGCTTGTTCATCTGGAACATTCAAAGTTCCGGACGAAGGAAAACTTCCGACTAAAGAACCATTCATTCGGAACTTCCAAAGTTCCGTACCAGAAAAGCTTCATTCGGAACTCAAAAGTTCCGGATCAAGCACTGTTCATTCGGAACTTCAAAAGTTCCGGATCAGTGGGTATTCATTCGGAAGTTCCCAAAGTTCCGAACCAAGAGCTGTTCATTCGGAACTTAAAAGTTCCGAATAAACTTCCGGATCAAGGGGCAAGTTCCGATTCAAGAGGTGTTCATTCGGAAGTCTGAAACTTCCGAATCAAGGGGCTTCATTCGGAATCTTCCGAATCAAGGGTGACCAAATAGTTCCGAATCAAGGAAAAATTTAGAAGTTTCGAATCAGTAAAGTTCCGAACAAAGGTTGGTTTTGGATAAGTGACATATTCAGATCAATTTGTTCCGGATCAAGGATCTTGGTAATATTCCAAGCGAAGAAGAATCATTTCAACCGAAGGTGACATTCCGGACGAGTGATTGTTCCAAACGAAGGTTTATTCCGAATGAGCTGTATTCAGGTTCTAATTAGCTTTTGTCTTTGATTTTTATTTTCAAGCTTTATTTTTCCTGCCTTTTATTTAATTGCACTTTAAGTTTATTTGCCTTAGTTTATTTTCGACTTGCCTTAGTTTTAGTCGCGCTTTAAGTTTGCCTTAGATAGATTTAAGTTTACGTCATTTACTTAAGTGCCCTTTAATTTCAGTCACGCTTTTAAATACTTGCACCTTTACTTTAATTAGATTTGGATTTACTTTAAGAGCACCTTTACTTTAATTGATTTGCACTTTTACTTAAAAACAACCAAAAATATTTGTTTTACCAAAGATCAACTGAGTCACACATAGGCCTAGATCAATTCGTTAAGATACCGAGAAACGAACAATTGAACCTAGCAAAATCCGTGTATCAGCCATGACAATCTGCATTTATATATATATATCTCGTATTAGGATAACATACTAGTTAAACAATTACATAATGAAATCACGATATATACATATATATAAATTAAATTATATATATCAAAATATATATCTTCTCAATAGGGCTTGTTGGTAACGTCGGAGATCTCTGGCACCGTTATAGTCAAAAGATTTTTCAAATATTTTCTCAAATGTTCATTGTCAAAAGATTTTGAAAAGTTTTGTTCAAAACCTTGGTTTTTAAAATCTTTTGTTCTCTATAACGAGAGCTCTGGTAACAAACTGTAACACTCTCATTTTTCGTATCGGTACAGCGGAAGGGTCTTTCAGAGTGTTACGGGATAGCACAATAACTCCAATCATAGACAACACATAAAAATGGTTGTTCAAGGTTTAACATACATTCATTCGATAAAAAGTTTTAAAAGCGTACAACAGTTCCCAAATTATACAGGTCATATAGTTTACAAAACATAGATCGAATGAACATTTTTAATATTATGTGGGCCATCAGAGTCGATCTCCATCCGGATTACCTTCAAGCCCCTGAGATAAAAACATGCAAAAAAAATCATATCAGCGAATGCCGAGTGAATTCATAGAGTTTAATAAAAACCGTTATATAAAACAATCATTTAAAATCAGAACACAAGTATAATATCGGAAGTAAGTCCTCATATTGCTAGTCAGGCAATATATAAATCAAGCATACATCTTAAACCGTCCATGAGACCGTAGTCTCTATATTACCATGATAGGTAATATATTCATCGTTAATAGCGTCGTATCATATCGGATATTTAGATTATATAGGTTGTATAGTACATTGTAGGATTATTATTAACCGCATGACATTGTTACCTTACTATGAAAACAGCGGGCCGCGAACCCGACAAACAATTTGCCCATCTAAGTTAGCGTGTCGTCACAAAAATCACGCTATGGAATCTTCTCATACATAAATTCGCTTACCAATCAATGTGGTACGACGGGGATCAACCGTCAAGGCGCGAACTGGGGTGATCGTCCCCAAATAGTAATATCAAATGCATAAGCGTCTACCAAATCCCGGTAGTTCACAATTCATGCTAATGGGACTTTAAGTGACATAACCTAACTACTAATAATCCTTTTTGTCTCGTTTATAGGGTCATAGCATCATTCGGGTCCATATCATTAAGCATACAATCGGGACTACTTGTGTTCTATTTTTATCAAAATATAGCATGTTATCTCCCTCGCGGGTTTACAAATCATTTTATAAAACATTTAAAAGAGTGCGAGGCTATGAACTCACGTTGTTAATGAAAGGCGGATTATCGGCTACGGGAGTGCTTCGGTCACGGAAACCTATATAAATAATAATCGGTCTTAGACTCGGTCCAATGACTTTTATCAAAATAAAAATATACAGATGATTTTGTACATATGATGATGATCAAGTGGGTTTATACATCCCTGTTTACTCATTTTAGTGTTTACGTTTTGGTAACGTTTTACTAGTTTACTAGTTTTACCTATTTACCTATTTTGAGTCCATTAAGCCTAGTATAAGTTCCTTAACTTGTTTTAATCCATTGTATACCTATATTATCAGTATATATACTTTCCTTTCTGGGCCCAAATGGGTTAAGCCCAATAAGTTCTTTTTACAAGTTTTTATCTTATTTAGTCCAATTATTAGTCCATTATGCTTAGTTAGCTCGTTAATGTCCGTATTTCTTATAGTTCGGGTTTTATTGGTTTTTACTTGTATTAGTTACTTATACATCAGTATATGACTTTTATAAACTTTACATTAGACGGGTTTGGTCGTCTAAGTTTTATTTGGCGAAAAACGTTAATTTTACGGCAATAGCCGAAAAAGTCGTAAAAATCAAGTTTATAGTTTTTACTACTTATAAATATTATTTCACCACCATTTATATAATTTTTCCATTTAATTAACCTTTTATATATTTATATAAATAAGTTTTATAAGTTAGTGGGTTTTTATTATACATTTTATAAAATAAAATGTGAGTGCTTATATAATAATAATAAACATTAATTCTTAAAAATCTGATTTTTATCTTCATGTTCACCATTTTTACCATATCTAGAGTTCTATAATGAATTAGAAGCTCATTTTTGGGTGACATGTTCTTCATAATATGTGCTGCTTTTAACTTAGTTATAGCTACTGCCCATTTTAAGTTTATCATGCCTTAACAGTCCTTACAAAACTGCTTATTCAGATTAGACCACCTAACTTGTTTTGATCATATCTCACTCATTATTTTGATTCCATTGCATGGACAACTCTCAAATGTGTATAACATCTTGTACTTACTGTAAATGGATCAAACCTTGCAATTTTATCAGTTCATCTTTTAGTTACATACTGTTTTTACACAGCCAACTAAATAATCAAGATTTTAGCCTTATTTCTTATAGTTATCAACCTTTTTAATCATATCTATCAACACTTGATCCCCACACAACATTTTTATCATCATATATACTACATATACAAAATGAAAGAAAATACATTTGTTCTTTACAAAATAACAAGAGAAAAATGGAGAGGATGATCTTCTTTACCAACCAAGTGTTTTTCTTGTTTTTGGAAGACAAGAACTTGATGAACACCACAAGTAACTCCAAGACCATCAAATATCAAGAACATATGTTGGAAAATCAGACCTAGGACACAAGCAAATTACCTCCAAAGTTGTTAATATGGCCACCAAATGATCAAGGCTTCAAGGTAACTCCTTAATAGAGCTAGTAAACATGTGTTTCATGGCTAGAAGAGATCAAAAGGGGTGTTTGTTGCTTAATTTTGGACGGCAAGGGGAGTAGTTTTGAGAGAGTTTGAGAGGATTTTGCATGTATGAAATGGTGGAAGTGAAAACAAGTAGCTAGTTTTGATAGTTAGTGGAATGGGTTAGCTTAAAATGTAAGCATGGATTACACATGGAATGTGTTAGCTAACTTGATGCCACCTTAGTGTGTGGTGTCAAGTTATGCCGTCCCAACCAAGCTAGTGGGGTGGGACAATGTGTTTTGTCCCATCTCACTAGTTTACGGGTATTTCTCGATTCTAGTTTTCTCGATTTGCGTGCCCTCGGGTCGTTTTACGAAAAACGTTTTTATAAATTATGAATCAACGTCACAAAACGAATCCAATAAAAATTGTCTCATCAAAAACGGAGTTCAAAAACGTAAATACGTAATCCTAAGGTTTCTGGTTTAGTCGTAAAAGACGCCAAATTATGCACGTAAGCCCAAATTTAAATCCGTAAATTGTGAGTTCGTCAACCAACACAAAAATAAGTTTCAAAATATTATACGAGAAAATATTTCACTACCTGAAAATGTTAGATTTTCACACAAACTCTACCAAAGAGATGTAATCGTCCCAATCTCCCGTCCATTCCAATGCACATGAACTCAACATGTCTTTTAATGTCTGAATCGTTCGCTCCGATTGCCCGTCTATTTGAGGATGAAAAGCCGTGCTAAGCTTAAGTTTTGTACCCCAAGCTTTCTGCAGACTTCTCCAAAATCGCGAAGTGAAACGAGGATCTCTATATGAGACGATGCTGGATGGAGCACCATGAAGTCTCATGATCTCCTTATTGTAAGTATCGGCGAGTTTACTTACCGAATTTTCCTTGCGGATCGGAAAGAAATGAGCTGACTTGGTAAGTCGATCAACGATAACCCAAATCGCATCATGCTTCATCTTTGTCTGTAGAAGACCAGTAACAAAATCCATGGTGGATTTGTCCCACTTCCACTCTGGGATATCTAACGGTTGTAGAAGACCGCTAGATCGCTGATGCTCGATCTTAACCTGCTGGCAGGTAAGACATTTGGAGACGTAAGTCACAACATCCTGTTTCATACCACTCCACGAAAAGTATTGCTTGATGTCATGGTACATCTTGGTCGAACCAGGATGAATAGAGAATGGGGAGCTATGAGCCTCAGCTAACAATGCTTCCCGGAGTTCTTGATCATCAGGAACACAAAGTTTCGTGCCCTGCCATAAGATACCATCTGCGTCTACTCGAAATTCTGTCGGCTTCTCCAAATTCTGAATTATCGCCCAGATTTCACTATCATCTTTCTGAGCTTCCTTGATCCTAGAGAGTAATTCAGGTTCCACTCTAATATTAGCCCAGTAACCGTGTTGTCCACGTACCATGATCTCAATTTCTAGTCGCTCCAAGTCTCTATAATTTACTCCTCAATTTTAATGCCGTTTATCATTCCGGACTTTCTGCTAAGTGCATCTGCCACTACATTCGCCTTGCCGGGATGATACTGCAAATTAATGTCATAATCCTTCAACAGCTCTAACCATCTCCTCTGTCTCATGTTCAATTCACGTTGAGTGAAGATGTACTTCAAGCTCTTGTGGTCCGTGAAAATGTCACATGATTCTCCATACAAGTAGTGCCTCCATATCTTCAATACAAACACGACTGCTGCAAGTTCCAAGTCATGCGTAGGGTAATTTTCCTCATAAGGCTTAAGCTGTCGTGAAGCGTACGCGATCACTTTCCCATGTTGCATGAGAACACAGCCAAGTCCCTTCCCCGAAGCATCACTGTAGATTTGAAATCCACCCGTACCAGATGGGAGAGTAAGAATCGGTGCAGATACTAACTTCTGCTTTAGGTCTTCAAATCTCTTCTCTCTTTCTTCAGTCCAGACGAATTTCTCCCCTCTCCACATCAGTTTGGTCAATGGTAGTGCTAAAGGGAAAAGTTCTCCACGAACCTACGGTAGTAACCAGCTAAGCCTAGGAAACTGCAAACCTCAGTCGCTGATGTCAGTCTTGGCCACTTGGTAATATCCTCAACCTTTGTTGGATCCATAGTGATTCCTTCTGCTGATACAATGTGACCTAAGAATGCCACCTTGTCTAACTAGAACTCACACTTGGATAAATTAGCATACAGCTGCTTCTGGCGAAGAATCTGTAATACTGTACGAAGATGGTCTTCGTGTTCCTCCTTGGACTTAGAGAATATCAGGATGTCGTCAATGAAGACAATGACGAACTTGTCCAGAAGTTCATGGAAGATTCTATTCATCAAATCCATGAACGCTGCTGGAGCATTGGTAAGGCCAAATGGCATGACTACAAATTCATAGTGGCCATAGCGTGTACGAAAAGCAGTCTTGGCGATGTCCTTCTCTTTAACCCGTAGCTTATGATAGCCCGACCTCAGATCAATCTTGGAGAAATGTTTGGCCCCTTGGACTTGGTCAAACAGATCGTCTATGCGTGGTAGAGGATACCTATTCCTGATGGTGATCTTGTTGAGCTCGCGATAATCTATGCAAATACACATACTGCCATCCTTCTTCTTAACAAATAAGACCGGTGCGCCTCATAGAGATGCGCTCGGTCGAATGAAGCCTCGTTCCAGAAGTTCTTGCAATTGATCCTTCAGCTCCTTCAGCTCTATGGGAGCCATGCGATAAGGAGCCTTGGAAATCGGCTCAGCTCCTGGGATGAGCTCGATATTAAATTCTACTTCACGTGCGGTGGTATGCCCAGAAGTTCTTCTGGAAATACATCTTGAAATTCTGACACTATCGGCTGATTCTGAATTGATGGGGATTCAACATCCATGTCATGAACAGTAGCTAGATAGCCCTCACAACCATTTGAAAGTAATGCACGTGCTTGCAGGGTTGATATGATTTGTACAGACCTTCCAGGTACGAACCCATTGTGAATGTACTCTGGTGAATTAACATCAACGAAGATGACTCGATATGAATGGCAGTCTATGGTAGCATGATGCTTGGATAGCCAGTCCATGCCCAATATCATGTCAAAATCATTTATGTCCAGCGGAAGTGCGTCAACAGGACGAATCTTGTCATCAAACTCTAGGGGAAGGCTCTTGTACACATGGATTATGCGTGCAGAGTCTCTTAAAGGCGTGGAAATATTTAGTATATTCTCTTGTGGCATGGGGAGTATCCTAACATTCTTAGCATAAGCAGTAGAAATGACCGAGTGAGTAGCACCCGTATCAAATAGAACACATGCAGCTTGACCATACATATACAAGATTCCAATGATGGTACCTATAGACTCGTTGGCCTGATCGCGAGAAGTCATGTAAATGCGTCCACTAGTAGGAGGCGGCTTGGTATCAGCATGTCCCGATGTGCCCTCCATCTCGCCCTTGCGGCAGTCCTTCATGCGATGGCCAGGAAGACCACACTTGAAGCATGCGTCGCTGTCACGGTGACATGGCCCTGGGTGCCTACGGTTGCAGGTAGTGCAAAGAGGATGAGTATATCCTCCAGCAGGTGTCCTTGCTGGCTGAGAGCCTGATAAGAACAATATACATGAGACATGATAATAGGTACAAAGGACAATACGGATAATTCGTAAGATGGAATACCAGTGATAGCTGGACGGTTAGGCTGTGAACCTCTATGGTTCTAGTCCCTCCCGTTACCATGATTCCTGGTAGAAGATTCTCTAATGTGTCAGAATTATGAACTATTGCATGTAATCATAAGAAAATGAGTAAGTATAAGGACCTGTTACTGTTGGAGTTTCCAGCGTTGTAACGGTAATTATCATTACCGCCACGCCTATCCGTAGAAGAACGGTCGTGAGTCTGACCGTTTCCTTTGGGCTGAGTAGGTTGTTGTTGAGTAGCTGGCTGAGACCAGTCCCCAATCTTCTGCCTGGAAGATACAGTTTAAGAAGATGTAATTATGGACATATACTGAAAGAATACGGTTTGGTCACCGCTGAATAACAAATGTTTACCTCTTATCGGGTTTCTTTGCTTCCCCGAACTCTTCTCTTTCCTGCAGCTTCTCCAGCTTACGTGCTGCATCGGCCACTTGTGCGACCGTGTTGAACGTAGCACACACCAATTTGTTTGCGACCGATGTACGAAGAGCCCACCGAAAGTGGTATGCTTACTCTTCGGGACTACCTGCTGCTGCACCAAGAAAACCAGCCAAACGAAGGAAGCGCTGCATGAACTCGTTGTTGTTCTCTCCAGTTCTCTGTCTGATTCCATGGTATTCTCTCTTCAGCTTGTTTTGCTCAGCCTTGGGAAAGAACTGTCTCATCACCAAATCCCTGAACTGAGCCCAAGTCAAACCAGCCACCCAATTATCACCTCCCTCAAACTGCTTCAGTGCCTTCCACCATGATAGCACATCACCTTCGAACCAGTAACAGGCCAACCTCGACTTGAAGACGGGGTCACAGCCCATGGCATCGAAGATCTTCTCAATGTGAGCCAACCAGCTTTCAGGTTCACTGGGGCTATCTGTCTTCTCGAAGGATCGAGGGCGTAGCTTATTGAATCTCTCCAGCCATATGACCAATGTTACTGGAGGAGGAAGAGGAGGTACTGGGTGTTGCTGCTGATTGTTGGCAGCCTGCACCTCAGCCCTGATTTCGTTCCTCAACTGGGGAAGCATAGCTTGCATTGCAGCTTGGACTGCTGCATTGAGTTGTTCCTGCTCGCGTGTGAGAACCATCTGACAGTATAACATAAAAATACATGCTTAACTGATTAAAACATAAACTATATACATGAAAAAAAAATTTATACCAATAAATCATGAGAAATATTTTATGCAAGAAAACTAGTACATGAATGCGTGATGCAGTTTTATGAAAACTTTTATATGTGCGAGAGTGAACGCCTATGGTCAGTTCACTCAAACAAAAGACATGGCGAGGGGACGCCAATAGGTCGGTCCCAAAGTTAAAAGTTTCGATAAAAGCACATGCGACTAAATAGGGCTAGTCCTGTACCAACCATTACTTAGTCATAAACCTGCGACAATGACATATATATGTATGCATGAAAACAATGAATGCATGAAAATCGACTGTCAGTTCTAGGAAGACCATAGTGACTACCCACTAATCACAGGTCGTGTTTTGAGAGTCTACAGGTCGAAGCCTTGGCTCTAATACCATAACTGTAACACCCCATTTTGGTAAATAGAATGTCACGCGTGATTATGGTGTGTCATCAGAGCATACAAGGATAAATGTATTAAACATTACATGACCATAAAGGAAATACCGGAAACAAACATCGGTACCCCAAAGTAAAGCTCATCACACACAAACATAAATACTGTAATGAAAAGGACTAAAAAATGTCCATAGAAATGAGTATCAAAAGTATGAAGAAATACATAAAGTAATGAAGGCTAGGAAGCTTCCAATCCATATGCACGGATATACAAGCATAGAATGAATAACATAAGATAACAACATATAGCAGCGGAAATGTCTAAGTCCTGGAAAACCTGGTATAACTTAGTAAAACTGGTTTTATAGTTTGAAAAGCCTTATGTTTATCTTATTAAAACTGTTTAACATGTTTACCGTTAGCTAATATAGGTCATGAGATATCAACGTGCATGAATACTTGGAGGGGTGACCTCGTCATGCAATTAGAGGGGCTGCCTCTAATTAATATAAGTTTTTGGGTAGGAGGGATCAGCTCCTTGTGAAGGATGCAAGGCACACACCACATTCACCTGAATAATCTGTAAAAATATGTAACCTAGGATGCACCCATATGCCCCACATGATAATAAAAATATGGCCAAAAGCTGAAGGGACGGTACGAGCCATCACTCCGTCGTGGTGAAGTCATGACACTGGTGCCTCCAGTGTTATGGTTATGGTACCTCCATAACTAGGTGAAACTGTTCATGCATGTATATGGCTTTAGGCATTTAATTAAACATAAGCAATTCAAAAACATATAAAACATATACTCGGAAAACAGTTGGCTGCATACGGGGAATCCTAATAAGGAAGAATGTCCATACTGAAAGGACGGAGAATCCGTACCTTGTGTCCAGTGAACGAAGAAGACGAACGGAAGAGAGTCCTACTTCGATCTCACTAATGCTACATAGATAATATACATGTATAAGTATTCTGATTATTGTATACGTAACTGGTTTTATATCATGTCTTAGCTTGTTTTATATGTTCTACTAATTTTATCGTTATGCTGTGTTTATCATGTATTCTGCATATTCTGATTAAGTATTACTTGCATTTCTTGTATTATTACACTTGTTGTTTATAATAAGTAACTTTCTAAAAATAGCAGGTTTCCAAAAATAGAAAGTTTCCAAAAATAGAAAGTTTCCAAAAATAGAAAGTTTCCAAAAACAGAAAGTTCCCAAAAATAGAATAGCTGCCTAAAATAAATAAGTTTCTAAAAATAGAAAGTTTCCATAAATAGATTAGCTACTTAAAATAAATAAGTTTCTAAAAATAGAAAGTTTTCATAATTAGAAATAAGCTGGATTATTAAGCTAATAATATAAGCTTAAGTTTTACTGATTAATATTCTAAGTCATGGGATTAAATAGTATAGTTTATTAATTATTACATGTAAATTAAATAAACTATAGGTTAGAAGATTTAATTAAATATAACATGATTTAATTAAATAAAAAGGTAAATAATACTTAGGTTAAAACATGTATTAATATTTATTATTAATATAACCTAAGTCATGGAAATTAATTAATTATAAGCCATGTTTTAATAATTAATTAATTACTTTAGTCTAAAATTAATTCATAAAATACTTAGGCTAATATCATGTATTATTTCTAATAATAACTAACCTAAGTCATGTCTAAATTAAATTAATTATAAAGCATGTTAAATTAATTTAATTAAACCTTATAATTATTTAATTTGTAAAAATAATTAACTTGTAAAAATAAACCATGAACCGAACCCGTGTTTTAAATCTAAACATGTCATGAACCGGACCGGTTTAACACTTGAACAGGACCAATAAACCCTTACTTGTGGCGAACCGGCTTGACCGGTCGCCACGGTTTAGGTCAAACCGCCACCGGCTTAAGCCGGTGGTGCTTCTTGCTTTTCAGCCGAGACCCCCATGACCACCAAGGCCAACCCCGACATGCGTCGGTGTCCCTTGGTTTCTTGCGGCTGAGACACCCAAACCAAATCGAGACCTTGTGGTTTCGGTTGGTGGTGATCACACAACCACCGAGATCTTGGCTCTCGGTTCTACCCGTCGGTCGAACCAAACACCCCTTAAAACCCCATGTTTTTAATACCCCATGATTAAATCAAATTAATTAACATGTATAATTAATAGTTTTAATAAACCCACGATTCGCGTGTTCTTAGATCTAATAAATAATTGAAAAGAAAAGGTTTAAGGAATTACCAATTCGTGGATAACAAGGAAATTAATAACACGAACGATCTAACAAGAATTGGATCGACCAAAATCAACCAAACATCCCTTCCTTGGTGTTTATATGCGGCGGCCAAAGAGAAAAAGGAGGAGCAGGGTTTTGTGTTTTTTTCTAAAAAAACTCTGTATTATGAAAACATGTTTCCTTCTTTTTCTATTTGGTTAAATTTTAAGGTGGGCTTGGCCCATTCCTTGTCTATGCCGCGGCTATGAGGGGCCCACACGAGAAAACCCGTTGTTTTTCCGTGTTCTATTTATTTACGTGTTCTCGTGTCATGTTTACGTTATTTATTTATTAATCATTCGTGTCGTAAAATATATTTATACGTGGTCGTAATAAATATTACCTAAATACATAATAATAAGTTCGTGATTAATTACGTTCCTGATTTCATGTTCGTGATTATAATTATTGTTGATAATAATTATCGTGTCTTAATACGTATTAAATACTTATCGTGTAATAACACGTACGTAATACTTGAATTTCCTATTCGTGAAACATAACGTGCTATAAAGGAAAGTTCTAATCATGTACGTACGATCATAAGGGTACTATTCATGGTAAAAGCATGCGGGTTTTACATCCTATTTCACGTGTTCGTTTTAAAATGGTATTTTTAGTGTTAAGGCTATGGAAATAGCTTGAGACTTCTTTTGGGATAATGATATTTTTTGTGTTGAGTCTTGCATTTATTTTAGACGGTATATATAAAAAACAGACCTTCAAATCTACCATAGAGTTAAGATAGTTGTTTGTATTCGATAAAATAAGGGTAAAGTGTTGGAACTGTGTCTGAAACAAGATGTAACAAAAGTTCTTTAATATATAATCAAAACTTATTTATTCCAAATTCTAAAAGACCTTCTTTAATGTAAAGTAAAATAAAATTGTTCTACTTAAATATTTCATATAAGTTAGTTTAATCGATTTTACGTCATTTATAATTATTATGAATACACGGGTAAATTGAGTTCATGAAATTTTCACATGCAATTATTTTCTCATTTAAAAGGATTAAATTAATCACTAAGATTATTCTTTAGTTTTAAAAACAACTGATATAAAACTGTTTTGGTCATAACTTAATCGTTTTTAAAGCTTTTTAGGTGATTCAAAAGCCTAAAGTTATGTACTCGGAACGCACTTTTCAAATATTCAGAAGGTATAGTCATGGGAGATCAGTAGCTTGGTCGAATTATTTCTATAAGTGTTTGGATTCAAGGTTGAGATTTGAGTAGTAGTTTTTAAACTTATGATTTCGGATGTTCGGGGTACCTAGTCCTTGCGTTGAGATCATCTAGAGGGTTGTTTGCAGATTGTTTGAGTCACATAGATGTGGAGAGATACAAATTGTTTTTTGGGAAAAGTCGATTTTGTGTAAGGTGTTAATAATATGTCGCGGGTCATAATATGTTTTGGGTTTCCGTTGGGTGTTTCTTGGGTCGGTTGTTGTTTTCAAAGGTCCAGTTAAATTGATACATGTTTCATGTTTGAGTTTTTCTTTTTGAAATTTCGTGGTTTTGATTTGTTTTAACTTGTGCACGTGAAATATCGTTAGTTATCTGTGGGTTTGATTCGTTGATCGTATCGATTGGATTCTAGATGTAGTTTTTGTTTCGTATTGATTTAGAGCATTGATATAGTCATATAAGATAATTGATATAGTTATGCAAGAGTGCTAGTTATGAAATAGAAGGCAGAGTTGGTGGCCATGAGAGAATGGTTGGAATGCCTTTAGTGATGGAGAAAGAGTAGAAGTTCGTAAAAAGACCAACTAATGTGGACATGTGGTCTCTTAGAAGTACCAAGGGAGATGAATAGAGATTTGTGTAGGGTATGGATATTAGCACAAGTAACGCGCCATAGAGAATGTTGGAAGGGGTTGTGATATCTCGAAGGTATTTATGATGTTCGTAAGGTATGTAAGTTTTTCCGAAGTTTCCTAGGATTTAGTAGGTTTACCTTTTATGGTGAAGTAGAACTAGGAATAGAGCCAGTAGGAGAGGCGAGATGAGTTTTAGTTAGTGCCTTCCCAAGACAATTGTTGTTGGAATGATTTTAAAGGCAAGAGTTGTTAGAATAATTACAAGGGATGCAAGGTAAAGGCTAAGTCTTCTAGTGGTAAATAGGATGTGGGAAGAATTTGAATGGTTTGATAAGAGGAAGTATCGATCTCCTAGAATGTGTGTAGAATTTCGCGAGTAGAACGAGGTAGAAATTTGTTTGTATAGCCGCCAAGAGAGGGTTCAAGGATGACGTAGTTGAAGTTGTTAAGGATGTTGTATCGGAACTTTGGGCTTACGGTTATGCATTTGGCTTCGCCAATGCACTAGCGATCTTCATGGAGCCAATGAACCGAGTGTGCATGACCGTATATAGACAAGTTGTCATCGTGAGCATCGACGACATCTTGATCTACTCGAAATCTAAGAAAGAGTGTGAGGCGAATTATTAGTTGCTTTTAGAGTTGATTACGAAAGGGAATTATACGCGAGATTTTCAAGTGTGAGTTTTAGGAAACTGGTTACCAGGGTAGGTAGTTAGATTTAGTTGGAACCAACAAAGTTGAAGCGAAGCAAGATGAGGAAGCGTTTTGGAGGCTAAAGAACTAGCGTGGGTGATGAGCCGAACTTGGCATTATCGAAAGAACTGGACGAGTTCACGAAGTCTATCAAAGCTAAGTGGGCTTTTTCTTGTATTTGTCCTCATTTTAACCGGAAAATTGATTTTTTGACATTTTTCAAAATTTTTGATCTATTTTGGCCTCGTTGTTTTCCCTTTGTTATCTTTATTTCCTTTCTTTGCTAGAATAAATTTTTAATAAAGTGGTTTTAATTTTTAAACATTGTGAATCTTTTGACTCAACCCGAGTTTACTTATCTTAGTTTACTCTAGCTAATATCCTTAAGAGCAAGGATTATGATGCGTGCAAGGACGACGAAGAAAGGTGATTGCTTATACATTACAGGAGTTGAAGGTTGGGAAGAACTAAATGAGACTTAGATAGTGGAGCTAGGTTGTTAGATCTGCCTAGAATGCTAGAGGCATTTGGTGTACGAGGCTTAGAGAATGATTTATACAAATCATGAATGTCTCCAACACACATTCAATCCTCTTGATTGGACATTAGGCATAGGTGATGGATGGAGTTAAGTGACGCCGAGAATTGCAAGGCCAAGTACCATCTGGGAAAGGAAAGCATAGTTAATGAGACATGGAATAAGAGGAAGGAAGTGAAGTTGAGACAAACTTGAGCTATATGGATGGCGTGTTAAGATGGGTTAGATGAAAGATGTTAGTGGCATGAGTTAAGTTGTCTAAAGTAGAGCACGCGTCAACATTTATGTTGCGTGGCTTGGACTATCAAATAGAAAAAAGGAAGTGAAGGTTGTACTACCTATATAGAACTGAGTGTTTGGGAAAGACAAGGTAAGGACGTTGACCGTAGAGGAGATATACAATGAGGAGGAGGAGTAGGTACGATAAGAACTGGGTGATAGTCGATAGACTGACTAATTCATTCCATTTTCTGGTAAAGCGAGAAGACACGTGGTGGAGAAGTTGGAAAGGCTGTAGGTAGATGGGGTGATATATATTATGTGATTCTGTGGAAAGTATTCCTAATTGATATGGAATGTCTTGTAAAGATTTTTGGGAAAATGTAGAAGTAATGAGGTACACTAGTGGTTTTAAATGGTCTACCACTAATAGACAAATGGTTAGTATGAGCATGACTATTCAATTGAGTCTTAAGGATAGGATACAGGCATCACAAGTAGAAGCAGTTAAGGAGGAGAAGATGGAAGAGGAGAATCTACACAGTATGGACTAGTACATGGAGGAAAAACGGAGATGGTTGCAAGTACTATTTGGATAGAATCTGGGTTCCATTGTTTGGTGATACAAGGAAAGTCATATTGGATGAAGCTCATGCGACGAGGTATTTAATACACCAAGGGGCTGATAAGATCTATTAGGACATGAAAGATAGTTAGTTTGTAAGAGCCGTGCATGAACAAGTGAAGGTGAGATGGTAATTGTAGTATGTTTCATGTGACCAAACGTGAAGTTTTCAGGCTATGTAATCCTACATATGCCAGTAGATGTGATCAAGGTTGATAGAACCTTGGGATGAAGGAGAATTGTAGGGATTAGGAGCCGATAGGTCTTGTAACACACCATTTGTTAAGATGGAATGCTATAGTAAAAATATGGCGTGTCTTCAAAGCATGCAAGGTAAATGTCTAAATATTCATGACCATAAATCGAAATACCATAATCAAACATCGGTAGTCTAAGTAACTCACACACAAGCAATATTAAGTACTGTAAATGAAAGGACTAAACAATGTCCAAATGAAGTTAAGTGTGAAAAAGTAGGAATAAATGCATAAGGTAAAAGAGGATGGATAGCTTCCATCTGAATGCACATACTCTGGAGATCCTACTTGCGACCTTGGGTACCTACCGTTTGGGAACATGGAAATAGAAAACGGCTGAGCATAACGCTCAGTGCACGGATATACAATAAAGCATGGAAACATAGAGAAATGAAGCATAATAAGAGCATATAAGGCATGAAAAGCAGCGGTAATGAATAAAGTCCCTGGAAACCTAGATATACGTCATATTTACTGGTTTCAGTTCTGAAAACATAGCTTATGTTACTTATGTAAATATGTATTAGTTTAATATACCAAAAGCCAATATAGGTCATGAGGTCAACAACGTGCAAGAATACTTGGAGGGGTGACCTCGTCATGCAAATTAGAGGGGATGCCTCTAATTAAATGGTAATGGGTAGGAGGGATAAGCTCCTTGTGAAGGATGCAAGGCACACATCACATTCACCATGAAATCCTGACTGACACTGAAACTAGGATGCACCCATACGCCCCACATGATAATATAATAATAAAGGCCAAATAAACTGAAAAGGACGCCACGAGCTATCACTCCGCCGTGGTGAAGTCATAACACTAGTGCCTCTAGTGTTATGGTTATGGTACCTCCATAACTAGGTGAAACTGGCATGCATGTGTATGGCTAAGGTAACTAATAAAACATAAGCATTTAATCTGTAACTACTGAGGAAAACAGTTGGCTGCATACGGGAAATCCTAATAAAGGAAGAGGTAGTCCTTACTGATGGACGGGAAATCCGTACCTTGTGTCCAGTAGAAGCTAACGTAAACGCTGAAGACCTACTCCGCCTTAAT